>JAEIFG010000284.1:3877500-4477500 GCA_018901795.1 Drosophila sp. st01m | reverse complement strand
AGAGAGATACAGAGAGATACAGATTTAGAGTTTTGGTTACCTTAGCGAAGGTTATGTTCCGGGTATACATAATATCCATTAGCTATTATTTTTATGTACCTTTGCAGTGGCTCACGAAATGTCAGCAACAACATCAACAGCAGCAACAACAACAACAATGGGAGCACTCGAGGAGCCATCGTAAAAGCAAAGCAATTTCACATTCACACTGACACTGACTGATATGCCACATCCAAGAGGCAGACGAAGTGCTTGCCACAGCAGCAACATCTCTGTCCCCATCTCCATTTCCATCTCCATCTCCATCTCTATCTCCATTTCCATTTCCATTTGTGGCTCCTGGTTTTCTGCTTCGGGCAGCCGACTTCTGCTTGTTCTTGTTCTTCTTCTTCTTCCTCATCTTCTGCACCTTCTTCTTTACATTTCTGCTTTGCCTGTCATTCATTTCTTATCTTTGACTCTGAAGCTGTTGCCGTTGCCGTTGAATGTGTCTCTAGGCTGTCATTTTGCTTTCGATGAATATCTGCAGCACAACTACACACAGAATATGAGAGAGAGAGAGAGAGAGAGAGAGAGACATAGTCTTCATCGTCAACGTGTAATCATCATCGTCATCAACATCAGCAACAACGACAACGACAACGACGCGAAATCGTTCTGTGTTCCAAATAGCCTCATTGAGCCGGCTTCTCATCTAGCTCCCCAATTCCCTTTTTCCCTATTCCTGCCTCGTCTCCTGCGCCCACACATACACACACACGCACACTCCACAAAAAACTTGAGCATGTTTGTATATGCGGCCTGGGAGTTGTCGTTGCTGTTGTCGTTGCTGTTGCCGCTGTTGCTGTTGCCGTTGCCGTTGCCGTTGCCAGAGCATCGAGAGCTGTTGTTATTACAACAAGCACAACTTTTTATCACCGCTGCCACCCTCAAAATGCCAGTCAGCGTCGCATCGTCAACAGCAGCAGCAGCAACAACAGCAGCAACAACAGCAACAGCAACAGCAACAGCAGATAACCGGGCTAAGAGCGGGGCCAACAGCAACAGCAACAGCAGCAGAAATAACGTTTTGTCCTGGTTGTATGTCGAGCTTTTTTGGAGTTTATGGTCTTTGTCATACATACACACACACAGACACACACACACACAGAAAGAGTGAGAGACACGGCCATGGCAGCCAGTCAACTGTTATGTGCTCAGCCATTGAAACGTTTTATCAAAACTACCCACGGCACGGCACGGCAGCAATGGAGCCCCTTTTTGCCGTAGCCATGGATGGGCCGGAGCCACAGTCACAGCCACAGCCGGAGCCGGAGCTGGAGCCATTGGATAGCAATGGATTTGCTGCCAAACTCATACAGAAACAACCTGTCGTTCGACTCACACTTGGCATTCACCCCATCAACCACCTACCACCAACCATCTAGCCCCCGACTTTCCTGCCAGCTCTTCACAGCTCTGCACACGCCCACGCTCTCACGATTTGCCAAGTGCCAGGTTCTTTATGCAAGGTGTGCTTCAACAATCGCTCATTTTTTTAAGCCGGTCTTCTTCTTTTTTTTTTTTCAAATTTAAGAGCAACTTTTTTTACGTTATACGTTATCAAAGTTGTAGCTTACATTTCCTATAGACTATACTATACTTTTGGTTAATATTTTTATATATTTCTTTTTATAATATATTCTGACTTGATATAAATTTACGTTACAAAGTTGTAATATAAATTTAATATAACAAGTTTCCGTGCAATAATTATTATTTTATAAGCTGTTACTTTGATATAACTGAGCTTAACTGTGCTTTTATTTAGAAAACAGCGAAGGAATTTTAAAATCTTATTTATCGATTTGAATAGAAGTTAGCAAAGCTTTTCGTAATTTGGTGACAAGACTTTGAATCGATTATATTTATGATATATTACGATTATTAAATTATATTCAAATTATAGGTGGATTATTTGGTAAACCTGAATAAACCCAAAACAAATTCATTATACCATAATTGTGTTATTTTATTTAATTTTCGAAATCCTTTTAAAATATATTTTCATAAATATACACTATATATATACACTATACAATATTGAATATTGACAAAATGTCAAACAAAATGTATGGATATTTTTCTACAAATTGAGCTGCAGCTTCACAAATAAACAAATGGTTTTGAATTTATTGTGAACAGAGCGAACGGTTATTTCTCTTTGGGATTGACTTAAAAGTTCAAACTTGTAAAGAAACCCTCGCGTAATGTGTCTCTGTCTCTGTGTGGGCTGCTGTTGTTGTTGTCGTGCTTGCTGTTGTCTCTCTCTCTGTGTGCTTGTGTGTGTGTGTGTGTGTGTGTGTGTGTGGCCTTTCAAGGGTCAAATTGTAAACGAAATACGAGCGTTGAGGGGAGCCGCTGCCTCATCGTCGACATTGGCAGCGGCGTTGCCTGATTTTGATGCGCTGTCGACAGCAACAACATTGACAACATTGACAACAGCAACTGGCAGGCCACATGGATATGTAGGCGTCATCGCACTGAACACTGTCAAAGTTGCCTGCACTCGCACTCACACTCGCACTCACACTCGTATTCACATTCGAATTCGCACTCTGGGGACAATGTTGTTGTCGATATGTCAATGTGGCCAGTTGGATCAGTGGAGCGTACAAAGAGCCAGGGTCGTGGTCCTTCGCCTGCTCCTTCTCCCTGCTCCCTGCTCCCTGCTCCAGTTGCCGTTTTAAAGTGGCAAGTGTGGTGGTGTGGGGGTGGGGGGGAGTTGTGTCCTGAACCAACTGGTTACGGAATGGCCACGCCACGTACACAGATAAAAAATCAAACACACAATGTCCAAAAACTGCAGCTGAAACTACAGATCTGCACACAAACAGAGACAGAGATAGTTAGATGGAAAGTGTGCGACAGAGAGAGACAGCGCACGAATGATAAAAGGAGAGAGAGAGAGAGAGAAGAGAGAGAGAGAGAGAGAGAAAGAGTTGCCATGTTCCACGGTCAACGTTCAGTCAATAGTCGTCAGTCAGCAGCAGTAAAAGTAACAGCAACAACAACAGCAACAACAACAGCAACAACAACAGCAACAACAACAAGTTCATGCCTGCAAGGATACCTGACTTCTTTATATACATTTTGCACTTTTTGAATGGGTTTCGACTCCTTCAAAATATATCGTAACCAAGTACTAATATACAACTCCAGGATAATAACTTGGCTTCAATTTAAAGTTTTTTGGAACAAGTTGTGCTTTTACAGCTTGCCAAAGCTTTTCAAACAAAGCTCTTTTAACATAGCTGAAGTTCTAGTTCACTTAATAATCCAATCGTTTTTTGTTTGGCATTGATTTTGTGACTCAATTTTAATGATTACAGTCCGATATTTGCCTACTGTTAATCACAGCTATTTTGACACAGTTTCAATAGTTTTCTAAACTCTTTTATTGATTTAAGAATTGACTTTTGAATACCCTTTACATGAAAATTAAGTAAAGTTATATATTGGGTATAAAATGGTATTATTGTTATCGTTAACACCGACAAAGTATATAAATTCTTGATCATTGATTCATCAGAAGTCGGGTCGATATATGTCCGTCTATCCGTCCGTCCGTGTGAGTACCTAGATGTCAGAAACTATAAGAGCTAGAGTAACCAAATTTGGCAGACAGACTTCTGTAAGCTCCACGCAGGTTAAGTTTGTTTAAAATTTTTAAACAAACAAATCGCGAAATACCACCACATATAATAATATAATATTTCACGTTATCTATCATTATAACCAATCTTCATACTTAATTTCATAAGAATTGTTTAAACAGAACGGCAGTTTTAGCAGTTAAAAGTTATATTTTAGTTGTATTTCGAAATTTCGCGTAACTACAATAGATAGTTTTCTATCAGCTTTTATTATAACAAATATATTTCCCATGAAGTTCTCTTGGGAGATCTGAAGAACAATAAATGCTTTGAGCGCTTAAGCTTCATATGCCTTTTCTCCTTGTATTCCCAGCTCAATTCGTCGAGCTTAGTTTAGTTCTCTATGTCAGCCAAAAAATGGGAGAAAAATGGAATAAAAATGAAGAAGATTTTTACATTTCGTTGTCTTTGTTATACCCTGCTAAAGATAAAGCTAGATGGGTGGGTTTAAGCAACTAACACAATCTAGATGTCATTTATTGAGGGCCATCGTCGAGTCGAGCATTTTACATGTTCAACACTCTTGCAGGTTTGTTCTGGGTGTAAGTATTTAGCATAAAATCGAAATATGTATCCGAGTTGGCAACTCTGGTTGTGTTTTGCTGCTGCACGTTTATATTTGCCTGCCTTGCGGTAGCTTAAAGTATGGTAATTCCTATCCTATATCCCTCAACTCGAGTCCTCTCGCTGTGTCTGTGTCTGTGAGTGTGTGTGTGTGTGTGTGTGTGTGTGTGTGTGTGTGTGTGTGTGTGTGTGTGTGTGTGTGTGTGTGTGTGTGTGTGTGTGTGTGTGTGTGTGTGTGTGGGCGAACCACAAATGGGCTTTCGGCTTTGGCTTTGGCTCTGGCTCTGGCCCTGTCCCTGGCTGGTTGTGTTCTCGGGTGTCGATTTGAGGAGGAGGGCTTTTTTATGGCATAGATTATCATAATTATTGTAATACTTTTGCCTGGCTTGACTTTGCTGCCAACCACCCGGCAAAGCGTCGCCTCATCTCTCGCACAACAACATCCCCTACCCCTACCTCTACCCCTACCCCTATCCCTTACCCAACCCCAGCTCCAGTTCCACACCTGCCCTTGCCCCGCCTCGATGCCCCCCTTTTCAAAGTCAGCAACCCAATCAGAGTCTAACGCTCCCCCTCTCAGCACTTGCCTTGCTTTTTTGGTGTCTCCTTGGGCTTTTGAGCTTCAGTGATTTGCATTTTTTTTTCCTCTCTATCTCTGCCTCTTTCTGTCTCTGTTTCTGTCTCTGTCACGCTCGCTCTAACTCTGTGGATTGTTGTGTTCTTCTTTACATATTTATGTGCGCTTCGCTGGCGTTGAAGATTGAGAGCTACATATACTGCTACAGCTACAGCTACAGATACATAGATACATATAGATGACCTGTGTGGCATTAAGGTGCTCTCGACTTGCTGTTGTTGTTCTGTTTCTGCTTCTGCTTCTGCTGCTGCTGCTGCTGCTTCTTCCACTAGTTGTTGTTGCTATTGTTGTTTATAGTGTGGCTACTGCAACTGTTGTTACAACTCCCCCGGGAGCCGAACCCAAAGACCTCAGCGAGACCAGTTAGCATCTGTTATGAAAAACGTTACGCAAAGCGTAAGAAAGATGA
Source organism: Drosophila sp. st01m (assembly GCA_018901795.1). NCBI lineage: Eukaryota > Metazoa > Arthropoda > Insecta > Diptera > Drosophilidae > Drosophila > Drosophila sp. st01m. The sequence goes on along the minus strand of JAEIFG010000284.1, from coordinate 4,472,195 downwards.
ATTGAAGTAGTTGGAAAGATTACACTTCAGTCAACTCGACTTTGCGTCACCCTGTGCTTATTCTGTCAAACTAATCCAATTGACTCAAAATTTTCTATCTCATAATTTGTTCATGTTATTAATATTCTTTAACTACACCTCTGTTTCCTGAAGCACAATTCGAAAGACTGATAAAAAATAATGACTTCTAAATTTCAGAAAATTTCTTTTAAATATATTTATTTATTTGATGTGTATAAATTGTATATATCGGATATCTCAGACTCCGAAATGATATTGGCCTGCAAATCAACATGTTTTCTCAAGTTTTTATCACGTGGTTTTTTATTAAACCCTTTTTAGTTATGACATAAACTCGTTGTTGATATGACTCAAGATTTCACTGACGCAGTGAATGGTCCCTTTGTACTTTTGCAGTACAGGGTCTAAAAGGTATATATGATATTAGTTTTGGGATCATCAAGAGTTGTTGCTATTGTTGCTGATGATGATGACGATGACGATGTGCTGGCTGCAGTTGTTGCCACTGTCGTTGTAGTTGTAGTTGTAGTTGTTATAGTTGCTGTTGCTGTTGTTGTTGATACTGTTGTTGTTATTACTGTTGTTGCTTCGCCCCCCATGCGGCGCTCTCGATCAATGGCCCGACGGGGTCTTGTGTCTTGTGTCTTGTGTCGGTTCCTTGGGCCTTGTCTTGTGCTGAAAAGATCAATCAAATTGTCTTTCAGCGCCAACAATGGCAATGATGAGTTTTTGATTGAGCCGCGGCACAACAACATTATGATGTCTGTGTGTGTTGTGTGTGTGTGTGTGCTGTTGTGTGTGTGTGTTGACGTGTCTAGGCTGTTTCACTCCCGCACAATTGCTACCAAACAGATTGCAACATGTGTCCGCCTTTCACAAAACTCAAACGCTTACTCACTTCCTCTCCCTCTCTATTGCTCTGCCTTTCTCTCTCTCTCTCTCTCTCTCTCCACTCTGTCTTTATTTGACTATCTGTCTCGCACACACACAACCCCGTTGAGCCAACTTGTTTCTATTTCAACAGCAGCCACTAAACAAGTGACCCGAAGGTCTCGACAGTTGCATTCGTATTCGTGCTTATATTTGCGAATTTCTCTCCCCCGACCACGCAGTCCACCCCATCCCACTCCTTGACGATCCCTCCACCCCTTATTCAATTCACACTCACACTCGCACTCACACTCACACTTACATTCACATCTGCATTCGCACTTGTGCGTTTATTTGTCGTCGTGTGCAGAGTGGGCACAACAGGAGAACGGAACGGAAACGGAACGGAACGGAGCACAACATGAGGAGGCTTTTGAAGTATGTTGGCTCAGCAGCTGTGTTAATGGTGTCGCCGAGGGGGCGCCTCCGAGGGGCAGAAACTGTGTTGGCTAAGAGCCCTATTGGCAATAGGCTGTCAATTCACCGAGCGAATTTGCTCTAACTCTCAAGAGTGAGTGCGTGCGAGAGTGTGTGTGTGTGTGTGTGTGTGTGCTGTAAGTGTGTGTAAATACACATTTTTAATAAAAAATACTATTTAAAGTGTTAACTAAGTTGCGAATTTCGATCAAATCAATCTCATTGAGCTCTGAAACTTTAAAAGAGTTTTTAACATTTATTTGTTACTCTCGAAACATTCTTCAACTGATTCTAAAACTAAACAAAACAACTACAAAGGTACAACTAACTTTAGAAATAACTATCAATTTATATTGTCCATTGTTATATCGTTTATATATTTCTAATCCCTATGAGTTTCCATCATATATTTAAAATGTTGTATGTAACATATCTCTTGTCATCATTTTATTAGTTTTAGGTCAAAATTGGTTTGACATACGTTTTGCAGATTTTGGAGAATTTATTGGCCTCTTTAAAAAGTGAATTAGTCAATATTATAGGTATTTTTATTTACTTATCTTTTAGGGGATACATTTGAGATGAATATATTTCTTTAACTTCTTCTATGCAATGATGTTTTCTTATTTATATAAAGAGTTCAAACATGTGTTAAAAATACAAGTTACTGGGAAAATAAATTACAGAAAAGCTTATTTGTATTACAAAAGTTCCAAATAATATAAAGTTGTTTTAATACAATAAAATAATTAAAATTGTTTCCTTGTACTGTTACCTAACTAATGTAAATAATCTTGTTTTGCATGCAATATTTCTTTGATTTCGAATATGGTAGATTAAAGATCTATCTAATGCTAAGACTGAAATACTACTGTTAGAGTTAAAAATTGAATGTGCTTCTAAGTATGTTTCTTCTTTAAAGGTTTAAATCTCTTCTCTTCAACTATAAATAGAATTTAAAGATGATCTCTTTATGTTGTACCTTACTTTAGTCATATCTCAGACCCTTTGGCACTTGTTTGACTGCGTCCTTATCAGTCTACTTCTCACCCCTCCCCTCTCATTTGCCCTCTGTGTCTTCCATGTCCGTCTCCGGGTTGGTTGTTGCCTTCGTTGACTTTGGCGTTTTGGCAATTGCATTTAGCGCCAAATCAAATCGTCTGATAATCACGTTACAAAAGCCAAATGCGCTGAAATTAAAGGCAAGAAACCCGGGCACGGCATGTGGGCAACAGAAGGGTCTGAAATATGGGTTCGGATTCGGGTTCGAGCTTCGAGTTTGAGTTTGGGTTTGGGTTCTGACGCGGGGTCAACCCCACGGAAATTGTCGAAGCCAGAGCGAAAGCCGCAGTTCGAGGCGAAACGTCAGACACGATAGCGACAACGACAAGAACGAGAACTATAGTGACTGCGATATTTTGTGCATCCCTCCCTCTCTTCACTTTCTGCGGATTTACCTCCCTCCACCACCCATGAGTCCTTCCGCCCTTCCGTCCTTCCGCCCGCTTGGCACACGGAGTACACGCTGTGATTTTCGAGCGGAATTCCCGCTGGGATCTGAGAGATGCGCCGCAGACATCGCTTGTTTGGCTTTGACATGGCTCGTGTTTGTTTTGCCGCACAGGGACATGTGCAACACTCCGGGGCATATATGTGTACATATGCCATTCAGTTTTGGAGTGTGTATTTCACGGCCCGTCGATCTCAGTCCCCTTACATCGCAGCGCGTTCGAATCCCATTTTCCAACCCTCGACCGGCCACTATTTTGTTTGTATTTAGATTGCATTACTAAGCAAATTGCGGAAAAATTAGCGGCTGATTTGGGGATCATCTAATTACAGAGACAATCGCCCAAATATCACATTACTTTGATTTCATTCCCAATTGCTCTGCATCGATATGGCCATATGTGTTCTCGAAATGCATCTGTATCGTTTTCGATTAGTCCTGCAGTCCACCCTCCCTCTTCCACTCTCTCTCTCTCTCTCTCTCTCTCTCTTCTCTCTCTCTTTCTCTTTTGCTGTATGCTTGGCAAATGATTTAACCAATTCACGACAATGTTAAACATTGTCCTAACCCGCAACTTCATCAACATTAACATTAACATTATGATCATCATTGTCCTCATCATATTATATATAGAAAATGCAAATTTGCCATCACAACCAAACATGTTGGGAAACAATTGAGGGTATAAAATATAGGGGAAATGCATAGAATGAAACGACAGTCAAAACCGAAGACCGTTGGAAAATGTTAAAATTTTTTACTTTTTCATGTTATTTTTAGATCTACTCTACATTCAAAAGACTTGCAAATATTAAAACATAGTTAAAAGCTGTCAATCTGACGAAAAAATATAGTACTATTATACATTGTTTTCATGTCAGTTGGGAGGACTTTCATCAAGACAATCTGCTAAGAAAAAAGTCTGGAACTTAAAGTAATTTTATTGCTTGAATTTTATAAATCGTATCTACAATTATTTTAAATAGATAAACCAAAAGTAATACTATAAAATTCCGACTGAAAGCAAATGTAGCAACACTTTTACCAGGAAAATTTGGCGAAATCTAAGTAAAATTCTTCTTGTTTTCAGAAAAAATCTTTAGTAAATGTTTTAATATATCTAAGTAATATTATTGAATTTCTTCGAAGTATCATCAAAGATCCATCAATGAATATTGACAATCTTTTAAGATAGTAAAATATCTTTTGGGAGCTTTTCATTAGGAAATTCGTGCTGTTAATTTGAAGAGCTTTACTAAGGGCTGGCAACTCTTTGACCAATATCTGAGTTAAAATGCAACCAATTATAATTTGCTAAAGAGCATAAAAAGTTCGGTATGACTGGAGGTTTCTGAAATTTCTTTGCCGCACGCCCAAAAATCCACTTGAGTAAAAGTTAAACAAGTCCAAAAGGGAAGCTGCTGCCAACCATGTCGTCATCCTGTCTTTGACTCCCCTCGATGTAACCCCCTTGTCCCTACCCCGTCCCCACCTCCCTCACACCCAGCAACTGTCGTGCTGTAACAACGCAGTTTGGAACATTTTTGTTGTATTTTCGTTTTTCAGTTTTTAACAAAACACAGCCGCAGGCGATTTTCCAAAAATGATTTCGGAATGAGTTTTCCCTCTGCAAAAGTTACAAAAGTGATTCAGGCATAAACCGACAGACGAACGAACGGTTAGACGGATGGGGAGGGGAATGGGGACAAAGAAATAGCGTTAGGACGAGCTGACAGTCAGTCAAAATGGCTGCCGGGCTTTGTGTTGTTGTTGCTGTTGTTGCTGTTCTTGTAATGCTTGCGTCCCAATGAAGTACAAGTCTTTGAAGACGTTTGATGGGTGGCTTTGTGGCTGTTGTTGTTGTTGTTGTTGCTGTTGCTGTTGTGGCAGCTACCTGAGTCAATTCTCAATGACAATTTCTAGCCAAGTTAAAAAATGAAATGTTAGAAAGAGACAAAGATTCACAGACAGACAGAAAAAGAGAGAGAGAGAGAGAGCAGTGTATAGTGAAAGGACTACGTCTTGGGAATAGGGGCTTGTGCGGGTCAAGTCCGTTTATAGCCAAATTTCTTTGACTGCTTTCAGCCTGGCCTGCCACTTGACATGGCTCTTATAGGCGTCCTTTACACACACACACACACACACACACTTATTCCCCATTTTGTTGTGCCTCGGGCTGACAGTCTAAACACAAACGCCAAGGTGCTTAAAAGAAAGGCAACAGAAAGCTAAGGATAAAACCAGTTACAGGTTCCATTGCTTTGAAGGGTCGAGCCAAAGGTTTTGTCAACGCTTCTTGCTGCTGTCTTCCATTTACAGTCTTCTTCCATGCATTGTCTTTGAAGCATAAAAGCCACAATCATGACCCACCATTCAATTGCTTTGCTTTCAACATAATTTATACAATTTCAAAATCCAACAAGTCAAAATCTGCGACCGACAAAACTTTGGCTATTCTTATTCCAATTTTTGCAAGATTCGCTTAAATTGAAAATATATTTGAAGTATTATTATAATGCAGCTACATATTGAGCTATAGCTATGATTTGTACTCGTTTGTCGACTTGTAGCAAATGGAGTTCTGAAATTTAATCGATTTTAAGTTTTACAATTAATTATATTAGTACCAGGATATATTAGTACAAGGATATTCGATTAGATATTACTTTGTCTGTTTTTTAAAGTTCATGCAATACGAGTTTGTCACAATATTTATTTGACAAAGAAACTAATGCACATTTGTGATAATTGAGATATAATAATGGAGACTTTAATGAATAGATGTTTCCATTTATATATTTTTTTTATTTGTATGAACCGTTAAGTATTTACTCAATTAACGAGGCTAAATTTTATAAAAAGATAGACTCATTTTAATCTTAAGACTAATGTATATGTTTAGTTTATGATATTTGGGAGATTGAAACACAGTTGCAATCTTTGAAATATAGATTCGATAGAAAATGGAATATACCATATTTAGTTAAACCCGAAACGTATACTCAGTAATTACAGTTATAAGCATGTATGTAACTTATAAGAACTGCTATAAATTAACACACATACGTACTTATATTCACATATTCATACATATATTTATGTTTGCATTTATATATCACCTTGAAGCGTTTGCTGCTCCACCAGCAACAACAACGATGACAATAGCAGTTTTTGTTTCTGTTGTTGATGGGTTAAGTTGGCGCTTGTGGCTGGGCCCACATATAGGAGGGTTGCCACTTGGTGGGAGGGGTTGTGAGTTAGGGGTAGGGATGAGGGGAGGGTGAGGGTGAGGGTGCGGCACGCTGGGCTGCAGCCTTGAGAGACTCGTTTTGTTATATCGTTTCTTTGGCTGCTGCGTGAAAACTCATTCAAAGTTCAACGCAATTTTTCTTTCAATATAAACGCACACATGTGTGCGAGCTTGTGTGTGTGCGGTGTGAATGTGTATGGGAGTGTGTGAATTCCCCTCTGCAGTTTACCTTGACGGGCTTTATGCGATTGCTGCTGGTGCAAAGGCACACGAAATGTGAATGAAAATAAAAAATGATAAAAGTTGGCAGATAAAAATTACACACACTCTCACACACACTCGCACGTAAACTCAAACACACACACACACACACACACACACAAGCTGCGTTGCTTGCCAAATCACCTGCATACAAAATGGCGTCGTCGTTGTCGTCGCCGCCAAGACTCAATTCCAACCCCAGTCGAAGTTGCCGTCGCCGCCGTCGCAGTCGACGTCGCCGTCCTCCCAACGACAAGAACAACAACTACAACAACAACTACAACACAAAAAGAAGAACACGAACGAGAACGAGAATGAGAACGAGAAAAAGTCGAGAATTGTAATTTTTCTTGGTTCATTTCCTTTGCCATTTTCGTTTCGTTTCATTTTTCTTTTCGCCTCTTTTGATATCTGAACTGAGAATTTTTCAACGCACAGTGGTTCACATGTGTAGAAGAAGATGTACCAAACATTATTGATATTATTCTGATCCAAAATTTAATTTTTGATATTTATTTAATTAGAACATAATAAGAAAATTGACATTTCATTTCTATTTAAACGTCAATTCACATAATATCTTTGGAATATTATTGGTATCTGGGCATCAATCTTGCATTACTTTTTGCCAATATTCCAAAGTGCAATATTTCCAAAATGTTCTTTCGAACCAATGTATGTGTATCCCTGATCCTTGTGGATGCCCTTTCGCCTTCTTCTTTCGCCTTGCCTGGTTGCCTCTTTCACTCTTTGCACTGTTTACTTACGGGCCACCACGTTGCCCACTCCTCCCTCTATCGTGCACTCCCCCTCCCCCTCCCCCCTCCCTCACTCTTTCTCTCTTCTTCATCGTCCTTTGGCAACACGCCCTGGTGCACATTATTCTTGTGCCACTGTGCTTGCAGTTGTTGTTGTACTTCGACTACTTGGGAAATTTTTCATGATTTTTCTTCTATATACGAATTACGTACAGACACTCACGTACATACTTATGTATATTTATACTCGCACATACATATGTACATATGTATACAAGCAAATTCTTGTCTGCGTTTTATTTGGCTACTTTCGTTGGGAGCTTAAGTACGCTTCAATAGGGCTTATTGGTTTATAAGAAAAGGCAATGTCTTATATGTTGCTAACTTATAGAAAAGATAGAAAATAGATGGGAATAGATAATACTAGGCTATATGTGGTATTTCGTTTAGATGCTTTGAAGACAATTTACAGAGTAATCTTTCAAACAACGAGAAGAATAAGAAAAGGCAAAAGCATATTTATTTGGCTCCATTGTATAGTATAAATTATATTATATTTTTATTATTATTGCATATTAACCTCGCTAGAATTAACGAGTAGACTGAGCGAAAAATCTGAGTACAAAATAAATTACAAATATTTTGTACTTTTAAGTATATTAGAATATTTTTATTTTTGTTTATTAATTATTTTATTCTTATTATTTTCTAAAATACTGTTAACAGGATTAAACAATAAATAACAAATATTTTGTACTTTTATAATAACAGGATTTACTCAGCAATTATTTGCTAATAATTTAATATAATTGCAGAAAGTGTTCAGCAAATTAGAGCATTTTTAAGTATTACTAAAATATTGTATCCATTAATAACTGTCTCTTTAATAATTATTTTCTAATTTTCTTTTTCTTCTATATAAAATTGTCTATTCCTAAAGATATGTAACGAATATCAGTAGAGTTCTAAATTACAGAGCTTTACTTGTATCGTTATAGCCGAATATGGTCCGTCTTTGACTTTCTCTACGCTTTGTCTTGCTCTCTTGCTCTCTCCCTCTGTCCCCTTCTTATCCTCTGTCTCACACGCTCCTTAGCCATAGCGTTGCTTCTATTATTATTATTTTTTTATATGTTTTTCCTTTTCGTATTTTGTTGTATTTTGTGAATTTTCTTGTAGAACATAATTTATCTGTTTGTAGAACGAATGATTTAAGGTGCATGTTGAACGAAGTGTGGGGCAAACAAAGAGAGACAGAGACAGCAAGAGCGAGAGAGAGAGAGAGAGGGATAGATAGAGAGCGCGAGAAGGGAAGATGGCAAGTAGTGTGTGTCTGTGGAGGGGGCGGAAGGAAAAGGTCGGGGCGTGTCAGAAGCAGGTTGAGATTTTGGCGAATGGCGGTGACTGTCGCGAATGCAATTTAAATATTTGCATTTGTTTTCGAAATGAAAATTCATGGCACGTGTAATGCGTTTTTCGTGTTCGTGTTGTTGTTGTTGCTGTTGTGTTGTTGTTGCTTCTTCGTTTCTGATCCTTTTGGGGCGAAAGTGTCGAGCCATATGGAGACAGGCTCTTTAAAGCTTTAAACTCTTTGGAGCTTTGCTCACTCTTCTCCCAGCTGACAAATTGCATTACATGGTAATTCTTTTTCCTTTGCTATTCCTATACATTTTTTAGTTCTTCCCCTTCCTCTTCCTCTGCTCTTCCTCTCACCAGTCTTCAACTGCTTGTTTTTATTCGTCCTGCTGCCTTCATACATTTTATTTGGCGCGCTTCTCTTCTCATTTTCGCAATGAAATTGAAGAGACTGTTGCTAGGTTAACAGAGATGGAAGACGAGCAGAGGGAAGGAGTCAAAGGAGCAGGAGAAGGTAACTGGTAGGCAACGTCGCAGCATTTACAGTTAACTTCATAAAGAAAATTTAACGAGCAACATCCTGTGCATGGGGCATGCGACATCAGGCAATAGCAACAAGGATGACGACAACAAGATAAAATGCATGCCTAGAACTCTGGTTCCAGGACGACAAAATACATTATACGTTCGCTGGCGACAAGGACAAGCTGGGCTGATGCCCCACCATCCGTCCATCCGTCCATCCGTCTGACTGTCCGAGCGTCCGACAAGACGGACAAGCTGCCACCATGCAACGGTAGCAAGCAGCAAAGACGAGTAATAGAAGCGGACCACCAAAGCCACCCACTCAATCCACTCAATCCACTCAATCCACTTCATTCCCATCCATCCTATCCACACAGAGAGCAACACATGCAGCCCAGTTGCAAATCCAAATGGTGCCGCTTCGGCGACGGTGACGATGATGGTGATGGTGTTGGTGATGGTGACGTCGTGATGGTGTGGAGGCCAGGACCTGGCCATGGCTCTGCTGCCAATCCAGCGCAATGGAATCCCAGTTAACGAGTTTTACCATTTTTAATACCCTCACCAAAGGATACAACAAATGTTGTCAGCTCGCTTGATATTCCAATTTTCATCCGACACATCAGGAAATGGACATTTCTGGAAAAGTCAATGCCAAGCGGTGTCCCAAATTTCTTGATTTCGAATATTCCAAGACCGAATACGAAAAATTCGAATATATCAAAGGTATCATGTACATTTCTATAAATTTAGAATGGTTTCAAGCTTGTCAAATGCAATAACAAGCAGAAAAAGGCGAGACAGACCTATAAAAATATCTAGTACATGTATTTATAATGATCTGCTTAGAGATCTTATTTTATTTTAAAAATACCTTTCTCACTTTATAAGATTTCAATTCAATTCTAAAATAATTCAATTGGAACAGGTTCAAGATATTCAATTTCAAAATTATCATTTATTATTTGTCAAAATTCGGTATTTCAAGGACCACTGCAGGGTTTTTATATTCGAGTTCACTCGACTGCAAGCTTTTCTAATAGTTTCCTCTGTGTATAAACTGCTAATCTCAAACGTTTCTATATAAACAAAGAAAGTAGAGTTAATTTGGGACTCCTCAAAACTTCCAATAATTAAATCTATTATTTATTTATTTAAATTTAAAGATTTCTAGTTATCTTTGATTGTTATTTTACACAATCATATTATGGAAAGATGTATACAATTAAAGAGACCATAGAGGTGTCAATATTTCTTACACACATACACATATACTATGAATAAAGTTCAAAGAAGCTGAAGTCAATGAATTTTCCCATATATTTAATATATTTGTATTACCCTGCAGTTTTAAGTCTTAAATCACATTAACGTGTCTCTACGAAAGTTTCCCTCACCCTTTATATCTAGTGAACATGGAGGTATCGCAAAGATTTCGAGAAAAATGAACCTCTCTAGACTTACCACTTAGCTATGTAATTTAGCTAAAATTTTGATTTTCAAAAAAACATTTAATGACCATTACTTGTGTTGTATAAAAAAGCAACAGTTTTCCAACTTAATTTTAGTATTTTAAATATAAAATCGGAGCTAGGTTTAAGTAAGTGCGATTTATGGGATTAAAGCTGACTTATTTGCAGCTAATGTGACCATGGAGGACGACAAGGCTAAGTCAATGGCTAGAGTATGTGAGCTTCATTGAGCAGATAACTTTGTTGTGCTGTTGCTCGAGTTGTTGTTCCAGTTGTTGTCGTAGTTGTTGTTACAACTGCGCGAGAAACACTTTTAAAACAGCATTTCGTTTGGTTTGATAAACGTCAGGACAGGCGGGAGAAACCCATCAGCATCACGTCCTACATATATCCTGTTGTCTGTCATTTGTGCAGGCTGTTGCTTCTGCCAGCTCTGTCCCTCTGTCTCCCTCTGTCCTCCTACCCCGTGTGGGAAAGGGATGAAGGGGAGGGAGGGGCGCAATGGAGACACACACAGGGTTAGCCGTTGACGTTGCCAACGCTCAAGGGTCTAGATAGATGGATGGACGGATGGACGAGGACAGATGGATGGATGGATGGATGGATGGATGGATGGATGGATGGATGGTTGTTCTCTGGGTTCTCGTTCTGGCTCTGGTCGTAGTCCTGGTGCTGATGCTGATGCTGGTGCTGCTGCTGGTGCTGGTCCTGAGGTATCTGGGGTATCTGGGGTGGAAAATGCGAAAATTCAGTTATGAATTCATTTCGAATTGAGGTAACATGATTACCGCTATGATGATGCTCTTCCGCTTCAACATCGTCAATATATTTCGCTTGAGCTGTGTTTATTTACGTGCCACTCTCTTCCCAGCTCCCTCCAGAAGTGTTACATGGAGTGAGAGTGCTAACTGGCCGGGTGCCGGGCAAGGGGCGGGTGGGCTGCGCCCTTAAATGAGCTTTTGCCACGCAAAGGTGCCGTTGCTCAAATAAACGAACGCCTCGTTGAATCTATAGCAGAGACAAGGGAAAAATGAAGCCTAGAGTCGGGAGTCAGGGCGTCAGGGAGTCAGGCAGTCGGGAATCGTCAGTTGGAGATGTAGCTTCAATTGGAGCTGTGAAGCAGGAGTAAGGAGAAGTCACAGAGTCAGTTTTGAGAGTGGTTGTTGCGTATTTTGGGGGTAAACTCGAGTGGTTGTTAAGTGGGGCGACAGCAACGACGACGGCGCGCACATCGACAAAATGGCTGTCAACAACAACATGGCGTATACGCGTTATGAATACGTATTGCTTGTTTATACATATACACAAAGATACGTACGTGCGTACGTTCGCATGTATGTATGTGTGCCCACCCAGGTGGCAGACTGTTTGCCTCGCTCTCAGCGTCATGCCACATTCTGTGGCGGCTGTGTGTGGATGCGCCAGAGGCGCTTCAAGTACTTATAATTTCACACTTTTTTTCTCCCATTTTGTTTCCCCTGCTGTCGTTGTTGCGTCGTTGTTGCTGTTGTTGTTGCTGCTGCTGCTGCTGCTGCTGCTGTTGATTGCTTAAAGTGAAAAAGTTGTTGCCTCAATTTAAAGTTAAGCTCTGCGTAGATGAAATAGGCTAACTTTGCTACGTTAAGTGAGGAAGGGAGGTCTACAAAGTTTTTGGTTATTTGATGCTCAAATTATAAGTTATTCGATGCTGCAAATGGGACGTGTAATAAGCCCCAACAGAAAATAATGAAAAGCATTTAAACAAAATAAATAACTTCACTCAGTTATTTGATTGGAAATTATGTTTAAACATGCAATACGAGTACAACACTAGATAAATTAATTTTGAATTTGTATTTTTAAAGTGCATTTCGCAGCTTTACTTGCACATTTAAAGTTCATATCATATGCAAGGGCAATAATAACAGCACCTGCCTAGCCGCAGTAGCTAGCCACCTTCTCCTGCCCCCATAGCTTGCCCCCTTCCCGCGCTTCACTGCATGTGATGTTGCAACCATCCGCAAAATCGTTTCAGACAACACACGGCGTATGCGTAATGCCAAAAATAAGCAAAACACGAACCCAAACAGAGCGACACAAAACCTCAAAAACTGTAGCACACAAAACACACACACGCATACCCACACACACACACACACACACACACAACGCTGCAAAAAGTAAATAAATATGCTAATAAATTTTTCAAAATAAATCTGTAATAGATAAAACAGATAGAGCTACAAAATAACCAGCGTCAACTAAATGCAGTTCGCTCTCTCTCTATTTCTTTCTTTCTCTATCTCTCTTCTACTCACTCGCTGTCTCTGTTTCACTTGTTGTCTCTTTTGCACAGTCTGTCACAGAAAACTGTGACCAAGCAACATGGCAAAAGTTTTTAATCCACGTTTGGAAAAATTTTTCACACAAATATTTACACAACTCTTCGCTCTAACCATTTGCGCAAACATGAGACACAAACACACATACACACACACACACACACACAAATACACACACACATGCAAGCGATATTTTTGATGCCGATAAGCACACACATACACACACACACCGACATCTACAGTTAGACAGACATTTTAATGTTTGTAAAGCTTTTAAATGCTTCACACACATAAATTTTTGCTTTCCGTTTTCTTTTTGCATATTGCTACAGTTGAAATATCTTTTTTTATTCTATCTGTATGTGTGTGTGTGTTTGTGTGTGTGCTTGTGTGTGTGCTGTGTGGCAAATGGCAAAACAAATAATAAAGCACTGCAAAAATAAATAAATGAAAAATTGTAATAAGAATTTATGATATTTTTAGAGACAAAAAAAATGGCAGCTTCAAGGATGAAGAGAAGGATAAAGGACACGGGGCGAGACGGGAAAATTGTGATGGTTAAACGAGGCTTCAGCGCTTTTGCAAATCTGTTGTTGGTTTTCATTTTTGCTGTTTGTCTGCTAAACACAAAACAAACACAAAGCGCCAACAAATCTCGAATCTCGAACCGAACCAAAGCCGCGCTGCGGTACAGGGACACTTTTAGAGAGAGAGAGAGAGAGAGGACTCCCGTTTTCCCCCCAAGGAGGGAAGAAAGGCAACGTGGAGAAAATATGAGATGGTTGGTGGGGAGGGGCGGTGGAGGGTGTCTGTGTGCCATATAAAATTGAAGTCGTATTGCCTGGAGTTTTCTCTGATGTTTTGTCTGTCAATACAGCGAGCACCTCATGCGGAATTTTATAAAAGTATAACTTTATTTTCTGTTTATATTTATGAAATTCGCACAATTTCACAAGCAACCGCTGTGTTTGATTTTCTCTTAGCAAATATTAATTTTTCAATGATGCTCAATGCAAATGTAAATAACTTCAGTAATCGATTGAGACATTGCAACTGCTGCTTTACTCGTATTTCTGCAATAACTTCGGAGAATTTTGGTTTCGAATTGTTCAAAAATGGAAGGAAGAAATATAAGGTAGTATAGCGAAATATTATTTTTAAATTTAACTATACTAAATATTAAAAGATACATTTTTTATGCATTTTACGCATAGGAATTCATACTTGAAATTTGGTTAATTATTCAAAAACTTTAAACTGTCATATTTTCGTCAAGTTTCAGCTGATTTCCTTACGCAATACAAGTTTTATCATAATCTATTATTTTCCTTCCCAAATAATATATTTTTAAATTTTTATATTCTTCCTTGACACTGTATAAAAAACTTCAAATTGTCATAACTGTTCACTGATTGTGGATTGGTAAGACTAGACATCTGCGTAAATTTTATGTTTTGATATAAATTTGATCCACAGATTTGATTTATACATTTAGCATATATTTTATTTCGCATTATTACTGCTCATATTTTTGATATTAAATTCAAGTGGTTGCTACCACACATATAAATATTCATTAACTATTTCAATATTTAAAAGAAATGAATGCGAATTATAAAATAAATCATACTTCATGAGATCGCAAAACTCGACAGTTTCGAGTTTGATACGAGTACAAGTGCCACAACTAGAATAAAATGGTAAATGAAATTGTTATTACAATATATTTCGATATGTGACACATAGCATACAAGTTGTGAACTAGGTGATGGAGGGCAGCTGAGGGGAAGGGAATGAGTGTGTGTGAGATATGGGGGATACTAACATAGTTTTTGCGTTATGTCATCTAAATTGCCCACCCAAATACACACAATAAAATGAAATAGTCATTGATATGTTATTAAATATGGCGTCGGTTGTGCAAATACACACACACACACACACACAGACACACACACAAACACAGTCGAACACACTCGAACAGTCGCACACTGAGAGAGAAATATACATAAATTTATTCATATATAGAAAATATAAAGATACAGAAAAGCGATATGGGCACAAATGCCCATACACTCGTACATTGGAATGGCAACCCTGGTACTCGCTGCTTTTCATTCTCGTCAGTGTTTGTTTTTGGTTCTGTGTCTGTCGTTTTTTTCGTATTGTTTGCTTTGATTTTATTACGATTTTTGTGTTGATTTTGCTTTTATTGCAATTCAATGTGAATACTTTGTTGGAGTTGTTGTTGTTGCTGTTGTTGTTGTTGTTGTTGCTGTTGTTGTTATTATTGTTGCTGCTGTCGGTGTATTTGTTATTATTGTTGCGATACATTCGTTTTGTACAAATTCAGCAAAAATCACAAAACCGCACAAAATGCGCTTAGATCAACAGAAATATAAGACTAAACAGTGGAGAGAAACCAGACACAAGAGGCATTAAATTGAAGTAACAACTCCTCCCCTTCCCTTTTCCCATTCCCCAACAAAATTACCAAAAACCAAACAACCAATGGCAGGAAGAACAACAACAACGATAAGTAATAAAAATTCATAATACACTCGCATTTAGATATTTATTTCTTCTTCAAGATCATAAAAAAGAGTTTTTATTGGTGTCCAACAACTCGCAAATTAGTTTTAATGTCTTGCCAGTTGCTTCAGGAAATTGAAGTAGTAGTCAGTCGACTTGCGACTAAACGAACCCCATTCCATTAAAAACACAATCTAAACTTAAAGCAAATAAAACGCTAAATAATGGCTAAACTGACAGAACCCGAAATAAGCGAAACAAACAAGTAATAACACAATGCGCGATATCTTTGTAAATATATTTATAAAATTGGCTTTTTACAACTGTAATTAGCACTGCTGTACAATGTACATATATGATGACTACTATATGATGAAAGAAAGTGGTTAGGGCTTCGGATATTAATAGTTAACTATTACAATATAATTAAAAAATTACGTTTTTACGTTTTTTCTTTACCCAAGTATTTCTTTTAACTTTTTAACTCTCTTTTTTTACCCAATTAGCTTTGGAGAATACAGGAAAATTGGTTTCGATTTTAATTTTAAGATTTTACGAGTCAAGTTTTCACTTTTAGGCAACTGCTTATATCGTAATTAGTATAAAACTACATTTGAAGACCTTTTATTTTCTTCTAAAAATCATGCTGAATTGAATAAAACAATTTGACTTGTAGAGTTGCTTGTTTAAATGTTCGATTAAGTTGACACCTGTATAACTTTGACAACACTGGACCGATTTTCAAGTGGATTATTATTTTGATTTTGGTTTGGTCCCTTAACTCATTTTGCATTTCAATAAATTAAATTTCATTAAGAATTGGCATCCTAGGTAACTTGATAAAGTGGCGCTTAAAATTTGACTCAATCCTCTTAATATGCAGTATTCTATTGAAGTCATCGAGTAAGAACTGCATTGAATATGTGTACAATTTGTAGTATTGTTGTAAAAGGAGTATTGGAAAATAGTTTACAATATTCACTCCTTTCAAAACTGCAACTCTTTGAGCATAAATGAATCTTAATGATTCGTTATTTCACATAAATTTAAATGTAGTACTCATAGTTGTAATTATAAATATACTAACATATAATAGATAATAAACATCGAATTTACATATAGAAAATGTATATCAGATTAAATGGGATTACTCTTGGTATTGTTTTTGTCGCAATTGGGAAAACTGTTAGACAGCTTTTAGGCTGAATTGACCATCTGTTTGGACTGGTCTTAATAATGAAATCAAATCAAATCAAAGCGAATCAAATCAAATGCAAATGCAAATGCAAATGCAATTGCAGTCTATCTATATCGCCTTAAATCGTTAAGATTCTTCGATTCTGCCCCTTCTGAAGTGGCATGCACTTTGTATCTTGACACGGCAAGTTGGCCATCAATTAGATATTTGTAATTTGCATTAATTTCAATATTGATGTGCAACATTTTAACAACAACGACAACAGCAAGAACAGCAAGAACAGCAAGAACAACGGCAATGTGAACACACCTAGTCTAGGATATGCTGCATGTAAATTGTAGCGTCTCTTGCAGTACAGTATCTGTCAGTCCGTCTGCATCGGTGAGTATCTGTGTGTGTTCATAACTCGTGTAATAAAGCTGTCTGTTGTCGCCCGAAACGAACACGTGTCAGCGACACATATCGACACAAAAGCACAACACAACAACACACAACACAACAACACACAACATGAGGAGCATCGAGAGTTGCTGCCCACGTAAAAATTGTGCTGAGTGTAGTGCAGCCATAGAGACGTATCCGGATACGGCACCCTCTCCAGTATGTTGAGGTGCTGGGCGGTGCCCCACCTAGATGTCTAGATAGATTGAACTAGATTGCGCAGACATAGACACAGACAGGGGGACAAAGACAAAGACAAAGACAGATGCAGATGCAGATACAGATACAGATGCAGATACATATTCACAGATACACAAAGAGATGTAGGGGGAGTGGGAGTGGGAGCGGGAGGGAAAGGCGTACCGTCAACAGTGCCTGTCAATAATGCTGCGTGTACACATGTTTGTCTTGACTGTGAAATGCCAGCATGCAGTATGGGAAATGTTCAGATTGGGAGATTGTAGATTGCAGATTGCAGATTGCGAGACTGTGAGATTGAGGTCTCGGTCGGAGTCCAGCAGGGTAACGGGTTGGGGGTGGGGGTTGGGGGTTGGAGTCTAAGGGGTTGGACGATGTCCGCTTCATTTGCATTAAATAAGCTGAAATTCAGCAGCGGCACACTCCATTTAAACGCTATAACAGAAAACGTCCTGTGAGGGGCGGTCATTTGGATTTCCCTGGAACAACAGCAACAACAACAACAACAACAACGACAACAACAACTACTACTTCATATACAATCTCTTTGAATGCTCCACTAAAATCATGCGAAATTATCGTTTAATTAACCGTAGCGCAAAGTCCTCCATCTGCATGGCAGTTAAACGGGGGCCTCTCCTGGGCCGGGGCCGGGGGAGGGGGTTAAGGGATGGGGACGCCTCATATAAAACTGGGAATTGAGCATTGCGAACCGTATCGGAACGGAATTGGGAATTTGGCAATTGGGAACCATTTGCGATTTAGTTTTGTTCCTCTCAAGTGCGACGAGTCGAAAGATTAGTGTAAATTGATGTTGCCTCTGTTGGCGCCATTGCGCTCCATTTAAAATCGAAGAGAAACTAAAAGTCAACTGCTTCTCTATGCGATTCTCAGCATGTTAAAGTTGCAGTAAGGAATGATTATGAAATTATCGTAGAAATTCTGTGTCGCAGACATAAATCGGGGAATTGTTTATACTATAGACTTTTTCATTTTTATATGATAATCATATCTTTTCATCTTTCTATTGTTCCGTTAAGACTTCAAAGTTTATATTTAAAACTTTATCCTATGGAAACGGCCTTAAACCTGTTGTGAATATCAGGTCGGACTTATGTGTTATTATAAGATATCATAGTATATTAAGAGACTTCAGGTGTATAATATTTCTCTTTCTCTCATGCTTTACTAAAATAGTAACAGCAACTTCTGTAAGTTCTAGTTACTTAAAACTGAAGTAATTTAAAGTTTTATATATATATACAAATATCTTATAAAGCTCTAATAACATTTCGGCACATTTTCTCACATTGCTTTCAGCTAGGAATTCGCTTTCTTTGATTCGAATGTTCTCGGAATAAATATGAATATGTTGCCATTTACTGTTGTTCCCTTCGTGCCACATAAAGCAACCCTCGTTGGAGTTTTTGGGCCAGCTGGAGCTGGTGCTGCATCGTCGCATGTCCAATTGTTGTAGCTCGGTGGCAAGTTGCGGGCGCGGGGAATGCGGCAAAGCGTTGCAAGGTGTCAAACTGACAGGCTTTAATACTTTTTCGTAACAATTTGCCAACGTTACGATTTTTGGTGTCACTGCGATTCGCTGCTGCTGCCGATGGAGCTGCAACTGCAACTGCAACTGCAACTGGAGATGGAGATGGAGCTGAAGTTGTGCATTCACATGATGTGGCATGCGGCATGCGGCATGCGACATGCGGCACGCAAGTCCCGCTACTAGTTATTGTTGCAGTTGTTGTCAGTGGCAGTTGCAGTTGCTCAATTCCCCAGGTGGCAGCCAGGCTCAGTCCACAGCCCTCGACCACATATTGAGCTTATCAAATATTAACACATTTTCGAGCGCTGACAAATGCGGGTCCCATCCCCTCCCCGTCCTCCCCTTCCTCCCCGTCCGCCCATCGATCCCTTCTGCCGTCGTGCCCTGCTACGCATGCGCCGGTTGCCGTCGGCTTCCGTTGTTACGTGCCACATAATCTGCCCCATGTTCATAACCCTGTCACAGTTGCTGTTCCCCTGCTCCTGCTCCTGCTCCTGCTCCTGCTCCTACTCCCCGCAAGTCGCTGCCAAGCCGCACACTTTGACATGCCCATGTCCATGTCCGTGTCCGTGTCGTGAGCTTAGCGTGAAATGACATTGCGTGCTCACAATGAAAACGCGGCCAAGAATCGAATACTGAACTCTGTGGACTAAGGCACAAAACAGTAGCCAGGTTGCATGTGTGTGGCTGGGAGAATGAGAGGCAAACAAACGACAAAAACAGCAAACTGACGGCCTCATATAACCTCATATATCATCCAGAGGACCTGACCCGGTCAGAATTCACGTGGTGCTACTCAACGAGGTGGGATATTTGTCTACCTACTAAATATATCAACGGGGATGTGAATAAAAGTATAACGATTTTGTTGTATTGCTATTGATATTAGTGCTGTAAATCTAAACTGTGAATCAAGCATAATATTCAAATGATAATGCTGAAGGATTAAACAATCGAACTGTGGATCACTCTGAAAAGAATAAATCAAGCTACAAACACCGACACTTTAGAAAAGATTTGACAATATTTGAATTTCATTTTTCAATATTGATGAAGATTCAACTTAAAGGTCAAATAATGATCGAATTGATATTCCGCTAGAAAATCGGTTCAGGCTTGAGAAGCTTACGACTCTTTACTGATAAGTATGAAAAAAATATCAAAGCATTGAGAAAATGGACAATGCTGAAAAATGAACTTTCCATTTCAATGCAGAAACAAATAAATGGCCAAATAATTATTCCGCAATGAAATCGGATAAGATTTGACAAAGTTACGATACTTAGAAGTTTTTCAAAAATTCAACAACGGAATTTGATTACTATACTCAACTCGATTGATCGACAAAAGAATTCCCTTGGTAGTGAATAACTGGATAAGAATAAGCTCACCTCTAACATTTGATTAGTACTTAATATGTTGTACTTGGAAAGTAACTGCTGATTTTGTAGAATGGAACGGAACGAAAGGGAACAGAAAGTCTTGTGGCAAACCACTTGAACAATCGACCACATGAGTGAACTAATAATCCCCTTAACAGTTCCCGTTGTTGCTGCTTCTGTTTGGTATTTGCAGTTTGTATCGTTTTAATGACAAAACACAAGGCGGCAACCTAAGCTCAATCGTGCAACGTTGCCTCTGCAAACCGACCTGCCCCGTGTCGAGCCGTAACCGATTTGTCTAACCGTCATGAATGCCGGCAAAGTGTCAGCGCTGGACGTTGTGAAATCTTTTTCCCTTGTCCGACACTTGGCAGTCACAGGACGCTCTGGAAATCGGAGTAGGTTTGCGTGTCAGCAGCAGCAGCAGCAGCAGCAGCAGCAGCAGCAGCAGCAGTTGCCACTGTGGCAGCAACGAAACAGCAACAGCAACAGCAACTATAATTCTATGTTCTCAGCTCGCATTACTTCAGTTCTTTTGGTTAGATTTTTGTTACGTTTCCCATCTAAACTCCTGAACTATGCCACATATTTCACTCTGTGTAATGTATTGACAAAGTGAAATATGTGGCATATAAATTAAAGAGAATTCAACTTAACCATCTTTCAGCAAATATATATATATATTCGATATATTCAATATATTTATTTTATTTTGATTTCATTGTTATAATTTTTTTTTATTGATTTATTTCAATTGTTCTTGTTGTTGTTGTGTCTTAGCCTCCTTTCGTCCACTCTAAATTAAACATGGTTAGCTGTCATTGTGTTGCACGCACACTCCACATTCAGCTGCAAGTTTGTTTTCAGTGAGTCACATGTTGATAATTGTGAATGGACGAGGAGTCTGTTGTTATTGTCATTGTTATTGTTATTGTTGCTGAAACATAATTGACTCGGCTTGAAAAAATTGAGTCATTAGGCGTAGCGGTCAGGGAGGCAATCAGCAATCAAGCAAACAACCGAACAACCGAACAACCGAACATCAACAGTCGCTTTTTACCGATCAAAGCATCTTTAGGAGGTAAAAGTTATATGCCAGTTCTGTGGGTTAATTTACCTACATATAGATACAGTTGGGCCTCCCTAAGTGCAATTTACATTAAGGATAGCCGCATTTTAAATGGTACATCATCATTTACCCAGTAAATAACTTATTAAATATAATAAAAATTTCCCTTTTTAAAAATTTTCCCTAAAAAAAACTTTTTAAATATTATATAGAATGTCCAGTCTTAAGAATTTGAACAATCCATCATTCTTATGAGCATTTAGAAGTATTCCTCAAATATTTTATATAGTGACTAATATTTGAAATGTTAAAATGTTAAAATGTTAAAATATTTGGCACAGTTTGCATGTGTATAGTGGATTGTTTATATAATTGTATGGTATTTGATTGAGAGAATGCGTGCTTAAATTTGTGAGTGATTGATTGTGTGATTGTTTGATTGACTGACTGATACTTATGTCTAAATGCTTTTCTGCATATTTAAATGAAAGTGTGCTTAATTGGTTGATTGACTGATTGATTGATTTTGTGTTTTCTTAGCATCATTCAGTAAAAATTTAAAATCATTATTAAGACTTATCAACTTTTGGTGATAGTGCAATAGTTAATTATGCCAAACAACTATAGTATTTTCAGCAATTCAGTTTCGTTATATGCCGTGTTCACTGTATGTATGAGCATGTGTTTGCCTTGAATGATCATCCGGCTTAGCATTGCTATTGGGTATAGGGATGAGCTCACGTGACTAAATAAGCTGCATCTTCGGAAGCATTTATCACAAGTCCCCAGTCCTCAAGTCGGTTCTCCTTACCTTCTTCCCTTCGTGCCTTCTCTCCCTCTCGCTCTCTCGCTCACTCGCTCTTTTCTCCCCTGCACGCCACCTGACATGAGTGATGATGTGGACTGCAGATCTGTTTCGAAACTGAATGTGAATCTGATGTTGAGCATAAGTTTCAGGTTGAGTTTCGTTCAGTCTGAATGCCATTTAATGTTAATAGATTCATTTTTGGCGACAAACGGAAACGAAAACGGAAACAGAAGGGTAGGGGGAAGGGAAGGGGATGGACGAATGAGGAAGAGGGTCGTAGCTGGAATCCCTTCACTGTCCGTTCCCAGAGCTTCTCAACGTTCCGCTCTCCCCTTCTCCTTCTCCTTCTCCTTATCCAAGCGCATGTCCATCAGTCAAGCGTAGACTCTGGTCAACTCTCTGCCTCCCCTTTCCTTTTCCCATCCATTTTGCACACCCTTCCCCCCTGTGCTGACTACTGACTGCATCCTGGCACTGACTCTGTCCGTCCTGTCCGTCCTGTCACTGCCACTGATAAACGCACGTCACACGTCAGCTCAGCTCTGGGTTAGTCCGAATTGGAATCAGAG
This sequence comes from Drosophila sp. st01m, assembly GCA_018901795.1. Taxonomy (NCBI): domain Eukaryota; kingdom Metazoa; phylum Arthropoda; class Insecta; order Diptera; family Drosophilidae; genus Drosophila; species Drosophila sp. st01m. The sequence goes on along the minus strand of JAEIFG010000284.1, from coordinate 4,449,625 downwards.
ATGGAGTCAGAGTTGGAGTTGGAGTTGGAGTTTCAGTCCGTGTTCCTAATTCAGTTCCTCTTCGACTCTGAGTCCTGTTGCCTTTGTGGATTGATGGCTGGACAGATTGAACATTGCACGTTTGTTTGGTCCTCTCGGTTATAGGGCTCAACGCCGCTGATGGACGTTTAATATGCATTTTAGACAAGGATATTACTGCCATTCCTGTCGCCCTGCTCTCTCTCCCTGTCTCTCCCTCTCTCACACTCGATTTGAGGCATAGTTTTGCAACGCCTGCAAATGTATTTGGTTATCTGTCGAGAACCGAATTCGTCATGGCCAGATATGTTGGTCAGCAACAGCAGCAACAACAGCAGCAACAACAGCAACAACAGCAGCAACAGCAGCAACAACAGCATCAACAGCAACAACAGCAACCACTGGCATTGTTTTGTATTAAATGCTATCATACAGCCGTGTCTAGGCCCTATCCAACTGGCCAGCACACAAGCCTTGTATTGTGTGTTCCCTCCCCCACCCCCTCTGTCTCTTTCGCCCCCCTCTCGCCTAGCACTCATTGTGCCACATGCGTTGCTCGTTTCTTGATGCTCGTCGTAGGTGTGAATGCGCGCACATGTGTCGAACAAAGGTCCCACTCCTCACACTCAAGTGTGTGACCCTCCCCCTTCCCCTTCTCCAGCCCGCCCAACGTACACGCCATCACAATCAAGCATTACAAGTGTGGAAACGCTTATGGTTTGAGTGCGAGTTTTGGCTACAACAACGGACACGCATGTGCATGTCCATAACATTAATAATGTTGCCCCGATATTAGCCACGCATATTAACTTTCGCATGTGTCTGTGCCAGGCTTCTGCCATTGTTGTTGTCGCCGTTGTTGTTATTGTTGTTCTTACAATTCCTATTATTGCTATAGCCGTTTCTGTTTAAAGTGCATGTGTGTAACAATTTAAGATGTGAGCTGTGCACAACAACACACACACACACTCAACAATGCAAGTGTCTACTGTCTTGGCCTTGGCTCAATGCAACACTCGTAAATTGTCTAATATCTGGTACTAAAGATTCAAAAGTATCTACAGGTAGCACACACTTAAGGCGTGGAAATCTCTTCATAATATGACTTTTTAAATCTTTAAACCTGGCAACAGAGATAATATATTAGAGTTATTGAACTTTTATTTTCTTGTTAAAAGGCACTCCAATTTCTTAATCTACCGTCCATTTTAAGATGTCTTCGAAGAATTTTGTGTTTTAAGACTTTGCATGGATGAAAATAATATTTGAAGCACAATTAGTCATTTAATTCTATAAAAGTTTAATAATCCTTAATCCTTATTTTAACAAGAGGTTTGATACCAATTTTCTTAAGATTTTATTAAAAGAATTCAAGATATGCAAATAGTAGAGAGAATTTTGAAGACATGTTTTAAATAAGTCAAGTGTATCTCATCAATTTTAAGTATGTAGATACAACTGTGGATAAGATACGCTGTACAAAATACAGCTGATGAGAAATGCCGCAAATTAATAGAATCGATATCTAAAAATTATCACATATATTCTAAAAACAATAAATGGATTAAATTGTAATTCAAATTTTAGACCATTAATAATTTGTATTGAAATATTGATTCTAGGAAATTCCAATTCGAATTATTGCATTCGATACATCGAGATATATGTTAAGTTAATCTTGTAAAACGCTGAAATAAAATTATGCATTTTGCTTCTTTTCCAAATAAAATAATGCACACATTTTTAAATAGTTTTTTATATTTATATTTTTTATATTTTCTCTCATCAAAGTTTTTCCTTTTAATCGTTTGTCGCATTTTTGTTTTTGCCTTCATTTGTTTTGTTAACAATTTGTGTTTTTTTTTATATGTTGTCTTTGTTTTTGTTTATTATTGATTTACTTTGCTCTCCCATTTATCAGCCTATTCGAATTCGCTTGATAAATACTCGAATTATGATGTTGTTGTTGATGTTGATGTTTCTTGTTGTTGTCAATGATGTTGCGGTTGTTGTTGCTGTTCATATTGTTGTTAATAAACTTACGCATTAAGCTAACACTAAATACTTTTTACAATAATAATAATAATAATAATAATAATAATAATAATAATAATAATAATAATAATAGGTGTAATAGGGTGATGCAGCCGCAAATCCAGGGGCCAATCGCAATAATATCAATTAAAAACTCAATTTGTTACCTTTTTTGTTATATCTTTTAGTTATATATATAGAAATTTGTATTTGTTTTATAGCTGTTTGTTGTTTTTTTTTTTATTATTTTTATGTTCTTTGCTAGTTTTACATTTTTGATATTACATTTAATTAGCATTTGTAAATATTTTGTTGTTTTTTTCATAGATTTGTTTATAATAAATTATGTTGCTTACTAACTAGGACCACAAAAAAAAAAAAAATAGTTTGCTATGTGTGCTGTTATATATATATATAGCTTTATATATAATTATATATGCATATGCTTTTCTGTTTCTGTTTCATTTTGTTTTTATTTATATTTATATTATTATTTATATAAACTTAGTCACTAAAAACTACACAAGTACAATGCCTAGTTACGTTTATGTTGTTAGACAACGATTATAAAATATGTTTAATTTTTATGTTTAATTTTCCAAAAAAAAAATAATTTTATAACATAAATGAGACAAACAAATTGTTTTATTTTGCAATTATATAAAATGGGCTAATTTACAAAAAAATAATAATATTATTTTTTATTTTGTTTGCTAACACGATTTTATGCTACGTATTTGTGTTTTGTTGTTGCTGTTGTCGTTTGTTAGTTTGTTTTTGTATTTGTTTTTGTTTTTACACACATACACATAAATAGTTTATTACAGACAATACGTTTAGTTAATGTATTTGATTTTGCTTATGTTTAGCATTGTTTCTTTTTCTCCACTTCTGTTATCATTTCTCATTTTATTTAGTTAGTTTTAAATACAAAAAAAAAGAAATATGTATTTATATATGTATTTATTTATATCTTATATAGTTTTTTATGTGCAGCGCCCATTTCAATGTACATTTAGAGAGTTCGATTTTTGTCTTTACTATGATTTTTTTTAATAATAATTTACAAATATTTTGGCGCAGTCATAAAAAAAAGTACTAAAACAATAAACACAATAATAATAATAAAACAACAAAAGCAAGCCAAGCAGCTGTTTTTTTTTTGGCCAAAGGCAGCGCTTATGGCTGTGTGTGTGTGCGTGTGTGTGAGTGTGTGAGTGTGTGTGTGTGAGAGATAGGCAGCAGCGGCGGCGGGAGGGGGCGGTGCAGGCCAGCCAACACGAATTTCTCCTCATTTGAATGGTGAGCGAGAGAGCGCACTCCGAATGGGGCGGCTCGCTCGCTCCTGCTCTCATTCGACGCACAAAGTATGCGACTCACTGTCGGTTAGAGCGAGACGACACCAGTGTATGCGCAGTGGGCGGCGGCAGCGACGACGACTGCGTGGACGACGTCGTCGACGACGACGACGACGACAGCGACGAAGCTTTGTTGCTGTTGTTGCTTTTATTATTATTACTGCTGTTTTGGCTGCTGCTGCTGCTGCTGCTGCTACTCGTCCTCATGTTGCTGTTGCTGTTGTTGCTGCTGCCGCTGCGTGCCCTCGTGTAGGTCTTGAGAAACAGCAGGCGCGTTGCCAACTGTTTTGTATATTACCAAACAAGCCCTTCATTTTGCATATTCTGCGGTTCGCTGAAGTTTGCCGAGCTCATGAACTCGGGCGATGCGGTGCGCGGGCCATTTTGTTGTTGCTGCTGCTGCTGCTGCTGTTGTTGTTGTTGTTGCTGCTGTTGCGTTTGGCTTGCTTGTTGCGCATTCTGTGCCGCCTGCTGCTGCTGCTGCGCGGCCGCCTGTTGCAGCAAGTGCTCGGCAGCATTTGGAGGTGGCGGCGGCGGCGGCCCCACAGCTGATTGCAGCTGCATCGGCGGTGCGCCCGCCTGACTCAGAAATGTTGACTCGGGCGTCAGGCCAAATTCATTAACCATCGGTATGGGGCCGCTGTGATCCATTGGTCCACCTGTTAGAAAGCCAAAGGGGGAGGGAACGAGACAGACAGAGACACAGAGAATTAGTTTAACAGTTCGTTTATTAAAGCATTTCTATTTATCTCTTCCATTTCTAACGATTACTTCGAAAGACCTCACTTTTAAGGACCTCATGGACTTACGGTCCACACAATTGTTAAATATAAATATTTTTTAAAAAGACTTCTCTATTTTCTATATACAAAAACTTTTCTTTTCAGAATGGCTAATATATTTAATTTAGTATCTTTTGTTTAAAAATTAGATTTAGAACAATTTTCGTAACTAGCCTTTTACCTCGTATTCAAGCATTACTTACTATTTTTCAGTAGCATTTTTAATTAATACTTTCACTTAACTACATTCATAATTATATTAAGTTAAAGTAGATTGAAAAACTAGGAATCTTTAGTTATACATTCATTCTAGTTAGAATTAGGAAATGTCTGAGCATTGTAACTGCTTTAAAAGTAATTTAATATTTAGTGTTAAGGCTAAGAAATTTAGTGATTTTATGCATTCTAGACAACATTAGTTTTTCAATATAAAATTACAAATTAATTGAAACTTTGAATTTACTAACAGTGGTGATAATTAATCAGCCGGGAATTTGTTTAAAAATATAAATATAAAAAAGAAATTCTATGGGATTATAATTATTCCAATTAAAAACATTTAATTTCGATCTATTTCCAAATGTGTCTATCTCTATTATTGTCCTAAAAAGAAGAGTTGCAGGCATCTTAGATAGATTTTGTGTATTACCTGGTGCATTGAAGGGCATCGGTCCGCCAGGATGCCCGGGAAAGAAGGGACCGTCGTGCGGATGGAAGGGTCCACCGTAGCCGAACTCGAATTTAGCATCTGCAGCAAAGTAGGGAAAGCCGGGACCGTCGTCTAGCCCGCCCGGCGAGAGATTCATGGGAAAGCCGCGCATTTTGCGCGCACCGCCAAAGAACGGCGGACGTCCCATGCTGGTGATTTGCTTCATGCGACGCTCCTTGGATCGCTTGTTCTGGAACCAGACCTGCAACAAGTGGAAAGAAGAGGAGTGAACGTTTAGTGGCTGCTGCTGATACAACTGTCTCCGTCTACGTCTCGACTCCCAGCTCGGTGTGGACTCCGATTTAGAGTCAGAGGCGCATGTCTAATTGTTGTTGTTGCATTGATGGTACCGCCGCCGCACCGGGCGGCCGCGTTGCGAAATTAGCCCCAATCCCAATTCCTGTCCCCCCCCGTCTCACTGCCATTTCATACCCCTACCCACACCCATCCTCATCCCCATCCCATTCCCAATCCCATTGCCATTCCCAAATAATGCATGGATCGCGTATGTGGAGCCGAGAACAATTTTACGATGTTCTGCATCGTTTCGGGTGCTCCAGAAGCACCGTGCACAGCATGCAAAGTAATAAAATAAAAACATATTTCAAAATTTTTTAGTGGCACCTTTTCGCCTTGTCCCCTTTGCTCCACTTCTGCACTTCTCCACTTCTCCACTTCTCCATACTCTCATCCCTCATCCTTCATCCTTCACCCTGCTCTGCTCTCTTTGCTCTACGCTTGTCTCATATACATTTTGTTTCCTTTTCCATACACATTTTGTTCTTCATTTATTTCGGTTCATCTTTTTCTTTTTGGCATTTTAATATTCATATCTTGGACGCGTTTTTTAATGATCTTTTGCTGGCGGTCGGTCATCGAAACGGTTTTCTCAACTTCGACTTCGACTTGGACTTGAACTGATTTTTGTATAATTCCTTTCCCCCCTTTTTGGTTCAGTTTCTGTTGTGGCAAACTTTTCTCAATGAAATTTTTTGATTTATGTCTTTTTTTCGGAGGTTTTATATATGTATATTTTATTTTTTTTCTGGTGTGTGTCCTTTACGTTCCTGCGTGGCAAATAGTTTCCAATGAATTTGGCTTAGATTTTGCTGCCCATCAGCAGCTGTTCCCATTGGCAATTCGCATCCCAGTCGCAGTCCCAGTCCCAGTCCCAATCCCATTCTCATTCCCATTCTCGTTCCCGTTCTTAGAGGCAATTTAAGCGTGAATTTTAATGATGAGCGCCGCTCGCTGTCTGCAGTTCATTTGAATTTGTGATCATTTTTATGAACTCCAGTCGGCCAAAGCAACAACAGCTTGGCCTAGACATGCATATGAGTTGAATGGCCAACAACAACAGCAAACAACACAGCAACAACAACAACCTCTGCTCTTTCTTTATCATATTTATAAACTGACATATTGTTGGCACAACGAATTTCGCTAGAATTTCCGCGAACCTGTGAGAACTCGAGACTTAGATCTCGTCTCCATCTCCTGCTCCCCACCCCTCTCCCTCTCCCCCCCTCTCTGTCGGCGCACAGGATGCATAAAAAGGTAGCAACATGCTGTGCGTAGGGTTACTCCCAACATCAGCATCAACTTGGCCAAAAGCTTAGCCCAAAGGCAAAACATTTGACGTTAAGTCCGCGTCCGTGTCGAGTATTTTGCAGGAAACGTTAGTCAAGCGCGTGACTTTTGACAACGCATTTGAATTTGAATAGAAATTAGAATTAGAATTTGAATTTTAGCTTGTGTTTAAATTCGAAATATACAATCTGCATGCTTTGTTAGGTTGTCAGAGAACGTAAGCTTAACCAAAGATGTGAAATTTTACCAAAGATAAACGTTAAAAGTTGGTAAATCTTTAACTCTTCGATTTAGGCATATTACGTACGTTAGTCATGACGTATCACATTGCGTTAGTTGGCAAAGAGGTGCACATAAATTACTTAACTTTGTGTTATTCTCTTAGAATTATATATAATATAACATATATATACTATACACATATGTTCTTATGTCAGTACGTAACGTGAGACATTGAATGCTTCAGGAAACTGCAACTGGAACTCGTTAAATAATTTGATGTTGTTAAGTAATTTTTAAACTTGGTTGCACATAATCTTGCGATACTACGTAAGTGCTGACGTTAATATCGTAAGTTGCTACACACTGGTGTGTGGACGTAACGTAATGCGTAACGCAATGCACAACAACGTAGAGCGAAAAGTAAGCAACGTTATAAAGCAATAAACGAGTGCAACGAGTTGAATAGGTAGATCAATAGAATTGTTACTCGGTCAACTGTCGACATATTTCAATTAAACGTAACGCCGCAACGTAATAAATAAAGCCGCAGTCGTTTTGCCTCGCTTGCCACCTGCCACGCATTCCACTTGCAACCGATTGCTAATAGCAATGTATGTAAGTAAATATAAGTATATAAATGTATATATATGTATATATGTGGGTGTGTCGGTGTGTGTGTGTGTGTGTGTTTTGACGTTATTTGCCTCGTTGGCCCTTCGGTCACACAATTTTTCATTTTCATACGCGCAACAACAACAAAAGGGAAAAAAAACAACAGTTAAATATAGGAAAGAGAACGAACTCAATGGTGACAGGGGTAGGGGTAGGGGTAGGGGTAGGGGTAGGGATGGGGGAAAAACAAGAGCAGCAACTTTGCTTAAAAAACTGAATTTACAATAGTTTTATAGTTTGTTGCATTTATTTTCTCTTTGTGTATTGTGGCATGTTCAGTTGTTGTTCTTCTTGTTGCTGCTCTTATATTTTTGTTACTTTTTATTCAATTCTTTTTCAATTCTGCGGAACTCTCAGTGTTCTGCATTTTATTCAGTTTTTTCCTCTCACTTATTTTTGCCATTGTTTTGTTATGTCGACAAAGAAAACAGCAACAAATGGCGATTGAAAAGAAAATGAAAAACGCAAGAAAAAAATATAGTACAAAAAAAAAAGAAAAATATCTGGCACAACAAAAAAAAAATACAAAAATGGCAACCGCATGTGGGCGTGCAACAGTGAGAAGATGGCTGCAACGGGAGGGGCATGAGGCATGCGACATGGGGCACGAGGCTGTGGCACAAGTATGGAAAAGTGCGGTTAGCCGCGGCTGCTTTGTATTTTCTTTGCCAAACTCTTTGTTGTGTGCTGTGTTCTCAAATCCAATATACCCACTACCCCTCCCCTCCGCTCCTACCTATCCCGTACCCCTGACCATTCCACTAATCATACAAATAAACTCTCTTTTCTGAGAGAGTCTTTGTAACTTATATTTTATACTCTCCTTTAATATCTCGACTTATCTGAATGACAAAATAAATTTTATAGCGCATGCAAATATAGCTATAGGAATTTTTCAAATATTAACCAATGTTGTATTCTCAATAATAATAATAGTTATAATAATAATAATTAAATCTCAAATATAATTTGAAACTGCGCTGTTTAATTTTAAGTTTGCTGTTGCCAGTTGAAGTTGCGATGCGTTTTGAAAGATAATGCGATATAATATGATATGATATAATGCTCTTCCTGTGGCAGCCAAAAATTGTTGTTGCTGATGGTGTAATTTGGACAGCGGCTATAATATTTTATTTCCGCACTTGAGAGAGAAGCATCGAAACAAGAATGGGAAATTTGTTGCCAATTTCATGTAGCTTTCAACAAATTTGTTGCTCTCGTTGTTGTTGTTCTTGTTGTTGCTGCTGTAGTTGTGGCAGTTGTTGTAGCTGTTGTTGTTGTTGTTGTTGTTGTTGCTGTAGTTGTTGTTGTTGCTGATGATTTGGCGCAGGCGGCAGGCGGCGTTGCGCGCAAAACATTTGAACATTTAGTTAAATTATAGGTTAGGTCCTGACATAAAAGGGCAAACAACGTAACATAATGGCCGTGGTAGCAATCAGGCTCAGAAACTCTGGTACCAATCCCCTCGCCACTCGCCACTCACCGCTTACCCCTCAACCCACTCCCCTGTTTACCTTTTCCTTCCCTGTGCGAAACATAACAAAATGATTATTGCGCTTTTGACTCGCTGAGCGGGACGAAAGGAAAGGAAAGGAAAGGAAAGGAGTGGAAAGGAAAGGAGTGAAGAGGCAAGGAGCGAAGCGGTGCGGAGGGGCAGGGAGATGGAGAGGGGTACAGCTGCCACTTGGCAGCTCTTCGACTTCGGCGTTGTGTTGAAAATTATAGCAAATTATGTTAAACGGCAGCTCCACGGCGGGGGTGGGGTCGGTTTCGCCCTCTCCAACGAATGCAGTCGCCCCCCGTTTTGGGCCCGTTTTGGGCCCGTTTTGGCCCCGTTTTGTGGCCCCATTAAAGAGCTTAACATATAATTTGTGGAACCGCCAGTCAAAAGTCAGAATTGCTTTATTCTGACCCTATTGGGTCTCAGTCTCTGTCCCAGGATTAACTTCAACTTCGACTTCAGTTTCAGTTTCAGCTTCAACTTTAATCCTCAGCATCAGCTTCAGCTTCAGGTTGCGTTTCGATTTCTATTTTAGTTTGGGTTTCGGTTTCGGTCGGCTAACAACTGCCTTCTATCATCACATTTAAGATATTCTTTTGGGGCATGCCACAAATGTGTGTCACGTACTCGTGTCCTGATTGACATGATTTGATGTGGCTCGATATGTGAGAATTCAACGTTCAACATTCAACGTTCAACATTCAACATTCGGCATTCAGCTTGCAACATTCGAAATCAGCATTTTGCTTAAGTTGCCCATCAGCATTAACCCCTTGTTGCCGTTGCTAACAACTTCCTGCAATTGTTATTTATTCGATTTCTTCATTTCGTTGTTGTTAGCTTATGAGGACTTTGAATTTGGTGACTCTTCTTGAATAGTTAGGAAAATTTCTTTTATTTTCCACAAAATATGCTCGAAATTCAGAATTTTTCTCTCAAAACTGGAAGAGAAACTTCTGCAATGTAGAGAAAACTTCCTAATGAAAATAAGTTGTTTTTTCTGTCTTGTATTTTACACTTAACTTCGATGGAATCGATGGAACTAACATGGAAAATAAACTTGTTTGCCTCATTGAGAATGGCTTATCACAATAGTTGGGAATAACATATGATATAGTATTTGTATCTGTAGGCTTAAACTATCCAGCTATCATTCTGTGCATTCTGAGTTATTTCTTGTTTTTCATTAGCTGTATCTTATTTATAATTTGTTGTTTCTTGTTGCTTGGCATCAAGTTGAAGTTGAAGTTGAGATGATTGAAGTTGATGTTGAAGTTGATGTTGAAGTTGATGTTGAAGTTGATGTTATGGTGTAGGAGGAGGGGGGGGGGGTTGATGACTGGACGTTTATCGAATTGCCAGTCACGCCTCTATCGTGGTTTATATTGAACACTGATGACTCGGCTACCATCGAACGAAACTATCACCTTAACGAACTACCGAGTACAGCTGCTGTTCGAGATACAGCTACTCCCGAATTCAGAATTCAGAGATACAGCTTGAGATACAGATAAAGATACAGCTACAGCTACAACTACAGCTATAGATACAGATACATGTGGCAAGGCGTGAACTGGACCCGGGCAAGAGTTAACAGATAATTAACTTCTGTCTTAGCCCGGCGCCGTTGTTGTTTTTCCCATAGTTTAGTAGGTGTTACTGCCGCTCATCAGTCGGCCAGAGTTGAGGGCTAATACGGAGCTCCTTCAGCCGCATGACATGGCAAAAACATTTTGCTGATGATGAAATGAAATGGTTTTAATGCTGGTTTCGATTTCAGTTTCGGTTTTCATTCCTCAGTTGTTTCAACCGGCGGCGCCTCTTCGACTTCCCCTACGGGAATTAATAGCAAACTGATGAGTTGTTGAAATTGTAATGTTACGAAAAGTAAAATACACTTGCCCCCCGTCTCTGTGCTTGCCCCTTGCCCCATGCCCCTTGCCCCTTGCCCCTTTGCATTGTCCGAACTTCAATTTTCTAGCCATGTCATGTTTGCGCAGGCGCCGCCCTTGTGTTCAACCTTTATGTTCAGTTGGGACCGCTTCTCATCTTGACCGAAGATTAAATGCGTTAAATTAGCCGCTTTTGTGGCCAGTTTCTTCAATGGCTTCTTGCCAATTTGTTTTGGCCGCAACGAGTCTAATTGTTGCTTTCAAATAGCCTCAAATAAAAGACATCAGCGATTTGTGGTTGCGCCTTTTCATGGATAACATAATTAGCTGCGATCGCCAGTTGCTTACAGTCGCCATAAGGTTGTCTTATTTACGAGTATGGTTTTTGTCTTTTGGCTCTCTATTTTGGCCATAAACGTCAAATGCAATCAAACAATTTCCGCTCAATTAATAAACGCGTCGCTCTCGAAATCTCCAAAATCGTTGACTAATTAGTGCAGCAATTTTAACGCCACTTAAACAACAAAATTAAATAAATAATTATAATGGTTTCCCTTTCCCCTTCTATCGAAGAAATGAAAATGAAACACACGTTCTACGACTCTCTGATTAAAGATTGAAAAATTTGTCAACTTCCGTGGCCCAAAATGCAAATTGTGGCGCGCCGACAACAAGACAAAGAAATACAATAACAATAACAATAACAACAATACCAACAACATGACTAGAGTCAAAAAAAAGAGTTAAAAATTAAAGAAAAAAAATTATTATAAATCGGCGCTCAGATAAAACAAAATGTAAATCAACTTGAAATGCTCTCGAAATTTGTATGTTGACAAATAAACGCCTCTGCATATGCGAGCGGGAATTAGTGGCAAACTATAGAAGGGGGAGGGGGCCTGGGAGGGAGTAAAACTTGGAGACACTTGACAAATGTCTCGACTCCGAATCCGACTCCGATTCCGACCGTCCGCCCGTCCAACTGTCTCTCTCACATCCGCATCTGTATCTGTATCTATGGACTGTCCCCGTATCTGTATCTGTCGATCGTCGTCGAGTGGCGCCAGCCGAACGCACGCCACATTAACTGGTCCCCAACTCGACCGAAACGGTGACCGTCCGTGTGATTTGCCTGCCTCCTCTGTCTTCCCTCCTCTTTTCGTTCTCCTCTGTCCGCTCACCTCCCTCAGTCGTCTCCAACGCCTTTCCCCAATGCTCGCTTTATTTGTTTATAATTTTTCAAAGCTTAGTTTGTTCGCTGTCGTTCGTCGTCGTCGTCGTCGTCGTCGTCGTCGTCGCCGTCACCGTCGCCGCTTTAAACGTTGGCGTAAATGGAGCGCACGCATTAAAACAAAAGCCACAAATTTGAAATCCCAAAAAGTGAACCCAAAGTCTAAAAATCTCTGAAAGTCTCACGAGCTTCGCCCATAAAGATATCTTCGTGTGTGTGTGTGTGCGTGTGTGTGTGTGTGTGTGTGTGTGCGGAAAGAGTTACAATGCCTAATGGGTGATCCATTTGGGGCATCGACAGATGCGCAGTTGATCTGTCAGGTTGCGACAGGTTGATAAGCTTTATCTGCCCCCTGACGGGGCACCAAGTAAACGAAAATACTTCTTTAGAAATCGATGAGACAATTATTGATTGAGTTTGGATCAGTGTTGTCCAATTCCTATCATATGTGATACGAAAATGCAATTTATATTTCAGTGTGGACAACACTTGTTTGCATACGAAATAATTATAGTTAGTTTGTTAGTTGGTTAGTTATAATCCAAATTTATGTACACAATGCTAGCTTAATAGCTAAATTCCAGATAATTTTTTGACTATTTAAAATTAATTATTTATTAAATAGTATTCAAACCAACAATCCTTAAAGACAGCTGATTTATTCGCTTCGTAAGCGAATAAAATAATACACAATTTGCAGAATTTTAAATGCACATCTGAACAACGAAATTCACTCACAAATAGAAACTCGAGAAGTTCGATTGGAATTGTAAAAATTCTGAACTTTTGTACTTTCAATTATGATTTACAACTAAACTCTGAGCATTTTCTTATCTGCTTTGTAGTGCGTTTTCAGAATATGGAATCAGCCTGGAAAACTTAATCCTTGAAAGCCATAGCAGGAATATTAGGAAATCGAAATAAAGAAACCTTTGAAGTAAAGTTTACAATTTCAGATGAGAGTTATTAAGTATCAAAAGGACCAACCCTTATTAAGATATATGTTTATCTATTAGTTTCTCTGCTGCATATAATTTACAGCCAATTTTCTTAGCAATCTTATCGTTAATATAATTAAACTTTAGCTAAGCAGTCAGTAAATGTAAACTTCATTAAATGAACATTTGAATCAATAGAATCTTATGATGAACCTGTTGTTTCATCATTAACTCATCGTTAATAGTTCTATTTCAAATTCCACATAGATATGAAGCATTTCCCACAACATAAACAAAAAATTGTTGAAGCAATTTTTTTTTATTTGGGTTTTTATTTTTATAACCCTGTTGATAAATCTGTGATTGTCTGGGGCCTTAAAATAGTTTATAAAGTCAGTTGTCTGACAAATTGTGGACCTATAAAAGCGATTCAAGAGTTTTGGCTGCTGTTATGATTGTTATACTTATTGTTATTGTTATTGTGATTGTGATTGTTATTGTGATTGTTACTGTGATTGTGATTGCTGTTGCTATTGGCATCTGTTGTTGCTCATTGTGGCTGTTAATGTTGTTAATGCTTAAAACATGTCGATGATTTATTTGTTTGCGGCTGGAAACTTTCAATAGCTTTTGTTGTGGCCACTTGACCATTAGTCGAGCCTGGTCATGAACTGGGCCATATCCATCCAAGAGCTTCAGCTCAATCTCAATCTCAATCACAATCACAATCACAAGTTGCTGCTTTGGGGTCGGGTCAGCTGTCGGGTCAGAGTTCAAGCTGCCAATCGCAGCAGCGCCACAGGCTATGCAAATTGCCCTCGTACTCCAACTTTACAGTCAACCGCAAATCCCCCTCCCCCGCCCACCTCTGCCACCACCGCCCCCGTTGTTGATATATACGCCTCCCTTTTAGAGGAAGAGGTGGGTGAGTGGGGAAAGGTGGTGAGAGGGGTATTTGTTGGAGACTTGCCCCGCTGTGAGCTGTCGGCAAAGTTCTTAAGAAGTTTTCGTGTCACGCTGCTTCTGTCTGTGTCTGCTGCCTCGAATGTTGTTGTTGTTATCGTTGTTGTTTGAAAATTTATTATAAAACAAGGCGTGCTGAGAGAGCTGTTGTTGTGTGTTGTTGTTGTTGTTGTTGTTGTTGCTGTTGCTGCTGTTGGCCCAGAAAGTTGTTGCCTTTAGTTCGATCGCTTTTGGCGTTGACATTTTTGTTAGAAGTTGACGAACAGCAGCAAGTTCGTGTATGTGCAACTTGTGGCGAACCCTTTGATGCCACAGCCTCGGATCGAATTACACAAAGGCCGTTTCATCTCCAGCTGTAGCTGAGAATCTCTTTATCTTAGCATCTCTCTAACTGTATTGAAGGCGCAGATGCTTTCGCTTCATTTCATTTCATTTCTTTTGTATTCAGTATTCAGTATTTTCTATTTCTTTTTTTTTTTTTTTGTGGGCAACTGTTGCATTTTCCTGGTAGATGCAACTGATGGCTGACAACGTGTCATTGGATATTGTTGATTGCTACAACAGCAGCAGCAGCAGCAACAACAACTACAACAAGTGCTTGCAACTGTCAGTCGCTTGTCAGACGCAAAAGTTTGAAAGCCGCGCGAAATAACCAAAAATATAAGACAGAAAATTCGAAAAATGCAGCATTAATGAAGATGCAAAAGTTGACAGCGCACAGCTGTGTGTGTGTGTGTGCGTGTGTGTGTGTGTGTATGTGCTTGTGTGTGTGTAAGCTGCTCCAGCAAGGCGATTAAGTCAACGTCAGCATCATCATCATTATCATCAGCAACATCATCTTCTGTGTCGCCTCCTCTTCAACTTGTTGGCATTTGTCACTTTCGTTTAGATTTGAAAAGGGGAAACGGCAACAACAACAACAGCAAGAACAGCATAAGGAATAGAAGAAGCAGCCTGCAAAGGGTGGAGGGGCAGAGGCGTGGGGAAGGGAAGGGAAGGGAAAGAGGGGAAGGCGCTGCCCGTAAAGAGGTGTTGATTGTGTCACACTTGTCGCGTTTAAAGACTCAACTAAAAAGTCGCGACATGCCGCCCAAATATCCTTTAACTGTAACCAATGACACATCAAAGGCGGCAACACACACACACACACACACACACACACACACACACACACATGGCTGCGCATGCGTAATCCCCGTTAAATGTTTCGGTTTTCAACGTTTTTCAATTCAATTCTTTTATTTTGTTTTTTTTTTTTTGGCTGTGGGAAAATGCTGAGAATTGGGTTCTTCAAATTTAGAATTGGACTCGTTAAACATCTGTGTGTCAAATTCTTCCTTTCTCTGTGTATGTCTCTGTGTGTGTGTGTGTTTGTGTGTGTGGAGGCGCGGCATGTCAAATTTGTAAGTCAAACCTGTTGAAAATCGTGAACAGAGACAGAGAAACAAATGAACTGAAAGATAGAAGTGAAGAGAGAGAGAGAGGGGCAGAGACACTTGCATGTTGCATATCAAAGTTGCCACTAATGATGTTGTTGTGCTGCTCTTCATTGAGTTGCAAGCATATGCTGCGGATATCCTTGACAGCCAACAGATGCAACACAATTTGACTCGATCCGATCCCTTGTGGATCAATAATAAACATGCCAGTTACAAGTATGCAATACAAGTATGTGGATAATACCATAATTATAGACTTCACACTATTCAGTTGTCAATGGGGATTAGTGTAGAGTATTATATAAAAGCTACAACAAATTTGAGAAACTTGAAACCCTTGAAATAATCAAATCTCTCAACACATTCCAGCATAATATATCATTTTATAATTATCTTTTTTTGCATAGATAATATACTCAATTTAAACTAAATTACTACTATTTTTAATAATAGCGAGTAGCATAATGTCTTCTTCATACCTTGTTAATTTTCTTCTCTATTAAAAATCAACAATTTCCCCCACATTAAATTGAGTTAAGACTGGTTACAAGATAATTATAAATCCTATGCAGGGATTATGGCTATTCTGCATGTTCTGCTCTAAAGCAATTCGCTAATCTCTGTGGCTTAAACACGCTAACTAGACCCTTAAATTAAGCAACTTTTGCTTTGCTGAACCCTTTGGAAATGATCTTTATTTGGTATTTTCATGTGAATTTCACATCATTTATTTTAATTGGCAACAGCAGCATCGCATGTTAGTTAACATTTGTATTTAACATGACATGTTAACATGTTAAAAGCAGAAGAAGACCGCTAAACATTCAACGTCTTTTTTTTTGGCAGAATTACAATTTATTTATTTGTTTTTTGATTTGTTCTTTAGCAAAATTCATACGCGGTCGTTTTACTGTACTGGTATTATTTGAACCTTATTTTGTTGGACTTGTTGTTGTTGTTGTTGTTGGCGCAATGAACTTCCGTTTTTTATGCTCGCCCCCGCCTTAGTCGCATTTTGCGGGTCGGCATTAATTTTATTTTTATTCTTATTTTTATTTTTATTTTTTATTGTGTTTGGTTTGTTGTTTTTACAGACATTTTTGTTTTCATTGCTGATGTTGTGCTGTGGTTCTTGTTCGTAAAACCACAACAAATACCGTAGCAAGAGGAAAGGGATGGAGAAGGGGAAGGGAATGGGGAAGGGGAAGGGGCGAGTGCCCAACGCAATGAAGCGTTGCAAGGCGGCAAACAACGACGTTGAAATATCGCGTCCTACTATTTTTATGATTTGGTTTAAAAAACACAACAGCAACAACAGCAACAATAACAATAACTGGCCCCCAAAGAGACCGAGACTTTGACTCTGCTTTGCTTTGCTTTAGTTTAAACATTTGCCACTCGAAGCGCGCTTAATTTATGCGTTTTTTATGCTGATGAAACGTAGACAGCAGAAGACAGAGACGGAGGCAGAGACGAAGGCAGGGGGGACTGAGACGGAGACGGAGCCAATGACAGAGACACAGATAAAAAGAGGGTCTGGCCAAACCCAACCGAACCCAACAATCACTTGGTCATTTTGGGGGCCAACTTGCATCCAATAACTTAAAGCAAACTCATACCCAAAGACGTTGTAAGACTCAGGGTAGAACCGAAAACTAAAGCCGCCAGTTTCGAAAATTGCGACCTACTTGAACCCAATGTAGTTCCAAAGTAATCCTGAGAAAAATATGGAATATTTCGAAAATACATGTACTTTATTTACTGGGTGAAACCTAGATTTTTTTATATTTTTTAGTTCAGCTTACTCTTCAAAAGAATTGAGCTGGAAATATATGGTAAGTAATTCATTTAATAAATCGAAATCTAGCATTGATAATTGCAATCATACATATTATCCGTGAACAGAAACAGGATATTGAAAGATTTCGTGGATAACTATAGATTAAATATATATATCAAGCTCTTCTTTTCACTTTTATCACTATAACAGATTTAATAAAAAACTGTTACTATTAAATTAAACGATTAATAGAATAATAATATAATATAGATTAAATATATTTATCAAGCTCTTCTTTTCACTTCTTTTACTATAACAGATTTAATAAAAAACTGTTACTATTAAATTAAACGATTAATAGAATAATGGAATAAGATATTTTGATACATGTGTTGGAAATCATTGGATTACTTTTCGAATCGAATATTAAAAATCGGCAGAAAATTCGACATATTTTAATCATTTAAATGGATTAATATACAGTGAAAATACGATATAATAGAATTAGAGCAGTTAAAAATCGATGCATCGGTGTTTTGATATATTCTATGAATTTTTGCATTACTTATAGAAGGGTATTCGGACTACGTCTATTAATGGGTTTCTGAAAATTTTGCGCTTCTTTTTGTTTCATGTTTCGGCTAGAACAAATTGCTTATGAACTGCAGCTGACGGTTGCATTTGTTGTTACTCTTGTTGGTTGTTGGATGTTGGTTGTTGGTTGTTGGATGTTGGTTACGCCTGAACAGAGTTCGGGATGGGCCAAGTCGTAAGTCGAACTCGAACTCAAAAAGGGGGGGCCATGGACCATGTAGAAATTGTAATGAACTAAGGTATCTGTATCTGTATCTGTTTCTGCAGAGAATGGAGAGACAGCAAAGAAGGGAACTCACCTGTATCACTCGCATGGGCAATCCCGTTTCCTTGGCCAGTTGCTCCCTAATATGGCGTGTCGGTTTCGGTGTCTGATTGAATGCCGTTTTCAGAACCTCCAGCTGTTTGGCCTTGATGGTGGTGCGGGGTCCGCGTCGCTTTGAGCCATTGGCATCGTCGGGACTTTTGTTCTCCGCCTGAGAATCGCCGCGTCCATCGGGATCGCCATCCAAGGAGCCCTGCAATAAAGCGAGATAGATATATACCCAGCATATATAGTATATACTGATGTATCCCAGACAGGGATGGAGACAGAGATAGAGACGGAGTCAGAGACAGAGAGCGCGAGATACTCGCATGGTGTTATACGATCTCATAATCATTTGCCAATCATTAATCAAAAGGGGCTGACGTCGGGGCTACAAAGTGAGGGCCGCTTTCCCATTCCACGCTCCATTCAATTCCATTCATTACTTTGTATACACTCACACACACACACACACACACACACACACACTACATGTGCATATGTGTGCATATATACAAGTCGAAGCGGAAACCTGTTAATGATGCAAGCGGACTCGGACTCGGACTCTGTTTCGGACTCGAAGTCGAACTCGATCTCGGTCTCTATCTCGGTCTCCAGTTTGCCACAAGTGTTGTTGCGGCATCCACTTACCTGATCGGAATCGTCATGCGTATTTTTACTATCGGTGCTCATGCTTTGTACTGATATATCCGAGGTGCCCAGCGGTCCACCCGCTGAGTCTGGCCCATTTGGTCCAAGCACGCCCAATCCCAGCGCCGGTCCACGCAAATGTGGCGGATCATCGTCATCCTCGTCTTCGCTCGCCGAGCCCATTAATGAATCTGTGCCAAGAGATGAAACAGAAACAATCGTTCTGGATAAGTCTTATACTCGCTTACTAAATGCAAATGCGCATGAAAATCTCTTAACAAATTGCTTAACAATATGAAATAGGGTCGAGACATCGTTTCAACACAGACCCCAAAGAGATAGGCAGACAGAGAGAGAGAGAGAGAGAGATGGGGGGAGAGCGAATAAGAGTGAGGGAGACTTTATAAACCAAGAGCCACTTAAAATACAATTGCAATAAATAATATTTGTGCTGGGCTAAGCCAAAAAGTACGACACGAACGACGCTCGTATTTGGTCACGTGTCGCCATTTCATGCTCTAAGTAGCCCTGCTTTCCCCATCCCCTTCCATTCCCTTGATCCGCACCCTTCCCCTTTCCCAGCCAACTCCACATCTCCCTTTTCTAAGTCACGTGTCAAACACAGTCTCTGCGATTCTCTGCTGATGCCCAAATAAGTTGATTAAGGCCCTGTTGAATAGCCCGGCGGGGTCAGTACCTCTATTATGCCAGTTATGTCTGGTACTTTCGATACACAGAGCCAACAGAAATAAAGAATTTGTATTTATAACTTTTAAGCTTACTCTCTCTCTCTCTCTCTCTAAGAATAATATTACTAACGTCGATCAGTTTGATTTATTCGCGATCCATTTCCCGAGATTGAAAATTGAGGACCTTTTTAAAAAGTTTCTGAAGTGAATCTAACAATTTTCAATTAGTAATTATAGAATTGCCATGTGGCTAATATATTCCAATGAATATTTCTTTGATATGTGCACTTATTTTAAGAATTACATGCTCTGAGTATGTCTATCTTTTCTCTGTGTGTAAGGTCGGTACGGCCGTTTTGCGTGGTATGCCTGGTATCCCTGGTCTGACTGGTTCGGCTGTGAGGCGTCTCTTATCGCTAAGTTGTCTGCCATGTAAAATGCTGACACGCGTCATCGTCGTCACCGTCGCAAACGTCGTCATCGTCGTCATCGGAGTAGTCGGCATCCTGCAACGCTCCAGATAAGCGGTACACGAGGCCAAGAGCCGTTCGCAGGGTCGCTTTGGATCGCGTTGAAACGTGTCACTCAAATGGCTCGATTCGATTGTCTTCTGTGTGCACCCGAGAGACAGCAACCCCTTGGAAAATCTCTGCTCGTCCTCTGGGGACACATCCACCTGAAACCGAGGTCGCTTTTCCCTCTGGGTCGGCTGCACTTGCCACAAGCATTTGAGACTTGCTGATAATAAATTACACTTTATTATGCATAATCTAATCCGCACCAGATGCGTCCCAGTAGCCGTAACTCCCCCCAGCCAACAACCGACAACCGACAGAACTCACCCCTCGATGGGACTGGCTTTGATTTGTGCCTCATGCACAATATGCTTTGAATTTGGCGCCTGGCCTAAGAGTCATTAGCCTGGGTTACACTACACATACTCAGATTCAGATTCAGATTCAGACTCAGAGTAAGATTCAGTTTTAGACTAGGATTCAGACCTGGAGTCGCAGTCCCCGTCGAGTTGTCCACCTGTCGGACAGAGACAGCTGAACGATAAGAGAGCGGAAGAGTGAGAGGGAGAGGTGGGGAGAGAGAAAGACAGAGCTTAACGCATTACGAGTCGCTGCCTCTTGCATCAGAGCATGCAAATCCCAGCCAGATGATGACCAGAATGCAGCTGCGTATCGTTTGCCAAATCGCAAGTGACGAGCAGGAAGAGAACTCTAGGCTTGATTCAAACTTGCTCAGGCATTTACGAATTCACGAACACGAACACGAATACGAATAGAAATGGAAATAGATATTCGTATGCGAATGCGAATACGGTTAAGTATTTGGTTAAAGTTGAGGCGAGTGAAGGTTAATTGCAATCATTGGATGGAAATGCTGAGCGTTTCAGACAGCGCAAATAATTGTAGAAAATGGTAAAGTCGGAAATGCCAAACTCCTGTGGATGCTACAAGAGTTGAAGTCTAGTTAGACAAGGAGAAAGGAACTCGACTTAGTTGGAATGCAAAAGATCTGTATAGTTCCACTTTAAACCTGAGGCAGTCTCCTCAATTTCTCTTATTTCTTTACCATATTTTTTATGTATTCGAGCTATTCTTTAATCTTTGATCAATCTGATCGGTTATTCAGGTTTTAAGCTGCTTGAGTTTCATATCTTTCAAGAGTTTATTCTTATATAGAGTTTTCCATGCAGTTCGTGTTTGAAATTGCGTCAGGTGCGTACTTATTGTAGTTGTTTTCAAAACAGCTCCTCTCAACAGTCTCTCAATTGACCCGCAGCACCACCCAACCATCAACCATCAACCACCCAAGCGTCCAACCCTCCAACCCCCTCCATCCCCCTCAACCACCAAAAACCAGCGAAATAACAACAAATGATACGAAACGAAACGGAAACTTGAAGTGTTTACCAGCATCGCTTACACGTCGCCCAGTTGACAAAGAAACCGGGAATTGTGAATGGGAAACCCTTGGACCACAATCCGGAACCATCTAATATGGTATAGCCTGGTATCGCATGGACCAGGCTGCTTTCACAGACCTCCCTTCCATATGGGCGCTTTAAGTTGTTGTTAACACATGTTAATAAACACGCGACCGATGGGCGATTGAAGACAGCGGACAGCGTAGAGAGAGAAAGAGAGAGAGAGGGGGGGACTGAGGGGAGAATATATAGTAGACGACAACAGAAGGGAGCGTTGCGACGGAGGGTTGTCAGTACCAGCAAACACTACAAGAACAACCTCTGCTTGCTTCAAGCATCACTCAAATTAACTTTGAAAACCATTCAGGAACACTTCATTTGATTGCCACAAAAACCTATACACTGCTGTTGCTGTTGTTTGTAATTGTTGTTGTTGCAATAGCAATTATGCCATTGAGAGCAACCCTCTGTGGGCTGATGCCACCCCCGTTTGAATGCCTGCCCCCTCTTCGGGCAGCCATAGAAGTTCAAACACTCATTTTTCGCTTAGGAGAAATAAATTCTTTTTTCTTTTTCTTAAATTTCCCCCCCCTCTCTCTCTCTCTGTCTGTGTGTGTGTGGGTGAGTGGAGGTCGCGACCCCCCGCTGCAACCTCCCCCTGGAATGTTGACGCTTCTGTTTGGGTAACGCAAACAGCAGCAAGAGGAAGACGCACAAGTGCAACGGCAACTTCGACAGCATCCTTGAGCCTTGAGCCCAAACCGTTTTGACTGACAGCCAAGCAAACAAGTAGACAAACAGACACACGACACACAGACAACAGACACATTGCTCAGGGGCATGGCGACAAACGCTGACTATACAATTGGGTGGGGGGGGGAGGTAGGTGTAGGAAGAGGGGGTCACAGGCAAGCAAATAAACAAAAGCATGTGGCATGAATTGAACGCCCACTTGCATGTTTGCATAGTCAAGTGCGATGTTTGGCAACGCATCTTGCAACAGTCGCGTCATTGTTGCCTCTCCCTCTCTCCCTCTACCACCACCCACCCCTTGCCCTTCTGCGTTACCCATCCCCTAATTCCAAGTGCTCAAAATACCTGAGAAACCTCTCCGCATGTTGTATTTTTATTTTGAAAAGCAATTCTGTCATCCTCAAAACAGCCGGAATAATCGTATATTTGCATTCGATCAGCGGAATAAAACCCTTAACTATGACTAACTCCGTTCGATCCTTCTAAACGTTCGTTAAAGAATTCATGAGTGGAAAGAGCATGAAATTTGACATAATACTTGACTAAAAGTGTTAAAAGAAACTCGACATTTGCATATCGACAATTTAATTGCAGTCCATATTATATCAAAGTGTCATTAACGCTTAGGGTTGTCAGTTTTCAAAAAGAAAGAAAGAAACTGCTATTAATGTAGAGTATACTATACGCTTTTATGTAATAATCTATAGTTTGAACTATTGAAAAAACAAAAATATACAAATGAACTTTAAGTAGAGCACGATTCGACTGCTTCGGCCAGAGTTGCCGCGCTTCGAAATGATATCATGGCAGAGAGTTTGCGTAAAATTAAATAGTTTCGTATAGAAAGTGTTTGATGCGAAACGAACTCCCCAGGGTTGCCAACAACTCGCATAATATTTTGACAAGGCCACACTGCATCGTTTTGTAGCTAACATTGTCTTCCTCTACTTTTGTTTTGTGACAAGTGCGCAAGTGGCTGACATATTTTATGTGGATGGGTGGCTGGGTGGCTGGGTGGTCGGGTGGTTAGGTTTAGCTCTAGGGGTAGTCGGCTTGAGCAGCACCCCGTCGCCAGCCTCCTCCCCCGCTGTCAACCCCAACCAAAAAAAGGGCATAGACAAAGCGCACACACATTAATTTCGAATTAGTTTTGCATCATGTGGTTCACGATGCAGAAAAATCGACTCTGCTGCCGGCAATGATGTTGATGTTGTTGTAGATGTTGATGGTGATGGTGATGGTGATGTTGATGGTGATGGCAACCCCCGAATCGACTCCAAAGGGAGACGACAAGTCGTTGCTCCCCACCAGGCAATGAATTCGTCTCTTTGGCTCAGCTGCGACTTGAAATGGAATGGAATAGAATGGGACTAAAAGGAGACTGCGACTGCGACTGCGGCAGGGACTGACTCTCAAGTCCTCGTCGAACTGGGACCGTGTGTTTATGGGCAACTATTAAGTGCACACACAACGAACGCGGCATGAAAAATGCGGCATGGACGTGGAACAGATCGCTGGATTTTCTACTTGAGCGCATACTGAAAGTATACAGCAAGTATCCATGAGTCTTCACCATCGTCATCGTCGTCGTTCGTCGTCGTCGTCGTCGTCGTCGTCATCTTCATTCATGCGAGGCATAGAAGAGGCGACGCTGTGCGACTGCGGCTCAAGTTTGTTGGCTGTAAAATTAGGTTAATTCCTGTCAGTGCGTTGCTGATTTGAATTGTCACACACACGCACACACATAAAACACACACACACACACACACAAACACACACAAACACACACAGTCGCATTGCCAGGTGCTACTCACGAGTCTTGACTGTGCCACAAGTTGCAAGATGTCTGTGGCATGGGATTTACATATTTGCCAGCTTCTTCTCATTGACATTACTTTTGCCAGACTTTGCAAGTCTTCTTGCGATTCTACACTCTTCACTTCTCAGCTGCACAGCTGCACAGCTTTCAGCTCTCAGCTCTCCGTCCTTCGTCTTCAGTCCCTTGAACTTTGCGCCCCTCTGCCCCACCTGAGGACCCGCTATCAGCCCCACTCCTTGGTCGGCTTAGTGTGACGACTCTAATCCGCATGCCTGACTTCCCATCTGAGATGTGATATGTGTACTTTAGTAGCCCATGTTGTTGTTGTTGTCAGTTGTCAGTATCGTTGTTGTTCTTGCTGTTGCGTTGCCGTTGCTGTTGCTGTTGCCGTTGCTGTTGCCGTGCATGCTTGAGAGCATGTGGCATGTGGCATGTGACAATGCGACAGTGTTGGAAAGCGGTTATGCAATCGCTGTATTCTTACGACATTTAAATGAAATGCAATCTGTGCTTTAAACTAGCAAAAATAAGAAAAAAAGTAAACCGAAAACAGAAAACTGAAAAGTCTCCCTATTTGTACAGTAAAAATTAATAAAAAAAAAATAGCTGCCTTCTCATTTCTCCCTCTTCTTGAAACTCGTTTTTAGATAGTTTTCTTATTTCCTACGCCAAATGTTAAGCAATCAAATTCCTACTATGAAATTCAGCAAATTCTTTATATGATATTAATTTACAAGCGACAAAAAACATAAGAGTAATTTAAAAGAATATTATTTTTTAACTAGTTCAGCGAGTAAAAATATGAAATTTCTAGCTGATACTATGTGAATCTCAAAACTCTCAAACTTTTCAAATACGGCCTAGAGAAATCTTTGGTTTTTCTCGCTATTAAATTAACTTATCTGAAACGATGTCTTTGAAACAATGCAACCTATAGAAGAAGTGGTAAGTTGTTATTACATTGTTATGTTGACAATTGTAAGATATATTCTAAAAAGTTGCATAATAATTGACAGGTAAGAAATGTATTTGATGTTGAGACTTTCAACAACATTGCTGCGAAAACTAGAGAAATGTTTCTAATATTCGTTTAAAGTGTTGAACAGCTCCGCTTTAAGTATGTGCGTGCGTGTGTGTGTGTGTGTGTGTGTTTTGTGTGGTATCCACTTAATGGCTGCCCCAAGTGGCAGACAAACAAATCTGGTAGCTGCAGCAGCAATTGCAACAACAGAAACAACAGAAACAACGCCACGCATCTTGGCCAACAATTTTGGGCTTTGGCCTTTGATGTTGGCCCGTTTCATAGCCATTGTTTGGTGTCCTCGTGCTCCACCTCCTACTTCCTACCTCACTTCTCTCTTGCCTTTCCATCTCTTTCTCCTTGTCATTCCCATTCGCATTCTCCCTCTCTTTGTCTTTGTCTTTGTCATTGTTCCGAGTCGAGCAGGAGCTGGCAGCTTTATTTGTCATGCAATTTATGCTACAACGCCTGCAACACATTGTTGTTATTGTTGTTGTGGCTGTTGCTGTTGCTGTTGTGGAAATTGTGTGTAAAGTGCAGCGTCAAGTTCTTCAATTGTTTTGCTTGGCCCACTCGTTGTTGGCAATGGCAAAGACTTGGCTAAAACTGAGAACTCTGCTTTTGACACTCTTCAACGGACTTGGTTTGACGGCCAAGCAAACGCTGTCGACAGATACCGCGGCCGAACTTAAAGCCAAGGCAACGCCAAACGCCAAACGGCAAACGGCAAATGAATTAAACAAACGAATTTCGTTGTTGTACAACTATTTGCGAGGGTGCAGCAGCAGCAACAACAAATACCACAACAATTTGTGACGCCGCATCAAAGCATGAAAAACGCGTAAAGCAACCAGCAAAAAAGGAAACATGAAAATGCCAAACGATAATGAAAGGGGAAAGAGGGAGGAAAGGGGGTGAAGTGAGTGAGTGGCAACTTCATTTCGGCAGAACCACCCCCTCAGCAGAATGTGGCGTGTGGCGTGTGGAGTGTGGAGTGTGGGGCATGCTACACTTTACACTCCGCTGAGCATGCCAAGTGGCTGTGGCAGGAATGGGAACGGAATGGGATTGGGAATGGAGGAAGGGAGGAAGGGAAACAGTGGCAGGTACGTAGTATGCGGCTTAAAGGCCAGCTGAGTATTTGTCTATAAATTTTAAATGTTGCACGCAACACAAATCGAAATTAAGTGCAAAACTTGCACAAAAGACGCAACACAAAGCACAACAGCAACAACAGCAACAGCAACAAAGACCTGGAAATGTACTCCTGGGAATTGAATTGGGAACAGAAACTGTCACTCAATGAACTTCCCCTGTCAACTGGACATGTCCAGGGGGTTGACTGTGGGGCAGGGGCAGGGGCAGGAGACCCATCAGAGCTGTGCCGGACACTCATTACGATCTGACCCCGAACTGACGATGGCTGACCTTGACGTGACGCTCGCCAATTGTCGCTCAACTGGCACTAAATGCCAACAGACATTGCCACACGGAGACGCCACCTAACGGTCTAACGGTGCTCCACATCTGTTGCTGACATTTTGTGAATCGAACATTGTCTCCCACCCCGCGATTCGACACCCCCGCATTTCCCTATCGCTTTTCTCGTAAATTGCTTACCACGATTTGCGACAATACTTGGAAACTTTTATTGAACTGCGCTTTGGGACGCTCATTGAAACGTCTGGGACTCGAATTCGAATTCGAAAACTTCTCATATGTTAGATGACATACATATCTGACATATATCGGGGCAGTAAGTTGGACCTTTCAAATGTTAAGTTGAAAGAATGCTAGAATTAAAATGAATTTATATTAATGTGGCATTTTAATATCGAAACTAAAGGTTTGCACTCTACGAGTTTAAGAAAACTTTCAGTAAACTAGGACAACAATCTCAGATATATGTCTGCCCAATATCCAGGTAATTTGTTGAAAATTGCAGATGTTAAGGTCTCCATAATGTAAGAAATTGCGAAAATTGAATTAAACTCTGTTGTTAAGAGAAGTAGATTTAAATTGAAGGTTTCTACATTGCCTAAAATTTCTGAAGTAATCAAGATATGATCTAATAATATATATACTGAATCAACTTAAGGTAGTTTCTAATGGTCTCAATCCTAATAAACTGGAAGCTCGTTTCGTATTTATGACCAATTAGAATTGGGCTAAAGATGTGTCTGTTTTTTATCTGCTTGCCACACCCCTCGACACAGTCAAGGCAGTCAAGTCAGTCAAGTCAGTCAGTCAGAGTGAACCCAGTGAACCCACTCAAACAGCCCAACCACTAAAGGTCGCACCACTAAGCTCAAGACCCAGACGAAGACGACGACGACGACGACGACGACCAGGCCCAAGACAATGTTTTGATTGGCATTACGAGCCAAGGCAGTTGGCAGTTGGCAGAAGGCAGAAGGCAGAAGACCAAAGGAACAAAGGCGTCTTCAATGATAAAATGATAAAGGTAAATGTGTAAGGGAGTAAAAGAGTTGGGTTTGCAATTGGGGTTGCATTTGCTTCGTTTCCATATTGTGTTTCGCTTTTGAGTTCGGTGTGTTTCGGCTTTACTTTGCTTTTGGGTCTTAGCTTGGCCTCAACGCGTTCGGTTACCTTTAGGGCAATGCTGTTATTGTTGTTATTGCTGTTGCTGTTGTTGCTGTTGTTGCTGTTGTCGCTGTTTTTGTTGTTGCTTGTCGCTTGTGGCAAATGCCGCTTGCAATAACAGCAACAATAACATGCGGCAACAACAATTGCTCGCAAGTCCCTTCAAAACCGGCCGCATTTGTGGGCATTTGTAAAGTGATCCTTTTTGCCATGTTGATTTTAAGGGTACACAACCTTTTCTCTCTCTCTGTCTCTCTCTGTCTCGCTTCTATTCACAATGTTGTTGTTGCTGTCGACGTCACCGTTGCCCAAAGCAACAGGATTTTCAGGCAACGCGCCCTGGCAAACGCGTTGAGCTGTACCAAAAAGGATTTACATAGCGAGAGTCCTCTGTGTCTGTCTGTCTGTGTGTGTCTGTCTGTGTGTGTGTGTGTGTGTGTGTGTGTGGCTGTCTGTGTGTGTATTGTACAACATTTAAAATGCGCTGTCCTCTTATTTGTGTTTTTTTTATTATTATTATTGCTGTTGTTGCTGAAATTGATACCAAGTTGCGCCTTTCCAAACTGTCCCCCCCCATCCCTTCCTCTACCCCTCAGCCTGCACCATCCTGCCCCTGTCTCTGTCTCTGTCTCTGTCTCTTCCCCATTCCCAACTTCTTGTTGTTGTTTTGTTTCTACTGTTGTTGTGTGCTGTCTGTTATTCTTTCATTTCAACGCGCTCCTAAAGGTGTCTCAAAGATATATGCATTAAAAAAAGGGAACAACAAATACAAAATGGCGAAAAGAAAACAAAATGTAGTACTTTGCCTAACGGCTTTCGCAATGATCTTTAGTTTTCCGCCATTCCGCATAGGTATAAGTAAATATGTTTGTCTACAGCAAATTCTAAAATTAAGTGAAATTTTTACTATATTTTAAGTTTATTCGTCTAAAATCTAGAGTCTTGGAATCAGAGACAACGTGCTTGGATCGTGCTATTTGAATATTTCCATTAAATTTGTATTCCATTTAATTTATTTGACTTATACTATACAACACTTTAACATTACGTTTTCATTAATTCTCAAATTAATGTGAGTTGAAATTGGATAAATTATAATCGACTATGAAAATTGAATCAGATTTAAAGTGATACTTTAGATAGAGATAGTTAGAATATCAATTCATATATAAAATGTTTCCATGAACAAAAGTTTAGAGATTCTCACAGATAAAACTCTGAAATCGTATAATGCAGAAACTTAATTAAATGGCAGAAGTTAAAGTAGATTTACCCACTAGCACAAATTTGTGTAAATTCGAATTAATTTCAGTAATAAATTATAATTTGGAAATTTATGTACAACATAGAAATGTGCAATTTAGCAGTGTAATGCTTAACATATCGAAATGAATCCAATGATTCTGCCGCACATATGTTTCCAGATATATAATCTTGGCAATAGATTTTGCGGACTGAATTATTGAAAAGTTGTTGTCATGCGGCTTAAGAATGAACAACAGAAACTGAATAGTGAATTGTGAATTGTGAGTAGTGAATATAGAATACAGAATACTGAATGCGAGATGTCTGTCAGTTTGTCAGAGTGTCAGCGAGTGAGTTTGCTTGACAGTGAGAATGGAGCGCAGTTTGAGTTTGAGTTTCGTTTCGAGTTTTAGCTTCGTTTATTTAATCCGTAAAAAGATCTGTTTTCCCAAATCCCTCGGCGAAGCGGAGCGAGTTCGCCGTCCCATAATCTAGGTGCGCTGATCTCTGATCTATGTGAACGCGTGGGCAGGTAGAGCAGCAGCAACAACAACAGCAACAAGAACAACAGCAACAACTACAACTACAACTACAACTGTTGACTGTGTGTTCTCGCTCCCAATACTGATACCGATACCGATCCGTTTGTGGCTTAGGATCGCTTTTCGACACTTTGTTTGGCACGGTTTAAGCCAATTGTTAATCGCCCCGTTCCCGTTCCCGTTCCCGTTTCCATTCCCGGCCTGATCTGGCCTATGAGTTGGATGGCAGCAGCGGTTAAGGGGCATGCAGCGTTGTGGCATGGGCATGGCCATAATCCCAATTGACAAAAGTCAACAAAGCGCATCAATTCATTTGCAATTCATGCAGATGGAGACGGTGACGGAGACGGAGACGGATATGTTTGTGTTTCTCTTGTTGTTGTTATTGTTGTTGTGGTTGTTATTGGCCTTGTTTCCTGCCAGTTGTGTGAGTGTGTGTGTGTGTGTGTGTGTGTGTGTGTGTGTGTGCGAGTGTGTGTGGTCCTGCTGCTCGCGTTGTCAACAATTTGTCATGTGGGCGGGCAACACACAATATTGAAATGGGCGTGGCCTCCCATGGCCAAACATGCAAGCTCCATTGCTCCGTTCAATCAAGTTTTACTTTCGGGGCGTGGCAACAACAATGTCGCCATGTATTAAGCTAAATAAATCTTTTAATATCGATGCAAGTTGCTTGTGATATCGATAAGTGGGACGTCCATATGTATAATATTACTTTAATTCGATTCACGTTTGTCCCAGTTCCAAAAAGTTGTTCAATGTGAAAATGTGTTGACAAGTGAATGATATTTTCGAATATCTTATGTCATTCGCAGTGACTTTAAGCTCTTTACTTGATTGCTCGTTCATCTGAATAGAAGACGCTTAAGAGCAGAAATTTTTATGACAAACTTCAACAACTCTAATTTACTTTTGAAGTTTAAAACTGATTATTTCGAAAAGATTACTGTTTAACATTTATTCACAACGAAAATGGATGATGCACATATTCAACTATTTACGTACCAATTTTCAGCATTTATATTCGACTACAGGCTGAGATCTAAGTTCGAACCATTCAGAAAAACGCGTTTATCAGAATGAATAATAAGTAGCTCAAGTCTAGGACCAGCTGTACATACTATATACAAGAATGTACGTAATTCAGTTTTATATAGGTATATATTTGCCAGCATATATTTATACATATAATTGTATATTTTTCAATTTTCTCAAAGTCCTTCACATAATATAATTTTCCCATAGCGTTTTCCTTTATATTTTGCCCAACATCGTTGTCGTTGTTGTTGTCGTTCTTGTTGTTGTTGTCGTTCTTGTTGTTGTTATGTTACTGTTGTGATGCCTGTCAAACATATCAATTTCAAAGTAAAATACAAAAAAATGTAAATAAATAATTTAGCTGCGCACAGTCATGTGTAGTTGTATTCACACACTCACACACTCGTCCGTCCATTGACTGATATTCGTTTCTTTAGAGTTTCGCATTTGATTTTGTTTTGGAATTGTTGTTGCTGTTGTTGTTGTTGTTGTTGTTGCTGTTGATACATAAATTGTCTGTCAGAGTTTTGCCTACATCGATTTTGACATATTTCTGTGATGGATTGCAACACTCCCCCAGTCAACCGCCCTGTTAACCCCCCGCAGGCCTCACCGAGCTATACACAAGCCAACAACGAGAAGCTAAAATAAAAAGAGGTTTAAAATAAATATAAATCGCAGTCAAATTTGCTATAAGCAACAACATCAACAACAACAATGCACAACCAACATCAAATACACATATAAATCGATTAACACACACGCCACGAATAAAAGGAAAATAGACGCATTGGAAATTACAAAAATGAATTGTGTAACTTGAAGTTATCCTGTAATAGCTAATATGATTGCCACTGACTGGGAGATACCCTGTATTGATAAAATCAAATCTTTATAAAACAATTACAGGATTTTTTTGTTGAAACGAAATAAATGACAAGTCTAGCAGATATGATTTTATAAATGCAATAAACTATATTTTATTCCAATGTTAAGATTACATATACCACTTTTTTCTAATTATAAATCTAATACTTTTGTTTGTCATTTTAAATATGATATGATATAAAATAGTATATTAAATAAAAATTGCCTGTTACATTTCGTTGTAGCTTTCCATATTTTTTCACTACTGTCAGTTTCGTACTGTCCACAACTGTAGAGTATTCCAAAGAAATAAAGAAGATTTCTCGAAAAAATTTTAAACGATTTGCGACACTAATAAATAAGTCGTCCGATTCTCGGGCCATAATTCTTTGAGTCGTTCCTTTTTTCGCCGCGTATTTCGAGTATTTTATTTTGAATGCGAGTAGTCGCATTTATTGCTGTTACTGTTGTTGCTTTTGTTGCTGTTTATTTATTTATGCTCATTGCGTTTATCATTTGTGACATTTGCATAGCGCCGGCGACGCGTGGGCCGCTCCCGGAACGCCAATGAACGCCCGTGAAATTGTCACAGCTTGCTGATTTTTATGGCAGGGAGAGATCTTGCCGCAGCTACCCGTGCCCCTTCATCTCTCTGCCCTCTGCCTCGTCACATCTCAGCATTGCCAGTCTGCCAGTTCCCCAGTTGCCAGTTTAAGAACTGCAGCATCTCAAGCTTTATGTGACTGTAAAAATCTGGGCAAATTTATGCGCAAATGAATTGTGCATTTGATGGCAGCTGCTGATGCAGAGCTGCTGTTGGCAAATAAAAGGAGGCAACTGGCAAGTGGCAAGAGACAAGAGGCAAGAGGCATGCTTCCCACTCGGCAACTGACTTCAACTGGAAGCCAGACATTTGCCATTAAATGCGTTAGGCAGGTGAAAAGGTTGCTCAAGCATCGTGAAATTTTAAATTTGTGCAAATAAGAAACTCACGTGTTCACTAAATCTAACGAGAATGTTTTGCAAAGTATTACACAATGTCACATCTGTTAGATAAACTGGTTTTCCATGCGTCAACAACTACCACTAATTGCCTTAAAGCTAGCTCATCTCAACTAGCTGTATTTACTATATTTATATTTTTAGCAACAACATCTTTCTGTTTGAAGATCTTCCCATGCAGAGAAGTCTGAGTTCGAAGTATATCTGGGCTCGAGTCTCCATCTTGTTAAACACTTACTGTGTAAGTTTCATTTTTGAAATACATCATGATTGTCTTAATAAAGCTAGTATTAAGTATATAAACCAATTAATATTATAAAAAAGACACAATAAATAATAGATTATCAAAATAATATAATCTAACAATATATTTAAATACTTCATTTTCTCCATAAGATACGTTTTCCTGCATACGAAAATTGTTGCCATTAATCACATATTATATACATATAATTAAAAAAAATAGTTAGATATAGTATCACATTTTTATTGAATTCATCATTTATATGGTATCATTTTCAGAAACAAGATTCTACTCTGTGATAAAAATTGTGCATGTTTTAGTAACATGGTGTCTACAGTTGCAGTTGAAATTAAAATAGAAAATGGCATTTGAGACGTTGTTTGCTTTTGCCCCACATTCATGACTGTGCATTGGAAACCGGCCATATTCGGGCTTAATCATAATTACATACGTTAAGATCTCCAGTTCCAGTTTCAGTTTCAGTTTCAGTAGGAGATTGAGACGAAGACGGAGATGGAGACGGAGATGGAGACGGAGATGGAGACTCAGACCGAAACTTAAAAATCGAATGGGTTTGCGGTCCGTCGCAAACTGCAAGAGCCATGAAAATGCACTTCATTTGGCCCACTTTTCCAGTTAAGGCGACCCACTCAAATGGCTGACTGACTCCCCTGTTGACAGTTGTTGACGTTGTTGCTGTTGCTGTTGCTGATAAGGTTGGTTTTCTGTGTGTTATTTGTATATATTTATTTTGTGTTCTGACTCAGAGATCGATGTGATCGAGAGTCACCCAGAAAACTGAGTCACAACTGTTGTATTTGGGGAACGGCAGTCAGTTGCAAGTTGCTGGATTTTCATTTGGACAAATGAATCATGCATGCCAAATAGAATGAGTTAAGAAAACCTATTCGCATCTCCCCCTCTCTCTCTCTCTCTCTCACTCTGTCTCTGTGTGTGAGTCGCTGTCCGTTGATCGTAAGTAGTTGTTATTGCTGTTTCATTTATAGCCGCTATTTAACGTTTTTTCAAGCGAAAAACTATATTTTCACGCGCATTACGAGTACCTCAAAGTTGAAGTCAAGACTGAAAAGTTAACTTACAAAACAGAAACAGAAACAGAAAAAAGAAACAACAACAAAAGTAAAAATAAAAATAAAAATAAAGGTTTTCTTCCTACCCGGCCGGATTTCTCTTGCTGTGCTGCCCCGCAGTAAAAGCCCATTAAAAATAGCTTTAAAGTGGCTGTAAAAATAAAGGCAAACTACAAATAAAATAAACATAAAATGCGCTCAAAGTGCGGGCCCCAACTGCTAAACACACTTCGAGCTGCGACCGGGGACAGGTGAGCGCTTCAAATACGAGGCAATTACGTATAGACCAGGTCCAAACCTAAACCCAAAACCAAGACCAAGACCAAGACCAGGTCCACGACCAAGACCACGACTGTAGCATCATGGCCTAGACTCTGTTGAGAAAGGCAAGTTCGACAACTTTTGGCAAATGAAGACAGGTGTAAGACGTATTTCGAAAAATGATTTTGAATGTTTTTCAAAACAAATTTCAATTGAAAACCATCTCCCTCTCCCTCTCTCTCTCTCTCCCCTCTCGCTCTGCTCTTACGCTCTCCAGAGTCTTGGATTTTGCATTTCCTCTTTGTACTGTGTTCTTAAACGTTGTGCTGAAATTATTTTCCTACATAATTTTCATTGTTATTCTCAATGCTTCTTATTTTTCAATTATCTATGCAGCTTTGATCTGAAAAATCTCACTACTCTTAAATTTCAACAAAATGCAATGCAGTTCCGTTAATAAAAAAAAAGAAAAGAGAAGAGAAGAGAAGAAAGAAAAACAACAAGAAATAACAAAGTATTGCCAAAATGAAAATGCCAGTGGAGCTTTTGACATGGCTAGAAAATATCACAAGCTGTTGGAAAAAGCAAAATGTGAAGCAGATAGGAATGAAAAGGAGTTGAAGAAGCAAAAAAGGAGAAGTAAAGAAAATAAAATAAAATATGACAACCACAATTTAAAGGACAAACAGCAAAAACATTTGATATCGCAGAAATTTGGGTGTCTTGTCTGTGTGTTGAGTAACAACAGCAATGAAAACAACACACACAGTATTTCAATCAGATAGCGGTTAAAGCACACACACACACTCACACACTCGACTGTCTAACCTTGTGTGTATATGACAACTATCTGTCAGATAAAATTCCCAATAGCAACTTAGGAAAAGCAATGGAATTTTCGGAGAAATTCTTATAAAAGTAATTGACAGTGGTATAAATAAAATGTATCACCAACTTAATATTTGAGAAATTTCCTGAAATTATACATATATATATATACATATACATATATACAAGTGGATGAGAGCATTCAAATATAAATAAAATTTATTTCAAAGCATATTTCGTTAAGCATTAAACTTCAAGTTTCTTTTAGACAGAATTTCGTGAGTTTTGTTGTCAGCTTTGCTTTTGGTCTTTAGCTTTAAGCTTTAAGGCTGAAGCACAAGAATTTTGCACGCCCCTTTCCTCCATCCCCCACAAAATGTACTCGAGATTTCTCCCTCCCTATTTTCACTCACACCCCTTGAAATGTTCATTGTTGTATTTTATTTATGGCAACGAACAGCAGAAGCAGCAGCAGCAGCAGCAAAAGAAGAGAGGAAAAAGTAAAAGAAAATAAAAAAAGAAAAGAAAAGGAAATATAAACGAGAAGAGTTTTCCAAATCGATTTCGTATTTTTCGCAATTCTAAGCTTTTAGCCAGCTTTGTGCGGCCTTAAGCCAGCTTCATGCTACAATCCTGCCGACCACCTCGGCTCCGTGTTCGTTCTCGTGCTCGTGTTTGTGTTCGTGTTCGTGTGCGTGTTCTGCCGCAGACATTTTGTGCACAAAGCTCTCTGCACATTTCCGTTTCCGTTTTGTATACATAACCTCAATTCAGCATTTTGGCACAGCTAGAGCACGTCTTTCATCCCCTCACCTCCGTCTCTCTCCAACCCTCCTCACCTCTGTCCGACTCATCCCCTTCTGCGAGTCACTCTCGATTTGAGCTCAGCAACAATCCCCATTCCCTCCCCCTCACAGTATTCCTACTCTTTCCACTCCCCACTCCCCTCATCCCTCTCCTTTCCCCCTACACTTTTCACCCTTCACCCCCCCACCCCGTTCAGTGCTTGGTCACCATTTGGTTGCCTTACAAACGCCACCTGCAGCTTTGGCGCTTTGCGTGCTTTTGGTTTCGACAGTTGGATTTGTGCTGCGACCTCAGAGCAACCCCCAATTCAATCCAGACACACATACAGTCGCACACACACACACACACACACACACACACACACACACACACACACACACACAAAAAGCAGCATCCATGTCCGCAACATTCTTTTGTTTTCTTTCGTTTGGTTGAGTTTCTATTTCTTTTTTATTGCCGCTGCTATTGTTGTAGCTGTAGCTCTCATTGTTGTTGTCGTTGTTGTCGTTGTTGTCTTTGTTGTTGTTCTTGTTGTTCTTGTTGTTGTTGTTGTTGGCTGCCTTGTTGTTTTCTTAGTCAGCCGCCAACGCCAAATCCGCCAAACCACCCTGTGGGGCTTAAAGCCCGCAAGCTAGTACACCTCTCTCCTGCCACATGCCACATGCCACACACACAGAGAGACACACACACACACAGACAATCACATAGCAACCCCAACACACGCTCTCCCCTTCGCTCTCTCTATCTCTGTCTCTCTCACTCACTCAGTTGCCCTCTCTATCGCACACACTCTTTGGCACTCTTTTCTCACTGGATTTCTCGCGCTTGTTGCCGCTGTCTCGCTCTACTTTTAGATGCCGGCCCGCCTTTTTGTGTTGTTGTTGTTGTTGTTACTGTTGCTGTCGCAGTCGCTGTCTCGGTCAACGTCAGCGTCAGCGTCTGCGTGGCGTTTATCTGTGCGCCAGAGCCTCAGGGTTGCATCCTCATCGACCTCCCCCTGTTGGAGGGTGTTGGAGGGTGAGGGAGGGGGCTTGGAGAGCGCCATGTTTGTCAGCGACAGTCCACGCACCAGTGGCGCCCTCTGGCGTCTCGTGCCATTTCCATTTTTTGCGTTCGCTGTTGCTTTTCAAAATGGTTGCCCATGCTTGAAATATGACACGATTACACGTTGCCACAACGCGCCGGGGACTTGAGAGAGGACTGATAAAGAGGAGCCTGTGTGGAGAGAGGGGGGCAGAGAGCAGCAGAGAGGGATTGAGGAATTGTAAATCGCTGTGTTGTGTATCTTTTGTGTATCGTATCACTCTAACTGGTCTTAGAGTGAGAATATTTTTTTGTGGCACGCACTTAAAATAAAAAGGCAAACTTAAAGCTTAACTTGGCGCAATTTTATGGACGTCAAAACAATGCAACACCAACCAGCAGATGAACCCGCTTTTGCATTCCCTTCCCCCCTCCACGGAGTCATCAAAGACGCTTAATGGCCACTCAATTTTTTGATTGAAGATTTATGAGAGACAACAGCAACAAATGAGGAGATATTCAGCTGTTGTTGATGAGTTGCACAACGGGCCACTAAAGTTCAGTCGAGTCCAGTCTACAGTCTACAGTCCGCTTTCCCTTTCCCCCTATCCCCCTTCCCTCATCACGAGTGTCCGTCGGTTGTTTAGTGGGTCGAAAAGTCGCTCTAGTTTCAACGCCTCAACATCGACCTCGTAATTCGCCCTGGCACATCATCAAACAACACTTTTGATGGCCCATTCGGCAATGTTAGACAGTTAAATGTTTGTTGTTGTTCTGTTGTTGTTGTTGTTGGTGTTGTTGTTGATGTGTGGCGACCCTTCGAATGCTTACGAGTTGTCATTAAGCGCAAGTCGTTGCCAAACTCCCATAAACAATAACAAAGCATTAAACTAAACCCAAACCGAACTCACACTCACATCCACTCGCACACACACACACACACACTCGCACCCACGGGTCGCACGAGTCGTATATTAAATGAGTACCCGTAACTTGAGGACAGGTGTCAAATTGCGGGCGGAATGAATCGAACATTGGATGCATTTGAATAGGCCATGAATTGTCGCATTTAAATGAATATTCAAAGAGTAACTCTATACGATGTCCCAAAAGGACAATGAATACTCATTCAAGTATTCATTAAAGTCGCACCTATTCACATGTACTTTAAATATTTAAATAAACTTAACACAAACTGTGATTCATGATCACTCACAAAAAAACATTCAATGCCTGCAATGCGATTTTATTACAAATTTAATGTTCTAAATAGATTTGTAGCCCAATTCAAGTTGATGAACACTCAAGTGAACCCATTAATAAAATACTCTATTAAGATGAATGCATTCAAGTGCACTCACACTTGCCAAATGATGTGCTTAACTCATTCAAAAATTGTACATTTAATTGATTGGTTTTGAATTGAACAAATAATAATGAATTACAATTTATATTCAATTTAAATGACTTAAAGTACATTTGAGGTTGATAATTCATTTCACTTTACTGCACTCTGTCTATGAATACTTTCGAATACACTCAAAGTTCGGCAAGCTGATTAAATTGCTTTTCACACACACATACACACACATTCGGAGGAACATAACTCATTCACTTATTCATTCGAATAGTACACCGACGAGTACTCACTAGATTTATGGTCAAGAGTAGAGGAAAAAATATAAAAAAAACAGAGATAAAAGATGGCGACACTTCCGGTTTGTCGCTGCTCACAAATCAAAGCTCCGTTTTATGTAAAATAGTTGGCAACGCAGTTAGCCAAATGATTTACGAGTCCGTCTGGCATTAGATTCGACCATGAGTGTGATTGTGAGTGTGTGTGTGAGTGTGAGTGTCAGTTTGGGTACTCATATATTTAGGAGGCGACTTCACTTGTCTCTTATCGCCCCAAGTATCCAAATATTTTTTCCAACACTTTTTTTGAGGCGAAAAATAGCCGCAAATTTATTGCCGAAAAGCCAAAGAAGAAATAAGGAGCAAAAAAAGGAGCAGAAATTATCATAAAAATATAAGTAAAAATATGCGTAAAATAAGGTTACAGCTGCCCCAACAGTTGGCTATTGAATTTTGGGATCGGCTGTGGGTTGGGGTTGCTTTCCGATTGGGTTTGGCTTTGAGTTTGGGATTGTGGTCCGCTTGGGTCGCTTGGTCGTACTAAATATAAAGTAACCCAAAGAGCCATAAAAATAAAAAATAGCCCAAGTAAATGTCAAATAAACTTTAACGGGTTTTCTTATATATTGTTTTCTTTTTTTCTTCTCTGTTCGCTTTTTGTTCATTTCGTAACCAACACATGACATGTTGCAAGGCAGGAGGGGGTGAGGTAAGAAGCTGCTGGGCGGGAGGCCGAGAGCTGAGCGGGCAACATACGCAAGGTGGCCATAAACTTTGGGAAGCGACGACCAAAAAAACCGCTGCATAAAATACAACAAACTGACCGAAACGAGCAGCAACAACCACTAAAGCAACAACAACAGCAACAGCAACAACAACAAACAGTTGCTGCCACAGTTGCAAAAACTGAACTGAAACTGCAAATAAAAATAGTCGCCCAACGGTTAGCAACAGAAGTACAGGGAGAAGGGAAGAGTGTGGGTGTCTGTGTGTGTGTGTGTGTGTGTGTGAGAGGGAATGCTGATGGTGGGAGAGCGATGTGGTGAGGGGGGGGGAGGGGAGGTGGTGGCTTTAGAACCACACATAAGCCACATACTATATATTATGTGCACCGCCAAACGACAACCGTAAATCTGCGGTATTTTTCATGTGGCCATGAGGCAAGCAACCAACAACAATAACAACAGCAACAACAACAACAACAAAGGCAGTCTGCCTTTTGGCCAGTTGGTAAGCTGAAAGCTGAAAGCTGTAAACTGTAAACTGTAAACTGTGAGCTGGATGGCCGAAAGGGCAGCTTGAACTTTGGCATTGCACTGTGCTTGGCTCTTTGGCTTTAATGTGGACAGGACGTGGCTTTAAACACAGTCCCAGCAGCAGCAGCAGCAGCAGCAACAACAGCAACAATTACGTAAGCAACAACAGCACTCGTGCTTTATCTGTGTTGTGTTTTCAACTTTTTTTGACTCCGCAATTCGACAAAAGACATGCAACTGAAACCTCGACGGTCGCTCGGTCACATGCGTTGTTGACCCTTTGCCCAAGTAGGCGTACAAACAACAGCAACTACAACAACAACAACAACAAGTATAGCAACAACAGCAACAACTAATAAAAGGAGCCAAACATGTGAGCAACATTTTCTGATTTTGTTTGCTTTTTTGTTCTCTGTCTTTATTACATTTTTATATTTATTTGTTGCGCCTGAAAATGGCTTTGGAGCAGAGTTCATTTAAGGGTCATTACAATTTGCTTTAATTCTGTCTACATACATATGTGTGTGTGTGTGTGTATGATTGTGTGTGTGTGTCTCGTCGGGCATTTAATGTGCCAGCAAACAAAGGCAAGAAAGTAAATGTGCTTACAGCAAGTTTTCTAACCAAAGATTTATTGGCAATACTTTAAGTTGTGTCAGTGTGAGTGTGTGCGGGTGTGTGTGTGTGTGTGTGTGTGTCTCGAGCTAGATAATATAACCTCGAAATGTGACAATTAAGTAGCTGCAAACTGCAGACACTTAAAACGAACATTTTACATTATGATTATGTGATTAAAGCTATGTGGCAACTCGTGTCATTGTGTTATTCAATGACACGACTTTTACAGAGTCACATAAGGAGAAAAACATTGAAGGATTCAAGTTTATAATTCTTGTATTCAGCATATCAATTTTAAGTCGAAACAATTTGCGAAGAAAATAAAAATTATTGTTGGTGGAAAACAAAGTCTTCCAGATTCCCAAATATCCAAATATTGCTGAGAACAGAAACCGTGTTGGGATTTCAAAACGCGTTTG
The DNA here is from genome assembly GCA_018901795.1 of Drosophila sp. st01m. NCBI lineage: Eukaryota > Metazoa > Arthropoda > Insecta > Diptera > Drosophilidae > Drosophila > Drosophila sp. st01m. Next base: position 4,409,246 of record JAEIFG010000284.1, on the reverse strand, counting down.
TCTAATCTTAATTCGGATAATCAACTAAACTTAGTTTCTCAGTGTGCAGTTTAATCCAAAATGATATGATAACTTGTGAATGACTTTCTTCAAGCAGCCTGTAATCTTTAGATATTCTTAAGTTAAGTTTAACAATTCGATTAAGCCGTTGCTTTTTTAATCTTGATTTCTTAAAATCATATTAATTAAAATGTGCTTTCAATATCATTGACTCACTTTAAAACTTGCAGAGCTTCGAGACTTTTATCTCTCTCTCTCTGTCTTTCTCTTACTCTTTCTCTTCCTCTCACCCTCTCTCGTTTTCTCTTCTCAGTTTATGCAAGTACCAAACTTTTAGATTCTTATGGATTCTGTTTCTCCATTTTTACAATTGCTTTATTGTCTTTATCTTGTATTGTGATTTATTATGTTTGTGAATTTATCTTACTCTCTCACTTGCTCTCGCTCCATCTCTCTTCCTCCCCCACTATCGCTCTCTCTGTCGCTCTCTCTCGCTTTCTCTTCGACTGGCGCTTTATTTGTTCCCTTATTTTTACAGTTGCAACAACAGAATTGTTGTCATATTTATTGTCATTATTCTTCTTCTGGTTCTTGTTGTAGCTACCATTGTTGTTGTTGTTGTTTATCACCCGGCAAACAGTTTAATTTATATGACAAGCCGTAAATTAACGCGTGCAACTGCGTCAGTTTTTCTTTTCATCATATTTGTTATTACTTGATTTTATTCTACTTCAATTCAGTTCATTTTATTTGACTATGTTTTATGCGGCGTATACGCAATTTTTTAAAGGTTTTCTCCCGACGGCGTTCGCGCGTTGCATTTGCGGTGATTTTCGGAGGCGCTAAGTGAAAAATCCGTTGCACGTAATTAACGCAATTAAAATCAAAACATTAATGACCTGCGCTCCGTGACGCCGTAACGCCAGCGTCGTCGTCGCCGTCGCCGTCAACGTCAGCGTCAGCGTCGACGCCAGTGCTCTGCAGCGGCTGCTGCACGGGCAGCGCAGTCGACAGCGACTTTGGCGTTGGCGCTGCTGTTGCCCGAAAACAACAAATATAATAAAATAAATTACAACATTATGATAAAGTAAAGATGAATTTCAAAATAAATGCAAGTCGAACTAGAATCGCACAGCTGCCTCATATTGTTTAGGTGCGCTCACGTGTGTGTGTGTGTGTGTGAATGTGTTTGCGTGTGTGTGTGTGTAAAATGGTGTATAAAAAACGTTTGCCTACATTTTGGGGAAGTAAAAAATGAGACGCCAAGTGCAGCCATTTTGTGGTTAAAGCACAAGGCAAATAATTTTTGCTGACGTCGACGTTGGCAGCGACGCGTCGCTGCGCAGACGCCAGCCCTCTGCCAGTAGCCAGCCACACTGTATGTGTGTGTGTGTGTGAGACGCTGACTGAATGCGCAGCTGCGTAGAGCACGATTTTGACTTCTCGCTCTGCTTGGCTCAATTGCTCAATCGCTCACTCTTCGCTCTTGGCTCTCAGCATCGCTGTTTTCCCCTCTCAGCAGAGGCAGAGGTAGTGACAGCGACTGAGGCAGAGGCAGTGGCAGAGGCAGAGGCCGTTGCAGCGAGGACGCTCAGCGGCAACAAAAATGGCAGCGTTGAAATATTTAACGCTGCTAAGTATGCTACGAAAATATTTCCCAAGCTCCGGCGCCAACAACAAAAAACGCGAACAGCAGCAACAACAACAGCAGCAACAACAACACGAGCCACAACAACAACTACAAATGGCTGGGTGTAAAATTTAAAATTATTGCAAACACAAGAGGAAAAAGTTGATGAAAATGAAAATATTATTTGCACTGCCAGGACGAAGGAATTTCGAGGCGTTGCTGCGTGTGACAGCCGCCTCTTTTCTCTCTCCCTCCCTCCCACACACTTTCCCTCTCCCTCTCTTTCCCTGGGTGTGTGTGTTTGTGTGTGTTTGTGTTGCGCACTTAAAGCTTTAATTGGCCCCCATAAATTTGACAACAGCAACAACTTTAAAGCCAAGTCTTTAAACTTCAATGGAGATTTATGTTGTAAGGCTGCCAACTTGTTTTTTTACATTAAGGCTTCAGCTGCACTTTTCAGTCTGTTTTTAATGTATTCAATGCGTTAAGTGGGAGGCAAGTGCAGCTTAAAGAGTTGCACTCAACTTGACGCACACAGTTGAATACTAAACTTGTAGTGTTGTAAAACAACATGTGCATTCAGATTATAATACAATGTTGTAAAAGAAGATGCTTTAGTGTTTGGAACAAACGTGTGTCAGCATTTTTTTAAACCTTTAGTTAAATAACATGAAATGCTGTGTTTTCAGTGTTGTAAAACAGAAATACAAAATACTCAGTATTTGACTAGCGGTCTATAGAAGTGAACGTAATGTAAATATTGACATTTAAGTAACTGAAAAGTGGTAGTGTTGGAAAAGAAAGTTAAATAAAGTCAATTATATAAATAACTCCAAGTTAAAACGTTTTATTTTCAGATTGTTACAAATCATAAAAATTATCTAATGATCATTTATAGCAAATTGTTGGTTATGTTTGCATGCTTAAAGTAGCAATAAGTGCTATTGATTTAATTCTGTCGTTCAGTGTTGTACAAAAAAAATAAAGAATAATTCTGTAGTGGTATTGTCAGCTTAAATGAGCTTATCACTGTTGAGTGACTAAAGCTTTCAACGGTTGCAGTGTAATAATATCAAATTGATAGTGTTGTAAAATGTATTTTACCTATGAACATGTCCTATAAATTAAGGTAAATTTATGGCTTTCAATCGCCAAGATTACTTCGATGCGGTAAACTCAATACCTGTGTGTGTGTGTGTGTGTGTGTGTGTGTGGGTGTGTGTGTTATCTTATGCATGACTTTGCTTTATTTATGCGGCGCTTTGCGGTTTATGTAAATATTTGCAGAGCACTTAACTTTTGCGAGTTGCAAAACGTGAAAATGTTTGCCAGGGTTGCCAGATTACGCACAGTTGCCAACAGCAAGCCGTGTACTAGATAAAAACGCAACAACAAAGCAACTAAAACAAAATACATAAAACAAAATCAACAATGCGCATTATCAGCAACAATAAAAACAATAACAACAACAACAACTAGTCCACTAATATCAAGAATTAAAATAGCAAGCAAAAAGTTATTCCCACGATAATTTGAATGGCAAATATTTCTATATCAAACTATAAACAATTAGTGTAAACAAATACAATGCACAGCGCAGTGCAAAAATTAAAATACTTGCCCAGAGCGACAGCAACAGCAACAGCAACAGAAACAACAACAACGGCAGCAACAACACTTGTGTTGCAAATTGCGCCTAAATATACCCAAAGCGTCAACATCAGCCAATAACTAACAAACAATCTAACACTGCACCTCCCCCCTGTGTCCGCCCTTTTGCCACCACACTTTGCATAATTTGAAAAATGTTTTGTTGTCCACGTGCAACGCTTCGTATACGCAATTTTGTATTTATTGCTGATAGCATTAGAGAGCGAGTAGAGTCGCTCAAAAAACAATAGGCAATAGGCAATAAGGGGGACTCTCTCAATTAGCATAGATGAGCCCTCAGTTGGCTGACTGTCAAGTCGAGAGATATTGAAAGTGAGCTAGATTTATGGGAATAACACTTACCGCTCAGCGAATTGTGGCCGCAGGATGGCGCCTTGCCCAGCAGATAGTCGTCCTTGCAGATAAACTTATTGTCATCCAGCACGTACAGCTGCTCCCCGGTGCTCAGCTGCTTGCGGCAAATGCAGCATGTGAAGCAGTTCAAGTGGAACACCTTATCCCGCGGCTTCCTCACCAGATCCGACGGGGCAATACCCTGGCCACAGCCGCTGCATTTGGTGCCGTATCGTCTGAGGGATTAAAAAAGGCACATGTTTTACATACTGTACTTCTTATTTATACATTTACGTCAATTAATGTCAGGTGAAAAGCAGATATATTAAAAATATTTTAAATAAAAGCTGACAAGATAGCAGAAAAATTACAAGTCTGTGAATGTTGTCAAACCTTAATTATGGCCCGAGTTTCGAACAAATCCTAATGAAACCCAAGATTTGTAAACTATTCTCTCGAACTAATTTAAGACTCGAACTTATTCATATAAATATTGTCTACCATTGTATGTAGTCTTTTTAAATTTTGGTGTAGACTTCCAGAAAATACTTATTGTTCATTAAATAAAATTGAGAAGCAACCGAAAAGTGAATTTTTGCTGTATCTCAATATTCAAGTAGCTTAAATTTAAGATTTTTGGAAAGTAATTCATGTATAAAGATCATTTAAAGTGTAGTTTATTATTTATGAAACACTTAATACAAGAGCTCTTAAGATATAAGATTTCTATTTTGTTGCAAACAGAATAGATTTATAAATAGAGTAAATGTGATGACAAATGAATCAATCAGAGGGGATTGAACTGAATGTTTTATGAATGACGCCGAGATCCTATGAATTAAAAACTTGTGCTCCCCTCATTGAGTTCAGTTCACAATCGCATTTCTCTTTGCCGGGGCAAGTGGACAAGGGGGCAAGGGGGCAGTGGACCTGGGCAGCTGCTGGCCAACACTTAAGGCTATTGTTGTTGATGATTGGCAGTCCGGGAGACACGATATCAAAGACCCAAGACTCATTGGCCCTTTGTTACACATCCAGCTGGCAGTTGACAGTTGGCAGTTGCATTTGAATTTCAGTTCAATTGATTTGTGCAGGTGTTTTGCATGTTAATTGATTTCGCTGTTATTTTGCTCCTTCTCTTTCTCTTTTATTCTTCATTTTCTATTTGTAGTATTTTTTTGTATTTTCAATTAGAAGATTTCTATGCCAGGCAGCACACAAAGGACGACAGACTGAGGACAGAGATTCTAGGACAAAGGCAATGAGTTAACATGCCAACACTTGGCTTTCATTCTTGGCTTAATTGCGCTGCCTTTGCTTTGCTGATTGATATGTGCGAGCTGTGATTTGGCTGCACAAATCTCAGCTTTCTCACGCCTTTCTCAACCCCAATATCAATGCCAATTGCCTTCCCCTTTGGGGGTAACTCACCTGAAGAAATCGTTGCGGCAATACAGTTTTGATTCGCGGCTAAAGCATTTGTCTGTCAGTGGCTGCAGGCACTCGCAGCATCGAACGCAGGACGCGTGCCAGGCTCGCTCCAGGACATTCAGCAGAAACTTGTCCAATATGGGCTTATTGCATCCAGCACAAGGATCGCCAACGCCGACCGGCGGTTCGCTGCGACCTGAAATTAATTGAAAAGGACAACAATTAAATATTTGCAATATTTATATTTTAAATTAGAAAATTACCTAAGCTTAAATATCAATTCTATTTTCATTATTTATATATTTCGTTGATAATTCGAAGCTACAAAAGAAAGTGCAAAATGAAATGAACTTATCTGCAGAATGAGGCAAAGGGTAAGCAATGATTAAAATGATATTTCGCTTAAAAATTGGTTCAGTTTTCTTTAAATTCTGACAGTTTCCAGATGATTAACCTAACAACCTTATGAGTCAAAATATTTGTACAACTTGCCCTGATTTTTATAGAATTGTTGTATACTTTTCACCAAATAAAGAGTCGATCAAAAGTGAACGATTGAGATTCAGTTATGGCATTAAAGTCATAGCCACGATCCAGAAACAATAATATTTTTTTAAGGAAAGTCACTGAATTAAAGGAGTTCAATTTTTTTAAAGCCTTTCGGTTTTTAGATCTTTAGAAAAAACTTAGTTTCTTAATAATGACGGAATTATTCGCCGACAATTATCCGAATTTTGGTCACATTGGCAACACTTGAAAAGGACTCTCAAGAGCTTTTGTTGACCTTTGTTATTGTGTACTCTGCTCGCGACTTGCCACTCTCTCTTCTGAGCGCCAAAATCCTTTGAGGCGCTAATTAGCACCTCGCTTGGGCCTCAAGGTGCAAGGTGGCAAGGGGGCTGAAGGAAATGAAAGAAGGGGAGGGAGCTCATTAAGCTTGTACATAGACTTACAAACATACACTCTAATGTGTGAGTGGGTGTGTGTGTGTGTGTGGGCAAATGAGCAATTCTTAGCTGGGTGCAAACATTTGACGTGCACTGTACCCACAACACACACGAAATTTACAAATGCACAAAATTTACAAATGCACAAAGAGTCCACAGTTGTGTGGGGAGGGGGGAAGGAATTCACACCTGCAGACTTGGATAAATTTGGCAAACGCATACAGAGCACCCGCCCCCTCCCCCACCTTCCGGGTAAAGGAGTAAAGGAGGACGGAGAGGGACTGACCAGTTATTTGCACCTTTTTCAAATTAAGTGTCCGACTGAGTGGCATATTTGTGCACAAGTGAATAACTTTGAATTGTGAATGAATCAAGTTTGAAGTTGAAGTTAATGTTGAAGCTGTAGCTGTAGCTTCATTCCACCCCGGGGCTAGTTGGGGCTGCCTTCGTGTCTGTGTATTGGGGGGCGTGGCACACACCCCGATAACTGCAACCGTATAATGATAGACGCCAAGCACGGCCCGAGGGCTGCTACCACTCGCCGTGTGTATAGGCACAAGGAGAAGGAGGAAAAGATGGAGTTGGAGCTCAAGTTGGAGCTCAAGTTGGAGAAGAAGACAAAGACAAAGACAAAAGCGACGGCGACGGCGACGGCGACGGCGAAGATCCGACCATAGTTCACAGTCTGTCAGTTGCCTGGCCTTCTTCTCATGCTCATTCCAGCCCAGTCAATCAGTCAATGGGCTAAAAGCGACCTGGCAAAAATAAAAATGAAAACTATACGAAACGAAGTGAAATGAAATGAAATGAAGAAGAGAAGTTGTTGCGACCACGTCGCATATTTAAGGCTGTCTCTGTGCGTGTGCGTGTGTGCGTGTGTGTGCGTGTGTGTGTGTGTGCATGGGCGGGGGCGTGGTCCAGTGCTTCAGTTTCGCATCCAGGTAAAAACCCGCCTGACCGTGTGTGAAATTTATTTTCATTCAAAAAGTTTTGCACTTTATATGCTCAAGCAGACGGAATGAGTGGACAGAGAGAGGCAGTGAGAGAGAGAGAGAGGGAGGAAGACAGAGGATGAAGTGTCCTCTCTCTCTGTCTCTCTCATAAGCTGGCTAAAAAACAGAGCTTAGCCATAGCTTTAGCTGGGCCAACAGCAAGCGCATTAATAATGCTATTAAAGACAAGTTTCGCGTTGCGCATACGCCCCGAGTGACAGTAGTCGAAAAATGTGAAACGGCATGAATGAATGGACAAATGATGGAATGAACAAGCTGACCAACCGACAAACTGGCCAACTGGCAAACTGGCAAACTGACAGGCGAACGTTCTGCCTCGATTATAAATGAGCGACTGACACACGGATTGATTGACGAATTGACTCATTTTGCAACACAAAACCGAAGCGAAGCCAGTTAAATAACAACAACAACAACAATAAGAACCAAAATTTTACTTTTAAAAATACAAACGCGGTTCGATCTGGAAGAACTTGAAGAGTCGACGTTGGCAAGTTGGCAAGTTGGGAAGTTTCGACCAGACCTCGGCATATGTCAAAATTGACGGATGTTATCAATCATTTTATGCCGCTGCAGACAATTTTTAATGAAGGTTATAGACGTTTATAGACAGACTGACGGCCCCGACCGAGCCCCAGACAGACGGACGGACGGACGGACGGACGGACGGACTGAAGGCTGGCAGAAGACAGAAGGCTTTTCAGTTCAGGTTAAACGGTTGCCTCTCTTTTCCTTCTTCTCCTTCTACTTCTTCAACCTCATCCACATCTCAAACTTCTTCTTTAGCTTCTCCTCTGTTGCTTCCTCTTCTCATTCTCCTTTACATTAATATTATTTTTATTCTTATTGTTGTTGCTGTTTTGGAGACTGTTCATTTTGGGGGCGTCTACACTGCCTGCCAAAAGTTGCCTAAACGGCAGCTGCTCCATAAGTCTAGTCGCATTTGTTTAACTCGAGCTTAAGCATACACTTAATCTGCAAGTATTTGAATTTCAACCTCATTACGAGCAATGTTTTAATGAAATATACTCCCCATTTTATATCTCTTTTTTTTTTTGTTTTCTCGTTTTTGAATAAGGCAGCAGCTTAAAGCTTTTAATGCACTTAACATTAACATTAACATGTCCTGTTTACTGGGCTTTTTCAAAGAGTTAATCGCTTCAAAGAAACAAAATTAATGAATACATATTTGCTTACTAATGAGCTTTAAGCTTTGTACGCATTTAATTTGTTGAAAGCTTCCATTTTGAATGCAAGTTTATTTCTTATGCATTTGTAGACTACAATTGAATTCTTTATTGAAAAAAGTCTTGTTCTGGAGCTTTTTAACTACAGGCAGAGAAGCTTTAAGCAGCTAGAAGTTTTAATTGCAACCCGTTAGAGCATTTATTGTTCGATATGTTTCTTCTATCTGCGTTACTTGTTGTCAATTGTTGCTGTTGTTGTGCCTCCTGGCAGTTGTTGTTGTTGCTTGTCGGTTGTCGCCTTTGACGCTGCCTTCGTTGCTTTTGGCGCGTTTTTTAAAACGCGACAAATTGTTGTTTGCAGACGCCGCTGCCGCGGTTCAAGTTGTTGCTGTTGTTGCCGCCGCTTAAGTGTCGCAATTTAAATATTGTTGAGAGCACTTTTGGCTACCGTTGGCCATTTATTTTGCGCTGAAATTTATGTAACGATGTGGAAAAATTGCCGCTACTGCAACTCGGTCTCGGACTCGGACTCGGACTCGAACTCGGAGGGCAACAGCTCTAGGCAACTTGACTGTCAACAGCAGCAACAACAAATGCGCACAGTCCGCTCTTCCTTCCCTTTCTCCCCCCCTCCTCTCTCTCTCACTCTTTCTTGGTCTGTCTGAGCAATCGCAAGCGCAATCGCAGGTTCATGGATCTGTTTGGGCCACTGTGTGCAGCCATTGACCGCTGGCAAGGAGAACGAAGGCAACGAAGGCACGTTGCAAGCATTTTGCACAACATTTTCCGCGCTCTCAACAAAAGGCCAATAATTGTGTGTCCAGGCCGTCCAAAGTCGTCTTGAACTCGCAGACCTAACTGCATTTATAATGCAACAGCAGCAGCAGCAGCAGCAGCTTCTTCATGGCTCGCTGGGTTGGACTGGGCAACACCCAAAAGGCCAGCCCGAAAAATAAAAGTTTAAAAAAGAGGAAAGAAAAACGAGTAAGGGGCAACCATGGATGGACGATAGCAATGACTACAGCAACTGCAACAGCAGCTGCCTGGCCAAAACAATATAAATATACAACAGCAACGGCAGCAACAGCAGCAACAACCTTTTGGCTCAGTTGCTTCGCTGCGGACTGTGAAAAATTCATTCGACATCAGCGCAAAAAAATCAGCTTCAACTTTTTCGTTGCAACTTGGCCAAAAAGCACTTGTGCTGTCAGCTGCATGCCTCCTGCCTCCTACCCCTGCCCCCTGCCTGCCCCAATCTGCGCGCCATGTTGGTTACGCCTATACTTCTCGTACATACTCGTATAAATCCCCTCCCATCCACCTCCTGCCTTACCGCTCCCGCTCCCCGCACTTCCGGCCGCTGCTGCTGCTACAAAACGTAACTTAAATGTTAAAGCCACAAGCAAGAAAATCCAAACCGGCAGCAACAGCAGCCGTCGCTCAATCGGAATCATTTCTTGTGCTCCTTTGTGTTTTCCTTATTTTAAGCGAAACTCGACAGCAAATCTTATGCAAAAATCGAAATGGAAATGCAAGCAAGAAACTGACAAAGAGAAAGATGAAAGCAAAAGACACAAAAGGCGTCAAGTGATGGGAGAGTGATGAAGGGAAGCAAAGCACTAGCATTGGGTTATATGCGGCGTATGCGTAATATCATTGATAAGTAGTACCAGATTCAATTTTTATTTAAATTTTAGTTTTCTCTCTATTCTTATCTCTTCTCTTAAGAGAAGCAAGTGTAAAGAGAGATGCGATAATAACTTCGATAGGCAATTGCAATGAGAAAGTAAATAAGAGTAAAGTTCATTTGTATGTAGAAATACAAATTAAGGAACCTTTATATATATATATATCATTATTGGAAGCTTTCCGTTTTAATGAGCTTCCACTGTGAGTTAGAACATAACGAAAATTCACTGCCGCCCAAAATCTATGCAGTTTCGAAATAAAAGTCTGAAATTGCAATATTTATTTTCGAGTTTCAAATTACAATCTAAACATTCAAAACAATAGATTTTATCGAGCTGTCGATCAATCAGCAAGTAAAACCGATGTACCGATAATTCCCAAATATATTTGTTAACATTTTTAAAACCACAACACATTAAAGAACTTATATACCCGTGTGGCTTAAATTTTCTATTTGTTGTAACTTTTGTAATAGTTAAAAAATAAAGGAGTCGTTTTCATCAATTCCGCTGAAAATTCTAACCTGGATTTTCATGGACAAAATTAATCGATAGTCTAGTTCAAATAACTAAAGATCGCAGCAATACATTTGAACAATTGCGGGCAGTAACCTAAAAAAAGAAGAGCTGACAACGCTTTTAAATCATCTTGCAAGATGATGACACCTTATTAGCTAGAATTAATTTCTCGGCTACCAGAAATTGATTAGCTGCTGTCTGCAGCTAATTTCTCATATGTATCGTTCCATGGGGAATCTCGACCGCCCAACACACCCCAAACCCCTCATCCCCCCACTCCCTATCACACCCCTTTCCTGTCTACTTCTCCCTCGCAGACTACCTCAGACTCTGAAACGGGACCGTCGGCTACTTGTGCTTCTATTTTTAATGCGATTCGTTGTGCCTGATTTGACATTTTGATTAAAATCAGCAGGCTACTTTATACACACACACATACACAGAGACCCACACACACACATCTGTAACTGGCAGTCCAGCGTTCCAGGGCAATATGTAAATTTGAGCATAAATGTAGAAAAATCCATAAAGTATTTTAAATGTTGCGTTTCATGTGGTTGAGGCCAAAGTTCGTCATTGCCGACGAACAGCTGAGATGTTGTTGCTCTTGTTGCTGTTGTTGGTTGCTTGTTTTGTGGTTGTTAATACGCTTAACACCTTTTTCTCTTGCCGGTTTCCTCATCATTTTTTGCTCGCTCTCAGCTTGTTAACATTTTAATTACATAATTAGCGCAGTATATTGAATATTAATAATGAACTGTCAACGGGCCACAAATCTATTTTCTACACAGCGACTTTTCTTTTCCACAGCGTTTTCCCAAATTTATTAGCCAACTTAACAAAAAGTCTTTCTTTGCGTTAAAGAATTACAAAACAAACAATACTCTGCTTAATTCTCAAATTATTTGTCATTATCATCAACTTTTTTCTTGTGATTCTTTAAATACAGATTTAAATTAAAATCGGACTGAAATCAGAAATAATCCGGATTTTCCTAAACCAAGTGTAAATTGCATAATTTTCGGATAATTTGCCTATGATATATAAAGATTTTCGTACTTTTGCATCTTCTAGCTTCTTTCAATTTTTTGGATCAGTTATATTTTCTATACTTCGAATTTTTCTTCAATCTGTATAAATTCATTCTAAAGGCTTTGCCTCTTTCTTTGTAATTAAATAATATATCTTAACTTTTCTTTATTTACTTTACTTTAATTCCAAATAACTAAAAAGTATTCCTGCTTGAAAATTGTTCAATTCGATATACTTAACAGCTTTCAATAATCTTTTTCACATATTTGAGATTCTGCTGCAATTCGATTCTTCTCTTCTAGTTTGACTTCATTTAAAATACTGATTGCGACTTATTTTAATAATCAACTTCTTAATTACGCTTTTTATATTTAAAACTCTTTAATGAATGTTTCTCGAGATTTCATTCTATGAAACTGTCAAAACATTCAACGATTTGTGTTGACGAATTTCCTTTCAAATTCATTCCTAGCTATATCTTGCACCTCTCTCTCTGTGTCACTGTCTCTGCCATTCGTTGCCTCTCTGTCTGTCTCAGTCTTTGCCTGCTGTGTCTTTTGTCTTTTGTGTTTTGTTTTTTGTCTCCTGTCTTTGTCTTTGTCATTTGCAACTTTAAATGCGCTTCAGCCATTTTGGCCATGTAAATTTCGTATTTATATTTTGCTACACACACAATCAGCTTGTTGATGTTGCTGTTGTTGTTGTGGTTGCTGTTGCTGGTGCTTTTATTTTATGCGCACACAAGATACAAAATACGCCTCTTTTTCTGTAACTCATGCATATAAAGTATCTGCTAGATACACAAGCGTACAGAACGACATGAAAGTGGCTCTGCTTTGTTGATGTGTTTGTAAGCGGAATGGGTATGGGGGATGGGGGATGGGGGAAGGTGAAGGTGAAGGGGATGCGGACAGGGGTAGGCAGTAGCTGCTGCTGCTGTGTATCTGTGTATCTGTGTGTCAGTGTGTGTGTTTGTATTTGTGAAGCCACAGAAGCCGTCGTCGTCCCTATCGCGAAACTGTTTACTTTGCCATTATATTTCCAAAACCAAAACCAGAGGCAGCACCACTAACGTCTCCTCTTCCTGCCACACCCCTCCCCCACCTTCTCTCCCCCTTTGCTGCTCTGTCGAATCCTGTGCCAAGGCAAAGACAACAAAAAGAATAAGGCAAAAGGAAAAAAATGGAATAAAATAAAATAAAAGTATCTGCAGCTATCGCTCTTTGCCTATCAGTTGCCTTATATCTGGCCATGCCCATCCGACCGTCTTGCCACTGCCACTGCCACACCCCCCCCAGAGTCCCTACTCCCAACGACTCTTCCCCTGTCTTCCCCTTGCAACAATACACGAACAAGTTTGTTTTCTTCTCGTTGTTGTTGCTTTGTATTAAAATTCATGTTGCGTTGCAAAATGTGAATGTGAGACAAAGCGACAGAGAAAGAGAAGGAGACAACTCCACAAGGAGAGAGATGGCAAGACGAGAGAGAGAGAGAGAGAGAGAGAGAGAGAGAGAGAGAGAGGGAGAGTGAGGGAAGCAGTTGCGAATTCATCATTTGGCATTGAAGATGCTTTTGTTTTCCCTCCCAATGTGGAATGGAATTTTCTCTGAAGACTCTTTGACGCTCAGCAGGTTGCAAGTTTTTTTTCTTTACTTTTTATTTTCGCACAATTCTTTTTTTTTTTTCGTTGGTATTTTTCCAAGCGTCAAAGCAGCTTATTTGTTGTACGAACATGTTGTTATTGTTGCCTGATCAAACAGTCAACATGGCCATTAACATTTCCATTTTCATTTCCATTTCCATAGACAATGTCATTCCCGTTCGCATTTTCTACTGCTCCGTAGGAGTTGAAATCTCATTCTCATTCTGATTCTGTTTCTCATTCCGATTCTCAGTCTCATCTTCATAGTCATCAGTCTGGCAACCATCGTCATCAACATTGTCGTCAGGACGCACGGATTTTTTATAGGCTCGAGACTTTTTATATCAGCAGAATCTGAAGTGTGAGTATGTGTGTGTGTGTGTGTGAGAGACAGACAGAGAGAGAGAGAGAGAGAGGGAAAGAGAGGGGGGCATAGCGCGAGCCTGCGACCTCCAACTTCCCTTTTCCTTTTTTTGTTTTGGGTGGTTGAGTTGTTGTTTTCGCCCACTCGGCTCACAATACTCGTGTCGTCACCGCAGTTCGTGTCATATTTACCCAATCCCCTCCCTCCACCAATGGCTTGTTGTTGCTGTTTTTCGTTTTGTCAGCAGACAGATAGCCAATGATAAGCCTTAGCGTATGAGTGATGTGCTCCCGTCCTATCCTGTCCTCAACTATCCTGTCCTGTCCTGTGCTGTCCCAACCACCCTGTTTTATGCCAACCACCCCCCACATAAATTCACCCTCCACCCACTCACCACACACCACACACCACACACCACACACCACCCACTACCCAACCGCCCACTTGCACTTGGGCAAGGACTTCATTGTTTTTCCTTATTTCTGGAAAAGGCATTTCCAAAGCCCAACCAAAGTCTGATATTTTTTTATGACTGCTGCTTAAGAAATTCCATGTTGCATGCCCCTAGCTAAATGAGCACTGCAAAAATAGTGAAAGACTCATTTGTTGTCCACGCTGGTGACAAAAGTTCTGAAACGCTTGCGATACTGAATTTGATTTATTACACAACAAATCTGGAAAATCTTTTTTCAATCCTTAATAGTGCGAAACGACACATTTTGATCAATTACCCGAAATTCAACACAAAAATGTATTTTCTATTAAATACTATAAAACAGAAAGGGATTACATGTAATATAAAAATATGATTTTCACTACTAAGTTGAACAAATGTAAAGCACTTGACAAAAGTTAAATTAAATTGATTTGAAGAAGATTTCAAAACGAAGAAGTTTTCCTCAGTGGTTTTAAAACTTGTCTAAACTCTCATAAATATGTCTATGAGAAACATTGACATATTAGTTATTATTTGGCTAAATTTGTTGTAGAGCTTAAATTGCAACTGCAAAATTGAAATAGAAATGAAATTTTGTTGAAACAATTTGCGATATTTGTGCAATGTCTGTGCCACAAATTGGGAGAAGGGAACAAAAAAGCACGAGTCCAAACAAGCCACAGACGCAAACCGACGACTGACGTGTGAAACAATATAACCAAACTCCATCCTCCCCCCTCTTTATAACCACGCCCCGCGCAAGCAACCCTTGCCACACACCTGCTTGTTGTAGGGTATTTTGTGGTGCGGTTGACGTTGCTTGTTTATTTTGTTAATATCAATGGAGTTGCGCTAGCACAGCCTATACTCTTTACCACACACACACACACACCCACACACACACACACACACACACATACATGTGGCGGCTGCCGTTTGGCAGTTAACTGAGGGCAACATTTAATGTGGTTGTTGTGACATAGCCTAACGGATGAATGTCTATATATATGTATTTATGTATTTATATATCTATATATTTATATATATCTATATATATATATACTAATAATATATAGACGTACTTACAGATATATATAGTATGCTTTTGTGTTGTTGCTGCAGCTGCATTGATTGATTTTAAATGCTCTTGGTGTTGGCGATTCATTGAAAATTTATGTATTTGTAAATTTGCATTTTTCAATATTTAATGTGGCAGACACTGCAGATACCGCACACACTCACACACAGACACAGACACACTCTTGCCCCCCCCTTCCTCTCTCTCTCTCTCTCTCTCTCCATTTCTCTTTCCCCTCTTGTGGCTCCTTTCCCTTCCCCATTTCCCCGCTATCTCGCTCCTTTGTTCAGTCACTTTGGCAGCGCTTAATGCGATTAAAGGTTTAAAGTTGTGTGCCAAATAAAGCTTATGGCCAAGAGACCACAGATATTTAAGGGATGAGGGATAGGGAATGGGGGACGGGGACATCAGTTGCAACACATGCCACATTTGCAATTTGCCTTGATTTGTTAACTGTTTTGCACAAAAGGTTGTAGGCCATCTTCTTGGTAACACAATATTATGCATATTCTAATTCTAATTATGCACAACTCTCACTCTGCAGCTCTCCCTATCTCTCTCTCTCTCTGTTTCTCTCACTCTCTCTGTCTCTTTCCCTGTCTCTGTCTCCGTCTCTTTCAGCTGCTTTACGTTTGTCTCAACATCTAACTGCGTTTTGGCTATCAATGTCTTTTAATTGGTTTTCCCATTAATTTTGCAAATTTATTGCTTTAGCACCCGCTTACCCTTTCCCTTCCCCATGCCCTTACCTTTCTCGTTTACTGCACCACGGCAATGCAATTAATAATAAACAACATGTGGAAATTTGTTATATGAGTTTGACAGCAAATGATATTTGAAATGAAAACTCTCTCTCTGTCTGTCTCTGTCTCTTTCTCTTTGTGCTGTTGACCGCAATACTTTGGTTCAGCTGTATAACCCTACATAACCATCCCCCCTTCCCCCTTCTAGCTGCTGCCCACTTTTGGCAAAGAAAGGGGCGGGCCATTAGTTCCATAAGCCGCCGCAGAGTCCGCGATAAGCGCAATTTATGCGCTGCTCCGATTTTCACAATTCGCTTTCCTGACTTTCGCCCCAATGTCAAAGATGCGGGATGAAGAGACGACGAAGAGGACAAAAAAAAGAACAAAATAAACGGGAATATTTGGGGAATTGTGAAAAACGGCACAAGTTTCTTATCGCGATCTCTCTGGGTTCAGTCGAGCGATTTTGTGACAAAGCATTAACCTTGAATGCGACTGCACATATTAAGCAACCCCCTCTTTGCACCCTCCCCCTCTCTGTACAGAAGGGGAGGCACGTTTGGGGTGGCAAAGTCAACTGACGCTAAATGCTTATCGCGACAGCAACTCAACAGAAGCTGCTCTAAATCTTCCCCTTCCGCCCGGGCAGCGATAAAACCCGCAACTGTCGTACATCCGTTAACTGGTCCCATGTGAGAGGTTTCGAATTTCAGATATCCAGATTTCCGATTTCTGATTTCTGATTTCTGATTTCCGCTTTCTGCTTTCCGATTAGCCAATCTTTTCAAACATTTTCATGCATCTCCCCATCCACCCTATAAATACTCTTCATAATGCTGTGAACTGTTGGGATTTATAGTCAACTCTATTGAAACTAAAACTCTATTATCGTTTACTGGATGCAGGAGTTCTGTATAATCTATTGAGAGGATGTCAACTACAATGTCTGATTCATTCAGCAAAAGTTTATTATAATTAAAAAAATATAATAGCTTTTTTGAATCTATTTGATATATTTGATATCTAGCCAACAAAATGATTTTGAATTAAAAAAACGCTACTTTTTAAGAATGGAAAAGAGGTAGGTTTGAAGTTTATATAAGATCTAGTTAATTTAGAGAATGAAAATATGTTTCGCTTGAGCTTTAGCCGTCAACTGAATATTTTTATTGAATATATAATTTGTAAATTAACACGTTATTCAATCTAAGTCCCTCTTGATTAATTTCTCCTTACAATTAAATAAAGTATTTCTTTGGAAAGATGTAACATAATAAAATTAACAATAAATAATAATTAAGAAATAATAAAGTCTTGAACAATGTATTAATTTTTCATTTTTTTTTGGGGTTTTAAAGACATTTCTGTTAGCTGAATGGTTATATTTTTAAATTTCCAAAGATTATAAAATATAACTTAAAAATTAAAATAGAATATGTTCTTTTGAAATTTTTTATGATATGATTTTTTATGGTTGTAATATTGAAATATTATAAAAAGTGTATTAAATTTTCTGAAAAATACATATCTCGATTTTGCAATAGGTTTGCCATTACTCGACTACCACCGATTTTGGTTCAGATCGGTTTATAGTGTTCATTTTTGGTGGTGCAATTAGATGTGGTTCATTGCTCAACAAATTTCACATATTCAATCCGCAGAAGTGACGACGACGTCGATTGCCGCCCGCTGCTTTTTCTTTATTTTCATTTTTATATGTGGGTATTTTCTTGTTGCTGTTGTTGTTGTGTTTTGTTCGCGCTGCGTTTTGAAGTTTTGCCGCAAATGGTTTGCCAACAACAGCAACAACAATAACACGTGTATGCGCGCGATTTTGATTAATTAATTTGCATATGGGCATTACAAAAATTAAAAGGTGCCTTAAGTTGCTGTTGCTGTTGCTGTTGCTGCTGCCGCTGCTGATGATGATATAAAGGCGCCGGCAACATGTTGCCGTTGACACACCGACAACATATTGTCGTTGGGGAACAGAGAGCAATAGCTATAAATACCATTTGCCGCCGAGTTTATAATGCAGCCATAATCAAATTAATAAACGCACAATAAAAACGCATAACAAATTGCCGCGCATTGAGATCGAAGCGGCAAACAAAAAAGGCGAAGACTGAGGACCGCGAAGTAACTGGAGGGAGTCTGTGTGTGTGAGTGTGAGTGTGAAAGGAATGAGATGGAGACACACAGCGCTAGGGCGAAGGTGTTGCAACAACAACAACAACAACAACAGCAGCAGCAGCAGCATCACAACGACAGCAGCAACATTACACGCATCATTATGTTGAGCGTTTTCGGTTATTGATGATATGTTTGAGCCCGCCCCGTCCAGCCCCCCCCTTGCAACGCATCACTTGCCACAGCATTGCCCAAACACATACACAAGACCCTCCCACACACACACACACACACACACACAGCTTGAGTGCGTGTAAATGACAAGGAGATCTTTGTGCACCCAACAACATTATCATAATTAGTATTAAAATGGTTTTTACAACCGAAAGAAATTCAACTCAGTTTTTACAGAGTTCTAGTGTAATATACATCTAAAAATCAGAATGGTTAAAGTTCTCAAAAAAATTCTAAACAAGGAATTGAACAGTTGGCTACCATTTTAATTTGATGTAATCTCTAAAATCTAGTGCAATATATATGAGTATATTCTCATCAAACTATTGATTTTCGGGTCTATCTGACATTATTTAAGTTAAATTAAATATTTTAAACTGCTTCTATAACTCAATTGTAGAGTTTTAAAATTGCTTAATAATGTTAGAATGCAATTGCTTATGTTATTATTATTTTACGCATGTCATTCAAATAATATGGTACTAAATTTTGAAACTACTTTTTTGAGAAGAATTTCAATGCTGTTTTCGATTTTCAAAATTGATTTCGATCCTTTAATTTAAATTGAGGAGTTTGTCAGAAGTAGTTCATAATGGGACTTGTAAATTGATTTGATAACCTACAAAATTTGTGAAGTGTGACTAAAAGTTTATGACTTGTGAATAGATCTAATAAGATTGGCTTAAATAAGCTATGTGAATTGTGTCTACATATCACAAGCGACAAATTTGTCGGGTGTCTGTGGCCGTCGCTGCTTTCCTCGGCAGCGACTGAGGCAGCGACTGCGGCTGCTGTCAGAGCACTCGGAACTAATCGCATTTAGCTGCGGTCATCTGCGGCGCGATCGTTTTTCTTGGTCGCGTTGGTTCCAACCGAATGATCAGAGTGTAGTTCGAACACGGCCCGAAAATACACGGCTCTTCTCAAGCCCCGGCCCAGTGTCGAGTTCGACTTGGACTTTGACTTGGACATTGGGTTAAAGGTCATTACCACAGCGTCTCTCCCTGCCAATCCCAGTCCCACTTCCATTCCCTTTTCCATTCCTTCTGTTGCAGTTGCGTGAGAGCGCGTCAAGTGGCTCAATTGGAAACTCGCTACAAATTGTTGCTCGTTTTTATTGGTTGTTTTTAGTCTTTATGGCTCTTTGTTGCTGTTGTTGCTGTTGTTGCGTTTGCTGTGTTTTTCTCTGCTTTGCGAATCGCTTTTGCTTTTGGTTATAAATCAATTCCTGAGGCTCTGGCTACCGTTTCCACAACAGCATCAGTCCAACAGACAGACAGACAGACAGACAGACGACGAGGCGAAAGAGTTTCGCAAGTAACACACAACACAAAACAACAATAACAATAACAGAAACAATTAAAAATGTAAATAAATAATAAAAGTATAAATAAATGCCAAGTGTGCACAGTAAACAATTATTTTAATTTCCTTCTTTTCTTGACTTAATTGTATTATTTACTTATTTTGTGTTTATTCATTTTTCTTAGAGTTATTCTGAATTGATTATTGTAGTTTCTTTAGACCTGGCCGTGTTAATGGTACCTCGTGTCAGGTGAACAACAACCTGTTGACTGCAACTTGTTGTTGTTGTTTTCATTGTTGTTGCTAGAGTTAACTATGGTTGTTGTATTTGCTGCTGTTATTGCCGGGGCAGTAAATCAAGCCAAAAAGGCGATAAGCTACACAAATGAATTGTGGGCCAACCGAAATGGTCACAGGCAACAACAGCAGCAACAACAACAACTACATAACTCAACAACAACACAAATACGAAAAGCGCAATAGAACCTGTTGATGATGTTGAAAGCCCCCGCCTAAAACCCCGCAGCGAGAGAATTGTTGCCTAGTGCATCCATTCGTGGACTTTCCGCTAAAAACTGTCTGCTCTTTTATTTTATTTGTGTATTTATGTATTTCTGTATTTCTGTATGTTTGTACGTCTGTATTTTTGTATTTCTGTCTTTTATTATTTTTGTTTTCAGTTTTTTTCAGTTTCTTTTACTTTTTCATATTATTTTTTTTTGCCTGTATTTTTTCAACTGCAAAAGTCCGAAGTCAAAGTCGAGAGTTGCTTGCACTGAAATTTATGGCGTATAAATTATCTCACACGTTGACTATTGACAGCTTTAAAATAATCGTAAAACGGCAAAGAAATCATAAAAGAGCCACAGAGCACTGAAACCAGAACACAATCCAACAACAGCAACAACAGCAACAGCAGCAACAACAAGCAACAACAACAGCCGTCGCCATTCAATGTGAATTACTATTTCAGCTTCAAGCTAAACAGCTAGAAATAAAAAAAAAAAAAATGCTAAAAAAGCGAATAGGACAGGCGTCGACGTTGGCCCCAAAGCGTCGTCCTATGTGGCCGAATCGTGGCATAGGCCAGGTAAGGGTCCCTCTCTGTTCCCTGCTTCACTCAGCACTCAGCACTCACCACTCTGCAGTCACCAGTCTCCAGTCTCCAGTCTCGAGTCTACAATCTTCGTTTTAGGGGC
This sequence comes from Drosophila sp. st01m, assembly GCA_018901795.1. NCBI lineage: Eukaryota > Metazoa > Arthropoda > Insecta > Diptera > Drosophilidae > Drosophila > Drosophila sp. st01m. The sequence continues at coordinate 4,388,664 of JAEIFG010000284.1, read as the reverse complement.
CGCCTGCACAAACTGGAAAAGTTCCCAACAGTTGGGGGCCCCATAACTTGCATATCATGGCTTAGACTTTGCTCGGAGACAGGTCAAAGATATATTCAATTCCTGACAAACGGCCAACAAATAACATTTTAGCCGAGCTTAGATGGCCAACGGATCGGTAGCTCTCAGCTTCCCAATAATAACTCCCAAATGATTTATATCCGTACTCCGCACTTATAATGCAACAGCCTCCAAACCATTGATCAATCACTTCCTCTTCAGCCTCAAGTTGGGAACAAGTTTCGTCAAAAAAATAAATGAAATACACAAATTTCAGATTTGTATTGAAGTTGTGACACTTGCGCCAACAAATCGAATCAATCATCATATTTATTACATTTTGTGACAAAATATTTTTAAAACAAATTGCATTCAATTTTCCCAAAACATTTGATTATTATTTAACAAAAATATTAATATCACAGCTGTGAAGGCAAGGAAATAAAATAATATCTACAGTGTTGTGAAACTTATTCCATTGATCTTAGTATTATTTCTATTTAGTTTACTATCCATAAAGAGACCTGTAAAACAGATATAAAACTAATAAATTAACTAGCTGTCGGAGAATACTATGATATTTAATATTTTAACTGACAAATTTGGCACAAGATCTCGATCAATTTATAAAATACACTGAAGAAATACAATAACAATTTGGGAAGCTTATTGTTTGTCAAAAATAAATAGAACGAATTATAGTAATTTTTCTCTTTTGCGATATTAATTTAACTTTGTTTGCGTACAATTTGATGTATTAGTTTTGTATTCCCAAAAATTCATAGGCGTCGCAGACAAATCCTATTTGGACTTTAGTTCATTAATTGTTCTAAATATAAAAATTTAAACTCTGAAATGACCTTTGCATTTGATCAGTCAGTCAAACGATGGGAACACAAGTTCGACAATCTTCGAAGCTCATCACAAAAAATTACACACTCCTAAGTTTGAATTTTGAATGCATTTTCCGATAAAAATATTGCGGCTTAGTGGCCAGAATCTAAAGTCTTTTAATACCTGAGCTGTTCTAAACGTAAGTCAATTTTACAGCATCCCCTCTTCATTTATTTATTTTTCATTTGCGCCTCTAAGTGGCCACAAATTGTGACCACCCAGATGAGAATTTGGCAGTTGCAATGCGAGACTTGGTAGTTGAATTTTTTCCTCTTAATTTTCTATATTTTTGTGCTGTACTTTGCATCTCAACGGCTCATTATGCTGGCTAATTTATAGTTTGGAACACGCCCATGTGGACGTCTAACAACGCTCTCCCTACCGCTTTCCTTCCCCCCTTCCCACCCTGGGGGGTATTTAGCAATTCTTCTGGCTAAACACGGCAGCGGCTGCCGGCTACGCTTTTTGCTCAATAAATCAATGGAGCTGAGCAAAAAGCCATAGAACTGACTTCCAAGACTTCCAACTTTTTTTTTTTGTCTATTCTACAGGCAATAGTTATTGTTGTTGCTGCTGTTGTTGTTGGTCGTAAAGCGACTTGAGCAACTGTTGACCGTAAAAATGATGAAGAAAATGGCGCATAAAAAGTGTTGACGTACTTGGAACTGCATTCACATTGCCTGCAACATCAGCAAACGGCAGCAGCAACAACAGCAGCAACAGCAGCAACATCAGTAACAGCGGCAACAGCAGCAGCAACATGAGGTCGCAAATATTGTTGCATGTGCCTGTGGCAGCTTTGATGCTTCCAGGCAGTTAGCTAGACTCACACTCGCCATTCTACTCATCATCATGATCATCATGATCATCAGTTGGAGCTCAGGACAGTCATAAATGTTGATGAACAGCAGGCGAACTTTGTTAAAGGCGTTGCTGCGCTTTTGTTGCTGCTGCTGCTGCTGTTGCTGCTGTGCAACGACTACAACAAAATTGAAAAGATGCAACCGCAAGATACAACAACGACAACAACAACAACAGCAAACTAACTACAAAAGTATATTGAAGAGAAAAACAGGCTGCAAATGTTTTATGATTTTTCTCTGCGCTTTGTTCTATGTGGCAACCTCCCCCACCCCTTTTGAGGCAGCCCATGCCGTTGACAGCTTTGACTTTTTGACTTCTGAGACCCCTTGGATAACGCCCCCTTCAGCTGCCTACAGTTTGCAACGCCTGTCCGAGAGCGCGGCTTAAAATTTATGAGTCGTCAGTTGCCAAGTTGCAAGTTGTCCAAGCTGCTGCTGCTGCTGCTGCCGCTGCATGTTGCATGTTGCAAGTTGCTAGTTGGCTGTTTTATGGGCCGCTTTGAGTCCCATTTGTTGAAGTGCATGCACAAATCAGCAGGTTAACAAATTTGTTGACGCAATTTGTTGGCCATTTGGCGAAAGCAAAAAGCAGCAGCAAAAGGGGAGCAGCTTAAAGGGGAGTAGAAAGCGCAGTGGAAAGAGGGAGCAGAAGGGGAACAGCAGCAGAAGGAAATGCCGTCAACTGAGACTGAGTAACAAAATCAAAAGTTTCTGTCTTCATTTTTTGTTTGGTTTTGTTTTGTTATATTTTTTTGGCTGACAGTCAGCAAAAGTGAAAATTTGGCATGAGAGCAAATGAAATAAAACAAAAGCAAAAGAGCCAAACAAACTGCAACAACAATAACAACAGCTCGAAGAGCAACAACAGCAGCAGCAACAACTGAAGCAACAACAACGACAACAACGGCAACAACGGCAACAACTGCAACAACAGAAAACAACAAGAAAAGTTTTGACAAGTCGAAGCAAACTTTTTGCCAGGCGAACACAAAAAACTTGCAAAGCGCACAAAATGGGCGCAAATGGAAAAAGACAGCAGAAACAGAGTGAAATCGAAGAAGGATAACGTCAGAGTGAGAGAGAGAGACAGAGAGAGGAGAGAGACAGAGAGAGAGAGAGAGAGAGAACTGCGTGGGGGCAGGGTGACTGTTGCGACCCTGCAGCAAGTTCAAAAGTGCAAAACTTTACTTCATGCTTTAACCCAAAGTAGGCAAACTTTTCACAACATTTTGCCCGCTCTGGACCTAACCCCAGTCTGCCCCCATCCCTCTCATTGCATTAACATAAAACTGAAGCAACAATTTGCTGGCATTTACTAAAACTCAGTTTATCGAGTGTTCAATGGAGAAAGGCCTTAATCCAAAGTAAATTCCAACTAGATTCTCAAATGATTTTCAAACATTTACTGAGCCATGAGAGTTTCTCTCCCTGTAAATTGTAAGTATAAAAATGAAATGTAATCTTTCAATATTGGGCTTGAAATTAGTTAAAAGTGTGATTTAGTTGAGTTTCAGTATTTAGTGGCAACTTAATAGACATTTAACTGAAAACTTTTGAAGTAATAATAGTGCTTAACACTTTTGCAGCTTTTTCAATCCTTAACAACAAAACAGTGATGTCTATTTGATTAAATGAGCTCATGAATTTCAAAGAACGATCACTGTGCAAATTGGCGACGGAATGGTTTCTCCATCTTAACACGAAATATAATAGAAAATTTATTTGATACTACAGATGTATTATTATATCATGTATAATCTTTAACTTAAACGTGTTTAAGCAGTTAAAATGAAAGCTAAAGTTTCAGAAAGTTTGAATGTATTACTTAAGACATGGATCAGTTTTATTCCGAATCAAAATACTCATGCATAAATCTGAAATTTAGTGGAGTTTTAGAAACATATATTTATTGTTTGCCGCAAATCAGAAGATCAACAAATATAGTTGATATTGCTGAGGAATCGCATAATCCACATTTGTTTAGAACGATCCTCATGAACAATGACTCTATGACATTTGGATTCTTCTGCGTGGAGAACTGATCTACTATTTGGAAAGAGTTCTAAATTGATTCAAAGCGGTTTCTTTCTACAACACAGAAATCAACTTGAACTTTCTTGAGTTCTTAACCCAAATCACATGCTTAACCCGTGATGACCAGTTTGGAGTAAGGAACTATAGCTGAACTTACCTATATTGTGCTGATTTGTGTGCAGGACCGCGCCGAATGCCATTAGATCCTTAACGGGAGGTGCTCGGCTACCGAGGGCGGCAAAACCGTCGCCCAGAAATGACGCCAGCGCGACAGCCCTGAGGGGCGCTTTGGATGCTTCGGTGAGAATTTTGTTATCGAATATATCGAGGCTGGGGGGCGAGATGATAATCGTCGCGGCGATGATGATGACGATGTCGATGTTGCTGATAATACGCACACACGCGGCAAGTGCGCGCACACACACACACACACACACTCACAGACACGCAGGCGAGGGACAGAGCGAGGGAGAGACGGAAAGTGAGAGAGAGAGAGAGAAATGGGGGTACGAATTGAGATGAATGCAGAGAAGTGTGTGGAGCACGTGTGTTGCAGTTGTTGTTGTTGTGGAGATGTTGTTGTTGTTGTTGTTGTTGTGGTTATGTTGCTTGCCGGCGGCAAAACACGCGACAGCTGCCAGCTGATTTCGGTTTCTCCTTCTTCTCCTTGCTGCTCCTCTTTATCTGCTTCAACTTCAACTTCAATTTTAACTTGATTTGTATTTAATTTTCGTATATGAATTTGTATAGTATTTGTATTTGAATTTGTATTTATATTTGTTGTTGCCGTTGCCTTGGTTGGTGTTGTTGCTGTTGTTGCTGTTGTTGTTGCTATTGAGACTTGTATCTCTTGTATTTGTTGTTAACTTGTACTACATTTAATTCGTGATCATCTTCTGCTTATTCTCTGTTTGCGATTAATCCACTTGACACTTTCATTCTCAGCGCAGCCAAAGAGAGATGTCGTTAAGCTTTATCGTATTCCTTGGCTAGAAACAACTCACTTGAAAAAAACTTTGGCAACAAATTCTTTGTGTGCTCAAAAAAATTCGAAACTTAAACGCGACGCGATGTTGACAGTGGGGAGATCCCCGAAATTGAGGCAAGAGAATACGCGCAACGCGGGCGGTACGAGCGGTACGAGCGGTATGTCGGTCGGTCGGTCGCTCCGGTAAATTGTCGTCAGCTGTTCGAAAATCGTTTGTGTCTCGTTATTCGCTTGTTTTGATTTGATTTGTTTGTTGCTGACGACTGTTGTTTTTGGCAACGTCTTTCAGTAGAGCGGTAACTGTAAGGGTAACGGGAACGCTGACGCTGACGGTAACGGTAGCGCTACGTAGCGGTAACGGTAACGATAACGGTAACGTATCGATGGCGATGTCGAATGTCGATAACGATAACGGGCCGCAACATGCGAGCGCACCACGCGAACGTCAAACAAAAACTGAAATCGGCGACGGCAGCAGCAACATCAACGAGCCGACAGCACAGACAATTCGCTGCGGCGACAGCGACGACGGCGACGGCAACGACGGCAGCGACGGCAGCGACAGCGACGGCAGAGCGAGCGCGAACGAATGGCAAGGCAAAGGCGAAACACAGCCAAACAGAAACTGAACCGGTACCCGAGACACGACTCCGACTCCGACTCCGACTCCGATACCTGATGCTGCCTGTTGTCCGCTGTTGTTCGCTGTTGTTGTTGTTGCTGCTGCTGCTGCTGCTGTCGCTGTCGCAGTCGCTGCCGCTGCACTGCCGACGTCTGCCTACCCCTTAGCATTGCTTCGTGCACGAATCGCATGCGCGCTCACTCACACAGATGCACGCACACAGACGCACACACGGCTGCTCAATGGCAAACAACATTTCCCCTTCGCATGCACACGACATGCGCGAGAGCGAGACAACTAGCGTGCGCTCTCTGCGCCTGCTGCAAAAAATAGCAATGGAGTCTGTTGCTGACATTTGTCGCAGTCATCGGTTGCGGCGACAGTTGCTGCTGTTGGTGTTGCTGTTGTTGTTTCTGTTGTTGTTGCTGTTGTTGGCCTATTGCGCGCTGCCGGCGTCGACGTCGTCGTTTGCGGTTAGAAGGGGGCGTTGCTAAGCAACTGGTTTCGGTTTCGGTTTCGGTTTCATGGCAGAGGCGTTCGCATGTTTGTTTCGTTTGTTGCTGCTGCTGCTGCTGCGCATCCTCTCTGCAGCAGCAGCAGCAGTCAAGTGTTGTTGCTGTTGTTGCTGTTGTTGTAATAGCTGCTGCTGTTGCTGTTGCTGTTGCTGCTGCTGCTGCTGGTTGGGGCAGAAAGTTTGTCGAACCAATGGCATTTTTCAAAGTGACATTTGGCGCTTTTGCTCTTGTTGTTACAGTCACGTTCACGTTCACAGCCCTGTCTGTGTCTGTGTGTGTGTGTGTGTGTGTGTGTTTGCTGTCTCTCTGTGTGCGTGTGTGTGTGTCTGTGTGTGTGGTGTTGCCTTGCCAAGGTAAAATGTCAAATGCTTTTGGACTGTCAACTGTTGGTCGCAACTTTTCTTTTATTTCTTGTTGCTTTTGCCTTTGTTGTAGTTGTTGTTGTTTTTTATTTTTTATTTTTTACTTTTTTTGGTTTTGTTCTTTGTGCAAACTTTGCAGCTTTTTAAAGAGCGCAAGTTTAAGCAAAGCATAACAACAAGAACAACAACTATAACAATTTCTGAACGCGCTGCCAGCGTCTTGTCGTTAGCGTTGTCAAAGGCAGCAGCAACAGCAGCAAAGCTGACAAAAAATTCAACGCCCCTTTGGCGTTTTAACGCATTCAAGTAAAAAACCAAAAGCAAAAAATATAAAGAAAAAATATATAAATAAAATACAGATGAAGAAAAACCAAACAAAAAAAAGACAGTGCCAAAAGTCTATATATATAAATATATGTGTATGTATATATATATATATATGTATATATATGTATGTGTGTGTGCACATTTTGTATTCCGACTGCGTTCGCATTTCGCATTCAACGTGACATGGTAATAAGCCAAAGATCAAGCGCAATAAAAAATGAGCAAAAAATATTAAAAAAAACAATACGGAAAAAAAGAAAATAAACGTACAAAAAGAAAAATACATAAAACAACACGAAAAGCTGCAAAAAATATATGAAAAAATAAAGACGAGAGAGCAGAGAAAAAAAATGCCAAAATTCAAATAGGAAAAGAAGCAGCAGCTGCTTTGACACTCTAGGAGCGAGAGGAGTGAGAGAGCGAGTTGCAGAGACAGAGCGAGCGAGAGGGTGTGAGTGTCGCTGTTGTTGCTGTTGCTGTTGCTGTTGCTGCTGTTGTTGTTGGGGCTGTCGTTTGCTTGTGCGTGTGAGCGCCATTGTCGTTAGCTCGCTGGAGCGGGTGGGGAGCAGTGGGGGGGAGGGATGGGGAGGGTGTCGAATGGAAGTGGGGAGGTCGAATGGCGATGCTCGCTGAGTGAATGGCGCTTGGCGGCTGCGACTGCGGCTGACGCTGCTGGCAACGCAGTCGCGCCTTCGACTTCGACAGTTTGGCAGGGGCTGAGGATAGGGGGAGGATAGGGTGCGGGGGGTAGGCCAGCCTTCTGTATTTCCTTTTTATACATTTCATTTATGGGCGCCTCTCTCTCTCTCTCTCTCTCTGTGTGTGCCTGTGTGTGTGTGTGTGAGTCAAAAATATTGCACATTAGGGTGTTAAGCTGTGAAGTGCTTGACTGCCTTCGCCTGTCTTTGGTCCTGCTACTGCTCCTGCTCCTGCTCCTGATTCTTCTCTTGAGCATTTCTGTCTGTCTATCCGAATGTGTGTCCATGTGCGTGTGTGTGCGTGTATTGGTGTTTGGGCTGCGCGCGCTCATTTGTCTGATGTTTCACTTGTCAATCGTAAACCGTTGTCCGTTGTCCGTTGTCCGTTGTCCGTCTCTCGTATCACGACTCACGAGAGTCCTGTAAACTGCCGCCAGTAAATGCCTTGTTTGTTTTTGATGCCCACACTTGACACTTAACACTTGACATTTGACACTTGACATTAAATGTACGATCACTGTTCGAAAATATTCCGTTAACAATTCAAGAAATCATATTATTTTGAAAAATATTTAATTCTAATATTTATTATCACTTGCAATATACAAACAAATCGTTTAACAATTGATAGATTCTTTTTCATTTCGACAAGTTTATAAATAAATGCTCTTAAAACATTCTTGTTAATATTGCATTTTATTTACTACTAAATATATTATATATTTTCTTGAATATTTGACCAATATCTGGTATAGATATTAGAGACCAAAAGAACTAGATCAATCAACCACGCCTTAACTTAATTTATAGTTGTGACCTTTTTAATATGATTTTCTTTAAACTAAATAGAATTTAAAAGTAAAGGATTTTACATTTTTCCATAGTTTCACTATTGTATTTTCGTTTTCTGAGCTGTTATACTTACTTATGTATGGATATATATTTTATAAACTTCTTATTAGTTTACAAATAATAGTATTTCTCATGTTAAGGAATGAAATCTTTAATCCTTTTAAATTATATTGATTTGCAGTACATTTATTGAAGTTTGGGCAATGTGGTTGAATGTTTTTAAATGTGTAAGAATACTTTAATATTCAAATTAGTTTAAATATTAAGTAACTGCTGATTGCGTTAAGCATTGAGCCTTTAAACTGTTAACTGATGTCCTTCTCAGGTTTGCTTTCGCTTTTCTGCGCTCGAGTTTGTCTTGAACAAACTTCCCACTTGAGCACTGCCCAATTGTTAGGCCCTGGGCTCCAATCTGGCCAAAGTCTTTGAGGTAGGAGGCGGGGGCGGGGGTGGGGCGGTTGTGGCGAGAGAAAACTGAGGGGGCAGCAACTGCTCCAATTGTTCATATCGGCAATGGTAATCTGCGTGCTGCACATTCATATCATTTGGCCAGGGATATGCTACCTTTGGCTCCTGAAGCTTCTCCCACTTCTCTCTCTCTGTCTCCCTGCTCTCTCTCTCCGTTTGGTGACTTCTCGCCACGTCTTTGCAGGCGAACGCCAACAAATGTCAGTTATCAAAAATCGCAGAAGCAAACAAACAAGTAGCAAGAAAATGTTGAAAATGTTGAAAATGTTGGCCAAATGCATGATAAGGCCAGCACGCCACGCCCACTTCAGCAGAGTGGGCGCAGGGGGTCGCAGGGGGCTGGGTGGAGGAGGGTTGACATTCGATGGCAACAAGAAGAACAACAACAGCAGCGAGGGCAGCAACAAAAGTCGCGACGCGCCATAAACTTTGACTCGCAACGAGGCAAAAACACAATGGATGTGGATTTGGATGTGGATGTGGCCGGGTGGCCGTATGGCCCTTATGGCCGTGTCCTGGCAGCGACCAGGAGTCAAGTGCCTGGCGCCGCCCTCCAGTCACGAGCCAAGCAAACAGCCATGTCAGCCCTGTCAGCCCCAGTGGCAGTGGCAGTGGCAGCGTCACGACGAGACTCGGAGTCGAGAGTCGTAGGCGAAGTCGGAACCAGGATGACTACGACGACACTTGGTGATCGCAGAGTTCAGATATGCAAACACACGCGCGCAGTGAAAACGCCTCCCTGCTTCCTCCCTCCCCACCCCCTCCCGCCACATCCCCCTCTTGGCAACCCCTCTGACAGCCCGGACGCCCCTGGATAGAGAAAACGACACACGGAGTGCGATGCGACGCGAAACGAACGACAGAAATGTGAGAACGATATAATTCCTTAACAAAATATGTCATTCTTTAATACCCTATCGAAATCATAAATATATTTTAGTTACAAACTCATTGATTGTCCAGTTCATTAGAAAATCAAAATCGATTTTATCATACATTTTTCAATACTTGTCTGCATTAATAGCTGCTCCCAAACGAAAGTTGAACCCATTTAATTAATAAATATTAGTAATCTACTATAAGTCGCGTGGATAATTAAAGCCAAATCATCTTTATATTTATTTATATTATTTATGTATTTATATTTTAGTTCAACATTTTTCAAGGGAATTTAAAAATCATTTTATTTATATAGACATACATCTCATGTAAAAGTTCAACTATATACATATATCCCAATATTCTTATTATTTTTGTAAATTTACACTTTTTTCGGAATGCTTTTCAAAATGACAATTTCCAAGTCCATTTCAAAGCAATATTGAAAATTCACAGAACTTTTCCGTAACGAAAGCTCAAGTCTCTTCTTTGGAAATAGGAGCAAAAATGATATTTGTTTAAGCAATTCTCAATCGATTTTCCAAGCATTAAAATATTAGCTCGCTATAATATTTATATGCACTTCTAACGTAACTATATAGAGTCTCTATAAACCAATTTCTGTTCCTATTCCTAAAGGGTGTTTAAAGCAAATCAAAACCAAAGCAACGATTTGTGAGCGAGCGCGTTGTGTTGTTGTTTGTTGTTTGTCGCTGTTGTTGTTGTTGTTGTTGTTGTTGTTGTTGGTGTTGTTGTTGTGTGTGGGCGGTGCGCAAGTGCCACGCCTTGTTGAGCGTTGAATGCTTGGGGCCACACACAAGAGTTGCAAGCAAGCAACAACAACTACAACATTAAGCTGCTGTTGTGTGTCACTTTTGCTTGTTTGTTGCGGAAAAATACTTTTTCCTGAGTTGAGTTCAGCTCAACTGCAAGCTGCAAGCTGCATGTGGCAGTGTGTGTGTGTCGGTGTGTGTGTGTGTGTGTGTGTGTATGTGTGTCTGTTTGTGGAATTGCTATGGCTGCAACAGCTGCACATGTGTCTTGTCTCTGTTTGCGTCTCGCTTGCACATGCCACAGTCTTTATTCTAATATTTGCGATTTCTGATTTAGCCAGCGAATGCGCTTCCCCTTACATGCCACAAATGTGCCACACACACACACACACACACACACACACACATACACACAGAACACACCATACCACACCCACTCACACACACACACATACACACAGAGAAAGAGAGAAACACCACACGACTTCCCCTCTTGCTTCTCACGCTGCTTTCCGCAATGCTTTGTTATTTGTTTTGGCAACATAAATGTCACTTGTTTGCAAGTTGCTCCACCTCAACGTAGGTAACTTTTGTCTCTCCCTCTCTCCCTCTCTCCCTTGCCTTCCCCTTCTTGTTTCCCACTCCTGTTGCCTCTTAGCCCCATGTTGTCTGTCCATTTACGGTATCTTTTCTCCATTTTGACATGTTGTCAACTTCACGTAACGTCATTCATTCCAAGTTTTGTGACATGCATGGCCCCTTCCCCTTCCTTAACCATCCTTCTTCCCCCTTCCCCCCTCATCTAAGCCGCCTCTTTAGTTATGGACAACCGCAATCTACCACCCTCCCCCCTTCCACAATGTCATTCTATCTATTCTTGCAATTCGTTTGCTAGGCTTATTCGTAGTTTAGATTTTCGATTTTGATTTGGAGAATTTTTAGTATTGCATTTTTTAGACCCTGTAGCTAATAAGAACAAAGAGTCTTTGAATATTGTTCATACAGAACTGGACCTTAAAGCTATTCACATAGGTTACCTTAAATCATCAGCAGATCACGTTGTTTTATATTGAAACTGGAAAGTCAAAGAATCGAAAATCAATGCCATCATTAAAGCTAGAGTTTTAACTCTCTGATAAACTCCTATAGTCCGGAACATCGACTTTCGACTATTTCGTATTAACTAAAATTAGAAAATTGATAAGAGAGGATAATAATATGATAATAAATAATATTTAGTTGAGGAACAGCAGGTTGAACAGACTCAAATCCCTTTTCAGTGGCAGAATTTGTATATATATATATGATTATTTGAGCATTCATCCGACCAATGAGTCAATTAATCCAAACTAATTAAATCGTGAATTTCGACCAAATAATCGATTGACGTTTAACATTTGATTAATGATTAATCATGTCATCCTATTTTAGGGTATGATCTTGACACTCATGAGTGTTGTCTGAAATAGGCCATAAAATACTTTTTGACATAACATTTGGACAATATTGTATTAATATAATTTGCTTTTAGCCATAATTTGCCTTGTTTGCATATTATTAACAGGGTCTCTTACAGTCAAGCAGAGTCCATTCTACTAGTTTTGATTTCGTTACGTTTCATAGCGTTTTCCCTGCCTCCCTTTATATCCCCCCCCTGTCACGATAACCCCATTTTTTGACAGACAGTCTGTTTGAGCCTGTGTGTATCTGTGTGACGTTTGAGAATCATGGCGACCTCGCATTTATTGAGTTGCGTCAACAATTCAAATTTAAATTTCCTCACAAACTCACACACACAAGCATACACACACATACACACAATTTGACACACACAACAGTTATTTATGGTCCAGTTCTTGGGATTTGATTTGAGTGTCTCTGTTTTGAGTTTCGGCTTCAGTTTTGCTTCTTATCGCGTTGGCATTTTGCAATTTCTCTGTAATGTAATGTATCTGTATCTGTATCTGTATCTGAGCATTTATATTTGCATCTGCATGCGTATACTTCATTCTGTGTATCTGTGTCTCCTTGTTAAATTAAACTGTGAACATTTTGCGCATAAATTGTGCCCATGTTCTAAATTGTTCTTGCAACTTTTGTCAGTTGTCGTTGTTGCTATGATTGTTGTCTTATTGCAGCCACACTTATGTATGTATATATCGCCTCAAAGTGCACTTGCGGGTTAAACGAAATTTCAGCAGATTCCGTTGAAATTTTGTCGAAATGGAAAGACATCTAAAAATACGAGTTGGGAAAAAATTATTATTGTTTAAATACATTTAAAATAAGCATTAGAGTTTGCAGTAATATAGGCACAACAAATTAATATTTAGCATAATAATTACCATTAACATTAGCATAAGCATTAGCATTATCATTAGCAATAGCATTGGCTTAATTATTAAAAGTATAACAACATTACGATCGACATTGTTATCAGCTTTACCATTTTAAAATATCATCACCATGCTGATTATCGTAACTATTTACTTGACATAACTTTATTCATTGACAAAAGTCCCTAAGCGACTATGGATTATATATTGGATAACATAGTATGTAACAGATTATAGAAGACTAGATAATATTGACTGCGAAATAAAGACTAGCTCCATCCACTCTATACATTTACACCAGTTTTGTACGTCTCTTGTTACGGCTTTGTTCTTGTGGGCAGTTACTTAGTTAGGTTGTTGTTATTGTAGCTGTTGTTATTGTTATTGTTGCAACTTTTCACCGGCCACAAAGAATAATGTAAAAAGTTGAATATGCATAAAGTTTCATTTGGTTTTTTGGCAGAGCCGTAAGCCACGTCCGAACCCGAGTCGCCTCTCCGTGTTTTTCACTTTTGTGGAGAACTCTGCAACATCAACGAGAACAGCAGCAACAACAGCTACAACAACAACAATAACAGCAGCAGCAGCAGCAGCAAAACAAGAAGAACAGTAGCGATTACTAGAATATAAAAAACGAGAGGGCGAACGGACGAAGAGTGAGAAAGAACGAGGCGGAAAGAGGGGGGAAAAGGTGTTGCAGCCACATAAATGTGACAAGATTTATGTTTGGTTTTCCGGCTGTCTGCTTGTTAGCCTAAAAGTTGGCTCCCGTTATGTTGAACAAAAGTAAATAACTGAAATATTTTGTCAAATACATTTCCCGTGCACTGCATTGGTCGCCAGCAATACCAACCGGACGGATTACGGAGGGGCAGAGGGGCAGAGCGGCGAAACATGGCTGTCCAACGCTACACGGAGGTACCGGGGGAAACTGTGGGGCTATAACTGTGTGAACTCTGCTCGTCCTTTGCTTGTTTCATGAGTTTTGGTGTGCAAATAAAATGGAAATCCCTCACAGACTTGACAACGTTGCCAGTTAAAAACTGAGCTTACCTATCCTAGCCGAGCCAAACGATGCCTGAAACCGCAAACTAACCGATTGTGAGGGTCGCCACGCAAGTTCATCAACTGTCAACTTGGGGGGATAGAGGAAAGAAAAAATAAAGATACATCCCATTATATTCTACGATAAAAAAACAACAAATTCAAAACACTTTAATCAGAATCGAAAATATTATTGGATTTTATTTTGATAAAATTTAAGATTATGTTGAAGAATCTGTTCTTGTGATTTACATTATTTACTTTGCCAAAGACTCTTAAGATTGAAATAAAATGATTCTCAAAAAAAATCTCACATGCAATAATAATTCTTAGATACCATTTATATATTATGCTTGGATTATGGTAACAAAATCGCTGAAATACTTTTAGAAGTTATGATCAACTTGTAAAAAGACAAAATATTTTCAGGTATGTCAACTACGAAATAAACGAAATCGGTACCTTTAAATAAGGTTCATTTGTTCATGGGCATAATATAATATGAGTGAGTTTCGCTGCATCAATGTTCAAATTTATAGATGAAAATATTTTGTTGTTGTTTAAAGAGTGTGGGAAGCACACATAAATCAAATGAAGTGTGGAAGCAGCACATACTCTGGGAAACTATCAGAGTAACCCTAGCTAACTGGCATTTCCATAGAAAATTGCTGTACGCTATCTGTGCTTATCCCCCGCATCTATGTAGGTAAGTTTTGTTCTATGGATTTTGTTATTATTCTTTCTTTATTTCGTTTTTGTGCTCATCTCTCTGTCTCTCTCTCTTTTCTCTCTATCTGTCTCTCTCCCTCTTTCTATCACTGTATAACTTTGGCACTTATGCGCTGAGCGGCAACAAGGAAAAATGCTGGAAATTTATGCTTGCACAAAAAATGCTGAAAGTGGATACATTTGCAGGAAGATGGAAATGGAGATGGGAACGGGAACGGGATGAGAATGGAATTGGAGACAGAGATGGAGGTGGAGACGAAGTTGGAGCTAGCTACGTGAGAATTATTGTGGCAGTCGAAGTGGTTAAAAGGAATGTAAAGGCGGCCAAAGGATAACAGAAGCTGGCTAGAGACCAGGGACCGGCGACAGGAGATAAGAGACAGGACACAGAAGACAGAAAACGGGAGACGGGAGACGGGAGACCGAGGCGTACAGTAGCTGCATTCCATAAATAAAAATGGCAAAATGGCGCACAAATGCCACATGCCACAGAGCTACAGCTACAGCGGCAGATACATTTACAAAGGTCGAGCGAGATGGCTTAAGCACAACCAGAACAGAGAGACACACTCAGTGAATTGGTGATGGGGAGGAGGTGAAAGAGAGAGGGAGAGATGGGGAGAGACTGGGGAAGACACGAACGAAATCATCATGAATGGCGAACGTGACACAAATGACAAAATATCAGCCGACCAGCAATGGCAATGCCAGAATGTCCCGTGTCCCGTGTCCCGTGTCCTGTGTGTCCATGACTATGGCCATGGCTATGGCAACAGTCGCTGCGCTGCTTGAAAATCGCCCCGGGGGCAGATTTGCGACCCACACATACACACACACACACTGAAACACAGACAAGCCAACTTTCTGTCCATCTCTCAGTCTGTCAGTTTGTACTATGTGCTTGTGTCGGTTTCGGTTCTACATGGCAACTGTGTGCAGTGTCAGCTCATTGTCCACTCAAGCTCTCATGCTCCACACTCCACTCTACCCACTCCACCCACTCCACCCACTCCACCCATCGGACCCACCCCCTCGAAGCACCCAACAAAGCCAGGACATTTGCTCAGTGATTCGTGGCACGCTGTCAAAGACAATATTTCAGATTTACAAGCATTGGCATTGTGCAAGTCATTGCGATAGTCGACTGTCCTCCATGCTCACTTATACAATACATATATATATTTTAAATTTGACTTGCTTCTGTGTTAGGGCAAATCTTGAAAATGTTTAACAGAATTCACAATTTTCACTCCATTGCAAAGCAATGTCTTAGGTGTGTGAAAACCATTAAATATCCATTCATATATGCTGGAAATTTTATGTACAATTGAATTTACTAAAACCTATAATTATTGAATTCTTAGTGTTACATTTTCTTATCATATTTTATCGAAACAATGTTTCTTTATCCAACAGAATAATTATTCACATAGGATCTTATTTAAAATAAAATATTATTCTTCGCATCGCGTTCTTGGAAATAAAAAATCTAAAGAAATAAAAACAGTCGCATATAGGGACCATTTAGTATCATAAGAATGATCACAATGATCTGACCAATTCAAGATCTGTGTTTTGTACAGAAAAAAAGAAGAAAATTTAAGGAAACATGAAAGAGTAAGTGTGATGTCAACATGATTTTTTTTTTAGAGTCAATGACATAAATTTTCTATACAGTATCTGATAAATTTTCGTCAAAAAATTTCTCCCTTTTATAAAAACTTATAACCTTGTAGATTTCTTTCAAGTAAAAAAATTCAATAGTGAAACTAGTAAGAGTAAAAATATTTGTGTATTTTTTTTAATATTTTCCAATGATGTAAATTCTCAAGCGTCGTGATCTCTCGTAATTCCCGAGCTTTATAGTCAAGACAGTTGTGCTTTGCGAAATGCCACGGTAAAGCATTTTCACACTTGAGACAATAACAAAAGAGCACTTGACTGTGTTGTGCCAGACATGTCCTTGAAACTGCAGCACAGATTATGTACCACATACCTCCCACACACACAAAGACAGAGAGAGAGAGAGAGAGAGAGAGAGAGAAAAAGACAGAGAGATGCACAACATGAAAGAGATTTGATTTTAACGTGAGCAATTAGAGAGTTGAAAACAATTGCCTACTTTTGGGCGAGCTGGCAACAATAATCGAAATTTTGATGGCCTGGTTCGAAATGGAGCGAATGTCGGGAAAATGGGCAGCACTTTATTAGTTTTTCCAAAAGGTTTGCTCCCCTGCGGAAAATACTCACCTTCAGCGAGTGGCAGAAATGGTAAATGGTAAAAAGCAAACTCAGAAGCCGAAAATATAAGTACGAGTATAGCTTTGAATGTATGCGTTTAAGTGTGTGTTGAATGTGTATGTGTGTGTTCGTGTATGTACGTGTATGCTATTAAAGCCACAGATAACTGACTAACTGACAGAGTGTTTCTGAGTGCGTGTGTGTCAGTGTTTTCCAAAAAGCGAGAGACAGACACTGGCCCTCAGGTTTTGGTTGGGTTAGTTTTTCTGTCCCATTAAACGTTCCACTCCTCGCCTACGCCTACGCCTACGCCTATCCCCTCTCCCCTCCTAGCCCTTACCCTATCTACCGCTGGTCCTCTGGTGTTGTTGCTTTGCTCCTGGGCTCAGTGTGGCTTTTATGGGATTTGATTTCTAATAAGCGGCAAGCGAGGCACGTCCAGCATCCACAGTCATTTCAACATTGCTCGACAGTTTTTTTTTTGTGCTTCTTTTACCATCTCCATCCCCATTTTTTTTTTTTTTGGTTACGTTGCCAACGTTGACAGCCATTTTGTAGCTGTTGTTACTCGGTGCTTCTTCTTCACTCTTCGCTCCTTACGTGTTTGTGTATTTGTGTGTTTGTGTGTGTGACAAGTGGATTTTTCGTTGCGCAAAGCAACTCAGAAAAATGACACGAGAAAAGAGAAGCAAAAAGATTCGCTTCGCATTTTATTTTTCCTGCTTTTTTTTTATGCTGCTCTTTCGTTTTTCTATTCCCTCTCTCTCTCTCTCTCTCTCTCTCTCCTCTTCTATTTGGTAATGTTGCAAAAAGCTAAATTGAGTTTTTCCAACAACAACGATCTCAAATGGCCCATGTGTGTATGTGTGTGTGTGTGTGGTAGAGAGCGGTTGATGAGAGGAGGGGGGAGGCTTTGGGGAGTCAAGAGATAAAAGCAGCTGCCCTTACTGGATGGCAACGCGTACGTGTTTATGGCCACGAAAAGTTGCCGAACAAAACGACACAGGCAACAGTAACAGCAGCAGAAACAACAGCAACAACAACAGCAACAACAACACCAGCAACAACAACAAGCAACAACAACAAGAGCTGCACACAATAATACTGAAATCAGAAGAAAAATGTTGCAGGCAAAAGCAAACGGAATGCGAAAGGAAGCTGAAATACGAATGTGAATAATACGAATGTGAATGCGAAAGCGAATGTGAATGTGAATGCGATTGTGAATGTGATTGTGAATACTACATGCGAGTGTGAATATGGGTACTCCGACGGCTCGCAGTGTTTGTTGTTGCTGTTGTTGTTGTTGTTGATGTTGATGTTGTTGCAGTCCGAAGTGAGCAGGTCGAGAATGAACAAAAACAGAGCCCAAAGGAACAAACAACAAACAACAAACAGCTCGAAGCGAAAATGCGCTGCAATTCCGATAAAATTCGAAAAAAAACGAGAAGAAGAAGACGTTTAACCTGAATGGAAAGCACATACGGAGAAATTCTTTCAAATAAGTAAATTATTTCACAAAACTACTAGTATAATAAACCTTAAAGACAATGTGTCCAGCATTTACTTATTTATTTCTTTATTTATTTATTTACTTATTTATTTATTTGTTTATTTATTTAATTATTTAATTATTTATTTGTTTGATTATTTATTTGTTTATTTATTTAATTTATAAGCCCAATCAGAGCTAGATAAAAATTTGCGAAAAAAAAAAACTGCTCTTCACTCAAATCTAATCGTTTGGTATAGATTGTTATAATCTGAACACATAATAATAATTATAATCAAAACTCCAATTACTAATTTTAAGTTTATCACAATAGAATATATCGATTAAATGTTAGTTGATTCATCTGATAATTCAATAGATAACTTTCATCCAAATAGTTCACACTATTTACACTTTAAATTACCATCAAAAGATCGTTAGATTTGTATTTCATTCTATTCTCTAGAAAGCAGTACAAAGTTTGAAGTTACCTGCGAAACAAAGTTAGCATTTAATTAATTCTTTGGTTTCGAACAACATTTTTCTTGTCGAAAGTATTAAATTTGTATTTAAATACTTACTTAATTAAATCATCTTAAGTTTTGTGATTGGAAAATTGACAACTACTGTAGCTGAACAGATTTTCTTATAGACTGCACTTTTAATATGAATAATCCCAATATTTTAATAGTCCTTCCTCGATCCTAAAGACTAGTTAACTCTCTGCGATTATTTGAAGCCAGTTTGGATGTCCCAATCAATATGCTGAACTCGTGATTGTAGCTGAATTCGATGAAGATGCAAATAAAAATAAGAATGAGAATAAAAAAAGGAAAAAAAAGTGTGTTTACTTTGCGCTGCAGGGCATAAAGTCGCCACGGACGAATATCCTCGTCTTACCACATGTAGCACACGCAACATTTACAACATTATATTTCTTATTTCAGTTTCTCCGCGTTTCAGTTTCTTTCATTTTTCCACTTGTTTTGTTTTTTAGGTTTTGTTAGTATTTATTTATCAACTCGTTGGTTGCGTTGGACCTTAACAAGTTTTTATGAAAATTATTTATGGAAATAATAACGTTTGTTCGGGCCTGATCACTAAGCTGGGAAACTCTGCGAGACGAGCTCCAGTTAATTGTTGCCGTCTCTTTCTATGCTGACATGTGGCAAGTTGGCAACTGTCCTTGTCTAGCTGCTTGGCTTCATTGAGCACTTGAAATGGACTCGGTTGGGTTTGGTTAATTTGCAATTTGTCTTTGGCATATTAAAAGTATTCTTGCGTAAGGATTTAGATAAGCAGCAACAGCAACAGCATCAGCATGCAACACATGAGCAACGCATTTGCCGACGGCCAGTTTTGAACTGTCCGAGCGCAAATGTTAATCATACGCAACGTTGTCCACACCGACTATGCAAACGACCACAACTTGACAGAGACAGACGCACACACACACGCACACACACGCACACTCGCTCATACAATTAGTAGTATATTTGCCACTGTCACTAAGAGCGCAAAACTGTAAGTACTTAAGACAGCTAAATATAATTAAATATTTAAAACACACACACACGGACGCACACACTCACCACACACAGTCGACACACACAAAGCCAGGCAACAACAATCTTAGTTGTTGCTTTGGGGCAGCGCTTAATAACGTTTTAATGCGGTTGACAAAATTTAGCTGCATACTTGCAGGCGCAACTGCACGCTCATTAAATGCAGCAAATCAAAGCAACGTCAACGTAACCGACAACAACAGCAACAGCAACAGCAACACAACACTAACAACAACTTTACCAACAACAACGATGACAACAATGAAAATGACAACAATGTTCACTACGGCTGCTAAAGCACTAAAACTAATAACAACGTCCACTTCAACGAATGACAAATACACTTACAAAAGCATTGATTGATTTGTATTGATGGATATTGCAAATAAAATGCATTTATTTAATTTATCAACCTGTTATGAAGATTTAAAACCAATTTTTAACTAAACAACATCTATTTCATATTGAACTTTCGATTTTTAATTCTCTGTTATTATTTATCTAGTTTTTTTTTAAATACATTAAATTTTTTAATTTGACTGCTGAGTTAATTTGCATTTCATTCTTTATGATCTTTAAAATACACTTCTAATAAGTAGACGGTGTATATTAAAATGATTTCGTTTATGATTGTTTATCTTTATCTGACAAGCTGAAAAACGAACCCAGTTTTTCAAACTGTGAAAAAAACAATTTTTGAGTAATTAATCAATCATTTTTAGACTAATTCATAATGGTCCATCATCAGATTTTTCTCAATTTTAATATGGCTAAGCATGGCCAAGCAGATGTAATAGTTGTGTATTAAAAAAATTAACAAAAAACATTTAGAAACATTTATAAAAATTGTAAAAATGATCTTTTAGTTCAAACTATGATTTCTATTTTTTACATAAGTCGAACAGTTTTGTTAACAGTTTTGTGATTTTCTGAACTTACACTGTTCAACATTTTCATTTTAAATAATCAACATTAGTACTAACTTTCTTTCCAACGATTTATGCTGCTTAGGAAACATTTTCTAACTAAAATAGTTTATATTGATGTCAAATTCGTTAGGCAATTCGCATATGCTTGAACATCGGGTAAGGGCAAAGCTTTTAAGTGGCCAAAAGTGCAACATGGTCAGAGGACAAGCAGCAAGAAGAACGAAGAACGAAGGACGATAACGAGAGGACCCAACTTCATGCTGTTATGCGTGCGCAGGATCGGTTTGAGTTGCAGAGTCACAATAACAATATATGTATATATATACATATATATATATAGTCATAGATATATATGCACTATATGTATATACACACACACATGCAGACATGTGCATGCACACACTTAAATTACCTGGAGGAAATTTTATGAGTATCGCAGAGCAGCACTTGAAAGTTAAACAGACGCTTCCTGTGGCAATGTCACAACCGCAACCTCCGAGATGCAAGGCGAGCACAAGGACGGAACGATAGGAGTTCGACCCGTTGCTCATATGTGTACGGTGTGTGTGTGTGTGTGTGTGTGTCTGTGTGTGTCTGTGTGTGTGCTAATTGTGTATGCAACTTGTTGCATCGTTGTGCTGCTTCTGTTTTCGACACACACAGACTACAGTCCATTTTCATTCCCAGCGCCGTCATCTACCGCTTTGTTTGCACACACACACACACGCACACACACACACGCACTCACACACACACACAGTTAGATGACTCAACGTACGTTGTTGTTACTGTGCTTGTCTCTAAGCTACGTTGTAAATGTTAGTTTTGTAATTAGAAAATTTTCTAACCAGCTAGCGAATGTGATAAGGAGCTGCCATCATGTGAGTTAGGAGTGAGGAGGGTCAGATTGTTGGGTTAGATGAGAGGGGGTGGGCTGTGGGGCAAGAAGTCAGGCATTGCACACACATTTATGTGACATTTATTAGCTGCAACTTTTTTCATAAATCAACGCCGAACAACGCGCATGCAAAAAGTTGTTCAACTTATAAAAAACAGAAAAAAAAGAGCCCGAAAACTAGTAAGACTAAAAAAAAAGTAAGAACAGAGTGGACAAAAACACAGATATACAGGGAAAAAAACAAAAACCAAAAACTAAAACTAACATTAAAAGGCATTAAAAACATAACGTGCCATTAAAAATCTCAGCGAGCGATGCCGACACATAAATCAATTTGGAAGTCCAAACTTCAGTCGTTTCCCAGTTGAAGCGTCAGTTTTTGGCATCGGTTTCAGTTCCAGGTCATTTGTCGAAGTCGGAGTTGGAATTGGAGTTGGAGACGAGACGAGGCGAGGCTATGGTCTCATAATTCATCAGCCGTTACCATTGTCGAGACTGAGGCTGAAGTTGAGGCTGAAGTTGACTTTGGAGCTAACTCTGGGGCTGACAAGCAGCTGGCAGCTGGAAGCTGGCAAATGAAAGCTTACTACGTGTGATTGACTGCCAGCAGCTAGGCAGATCCATCCCGAAATGCCAAAGGTTGAAGACGCAACACAGACATGGACATCCACTTCGACAGCGATAGCGATATCGACACCAGCATCGACATTGACATCGACATCGCCATTCAGAGAGATCTGCAGATGATGACGATGATGATGACGATGATGATGACGATGATGATGATGATGATGATGATGATGATGATGATGATGATGACGATGATTGCCCCTTGGGCGGCTACTCGTTATGAGAAAGCATCAGCTTTGCCAGCAGCTGCCTCAATTTAACGGAAGTTGCAATTTGCATTTGCAACTTGAACAGATCTCTGGACCTGTCGCGACGGTCACGTGCGCTTACTCTTGCCTCTCAGCCCCAGACTCCACTCTACTCTTCTCTACTCCGCTTCCCTCGACTCCACTCAACTCGGCACTGGCGCCATTTGTGATTTGATGCCGTCGAGCGGATAACGTGGCGTATGCGTAATAAACAAACCCCTCAGCAACAGCAACAGCAACAGCAACAAGAACAGCAACAACATCAGCAACAAGAACATTGTGAGCAACGTTGTAGCTTCATCTGCGAATCTCCAAAGAGGTTCATTCACTTTGTGCTGCAACTTGAATTAATTTCGAATTAATTTATTTCGAATTAATATTTCAAATAAAATTTGCTGCTCAAGTGTTTTAATATTAAGGAGCACTTTCATCCCCTAAGTTCGTTAGAAAGAACTGTTTTAAATTTAAAATTAATTAATATACAAAATCTGAAAATTGAAGAAAAGAAAACTTAACACATTATATTATTTGTAGACAACACACTTATCAGTCTGCAATGAATTATTAGAGCTATTCAAATTCGTTCAAGATAAGGTAAAAAATATGTCACCATTAGTTTAAAAATTTACTTAACTGCGACACTTCATCATAAATATTATTTAAAATCTGCTTTAAAATAAAATAATTTTAAAAATATGTTCTCAAACAAAATAATATATACATTTGGTTATTCTTTTTAGCATGAAATAAGTGTAAACTTAACTTCGGTGCTGCTGTCAGTTGTGGAGTTTTCTTTTGGATTAATTTTATGGGACCGTCGATCGCCCGTGGGTTTTCAATTTTCCGCTACTGTGTGTTGTGCATGTGTGTGTATGTTGTGCATGTTGTGTGTGTGTGGCATTTGATATTGCATGTCGCATTTGAAGCAACGTTTTGCGTAATGCGCTCGACTGGCCTCCGTTTTTATGGGCCATTCCGGGCGTTTTGGCCATTTGTGATTTGTAATTAGATTTGCAGTCGACATTAACAGGCAACCAGAAGCTGGCTCGGAAGCATTCCGTCTGTGAAATGTTGCGCAACAAAGTGCGCGGCGGGTCACCTCATAAAACGGCACTAACAATTGAAAATTCATTAGAGACGATGACGACGACGACAAATGGCAAATGGCAAACGCAAATGTGAAAAACGGCAAATGGCGAATAGCAAATGGCAACCTGGCAAACTGGCAAACTGGCAAACGGTAAGCAACAACAAACAATAAAAAGCAGGAATCAGAACAACAACACAACTAAAATACTTACTTACTTGCAAGCTGTCTGAAGCGTTGCACGCACAAAAGACCAAAAGCTAATTAGCCAAAACGTTAACGGCTGACGAGAGCCAGAGCTATGAAAAGGTTCTCCGCTAATGACCTGCTGCATAAAATCCCCCAACTCAAGTCTGTAAATGCCCTTCCAAAGTAAATAACACTCAACACATTGTAGACAATCTGAACATGCAACACTTAAACGCGCGCACACACACACACACTCACACACACACACACACACACACTCAATCACGCACACACAAACACCTCCCAGTCATACCCAGTGATAGCTACAGCTATAGAGAAAAGCACTTGCAGTATCTTATCTTAGAATATCGCATCCATCCTGTGGAGAAATGTTCGAACCTAAATCAAATCGAACCGAAATTAGCATATGTTGATTTCGGTAACGTAACTATTTCTATAACTATTTCGATAAAAGGTTTTTATTTCAGTTTTGTCATTTTAATATCTAAGACTTACAATTCAGAACAAATTAAGAGGTCAAACACTAATCAAAATGACATTCCACTTAAAAATCGGTTCAGTTTCTCAAAGTTGTAAGAGTTTAAATATTCAGCTAGCAAGTCGAACTAGCAAGTCAAAATATTATAGAATTTGTCATGATTCTTCAACAGGTTAATCAAAGTTCTACAAATTAGATTTTAAGTGGTATTTTCAAACTTTATGCGATATTATCGGTCAATTAAAAATTAAACTGCGAGATCTTCTGAAACCAAGATGCAGATGAGGAGAAATTCTGAAACAGGGTATCTTTCAGCTAAGCACTTGCGCTTTTTCAAAAGCAGCACTCGCTACAGCGTAACGCCTTCGAAATAGTTATAAGCGAGTTTACAACTCGAACCCGGAATCTCGCAATGCAGTTGGCTTTATGACTCAGCAAATGGATACTTAACACCCCGTATTTTAGCCATCAGCCATAATTCTCGTATTACAGTAGCTCTAGCAGTTGAAATTCGCGTTAGTGTATTTGTTGTAAAAAAAAAACACATCTCAGTCAGTCACATATTACCTGTGAAAG
The DNA here is from genome assembly GCA_018901795.1 of Drosophila sp. st01m. Taxonomy (NCBI): domain Eukaryota; kingdom Metazoa; phylum Arthropoda; class Insecta; order Diptera; family Drosophilidae; genus Drosophila; species Drosophila sp. st01m. The sequence continues at coordinate 4,363,887 of JAEIFG010000284.1, read as the reverse complement.
ATAATATTATTTATTAATTTCGAAATATTATTTATATAATATGATTAAATGTGGAATCTATAATTGCTAAAGTATTAAATTGCATAAAAATTATTTAATAACAACTCATATATTGATTAAAATATAAGTACAAATATTTTCAAATGTTATTACAATGTAAAACAATGGAATATTTCGCTTCTCTGAGAATATAACAATAAATTAATAGAATACATTTCATTATGGTGCATTCCGCTGTTGACAAAAATTCGTAAAACAAAGACCTACATTTTTCACTATAGGGAAGTCTTACTGTGCCTATTTTCGCAGCGTTAAAACCAGTCACACAAAATTTAGCCAAAGATTTTCATATTTTTTTTAAACTTGAAACAGCCAGAAACTTAGATAATTAATTTAACGACGCGTCGTTTCACTTAAAGTTAAAACATTGAGATTAGATTTTAAAACGATTTCTAATACGCGACTATAGTACATATATTAATCATACACAAAGTTGACAATACTTGTGCATTGTGAGCGGCAACTCTGGAATGCATAGATAGAGGAAAGAGGAGCATTTCCGACAGGAAAACAGGGAACACAAAGCTCGAACTAAAGCGATATGTATCGATAAGCATCGAACAGCGTATTATAGGCAACTGAGAGGGGGGAAAAGGGCAAGAATGGGGGCTCAAGGAGTGGACCAACGGGGATGCGGGGAGAAACATCCACAGATCCACGGATTCAACAACTATAAGCAAAAAAAAACTTTTTTTGCTTTTCGCCTCAATGGCTGCACTCACAAAAACGCATAGAGATAAACTTGAGGAAGAAAAAATACGAAAAAGAAAAGAAGAGAGGAGAAGAGAAGAGAAGAGTGCAGAAGAAGAACGGGGCAGCCAGGCAGAATGCAAAGAAGAAGTCGCACACAGGAAATCATTTTGAAGAGCAGCGAGCCAAGCGGGCAAAGAAAGAAACAAAATAGTGAAGGAAAATACAAAAAAATAAAATAATCAAAAGAAAAGGCAAAGATAAGAAATGGAAAACGAAAAGGAAAAGAAAAAGAAAAGATGGAGCCAGAGCAAACCAAACCAAAACTAAACCAAAACCAAAACCAAGACCAAAACTAAAGCCAAAGAAACATTGAAGAAACTTTACGATTCGGTGGCACGTTTGAATTGCAAACTGCGATGAGCAGCGATGTGAGGGGAAGGAGATGGGGCTTGGGGAAGGGTTAGGGGTAAGGGGGTGTGGCATGGCAGTTACTGAATCGGTTATCCTCAATGCAAGGGCCAACCAGGTTCAGGTTCAGGTTGAGGTCCAGCCGGCAGCGAAGCAGAGAAAACAAACTTCCAGAAGTTATTCAGTTCGCATAACGATAAACGCCCATCGTTTTATTTTGATTTCGCGCCAACCCCAACCACCCGCCCCCCTCCCCAAACCCAACAACTCTCCAATTCCCCTCCCCCATTCCAGATATATATATATATATGTTTGTGTGTGTGTGTGTGTAGACTCAAATAGTTTATATTCTGCTGCGTTTCCAGATATGAAATTATGTTTATGGCTGCCTCTGCCTCTGTCGCTGCCTCTACCTCTGCCGCTGCTGCAGCCAGAGTTGCCATTTGAATTGCACTTCTACTATCCACAAGTTGCAAGTGCTGCTGTTGCCATAGCAGTTCATGCACCCTGCAACATAACTCATCTGAGGTATGCTCAACTACTCATCATGTACAACAGCATTGACTGCATTTGATTTATCTCTTTATTTACATTTCAATATTTACATTTCAATATAATAAGACAACATTTTGTTGGCATTCAAGTGATTACAGCTTTAAGTAAAAAAGTAATTAATACTTTATGAATGTTCTGAATGTTTATTGTTTCTGACATAATTTTTGTTTGATTTCTTGCTTTTAATATGTTGAAATTATACAAAATAAATACTAACAAAATAAATGATACGGTTTTTAATGAGTTAAATAATTATTTCTAGGTGCTGGTTGAAATTAACTGGGAGCCACTGTCTATAAAAATGGATATTACTTTGTGTACAATAGTTATCGACAAATAATGCAATGAATCCAGTTTGTTAAAGTAATAAATTTTCAAATCGAAACCCCAACCGTATTACTGTCTTTAAAAATACATTATTTTCGATACTTAAAATAAATACGAGAATTTATTAATGTATACATATTTACAAACTAAAAATTTTATAATAGCCGGATTTCGTTAAATTATATAGAGCAGTGGAAAACAACTCTGACTCGAATCCTAGACTAACAGACAACAAATATCTCTAAAAGAACCTGTTCTATAAATCTTGTTTTGACGCTGAAAATTCTATTTGTACGCTAATAATTAATGTACACAATCAACAAAATTAGTCTTTGGAGAAAACAATACATACTATTTTTCAGAGTAAGTTTGATCTCAAAAGTTGAAAAGTTGTAACTTTGCAGTCCTCGTATAGAGGGTATTAGATGTGTCCACCTCGGCTTTCTTCGGGGTAACTATGTTTGCTGCGGTTGTTGTTGCTGTTCTTGTTGTTTCTGTTGGCGCATTGAAAATTGCTTACGTTATTTCGATTCGAGGGGGCCGGCAGCTCGAACTGAAACCGCAACTGCCCGTAATCACGCCGCGTGCTGCTCACGTAGCGGCGCGGTCGAGAGCAGGTCGAGCGTCCCGGTGTCCCGACCCGAGACCCCCAGTCTCCAGACCGCAGAACCCAGACTGCAGTCCGAAGAGGAGCGAAGACTGAAGAATTGAAGTCCATGGTACCCAATCCTCCAATCCACCAATCCACAATCCACAATACCCAACGGTCCATGCGGCGAGCACGTCGCGACTGCGGCGGCTGCTGTTGCCATTTTTACCTTCACTTCAATGAGGACATTCAGTGCACGTTAACTCTTCGAGCTGACTGTAGTTCTGGCTGTGGCTCTGGCTCTGTCTTTGGGTTGCTTCTGCTGATGTTGTTGTTGTTGCAGTTGTTGTTGTTGTTGTGATTATCATTATATCTGCAAGATTACCAATTATTTGTTGTTGCTGTGGCTGTTGCTGTTGCTGTTGCTGCTATGTACTATGCACACTCCTGTTGCCCCCAGCCCACACCAACTCAGCAGCTCACCATCTTCCTCTCGCTCTCCCTCTTGCTCCTGCAATTGCTGTCTCTTCCATTGCTTATTTTTTATAATTCGCGTTAATTTTTCTTTTAAAATGAAATTGCATTGGTGCAGCAGCAGCAGCAGCAGCAACTCGAAGCACTCGCACTCCTGTCCAGCAATGTTGTTGTCTCGATTATGTCAGTCGTGTGTTGCCTCCTCTTTGATGTTGCTTGCAACAACAGCAGCCGCAGCAGCGGCAACAGCAGCAACCACGTAACACTGGCAACAACAATTGCTGCAAACTCCTTCAGCTGGCAATCTCAACGTTTAACTCGGCTCATTCATACAACTTGAACTAATATGCATTATGCTTGTACTTCTCCTTCTCCTCTTCTGCCTTCTCCTGCTCCTCCCCCTTCGTCTCTTACTACCTGTAATAGTCGAAGCTTTGTCTTAGTTTGCTTCGGTTTCGTTCCGTTTTCGTTCATTGAACTGTGCGACGAGCGTGTCGCACATTTTGGCCACTGGTCTTCAGACTTCAGACTTCGGGCCAAAACAGACATTGGCCAGGTCATACGAGACTTCCGTTGTCAGATCTCAGAAAAATTATTATTATCATTATTGCCTACTCAGCATTATTTTAAACAGGACAATCGAGAAGATAACTGCGAACTTCAGCTGCTTTCAAACTCTGTCCTACAGATTAATTGATTGATTAAAGATATTTCCGATTGAGACTTTGACAAATTTGCGTTTCCTTCGGCGGATCTGTAAAAGGTATTATGATAGCCGATTACTCTGGAATCACTAGTCAAATCAAACTAAATTTGTATCCGCATATATTCACTTGACTTATATAAATAAATATGGTTATTTATTTAGGCAATAAATGCTTCTTCATTGTTTAGTAACCGATTTATTAAAATATGTTCAAAAAAATATATTTCGAGCTTATTAGATTGGTGTCTTAAATAAACGTGCTAAATTATTAAAGTAAATCAACTTGACTATGTTGTAAAATTGAAAAATGTACGCCGAAAAATATATCGACTGAATATATTCCTACATATTCCGAAAATATGTATCATGCAATCGCTTAAATCGTATACTAATTTTAATATCAATCAATTACAACTTGTGTAGTTTGTGGATACTAAAGACAGATTACATTAAGCTTAGACAGAACAATAGCTAAACTTTTGTAATATGTATTTTTTATCGAGAATTGATGTTCGTATTAACTTAGGACGATTATTAATACATCAGATGACATTGTGTTGATGACCGACTGAATGGAAAATATCTTGATTCAACTTTTTAAACTGTCTAACAAGGGGTTTATAAAGTACCTGTGATTAACCAATTTTAGGAACAGTTAACAATAGAATACTAGTCTATATATTTCTGAAAGGTATCTATTAGTCCAGCACTATTCACTATATTGACTCAATTGTTTTTTATTGCTGCGTGTTGATGGGCAAAATGTATTTTGTCATTATTGCCATAAATAAATATTTGAATTAACGAGAACTGGCGACAATGGCAACTCGTTGATGGTGATGACAATAACAACAACAACAACATCAACAGCAACACCATCACCAACAAATATAATAACAATGGCTACAACTATGGGAATATATGCGATATATATGTATAACGAAATATGTGTATGCACATATATTTATGTGGCATACTATACATGTTGCATGGTTTTTGTCCCCCATTTTTTCGTTCATTTTTCGATGTTGCAATTATTTTTATTTTATTTTTTTTGCAGCTGTGTTTTTTATTACCATCGCTAGTCCATTTTACAATAATAATAATAATAATAATTTTACGCCTCTGCTGAGTTGGTAAATATTTGAATTTTTAAGCATATGCGCATCAACTTTATTCGGTTTCATCCGCTATTTTTCAGCATTGCGGGAAGCATTTGTTTGCTTTGTCATTGTACTGTAGTCAATGTAAACAGTCAGTCAATATTATTTATTTTTAAATTGCTTCAACTGCTGTTGTCCTATTGAGATTGTTATTAACTTTCAGCATACCGCAAAATATTTCACATGATGCTATTGAGAGTTTTTCAAAATTTACTGCGATTGAAAACAGATCGAATTTCAATTGTCTTTATACCGAAATAAAACTATTCAGATTTTAAACTGAAAACTAATCATATCAGCGAATTAATTCAACAAAAATTATTGGATGCGAGTTTATGCCTCATTTTAACAGACATTTAAGTTTACTCTTTATGTTTTCACAATCGAGAACGGAAGTATTTTGTGTAATTAGAGTTACAGAGATTTGTAATTCGGTAAAGCTGTTGGTCAGTCACATTAGTCTAAACTTAATCATACCCTCTTGTGGTATATTTGTGTTTACAGGGTATTAGAATAAAGCATTAACCACACTATATGTGGATCTCACATATGGTTATGCTTCATATGTTCACTGTACATATGGCATGTAAATGTGGCATGTTGTGTTTACACGCAGATACAGATTCTTTTATGTAACATATAATGCAACTGAGTGCATACATACATATACATATCTATATAGATGACAAGCATATGCATAGGCATTATGTGTGTGTGTGTGCGGTGTGTATGTGTGTGTGTTGGCTTGCATGGGATTAAATTGTAATTACTTTATTACTTAATAACAAAACCATTCATGCTGCTGAAGTTATTAAGGGATTTTTTTTGTTTTGTTTCTGTTATTTTTTTTATAATTCAATTCCCATTCGATTCTTATGGGAAATTATATATTACAATATTTTCAATATTTAATTGAATGTTCAAATTGTGTAAATATTCATAAAAGTATATAAAATAGAATTTAATCAATAACTGGTTGACATTAATCAATCAGGTATTTTGATTGCAATCTAGTGCTAAGTACGATAAAGTGGACAACTGAAAAATTTAAACATATACGAAAAAATAAACACAAATAACAAATATAAAAAATGAGCAGAAAAAAATAAAGAAATGAAAATGCAATATTTTATGAGATTTATGAGCTTTGCATTTTAATTGAATAGATTTCGATAGTCCGGTTTTGCCAGTGCCATGAGCTGCCATACGCCATTGCAAAGGGGGCGTGGCGCATCACACACACACACCAACACACACACGCACACACACACTCGCATACCATATGCATTCGCAATCAGTTAATGGAATCTAATAAACGTGCGCCTATCTTACGGTCACAATCTAATCGCAGGCGCACGACGACGACAACAACAACAGTAACAACAAATGGAACCGTTCGAGGGGTAGGGAAGGTTTGCCAGCTGAGGTGGCTACCAGTCCATCGGCTACCGGTGCCGATGACGATGACGATGACGATGACGATGACGACGCTCCCTCCATCCACACAGGTCCCCTTACACACGCTCAACACTAGCAACAATTGCCGCTGCCGCTGCCGCTGCAAGGCCACTGCCACCGCTGCCTTTGCCGTTGCCACTGCCACCACTGCCACCGCCACCGTCGTCAAGTGATGGACACCCTGTAATTAAGTCACATGGCCAACACACAACAACCAAGCAAAATGCGAAATGCTAAATGCGAAACAAGGCAAACTGTCAGCGGCTCAAATGACGCAACGACAATCGTCGAGATCACCGTGTCCCGAATGTTGCCGACTGCGAATCTGAGTAATTTTCAATTCCAAAATGTCATTTGTCAAAATATCAATAATACGAACGATTATTGTTATCATTTGCTATCGATAAAATGCCAATAAAATCATTTGATTGCACAGAAATCGACACCTGCTTAATAATGTAAAATCTGAAATGAGTTGGGCTTATTCGTTGTATTCTGCAAGTTCACTGTTATCTATAAATATTGATTCAAGAGCACATATATAGTAGAGGTTCGATAAAATGCATTTTCAATATACATATGGAAATGTGCGAAGATGTAAAACAAATTTTCTAGATAAAAAATTGCAAGTTATTAAGTTTATATTGTTTTATATATATTATTATTTTATATATATATTGGCCTATTTTCTTGGAAAGAGGTGGGATTCGGACCCTCGTTTATTTTCAAACCAAATATAATTTCCCAACAATTTGGTCTTTAAATAGTCATAACCCAACAACAAACACAGATCTAAAATCAGTTCCTTATCCCCGTTTTACAAGTTGAAAATGTTTTAGTCTTTGTATGAAGGAGAATTATTATATATTTCAAGGACAGTTGGACCTTTTGATTATAAGTAGTTTCAGAAGTCATGGTTCTAAGCACAGTTTTGATAGAACAATTGTTAATTGGTGGACAACATTTTCGAATTGATCATAGATTACGAATTTTGGGATACCAATTCTTGATCTTATTAAGCCCAAAGAAATCGATACAATCTAACACATTTATATATATGTATTTCAGTCGATAACATTTTAAAGTAGATGAACTTTTATGACTCTAATAGAAATTGTTTTTCCAATTTGAGTACACAGCATATTTTGGTCTTCAAAGCACATTTAATAGACACTCTGATGACAACCCGACAAATGGGAATTGCAACTCTCAGCCTATTTTGAGGCACAGGCTGTCACACTTTGCCTGGGGCTAATTAAGCAGTTGCACTTCAAAACTAGAAAGAAAATCAATTTCAAAATATTGAAATTGAGTTGGAAATTGTTTTAGAATTGTTGTTGTTGCTGTTGCTGTTGCTGTTGCTGGCATTTCAGTGACAATTCGTGTGACTTGTGACGTGTGATTTTTGATGGGATTTCCGTTTCTACTTACAGTTGATTTTTTTGGTATTACATTTTCTAGATACTTGTTTCGTGGTTCGGTTTGCTGTGCTCATTAAACACACAAATATTTGGCTGTGAAATTCTTGTTGTTGGTTCTTCGGTTGTTCAGTTGTTCGGTTGTTCGGTTGTTCGGTTGTCAGTCCCTGGATCGTTGCTGTCGCTTGAAGTGTCAGTTTTGTTTCGTGTCCGCGTCAGTCAAGTCGCCAACAGTTTTCGACTGGGATCGAAAAACCAACAGCCAACAAAAAGAAAAAAAAAACCAAAGAGATAAAAAACAAACAAACTATGCACTCGGTATGGTTTTCGTTTTGGTTTTGCTTTTGGTTTTGGGGCCAGGTAGAGGGATGGAATCCCTGGCCTGTCCTGTCCTATGGCATAACCGTCGGCACTCCAACTAACTAACTAACTGTCGCCTGTCTCTTTGCCCAACTCTCGCATCTCTCCGCTCCCTCCTGTCTCCTGTCTCTGTCGCTCTATCTCTCTCTTTCATCTACCCAATCTCCATCTCCTTCTCCATCTGACTAGCTGTCTGTCTATCAGTTGGCTGCCTGCCTGCCTGCCATTTGTTTACTGGGCCTGTCCATCTTTTTGTCACGAGTTCCGTCTGCCACGCCCACATTGAGGCGAAATTAGTTTGGCAGCCAGGCCACAGATCGTTGCACAGTGGTCTCACAGTTTATTGACCCCTTAAAAGTCTATTTTCAAAACCTTTTTGCCACGTTATTATATTTAATTTCACTGAAATGTATCAACTCGGTTTCTCTTAATTAACATATATTTTTCGACTTATTTAAATACAGAATTTAAAACTATTTACTTATTTGTATTTATTATAAATAGCTTGAATTTAAAAACATTATAGGTGTTTTTAAAATTTTTAATTGTTTATATCGGTAAGATAAATCTTTGAAAATAATATTTGCACAAATTTTTACTAATCGTTAATTAATCAAAAATAAAACAAAAATTGTAAATATTGAATCAGTTTATATTGTAGCTTTGTTCTGTGATTCGAAAATGGTACAGCTTAAAAAAAATACTCAAATAAATAATATGTTTTCTCTTAGCTGTAAAAGTCAGTTGGTTTATTCGTAATTAAAACACTGTGCGACATTTGGTGTGGGACTTGTTAATTAGCTTAGCTTAAAATGGCGGCTGAAAATCTATTCGAAATTTCATTTTTGTTTTCGTTTTCACGTTATATATATTTTTTTTTTTATTCAGCTGAAATGTATTTTTTTGTTGCCATTTGTTAGCTAACTTTAAGATGCAAAGGCGATAAAAAGCCGAAGGGCAACATGAAACGCAACAACAACAAGAGCAACAAAACCAAAAACAACAATTAACAATCGCAGCAACAACAGCGAAAACAACAAGATGACGATAGGGCTGAGGGGGGAGGGAGGAAGAGAAGTTCGTTTGGGTGGATTTTTGGGTCAAAGAGCTTGACTGCTTGGGTCTCTTTCTGTGTGTGTGTGTGTGTGTGTGGGGTCGGGGTAGTCGGCTTATCGGCACCGAGACCATCTCAATGACTTACTTAATCACATAGATCAAATCTGGTTACAGGATATCCGCCGTGCACGGAGGCCATCAACATCAACAGGCGTTGACGACGGCACGGGACAGGACAGGACAAGACAGGACAGGACCTTTGGCAACAATACACACACACACACACACCGAGTAAGTCAGTAAGAGTGAGTGAACGAGAGAGAGAGAGAGACAAACTCAAAGACGAGACAGAGTGTGTGGAAGGACGAAGGTAGACGAACGGACGGACGGATGGATGGACTAAAGGACCTGGAAAGGAGGCATACACAAATTGAAGCTCATCTACTTAACGCGGTTCGCTCGCGGCTGCCAACGTCGTCAGCGACGTCGTTGTGTTGTTGTGTTGTCGTGTTGTCGTGTCGTTGTGTCCCTCGCTCATCGTGTTGCCATATCCTGCGGCACAGTCATCGCCCTCACACCTCTCGCTCTCTCACTTGCTTTCTGCGTGTATCACTGTCTCCCTCTCTCTCTCTCTCTCTCCCTCTCCCTCCCACAGTCTCACGCTCTGCCTGTTCGGATGCTGCGTGTGCGTGTGCGGGTCTAAGGATAATCTTTGGCATAATTATTACAATGTCACCATGTTTCGCCTGTCGTCCTGTAGTCCTCTCTTGTCTGTCCGCCTGTCCGTCTGTCCGTCTGTCCGCCAGTCCGTTCGTCCTGCTGACGCCTCTCGCAATTTTTCTGCTCATCGCCATCATCTCATTTATTGCTTGCGGTGTTTGCCACGTTCCCTTGTGGTTTACAGCGTGAAATAAGATTTTCCTATGACCAGCATCAACAGGAGAACATTCCCCCACCCCTTACCCTCCCCCCCCTCTCTCGCTCTCTCTCTTCTTCTTCTTCTTCTCATCATCTGCTTCTTCTTTATTATGATTATTTGCGCTCGTGTGCGTGCCGCTTGCAGAGTTGCCATGGTCAGGCGAACCAAAGCGCTAGTAGTCACAGCTCACGACTCATGGCTCCCAGTTGCCAGCCATCAAATAACATACGGCGGCGCCTCCATCCTCCATTCTACCCCTCCTCCCCCGCAACCCCCTCATTGTCTCCCTGCCTGGCGGTGACCTGCAACGTCAGCGCCTGGGAGAGATTTGGCTCCCTGGTTCAAGTCTCCAGTTCAGCTGCTTGACACTTGCGTCGTCAGCGTCGACACTTGACACACGACACTGACACTTGCCCATTGCCTCACTCCCTGCCCCTCCATAGTGTCTCTGACACCCCTCTGCCTTCGCAAGTGCCTTGATGCGCGTCCTTTTCCCGTTGATGTTGCTGGTGGGAAAAAGAACTGAAGCGAACCATGAGACGAAATATCGACAGGCAACAAAATTAAAATAAGAAAATCAACAAATTCTAAAGAAAACCCAAATAATAATCATAATAATAATAGTAACAGCAATAGTAACATTATGCTCAGTACTTCAAGTATTTCAAAGCATGTATTTTATTCCAATTCACTCAACGATAACTAGAAAGAAATTTCTAAAGATTTATTTGCTACTAAGCAATATTATGTAATCACTACTTAATATGATTATTATTTATTATAACAGAAATCAATACAATTTGTTTTTCTTTAATATTTTATGAAATTTTCTATATATTACACAATTAAATCAAATTTACTATTTTTCCTTTAGTTTTCATAAAATTCAACTGATATTTCTATGTTTCCTTTATTTTATTCGCTTCATCGATGATTATTCCACTGTCAACTTAATTATTTAAGGGATTTCGGTAAACATGAAATTATTGTGACTCAATGCTGGGTTCGATTTCGCATAATCAAATTTGTTCCTTCGTTTTAAGAACTTTCATATATTGAAACTCAAGAACAATTTGCGATACAACATATTAAGTAATATTTTGATATACTATTTATTCAACTTTACTGAGGTATTTGCTACTGAACAATGTCGTGCATTGTCAGTTCAGTTAGGATGTATTATTTAAGCAACCTAAATCCAATTATCATATTTTAATTCGCTATATGTGCGTTAGAAAGACTTGGAAAATAGCAAATCCTTTTATATACATCAGCTAGTTATCATGCAATTATTATTTTAAACTCTATTCTTGTAAATATCTTAATGAAGATAGATTCACTGAGCTGTGCAATTGATAATCTACACTAACTTAAATAGATACTATTTTTTAAGTTGTGAGAGCCACAAAATGAACCACAAATCGTAATTTATAATGCTCAGTGTTTTAAAACTGAAACGGAAACCGAATGCGAGTTCGAGTTCGAACTGCAATTTAAAGGCGAACTCGAAGTTGAAGCGAGGCTTAGGCCGTGACAAACAAATTGCCAACAATAAGTCAGCAGAATTGAGCAACAACTGACAGACAGGTAGAAATGTGAGGAGAGTGGAAAGAGGGGGAGAGTTGAGGAGAGCAGCTTTAAACCCTTTGCAGATAATGAAAGTGAGGCAGAATTGTGATTTAAGATAGCTGCAAAGCAGCCGGAACAACCCAACAGCTAAATATCAAGCGGCACCCGCACTTGTGGCACTCTCGTCTCCTACCCCTGCTCCTGCCCCTGTCCCTGCCACGGCTTGACAAATGATGATGAGCCGCACGCGCAGCAACAACCAGAAGCAACAACAGCAACAGCAGCAACAGCAACAACAATATAAAGAGCATACCACTGGCTTTGTATGCAAATCACCGTTGACACTTGCCGTCGTTGCCGTTGTCGTTGCTGTTGTTGCAGTCTCAGTCTCAGTCTCAGTCTCAGTTACAGGTACAAAGTGCAACCAGGCAGCTGTGCCTCACACTAAGCTGTCGGCTTTAGCGACAAATCCACTCGCTGCTGCAACCTTTGCATCTCTTTTCAGCCTCTGTCTTCACTCAGTGTATGAGCTGTGTGTGTGTGTGTGTGTGTGTGTGTGTGTGTGTGTGTGTGTGTGGGTTCCTATTTGTACCATCTGTGGCCTCTTAATGTTTAATGCGCTTTTCGCATATCGAACACAACTCAAGAACAAAAACACAATTTGCAACATTTCGTTGCAATGACATTTTCACACCTCAGCGACAGGTCAATGGAATGTACTCAGATTTAAAAGCCTGCCTTACTGTAGCATTGAGAACTTGTCAATCAGCACAATATAAATTTCTCTTTCCTACTCTGATCACTTGGAACTTAGAACCTAAGATCACTGGATCTTCGTGTTCCCTTTCGGTGGCGAAAACGTCAATGTTTCACTATAAATGTCTATGAGAATGCATTGAATTGTTTCATTTCTTCTAGGCCTCACAGTTTTCTTTAATACAAGAAACTTATTCGTTAGAGAAAATTCTTTTAATAATATATATACTTGTAATCTGGTACTATGAAAGTCAACCGATCTCGTTTGAAATATTAGGTCAAGTCAAAAGTTCGGTTTACGTTCTAACATTTATATCGCTACTTATTACCATTTTAAGGCTTTATTAAATCAGCCGACATAGCAAACTCCTTTTTCTTTTTGTCACATCAATATTGTAATGAATTAATATTTTGTTTATTTTTTTCAGTTCATTGTCTATAATCAATAAAAACAGTTTAGCTCGCAGCAATGTGAGTTTATTATTAAGTGTATTTCTTTATGCACCTTAAAAAACTGACAACAAATTCCTCTTTTTGGATACCCTGTTGTCTTATTGTTGGCAATTCTACGATGATCTTGCTCCTCATTAATTTTGAGCTCCACAACTGTCCGATGTTATGAAGTAACTGTGATCTGATTTTAGTGAACCTGTCATTACAGCTGTCATATGAGATAATGCATTATATTTTCTAACAAAAAGCGTATTTCAAATGCGGTCTATTAGAAACTCATATATCATGTGTTTTTATTCAACTGAAAATTGCATTTTGATAATTTTCATCAGAAATCGCTGAAAGCGAAACTAAACTGCAGTTGACATTTTAGTGGAGCTGGAAATTCAACGGCCAACGAACCAATGAATCAATGAACCAGCGAGCCAACCAATCAGCGAACCAGTCAAAAACAAATAAGAAAATATTTATAAAATATATTCGCATCAAATGAATTTTTGAACGAGTGCATAGTCAACACACTGGCAATATTAGACATTCAGAATGCCCTGTAACTAAAGTATTCTATATTTATACAGAGTTGGTGAAAGAACTTTGCCAAACAGATAGAATACAAATAATCAAACTTAGCAAAGTATATTTATTAATTACTTATATTTGTAGAGTAGAATATATATTAAACTTCACCAATTTTCGCCCTGAAAATATATATTTTAATAGAATTGTTCTCTTATTGTTCTATATACATGATAATATTTAAAAATTAACAGTATTATGAATTTGCAACGAATATGCATAAAAGAGTAATCGACTTACAATATATCAATTTATTTTCTTAATTTCCTGTTACCGTACATTTACATACATACATGTTCGAGTCAAACATATGTTTACCATATTTACTTCTGTAATTAATACATGCTGACTCCATTATTCGTTTTCTAATAAACCCAAAAGCGAGTGGCGAGTGACGAGTATTTGAATAATTTATTTCTCTATATATACATAAATATAATTTAAATTGCAATTTAGTTCATCATTTTTACTTAATTCATTTTTTGCAATTTATTTATTATTTTTTCTTTTTTTTTTTGACGTGCCACACGCTTTACTCAAATGAAGCAACAACCATTTTTATGACAGGTCGCCCCTTAAATTAGAACCCATCGTGATTCCGCATTTCGTTAAAAGGCCATGGGCAAGGGGTATGGTGTGGAAGGTGGGGGGTGATGGAGCCTTCATGACAACTCATCTGCATACAACAAATTGACGCATCAGTAATTCACATACATACATGATTTACATACAGCGAAAGCTGATGACAGCTTGAAAAATACTCTATAAAACAGTTGGAGTCGCTTCCACAGGAACATTAAATTGACCGAGTTCCAGCATTATAATCATTATGGGACATGTTTTTAATAAAATATGTATTTATCGCTTAATTTTAAAATCCTATTCAATAGTTAAAGCTCACAACTTACAATTGTTTAATTAAAAGTATTTAATTTACCATTTTTAAGAGACTTCCAAAGTTTTGTTATCTGTTCTCGAATACAAGCAAACAATCGGATATATAACACATATATATATATATATATATATATATATATAAATATATGCACTCACGTACACGTAAAGTGAAAATACATTTATATTAAAATTGAAGTTTTAAATAGAAAATCATGAGCTTGGCACCTACACATATGTTTAATTTTAATATAAATATATTTTCACTTTACCAATACGTGTGTACGTGTGTGTGTGTGTGTGTGTGTGTGCGTGTGAGTGGGTATGTAGATAAGTGCGTCGCATGAAAAATTATTTTAATTTTCAATAAAAATGCAAATATTTTATTTATAATTCTGTGTAAATTTTTGTATTTTATTATATATTTTTTAATGTCACATTCAATATGTGTGGCACATGCTACAGAATCGCACACACACTCACACACACACACACACACACACGCACACACACACAACCACACATGGTTTTATGGTTTTGCATTTCGAAAACAGCAACAACAATACAGTGAAAATTATAGTTGCTGCAGCCACATTTGTCGCCCATTTAACCCAGTTAACAATCTGTTCACTTGCCGCTGCTAACGGTAGTTGTCAGATGCCACAGAAAACTGTTCGTTGGGCATCTACATCGTCACGACAAGTTGGCGGATAGGCGACAGGAAAAAAAAGGAATGACATTGCGTCAATACGTCAAACGCAGCTAACTGAAGCATTGACTGCAGTTCCGATCAATATACAATAAGTGCAGTACATGTATGTACAATGTACATATATCTATGTATCTATGTACATATATCATGTTTATACTTCTACACTATAGTGCATATTTATTCTAAACATATAAATATATATATATAATTAATAACCCTTTCGGCAGTTTATGCTGTCTGTGCGGTGGAGCGAGATAGTTATAGTCGTAGTTCATATCTCTATATATTTGCCCACTTTCAAATACTCGTAGATACTATATATAGAAACTTTAAATATATGCGACATTAGATGTCAAAATAATTATCAAATTTAACATATTATTTTAAAATTACTCCATTGTCTCAAATTCAAATTTAAAGTGTTCTTCTGTCTGTCTTTTCTCAAAAATTATTAAATATTAAAGGAAGACAGTTATTTATTAAATTTAAAAAGATCATATAATTCTTGTCTTGTCCAAATTTCACATTTTTCGATTCAACAAGTCACTAATTTAAGCTTAAATGCCCAAAGGGACTGAGTAATAAGCCGAGAGCCTTTCAAAGTTTTAGAGAAATACAGATTTCTTATTTGCAACTAGAATATTTACAAGTTAATAGCGTATTTAATATATACCTCAAATTTGGAATATCTACAGGGTATAGAGATAGCTAATATATTAATGTTTACCTTAGAAATAATATTAATTTATTTCAAAACTAGTTGGACAGTTGAACTGTCGCATCCACGCTTAAATAAACAAATTTGATAACCGTTGACCGCTGATAACCTGGCTAACAGCAACAACAACTATGCAAATTTGAGGCGCACAACAAACGGAAACGGAAAAACGCTATACGAATATAGACAGAGAGGCAGACTGAGAGAGAGAGAGAGAGAGAGACAGGCGGATGGACAGACGACATGGAGAGACAGATGGTTGGGCAGGCGGATGGACGTAGCTATATTGCAATCGTCTGGCAATCTGTGTGTGTGAGTGTGTGTGTGTGTGTGTGTGACTAGTGTGCATGTGTGTGCGTAGATGCACAGACACCCACAGATCAGAGAGTCAGTGAGTCAATTAATATTTTGTTAATTTTTTGTTGCCGTCTGAATTTGAACACAAACCGGAGCCAGAATCCGAGCCAGATTTAGATTCAGAGTCAGAGTAGAGGTTGGTCTGGCTCGTGTTGTGGTCACATCAATTTCCAGCTTGCTTTTATTTAAATGTATTTGTTTGCATAAATAATCGGAGGTAACAGCAACAGCAACAGCAACAACAACAACAAGATATGAATGGCAATAACCAGAAAGACCAACAACCAAATAAAATAACATTTTGAATATAAAAAAAATGAAAACGCAAAAAAGTAAAAGAAAAAGAAAAAAGACGCAAACTAAACAAACGTCAAAAGTTTTAAAATTTCAATTTCCGGTGCAGACGACGGCTGGGGAATCACTTCAGATCACCACAGATGGGCAACTGGAGTCTGGCGACCTGTTGCTCATTCATAAAAGAGATCAGAAGGACACCGAGCGAAGAATCGAGAGAAGAGAGTCGAGAAACGAGCGAAGGGAGTCTCGCAGCATGCGAGGCAAGTGCGGATTGTGTAAAAATCAACGAAATTAATTTTATTTTGATATTTGTGCAACAAATTCCCCAGTGAAATTATCACAACAAGTTATTTTTCAACGGCAAGCGACGGAGTGGCAACAAGACCAACAACAAAGGACACAGCTCGCAATGTTGCACGTCAAATTTATCAAAAGCGACAGCCGTAAGAAAGGAATCAGCGGCCAGCACTGGATGCCCATGTCCCATGTATTCCTTGCAGCTTATCCCGGTTCCTCTCGCTTCCCCTCCTCTTCTTCCCCTCTCTCTCTCTCACCTCTCTTTCTCCCTCTCTCCTCTAAAAAACGCAAAGCTGCCTTTAGCGAACCAAGACAAGTCGTTGTCGCAGTCACAGTCCAAGTTCAGTGTCCATGTCCATGTCCCTGTCCATGTCCATATCCATGCCCATGGCTTGTGCAACTGTCAGTTGGATAACCTTGGCGAAATGTGCGAAATCTTATGTATTTGCTATTTGCATTTATTCAAAATTAATCAAAAAACGCTTTTGATTTGTGATTTCCTGCTGTGGTCCAGTAACATCAGCAACATCAGCAACATCAGCAACACGAGCAACACCAACGATGATAGCACGATATGAGTACTACCTGCAGAGGTCGTTTCCTTTTCCAACTCTGCCCCAAATGCATTATTGAGACACGAAGTCTCAAAGACAGCTCATTGCCAATTTTTTTAATGTAGATTCCACATCGTTTTATTTATTAACAAACATTTGAAACTTGACGAACAATCAGGTAATTTTTTTAGACAAATGTTGAAATTACTCTTTAATTGAATATGGAATGCTTAAAAATTATATTCACATTAATATTTAAATTCATCTTAATTGACTGTGATGATTTTATTTTGTTAATAATTTATGGATTACAGTTTTTAACGACAATACAATAATAGGCAAATTAAGTTACATAGCAAAGCATTTTTAAGAAAGAAAATTTAAGGCTGCATTTTCAAAATAAAATATATCAATTAAATAATTAATATTTTGAGCATTAAATTTTGATAATGATAAAATTTCAATGTAGTTATAGTGATAGTATCTAAGACTACCAACTGCAGACAAATTAAACGTATGTTAATAGAATAAATACAGTTTTATAGAATGTTTTATCAATTTATTTATTGTTATCGAAAACGATAATTACAAGCAATAAGATTAACTAAAGTTCAATAGCAAAAATAAGGACAAACATGAATATACCATAAATTTATGTAAACTTAGAAATGATTTCAAGTTTACAGATCACATAAAAAAAATTTCAAATATATACTATAATAATACTTGCAGTGCGAATCTAAAATTTAGTTTAAAGAAGTAATATTATATATACATACTTTTAACTTAATTCTTAATGATAGAGATATTCGCAAATGCATGAGTTACTTTTGGAATAAGCATAAGTAACTAACTAAATGAGAGTAAAGGTAAGAATTATTTTGGAATATTCGAGTGCCACACGCAGCAACTGATCGATGATTATCATTTGATAATACATATGGCGCCCACAACATTATGGTAAATATATGGGGGATAATCACAGCATATTGGAAGAAGTGGGACTGAAGTAGGCAGCGGACTCAAAGACAACAATAGCAACTCATTGATGGCATATGAATAATGACAACAGGCACAGCAGCAACAACAAGGAAAAAGGAAGGCATCGACGAGTACTCGTATTCATTCATTCATTCATTTGAGGTTTCCATCGCGTACATAAAGCTAATGTGGCATGATCATGAGGCAGCCTGATCGAAATCACAATAAGAATATGGGAGCAGTGCGTAACGACTCAGTGTGCGTGTGTGTGTGTGCGTGTGTGTGTGTGGGAGACAGAGTCATTGAGATGCTTGCCGCTTGATAAGAAGACACACAGCACACAGCGAGTGCTATCACAGGCAGAAACACTCGAATCAAGCAACTGCCCACACAGACACACAGAGAACACTCTTCATGTCGGGTACTCAAAAAGGGTGGGGTGCAGCAGCCGCAGGTGGGGGGCAGACTAACTTTCTGGCCTGTTGCCGTCTTCGCACCCGCGTCAAAGCGACAAAGATAAACAAAATGGCGCCCCGGCTTGAAAAGCGAAGCGAGGCAACAACTCTGCTGGCCATTGGCTAAGTTATGGCCTTCTCTGGTCTGGGCCACAAACAACAACGAAGCAGCGAAACAACGAAACAAAAAGAGGCAGGCAACGAGCATCATTGCATGCAAATGCAGCACATGCCTTGTACTCTCTCTTCTCCCTGCTCCCTTCTCCCTGCTCCCTTCTCCCTGCTCCCTTCTTCCTTCTCCCTCCTCTTTCATCTCGTTCCCCTCGCAAGTCCAACTCACACACATCTCGTTCAACGTCTGGCCTGGCATTTTCCCTCCGCACGTCTGCAGCTGACATGATATACGCTTTGATGTCTCGTTTTTTTTGATAAAGTACTCAATCTATAAACGCCAAGAGCAAAAACGAAGAGCCGCTTTGGCACTGGCACTGTCTCCTCTGTATGGCACAGTCTGTGTTCTGTGCTGTGCTATTCGTATTCGGTTCTGGTCTGTTCCTGGTCTGTTTCTGCTCTGTGCCTGGTCTGCACTGGGGTTGGGGGTCAGTGCAAAAATATGATATGAATTGCCTCGCCAACTTGCAACTGGCGACTCTCAACTGCCAACCAACTGGCGACTGGCGAGTGGCGACTGGTCACCACTGGCCATTGCTGACTTGTGACTGGAGAATGTTGAGAACTAAAAAATACAAATAAAATGCATGCAGCAAAAAAAGAGCACGTTAAAATGGCGCGCTTGCAACCCGCTTCAAAGGTAAACACTCCACGGACAGCAACGGCAACGACAACGGCAACAGCTTTTGGCTAATTCGCGCGGCACCAAAAAGCGGCACAGAATCAGCTAAAGGAGCAACAACAAAAATGCACATTCAATTGCAGTTCCACGCACACGAGAATACCCTAACCAAACAGCAGATCAATTTTCTTTTCTTATCTATTTTAATTTTCGTTTCATTCTTAAATAAAAGATAGCTTACTTAAGTTGTTATTGCTCTTCTATTAGGGCCTGTTAAAAAGAAGGAATAATCTAGTCAGGCTGATGGTTCCTTTAAAAAGCATCTCATGTCATGTTTTATTTAAAAAATATGCTTTTAAAAGTGAAATTATAGGTGAAATATAAAGTCAATAGCACGATATATTTCATTTAAATATACAATTTATATTATTTTTATTATACTTTTATATTCTTAATTTGTTTTTGTATAAAGCAATAAACAATTTGTTAAATAAACACAATTTCAACTATTTATGGTAATAGTCTTAAATTTTAAAGGCAATGAGAAATGGAAGAGATATCAGTTATATTTTTAGTATTATTGTATTCTTAATTAACTTAGAAACACATATCCGATAAAATTGACTGATTTTGTTGTTGAATTACTTTTCCTCAAGAGTTCTCCTTATTGTGAATCGTCTCAGTATTTTGAACTGAACAAGTTCGATTTGTAGATCTTAGTTTTGTCACCATGCCACCAAACAGTTGAAATAGTCGTGCGACTCATATGAGGGAAGGGCAGTTGAAAGCTGAAATGTCATTCATAAATCATACGCAACGATGCTGGTTGTACGGCTACGATTCCATGGCTTGTTTTGTTTTGGTTTTGCTTTTGGTTTTGGTTTTGCTTTTGATTTTTCCTCCTTTCATCTGTTACTCTGCCTTTGTTTCGTTCCTATATTTTCGCGGGCGCTTTAAATCGATTCGCAAGCAAATTAAAACATTTCAAGATTTATACGCACAACTGTCAAAAAGCGTTCAAGTTCGTTTATCAGTCGTTCCCCCCTTCAACCCCTTCAACCCCTGCTCACCACTCCCCGACTCCACCTCACACATAGCGCAGCATGCCACAAACCCCCCGCCCCACCCTCTTTACACCCGTTCTCCTCTCACCTACTCAAAATGCATTTGCAATCGCAAAGCACTTCCGGCATTCAATTTGAACTTTGCACACAAAAAAGGGCACAAAAGGCGCAGAAATTATTCACATCGTGTATATATATATAGTCACCTACATATGTACATGGATATATATAGAGTCTATACTCCAACATACATTTCTCCATATGTTTTGGACCCGTTAAGCCGCGGGTATTGCAACCGAGTCGAAACTTTTGTGCGTGCTGCGAAAACATAACCCGCAAAAATTGGCTTTAACTTTTATGATTTTCATGATGAAAGTTCCAAAAAAAAAAAATTAAATTAAAACCAAAAATGAGAAAACGTATGAAAATGGAAAAATAGAAGATGCGGAAACAGAGAGGCAAATACGATCCAAATACTTCTCTCTCGCTTTCCCGCTATGATAATATTTTTGCATGGAGCACGAAAGTACAAATGAAATCATAATTTCATTTTAGTCAAATACACACACAACTGGAAAGTCAAGTGAATTTTACTTAAATTTTGATTTTTTTTATTATTGCTTAAATTTCAGATATAAAGCTTTTTCGAAACTTCATTGCTGGAAATAAACTCGGGTATTTAGTGTTACTATGATTTTTATTAAAATTAAGGATATTATCTGGTAACTCTCCGAAACTTTCAACATTTTATCTTTTAATAATATAACAATTTTAGATCAAAGTTTTAAAATCCCCTTTCGGAGTGTCCTAATATTCCATTTTATAACATAATGTAGAATTTAAATTCTTACAGTGTCAGAAATAGTTATATTAATTAAATATATCAGTCAGTAAGTCAGTGAGGAAGAAGCATTTTATTTATATAGATTTACTTTTAAGTAGTTAATAATATCCAAATCTTACATACTCTTCTCTGCGATTTAAAAAACATACAAGTATGGAAAGCTTATGTGAAATTGTCTCCATCTAATTTACATTCAGAATAGTTTGCAAATCCAATAAGAAACACTAATTTCCAACGAAAAACGGCAAGTGTGGCAACGTGGAAGTAACGGCTCGAATTGTTTCTGTGTTCGCTAAACAGACAATAGATGGCGCGACAAAAGATCACAGAAACCCGGGGGCATTTTATTGGCAGAATAAATATTTTAAAATAGTCATTTTATTCTCATCAAGAATACATATACTTATAATATTCAAGCGATTTTAATTAATTTATTAATTTATTGTATTACCAAATTACCCATGGAAAACCACAGATGGCGCTGCATACAGTTACTTACTGACGACAACTGTTGAGTATGCGGCATCTAAAACTCTTAGCGAAGACACAATCCCAATTTATTTACGGTACACGATTTTACGATTTAAGTTAACAGCAGAAGTGAATGTTAGTTCCACTACGAACAGTTGCTTTCGCTGTTATTCAACTTTCAACTTTTTAAACTGAATAAATAAAAATAATGAGACCATTAAATCGATTAATTAAACTTAATAATAAGTTAATTTTATATTTAAATACATTGTCATTGACAATGGTGCTCCACTTTAATCGAAGAAATAGTAAGCTAAAGTTTTTCAAGAGTTCAAGCTTCCTACGAACAAGTGTAATTCATAGATCATGTACTGTGACTTAAAAAGCCGTTATACAAAAAACTCTATCCGATATTCTATGTGCTATCCGAAAACTGAACTAAAAACTTTATGCTCACTGCCTTTTGCGCCCGAAGATGTCGACGACGACGACGACGACGACGTCTAAGTCAACCGGTTTTTATACCCTGTAAATTTAGAGGCATGCACATTTTATTAGTAAGCGTGTGACACAGAGAAGCGTACAATATTCAGGTGTAAGAAACCTGTACCGAAACACTAATTTAATTAATTTGGATTTAAAAAAACACAACTGACTGAAGTTTGTGCATCTTAATTAATAAACTTAAAGACACTAATAGATACACAGCTAATAAGGATATTATATAAAAGTTGTTTGAATAAAAATAAAACAATTTTAAGAACTCAATACATCACTTATTTAAAGGGACAGCAAAAATGTTGAAATTACTGCAACGCATGTTATAAAATCTGACTTATTTTTATATATATATTATTTACATAAGAGTCTTAAGAAAAAATAGAATAAAAGCTTTTATTTAATTTCTTCTAATTGAAAACTAATAAGAAATCAATTGCAAATGTTAAAAGATTTAGTATCTTCAAAGAATTTGCATTATCAGTTAGATTAATTCAACTTTCGATGGCAAAGGTCATTTGTGGGTCGGTTTGGGCCAAGTTAACAGTTTTGTTACTTGTTTTCTCTGCCAACGTTGCTGGTGTCTTTGGTGTCTTTGGTGTCGCCTGTTGTTATTGTTGTTCACCGCATTTGTTAGTTTGTGCGCGCCACTCAACGACGTTGGTTGTTGCACCAAAAACACCAAAAAAGAAACAACGAACACAGAAAAAAAATCAAATAAAAAACACTCAACATCAAAAAAACGAACCTATAACAATTCAAGTGATTGTTGTTGTTGTTCTTCTATTTGTTTGTTTTCGAATTAGTGATTTTTTGTTTTGTTTTGTTTATTGCATAATAATATCCTGCATACGAAAAGGGGATTATCAGTGTTGAATAACAGAAGAGAATCGAAATAGAGCTCAAAACGCGAGTGCAAAACGTCACAAAACCGAAACACGCTAAAAACTAGGAAAAGCAGCTGGGAGAAAGGAGAAAGGTGAGAGGAGAACGGAGCACGGAAAAGGGAGGACGGTGGCGTCGGACGCACTGAAGAACGGGTAAGCCAAATCTTCTAGAACTGCCGTTAGACGCTAAAATATTTGTTTAGCCAATTTGCTATCTGTGGCAACGCAGATGTTGTTGTTCACATTTATGACAGAGTACGATCTAAATTTGATATGTGTATGTGTATGTTAATGTGTGTGTATGTGCCACATATGTAGCAACCTCACAGTTGCAACAAATCTCAAGCGTCAAGTGGAGCTCAGCATGTGTATCGCGCTATTTGTTGCAACGGGTGAAAATTCTGTGGCGACAACAAACACACACACACACACACACACACGCCCACTTTCTAGGTGGAAAACCAGACGGCAATCAGAGTCACGAATGAATGCAGTTTCAAGTGTGCTACCCACATGAGAATTGCATAGACAGACGCAAAATTCTCAAGGGACCTATAGCCATATTATCATAGCATAGCAAATTCCATTAGGTAGCTTTCAATTTAATGAGTACATTGAAAACCATATGCAAAATGATCGAATTCAAATCAGCAAGTAGCTATAAATAGTTTAAACTAAACGGAAATTCGAGAAAAATGTTTTCTGATTTCCATTGAATTTGGCAGTCTAAGATTAGATGACGTTTCGACTTTACATTGTAGAATTAAGAAATAGAAGTACTGTTAATGGTTTAAAGTTCATTAAGGTATATAATTAAATTTAACTTTTGTATAATTTGCTAAGATCTCGATATTTTTCTTGTCTTATGATTGTTACAAACCTAGAACAACAGTTTGAAAATAAATGGGAGGCTGAAAAATTAAAAATAAAAGCTATTTAAAGAGAGTAAATTCTAACACAAGAATTACTGGATAAATATTGGAATTCTAGTAATTATTAATTGCTTTGAGCAATTAGCAAACACTTTATATGCTAATGAGAAATATCATTGCAAATATAAGCACGAAATATGCGATTTTCTGTATAAAGACAAGAGGCTTTGGGGCGAGCAAAGATATATTACAGAAAATAAAGTGTCTAGAAAGTTGCACTTGCCCATATACCATACAGAGATTTACTTTGTCTAGTGCATAAGGTACCATCCAGACCAGACACGGAGAAATGAAGAAAAGCGACAGAGCGGAAGAGGGAGAGAGAGAGAGAAATGTTGAGAATTACAACAATTGAAACAGTTGCTAAGCTGAGCATCTCGACACATTGAGAATTGCATAGAGAGGCGCACAACAATCCCAAGAGTTTTGCTATGACTTTGACTTGAGACAGTTGGCCTGGATTTTTGGGTTGCTGCTCGTAGTTTGCAGGTTTTTCTTTTCTTTAGCGTTTTCTTTTGTTTTCTGATTTTTCATTTCTTTCCTCATTTCGTTACTTCTGTTGTTTTATTTTGCTTTGTTGCTTTTCACGCTTCTCGGCTCAGGTTTGCGCGCCAAGTGAACTGAACGATGTCAGTGAATGATGTGGAAGCTACAGAGCCAGCAACAGCAGCAGCAGCAACTGCAGCAGCAGCAGCAACAGCAGCAACCTTAACAACAACAGTGTCGTCAGTCGCATTAAGGCAAGAAATCTGTGTCTATTAAGGTTTTCATGTGTGTGTGTGTGTGATGTGTAGGTAATTAAACAGACAACATCTGCAGTTCAATTCACAGACATTGCTGCTGTTGCTGCTGCTGCTGCTGTTGCTGCTGTTGCTGCTGTTGCCGCGGTGCGTTGCAAGATTTATTTATTACTTGACCATTCACCCGGCAACTAAAGAGGCGGGTGCAGAGGCAGTAGATCAGCAAGAAGGGTGTAGGGTATGTAATGATGTCTGATGT
Organism: Drosophila sp. st01m; assembly: GCA_018901795.1. NCBI lineage: Eukaryota > Metazoa > Arthropoda > Insecta > Diptera > Drosophilidae > Drosophila > Drosophila sp. st01m. The sequence goes on along the minus strand of JAEIFG010000284.1, from coordinate 4,338,594 downwards.
TGTTGCTGTTGCTGATGCTGATGCTGCACGGCATTGGCTAAAAATGCATAAACAACATAGAAATCAAGTTTAACAGCAGCTGCAGCAATGCTCGCTTGCAACGTTGCAACCGCGTTGCGGAGGCAGAGGTGTGTGCGGTGTGCGGTTTGCCGTGTGGCATGTCCAGTGGGTATAGCAATTTATTGTGCAATTGCCGAAGAGTGCTGAAGGAGGTGAAGGAAACAACGCAACGAAATCAAGATGTTGTTGCAAGGCCTGGAAAATTCTTCGACACAAGCAACTTGTGGCACTATGGACTTGGACTTGTGTGTTGTTGTTGTTGTTGTTGCTGTTGTGGTTGTTGTTGTTGCATTCACAGTGTCTTCACATTTTGCTCGGCACTTTTCGTTATTTATTTTTATCAGCATTAGTTTTGTTGAGTGCGGCACAAACAAGTTTTCCAGCATGTATTTTAGTTTTTCTTTTCGAGCTTCAGTTCGTCCGATAAACCCAACAACAACAACAACAACAACAACGGCAACGGCAACTGCAACTCAACAACAACAACAATGACAACCACATCAACATGTCTTTTCGCTTCGCTGCTGTTGTTGCCTGGCATTTACTGCCACATATCAACAACAACAACAACAACAAAGACAACAACAGCCACAATTATTATTGTTATTATTATTAGTATTGCCAGTATTATTTTTGTTTTTATTTGTAGTTGAAGTTTATTATTATTGCTCATCTCAAACTGTCAAATAAATCATGGAATCAATAGATTTTTGCATTTCTCCAACTTGACGATCGAGTTTCGGTTCGAGTTTCTATTTCCATTTCTGCTCTTATACCGATTTCGGGCGAATTCTTCGTAGACAGCTACATAACCATGGCAAACAAGTCGTCGTGCCAAAGCGCCAAGAATCCTGTTCTTTGTCAGATAATCTCCGTATGAAACTTACTTTTTATAGTTGAGCCGGCAATTGGAATATCATTGATAAGTATCTACATGCTAAATAGAAACTGAAATATGGCAAACCAGATGCGTATTGAAGGATAACGAAATGTACGAAACAAAACTATTCAACTTCTTATATTTATAAAACTCGAATTTTTATTGGAAGACGATTAGATCATAAGATCCACTTTGGTACTATTTTTTGGGAAGTTCATAATATCTTCATGCAATACAATTGATCTGCTTTCAAAATAATAGAAAATCTGTATATATTTTGTATCGAAATTCTGCGATTGTTTTATTATTTACATTTCCCTACTTCACAGGATAATTTCTGAAGTCAGTCTTCTTTGGTTTGCCATTAGTTTAGATCCAATCTTTTAAATTCGCTTAGATAAAAAATATCTTTTACAAAGTTTTTTCTTTCACAAGTGAAAATTCAATTTTTCCAAATTGCGAGTTAAAATTAAACTGATCCATCAAAAAAAACTTGCCTGAGTAATTTAATTTATATTTTAGATAATACAAAGTAAATCTTTTGCTTCAAATTGATTGAAATATCATTAATTACAACGCTAAAAATAAGTATTTGTATAGACTGAGATAATACTATTTTAAAACAAATCAGTTATAATAAAAAATACCAATCCAAATAAGCCACTGAAAATCAACATTATTGGTTGATTTCGAAGTACCGCAATTTCCATATCATTAACATTTGTAAATAATTCAATTTGCTTGGGGGAAATTTACAAATGGACCACACACCCATTTCTCGGAATTTAAGTGGATTTGACACATTTAACCAATCCATCATGTCACAGTTAACTTAAGATGACAAACTAAATAAAACTTTCGCAGTTTTTTAATGCCAACTCGGCTAAGGGTGTGTGTGTGTGTGTGTGTGTGTGTGTGTTTGTGTTTGTGTGTATGAATTTTGTAATCTATTCACGCTGATCTGTCAAAATCAAATCAAACAAATCATTTAATTAGCAACGGCAACAACACCAACTCAAAACAGAAAAAGAAGCAGCAGCAGATGATGAAAAAACGAGGACGCCAACTTCCGCACGCCATAAAAAAAAAACAACTCACAAAAATTAAGGAAAAAAGAATAAAAAAGAGCCAACAACGAGAAATTAAAATTGAAATTGTCTACTTGGGAGTTGGTGCTTCATTGAGTGTCTGTCTTTGAGTCTTAGTCTGAGTGACTGAGTGTGAATTTCTAAGTGCGAGTGTGTTAGTGTGTGAGTGTGTGTGAGTGTGTGTGAGTGCCTGAGTCTGTGGCAACGCCTGGGCGTTACCTTATCGGTGTGCACTTTCTAAGCTTTCAAGATTTTTGAAAAGTGTGCAAATATTTCCATATAGAAAGTAAATGAAATTTTCGCGCAAAATAATTGCCATAGATGCATGAGAAGAGGCCGTGTACTTGCTCGTTAATACACACACACACACAGACACAACGACCTACACCTGCAGCAGCAACAACAATGCCAAAGGTCTGCGCCAACGCTGTCGTCAACTGCGACGTCAACGTCACGTCGTCGCATTGTCAACGGGCAATCAGTGAAAGTTAAATCGAACAATGCATTCGACTCTTTTACTTGAGCGCGCTCTCTCTATTCCCCATCCTCCTTTCTTTCTCGCTCTCTCTCGCTCTCTCTCTCGCTCTCTCTCTCTCTCTTCGCACCATCAGCAGCTGACTCACTCTCTGGGCCACCTGCTCTCACGGCGTGAGCTGTCGTGGCGTCGTTGAAGGCGCGCCGCAGGTGCTATTGTTGTTATTGTATTTTCACACTCTTAACCAGCAAAAGTGAAAAGAAACAAAATAAACAGAAAAGGAAGATGAAAAAGAAAAAGCTTACGCTCACGCACCCAAATGAGCAAAAGCTCTTGCACGCAGCGAAGGCAGCAGAGGAAGCAGCCGAAGATAGTGAAGACAACGGCGACATCGACGTTGACTGCGACGACGACTGCGACTGCGACTGCGCGAGGTTCATCAATTTAATTAACGCGCGTGTGAAACGCAACGGCAACAATAGCAACAACAAATTTGACAGCGCTGTCAGTTAAACAGTTAAGCCAAAGTGTATGAGACAACACAAAAGAGACAACACACACAATACACACACACACACTGACACACAAACTTGAGAGTAAAAGCAGTTTCTTATAAATAATTATATTAATATTATTATAAATTAATTAATGTAGAAACCCATTTAACTGAAAGCGTACTCTAATTCTCATAAAAACTGCATCTCTCTCTCTCTCTATCCCATTTCTCTTCTGCTCTCTCTCTCTCCCATTCTCTCTATCTCTCTCTATCTCTTCCTGCATTGTTGTAGAACGCAGAGGATCAACAGTGTTGCCAGAATTTTCAAAGAATTTAACCAATATAAAAAGAGACAACTTATTGTAACACATAATAAAAAATATAGTTTAATTTAGAAAACGGCTTAAACTACCAAAAACTACAAACATTTAGATGAAATATTAGTAAATAGTATTTTCTTCTCAAATTGTACACTTTTCAATATTCACAGTCTCAACGACCACATCTTATACATAATTCGGATTCTGAGCTTATAAAAATAATTAAATCTATAACAATAGCATCAACTTCAGAAAATTCAAGAAAAGCACACAGAATAGAATAAAAAAATATGTAATATAAAGAATATGAAGCTACTACTTAGGGATGAGTCTTTAGAAAAAACAGTAAACTATGGAATGTCTTCCAGAGAAAATGGCTGCCAATTCCGTAAACTGTTGACCATTTCAATGGATTTCTGGCTGTAGAAAGTCGTAATAAGAATAAATTATATCATTTGACATAGCCCCTATCAATTATAAAAGAAGATGAATACAGTTTTTTAAATTGTCGAAATGATTTTGCAGTTGATTCATAGGGTTACCAGGTGTTATGCCCGCATATAGGAATGGGTACATCTCAGTTATATCTATATGCATATTTCGTTAGTGATGTCGCTCCCTCCACACCTCTCCGTAGTGGTCGTTGTTTCTCAGTATGTTGTTGTTGTTGCTGCTATTATAAATTACTTGCAAATACAATTTATTGAAGGTGAACGGATATGTGAGCTAATTTTCGAATGATTAATGCGTTTTATGCGGCTCGCGGACCAAACGTGATTTACTTTAATTAATTAAATGCTATGATAAAACAGCCGAGTTAACAACAAAAACAACAACATTAACAAGAGGAAGAAGAAGTCGCTGTGGTAGCTGCCACATGGAAAATTAAGTCAAGCAGCCGCCAACGAAGCGCTTAAAAGTTTCTTGACCTTCACGGCGATGTTTTCTTTGCACAACAGCAACAGCAACAACAACGGCAACAACAACAGCACCAACAACAACATCAGCGACAGCCGTAACAGCAACCGATTCATAACTCACGACTTTCGCGACAATTTTCACCTATAACTCATCTAAATGGTAACAAAAAAAACCCGCCGAAAAGGCCATACACTGAAACCCGTTCCTAGCCAAAGATACTCTTCAATATGCAAGTGCTAATAATATTTGCCAACGAATTTAAATGAACAGTGACAAAAAAATATTACTTATCACTTTTTCATAAGAAAATGTCCCGAAAATACTTACAACCTTTATAAATGGACTTGTGCCTCTAACTTTCTCTTACTCTATATCTCTTTCCTTAATTTTTGAAGGAGTTTGATTCGTAAACTACATTTAAGCATTAAATATTAATACTACATAATAATGCCCACAAGGAGAATTTCAGTATAGAACATAAGGATGGTAGATATATTCGATATATTCAACTTATGTATTCTTAGGCACATAATATTTTAATCTATAATGATTGCCAGAAGAACTATGATAAATAAATGTACTTAATTTAAATGCTTTGAATTTGATAAGAATTAAAACAGAATCGAGAACATTCTTTAATAAATCAATTGCAAAACGATCGGTAAATATTTCATCATGATTGAGCAACTATCAACCACAGCTTGTTTATTGCTTGAAAATTAATTTAACGGACAGATCAGATATAATCTTTATACATATTTATAAAAAAATTCTATAAATCTATAATGTCTATTTTAAATATGAAATCTACGTATGTTGGTGATAATTGACCTACATAAATCGATCTGATCTACTTCTATATGACTATAGAATAAACCATTTATTTTACTTTCCATTAAAAATGTAGCATTTGTAATAAGTTTCTCTAAATTAGAATTATGCATTGTCTTGGAGATTTGTGGTAGGGTATTGCCATGTCGTCACAGCAGAGGAGTTGAGGTTTGTTAACTTGTTTTTATTTTTAACACACTTAATAAAGACTTGATGTTTATGTTGGCATTCGTCAAGTACCCATAATGTACATGCAAATTTTTCTATATATACGATATATAAATCTGTTTCGTGTATAACTAATTGCAAATTTGCCCAAGACAACGCAGATAATTCATTAATTTTTTTCGAGTTTCGAATATTAAATTGGCACATAAATATTACAATTTTATGACAGGATATTTGATTTCCAGTTTTCGATTTTATTTTATTATTTTTATTTTGTTTTTTTTGCGGTCAGCGCCAGAGGCGACAAAAATTTATATATTGCAAATGAAAAGAGATTTTTTTTCTTTATATTTTTTATGTGCATCATTAGAAAGTGAATTGCTCGTGTGTTGTTGGAGTTGTTGGCGTTGTTGGCGTTGTTGGTACTGGTTTGCTGACTGATCAGCAGCACCTTTCTCTTAACGAGAGAGCGAGCTGAGAAATAAAAACAGCACACAATCCAGACAAACGCTTAAAAGTAAGATACAAAAAGAAGAGAGAAATAAATGCCGAAATCGATTCGCTTCGGTTGGAAACCTGGCAGCCAGACTTGGATCGGGCCAACTTGTAATATGAAGTTGGCGATGGTCAGATCTTTGCTATGACTAGGAGAATCGCCAGGCGAAACGTTAGAGGAATGTGGAGGGGGAGGATGAATGGCAATGGGAGCTGTAGACAGTTTAAGAGGGGGCACTGCCTGCATTTAATGGCCAAATAAATTAAATGCAAATTAGCAAATGTTTTAAGTGCAAAATAAATTTAAAAAAAATAAAAGTCCGAAAATTGTTTTGTATATAGTAAATGTAATGAACTAAATGCTGAGTAGAAAGCCACTCCCATGTCCATATAATATGCATTGTCAACGGATTCGTTTTGGCTCTGGTAATTTAATGCTTTTCAATTTCATGTCCAAGCAAATAACTTAGACAACTCTGTGGGCCAAATTATAGTGCCAGATGATTGTAAATGATGCTCCGCAGTTTCCCACTCCCCCCCCCCCTTGACTTGCCATTATGATGAGACACACTGTGAAATTGGCCCAACAACAATCAGTTAGCTTTGCTAACAGACACAATTACCAACTAATTTGGCTAATACTTATGTCAATCATTGCATTGTTATTTTTACATAAATAAATTTCTTTACTTTTATCTTCATTATATTTATCATTAATAAGTATAATACTGTCATGAAATTCACAGAAAAGAGAGTCTTGCCAACCTCAACAAGATGATAATAAGTACAGGCATATCTGAATAACAATTCCCTGATATAAATAACATTTGAGTTGATATAAGAAAGAAATTTGAAACTGAAATTAAAACAATTTTCAAAGCAATACATTGTATATATAACTATCCATATGAAATGTAAATTATCGTGATGTAAAATTGCATCGAAATATCGACAACTCGATTGGATTTGAATAAATCGATTTCCAAGGAATATCTAAAACTCACTGGACCTTGTGTGTCGCTTTATATTTGTAGAACTAAGCTAAGTCGTTCAATTTATTACAAACGACAAAATAAATTGCCTATAAATATGATAAACTTTGAATCAGGTTTTTATTAAGAAACGCGTAGTTAAGATTATTTGCAATGGAAAACGGTTAAATAATAGGGTATCTCTCAGATGCACACATTGCGCACTAAAATAAACGCCATCTTTATATTATGGACTTCTTAAACTTAGGATTATCCAAAGGTCAATTAAACAGCTTTCAGATTTCAATAATATCGACAAAAGTATCAGATTCACATTCAGATACGAAACTGACTGCAATTGAGATGTTGAATTGCCGTTTATGGACTTGGCCATATCCGTATCTGCGGCAGACCAGTTACTGTAGTTAGCTGTGAACTTTGCGCCTTAATTAAATGTTAATACAACCACTTTTGGTTTCACAGGGCCCACGAATCCGGCAGCCAGGCAACCGTTTTGGCCATTAACTGAGGCTCGTAGACCAACTTGTGTTTCACTTTTGTTTTCATTAAAAACCATTCAAAATTGCGGTTGTGAGTTTTTGTTTTTTTATTTTACGTTTGCAGTTGAACAATTCGAATCGGACAGGTAGGCAGGAAGGTAACCAGGTGAGGAGGTGGATGAGGAGGAGGGAGAGAAGGCGAAAGAGTGGCAAGGGGAGGGCTCACTTCTCTATGTTTCTCAGGCCGAACGTAGGCAACATGCGACAATTGAAAGTGTTGTCAATTTTATTTTTATTTGCGACTATTTCCACTGTTTTTTCACTTTTTCTTGACGTCGTTGTTGTGTTTCATTTATGTATTTGATGTTTGTTGACCAGGAGACACAATGCGTCCATTTGGCGGTCACTTTGACGGCTGCTTCAGATTTCCGTCATTAATGTCATGCGACATTAATCTTTGTTGTTGCTGCCGTTGTTGCTTTGCAGCTTGTTTCTTTTATTAGCACAGTTGTTGCTATTGTTATGATTATATTTCGCATTGTCTTTTGGCGGTCGACCAGCGCCCAACGGTCACTTGGACAGCCAGTTGACCCGCTCCGAACACGTCTTTAACTTGTACAGTCCAACTCACACACACACACACACACACACACACACACACACACACACACACACACACGTCTGCTTTTCATTTTCATTTTAATTTTGATTTCTTGTATCTCGCTACTCGCCATGCGAAACAAGTTTCAGTTACATGAAAAAATCATATAAATACATATATATCGTACATATGTATATCCAAAACTGGACAATTAAGGGCATTGCAGTGGGAAGTGTGCAAAAAGTGTAACGAGAATTCGAAACAAGCTCAAACATGTTGGACAACAAACCTATCTTCTAACCTTTTTCTCTATTGTTTTAATTGATAAATGTCGACACTTGAAATAAAGTCTATTTTAAATAGTATAACTATAAGAAGTATAGAAAACATTTGAAGCAAACAAAATCCAATCTATCCAGACTTGGCTTATTTTCCACTAATATATTTTTAGAAACATCTCATTGAAGACTTTCAATTGTGAGATCTATGGAAACATTATATTTTAAATTGTTTTTTAAAATATATTTAAAACTGTCTTTACTACATTTATTGAAATTTTATCAATTTTCTTGAACAACTCATATCATAATTTAAATCTCAATAAACGTTTAGTTTATCTAAATTAAGTTTATGACACTTTACAAATTCATTTGAATGTCATTTCCTTGATCATTTTGTGACATATTTTTAATAATCCCAGCGACCACATGAAATGCTCATTAAGTCTCTTATATCAATTGATTGACCCCGCTAAAGTCCAACTTATCGACCCAGTTTATGGTCTTTTTAGCCATTTGGCGGCGATTACAGCCAGGCGAAGTGCGGGGCATACACACAATACAATCAAATGAATCATATTTTGACCTTTTCGGTGTATTAAACAAATTGGAGTTTTTCTTTCAATCTCTTGGACATAAAAGGCCAATCAAAAGAGTCGTGCGATCATTGTTGTTGTTGTTGCTGTTGTTGGTCGTGTTGGTGTTGTATCTTGTTGTCGAACATTTGCTTGACTTGTTCAATGACCCACTAACTGGAGGCATCGAGCACGGAAGTTGGCAACAACGTTTAACGTTTAGTTTTCTCACATTGACTGGTATTTAAAATGTAATTAAATGATATTTATATAAGCTCACACTTATACTTATACTTGACTTATGCCCAACTAACATATACTTATAAAAGCGTTGACTAGATATTTTAACAGCAAATGAAAACTGATCAACTGTGTTCCTTTATAAAATATATATGGTAGATAGATATAAATAGATTATACTTACATTATTGTTAGATTATGCGGTATGTTAAGATACATTATACGAGATTACAGTTGTAGTTATTATCTAGAAGTTAACTAAAAAAACGTAATATATTTATAATTTATATATTATACGAGTATTTGTAAATATAGTTTCTAAAATATAATCAATATAAGTAAACTAGAATTTGAAGATACAGTAAAGAGCGTACAGTTTCAATTTGGATCTACCTGAGAACACGAAATATAAGAATGTACTTGACCTAAGAACAGTAAGTCGGTGTATCATTTCTTCGTGACTTCTCAATATTTTAATCATCTCATAGTCATCCAGCGTCGTACCTCTATTCTTATATCGGCCAAGTCAACAAAGAGCAAAAACTTAATTGCCATATTTGCTGCACGCATTTTGCATGCTCCATTTAAACGAATTCGTACAATAAAAATTGTAAACGAAAGATTATAGTGAACCAATTTAGCGCATTTTAAAAATAAGTACATTTTTTCCTCTGCTTTCTGACAGCAACAATTAATAACATCAATTGTTGTTATGTTGCTATGTTGCTATGTCGTTTTGTTGTTTTGTGGCGGGCGGCGCTTTTCATGCCATAATTTTCAGCTTCCGCAATTCAAAAATATATATAATGGAAAATTTGGCAATAACAAACTAAGCCAGAGCATGATTCATGAATTTTAACCAACACGTATTTAATAAACGTGATTAGCGTTTCTATTATTACTGCAACATACCCTATAATACGATTTAGGCTTGTATGATATGCTAAACAATAAATGTTTATTATTATTATCTTATTTGTTTATTTATTCAATGACAAATTTAAATTTAAGAAAGTAATTTTTAATTTTAAGGCTCTCATATCTGACTTATTATATTGCAAAAATTCTAAGCATTAATTGCATCTACCGAAGATTGTCACATATAGATTTATATATAGGGTGTTCGTAATTTAGTATTTACAGTACTAACAAAGTCTGCAAAAAATTATTATTTAATATATGCACAGAATAAATAACAATTTTAAGCTACAAAGTGAGATAATATCTATAATAAGAATTGTCTGCTCAAAGAGTTTAGGCGTCACAATTTTCAATTATTATAATGATGATTTATAGAACCAGATGTTGTTGTTGTTTTGTATTACGCGTATTGTTACCTTGACCAGATACACATCGTAATTGAAAAGTTCCCACAGAGAGACACAAAAAATATAATATACATACTTATAAAGATACACAACAACGACAACAAATCATTTCCCGCTTCGAATGCGATTTCAAGGCGAAACCTTTCAATGGCAGCGAAGGGTGCACGCGTGCAAAGGGGAGTGCCAGGGGGATGGGGGATCGCTGCGTAAAACATAATATCAAAAAATAATAAGAAAAAGCCAAAAACATCAAGAGTACGAAGGCTACAAAGCTGATGAAGTTGAAGTACGCCTCAACTTGAAAAGATACAAATAAACAAGATCGAATTCACGCAAGATTCGAATGACAGTTTACTCACGAAAATACCCTGTAATTGATTGAGATATTTCATACAACTTTTAAAGCAAAATCTATATAATTTTTAAATGTTTGTTGAAGTCTGATATAAATAGAAATAAGACAAAGGGATATACCATAATTAACATTGCAATAAATACAAAATACAAATAAATCAAATGCTATAAGGAGAACTTATTTAAAATAAAATACACATACATTTCAGTATACTCCTTGACAGCATTTAATAGGGTATTCTGATTAAAGACAAGCTTAATTAGTCTTTCAACTCACGTACAACATTATTTAGGTGAGTGTATTAATTAGAAACATGCCTGTCACAAGACGACTACAATCTTTTGTTAATTACTTCTCTTTGGAGTGTTCACTGTACGTCGTCCATGCAGTACAACTACAGTAGCCACAGACTGGGCAAAATTGCAGCCCACACATGCAATTAAAGCGAGCACTTCCGTAACGAAATTTGAAGCCCTCAATTTAAGGGCATTGCACCTGGCAAAGAGGTCAAAAATACTTACATATATTTATCTGATCATCATTTGTAGTTGACTAAAGATGGTTCAACAAGATAACAGATTTGTTAGTTGTATCTTAATGTGCGACTATTGATGGTAAAGATTTACTTTGGTATCAGCAATTTTGAATAAATCCGTAACATATAGTTTGAATGTAAATAGACGACAATTCTGAATCAATGTCTCAGAGTCTATTTCTTTCTTTATTTATTTATTTCTTCAATATATTTAGAATTTGATAGATAATCCTCTTTACAATTACTTGTTTTCTTTAAGCCCTATGTTTAGAAACATTTAAGGAATTTCGAAAAGTCTTGCAGTCGATAGTTCTAATAAAAATGTTGATAACCAAAAACCACATTTAGTTGCTGGGACTTTAGGCTTTAAGAGCACTTCCTTACCTAGTTTTCATGCATGCATTATCAACAAGTTTGATATTCGATTCGCTTTATTTGAAAAGTCAGGAAGCGAAAAAGCAAAAGTGTGACATAATAACGAGTCACAAACAATGCGCCGTCGACAATAATTGACTACACACAACTACATATGATGGTGAACACACGGCAAGTGGAAGGGGGTTGACGGAGGAAATGGCAGGATGGTGGAGAGGGGTTGATTTTAGGGGGATCATCTATGAAATCATCTGCGGTTGAATGCAACGTCTAATGCTAGACAATTACTGCTAAAACAAGGGGCATATTAGATAAAAGTGCAGCCCCACAGCTGCCCTTTTCCCCTCCACTCCACTCCACTCCAGCCCCTGCATTTCTCCCCACTCCACTACAACGATAGCTACCCAGATAGCTTACCAACCTACCCAGCTGATATATCGATTACCGAGCATGCAAACACTTCCCCATATCTGCACATATATACTTATACTAATGCCTCTACTTGCGATTATATATACATGTATGCATAAGTCTGACTTGGTCTCAGGTTCAGTCCCAGTTGCAGTTGCAGTTGCAGTTGCAGTCGGGGTTCGAGTCGAGTGCACACAAAATATAAAAATGAAAAAAAAGAGTATGTGCATATCGAAACCGAAACCAAAACGCAAAGTGTACGCAAAAAACATAAACAAAAACAAAAACCTTAATTACAACAACAACAACAGCAACTGCAAATGAAGTGAAGCAAAACCTCAGACCCAGTCAACAGACATCAATTGAGTGAGTAGTGAGTAGTGAGTAGTGAGTTGTGAATAGTGAGTGAGCAGTGAATCGTCTGTTCCAGTTCCAGGCAGGGCTATCATATGACCGCAAGTCACTTCATTGAAGCATTGCAAATTTGTGCTGTTGTTGTTGTTATTGTTGCTGTTGCTGTTGTTCTATTATGTTTTTGGCACACATCCAGCAGAGAGAAAGAAACAAAAGACGTGTCGAGGCGCTGAGACTTTAATTGAGAGCTTGTGAGGCAAATGGAGACAGATATGAAGATAGAGATGGAGATGGAGATGAAGTTGAAGTGGAAGTTGGACTATGTTCATTGTCTTTTTGCCGCTCTTCGATTATAATGATGTGACGCCAATGGATGATGTAATATTTTCAGGGCTGGCCACGTAATCACCAACTAAGCAACTAAGCAACTCGACAACAAAGCAACTAAACAACTTTGCTTCATTTGTTTACCCCCAATGCGGTTGGTGTCGCTTCGCTTTGCGTCTCTTCTTTTTTTTGTACATTTTTATTTGCTAATTTCAGTTCAGTTTCTTTTGATTTCTAGTACTAAAACAGCAAATATAAATCCTTGTTGTGTAGTGCATGCACTTGCCACTAAAAACCAACTAACAAAATGTAATTTCCACAATCAAATTGAAAACTTGTTCACTTTATGGCACTTAAATTTAGCTCTGAATTCAGGAATTTTCATAGCCATTTGATTGGAATGCAAAAAGCTGTACATGTAAGAAAAAATGTTGTAAGTATAGTCTTGAAATATCTTTGTGGATCTACTTTACTATTTCCTTGATTAATCAGATAAATGACTTGGAAACTTTTATAGTAAAGATTTAAATAACAGACTCCACTCACAAGAAGGAATAATAAATTAAAATATAAAGGAAAATTTAAATATATGTAAAGAATGCGATTTCGGACATTTAAATAATATGTTTTATTAAAATAATTTAAATAATATTAACGTGCCGCTTATTCTTCAAAATTGACAATCCAGCACTGTATTTTAGTTAATTTGTTTTTTGCTTTAACAATATCTGCTGTAATTTACAAGTTGCAAGTTTGTTATGGTCTGTCAGCTCTGTCATTATAAAAACAAATAGGTAAACTTCCCCACGCATGGCAAGAGTAGTATATATATCATAGCAATAACATTGTGGTGGTATTTTTAGAGGTCTTGCAAAGTTTGTCATCCTTGGCAAATTGTTTTTTGATTTAATTAACACTTGACTTTTAATTAGTGCAAATGTGTTAATGTTGTTGTTGCTGGCTCTGTATTGTTATAGATTTGAAAGAAAGCGTGACTTGTGCCTTTCAATGCACTCAAACAATAAAACGGGTCTCTCGAAGTCGAATATAAAATTTCGCCTACAAAATTTCATAATCGAATGTCGTAAGCTTATGAATTTTTGAACAGTCTTCAACAATGCGAACTCCCTCATCGTTCCCCCAAACTCAGCACCACCTCGCATCTATACACACCCTGTATATGAATATGAAAGAATTCTGTTCAGCTGACACACCGCAATTGGGGGCGTGGCAAGTTTCGGTTAGGGAGGGGCCGTCAAGCTAACGAAATCAGCGCAAGGCAAATTGTATTTGTTTCTTGTTATTTTTTACTGTTGTTGCTGTTGTTGTTGGATTGGATTTCGGTTTTTCTTTTACCCACGGCATACAAAACAAAAGACTTAGGAAACGAACTTGCCCCCAAGATACATGATGCAAAAAATGTGGCACAGCAGCCACAAGTACAACTACAAAATGCGAATAGGAACCAAATGTTGCAGCGAATTAGTTGCACGTTTGCTCGCCTTTTTGTTGTTGTTGTTGTTGTTGCTGTTGTTGACTCAATTGCGACTGCTGTTGTTGCAGAACAAACCGCTCATTAAGCGCATTAAATGCAACTGTGATTTGCTGTTGTTGTTGCTGTTTTTATTGTTGGCAATCTAATTACCCGACAAGTCGCAACTTTAATGTTAAAACAGATGCCCTACAAACGCACATTTACACACACACACACACACACACCATGGAAGTGTGTGCAACTAATTTTGTTATGCGTTGAATTCCAGGCGACTTTTACGTTAGAGGAAGTAAAGGACATAAATAACACAACGCATCTGAAGGCCTCTGCTGGCATAGCCAAATAATTTTAAGCCAGCCTGTAATTTTTATATTATCCGTTAGCTCTTAAAATAAAATAAATAATAAACACAACGATTTTTCTTTCCTGATATCTTTAATCCATGATACATATTAGGTGAATAATTAATTTATTCATTTCTCAATGCAAATTGATATTCATATTGATATTGATATTGATATGAATGCCAATATTTTCATTTAAAATGTGTTAATTGACATCGCATTATAATTATATAATATTAAGGATATTAAGGAATAAATTTCAATATTATTACATTTGTGTTTATTTTAAAATTATGCTGTCTTAAGATTCCCAACTAGTTCAAGTGTCAATGGAGTAAATGAGTTGTATGTATGTGCTTATGTATTTGTAGATATAAGATTGTACAGATCTCAGCTAATTATCTTGCCATGTGAGCAGCTGTCGCATTAACAGCCATCTAGCTGGCTGACTTACAGACTAACCAACTAAGTTACTAACTAAGTAAATGACTATCCCATGGCGGATGTGTGTGTGTGTGTGTGACTGTGTCAAGTCGCTTTTTGGAAAGGGTTGCGGGTGTGCGGAACTGTGTGTGTGTGTGGGAAAGCGCAGTAAAAGTGCAGCATCTTCTCCCATCGCCTTCTCCATTGTCTGCGATCTGAACATGACATGAGAATTAGGCACAAAAGCGCAGTCAAAGTCGGAAGAGAGCTTGTGCTAAATATTTCAGGTACTTGCTACCTTGTAGTTGTTGTTGTCGTTGTTGTCGTTGTGATTGCCGTCTTTTTCTATTGGGGTAACGTTCATCACGTTTGTCGATGCAATTTCACAGATAACTGTTTCTTCATGTTTGCCACTCGTGCGGTTGCATAATCCAGCAGCAACAGCAGCAACAGCACCACAGCAACCACCGCCAACTAGCACCGCCAAACCAACAAAACAATGCAAGCGCTTTAAAATGCCGCAATTATCTAACAACAACAACAAACTGAGACTTTTAGCCAATTGCTTCTTTGGCTTTAGCTTTGGCAGCTTCCTCGCCAGTCGACTTGCCAAATGTCTTTGTTCCACCTTCCACCTCCCTTCACCCCCTACCCCCTTAACGTCACCTACTCCACAATGTAGCCGCTTCCCCTCCCTTCACCTATGTATGTGGGTCACAGCAGCTGTTGTTGTCATTGTTGTCGTTGTCGCTCTTGTTGCTGTTGTTAATGTTGTTGTTGGGCTGTGGCAGTCAGAATATAATTGTTGTCGGTTTGTTTATTTTGTGTAGACAATTTTTCAAATTTTTATCGTTTCTTTTGCTTTTTTAGTACGTATTTTTAATTTTTGTTATTGTTTTTGCGCCTGTTTCTTGCGCTTTACTTGGGCCACTTTGCCATTTGGAACTGCATTTTTTTTTATTTTTTAGCTTTATTTTTTTGGGGCTTGTTATGACATTTTTTCTGGTATTTATTTGATATTTGTTTTTGCTGTGGCATTTGAATGATTGCTTGACATTTTGTCAATTTTAGATTGCACTCAGTAAGTTTGGAAATATTTTTTCTAAAAATTTAACGATTTCAATTTCTTTTTACAGACATTCAAGACACGTTATAAATTGTGCAGCACGTAAGTAACTTATTTAATTATTTTGTACCTAGCTTAGTTACTTAACTGTAGAATTCTCTTGAAACGAGTACTTTTTTTGGAAATATAAACAAACATTTAACACGTATTTTATTGACATCATTTAGTTGAGTATACAGAATCAAAATACAAAATTATATACAGTTTGCAATTGCTTTTATTCTTTTTAATTTTATTTTATTTGATAACAATATTTCGACTTTCTGTGGAATCTTTAACATAAACACTAAACACTATTCTTATTTATTCTAAATGACTTTCCCAAATTTTGATAATCATATATTGTAAGGCAGATTTAAATTATTGTTTACACTGTGTTGCATGAAAATAAATGCAACAATAACCACACAATATCAGCTGCTCACTTTCCCAACAATAAGTCACAGTTCATTCGACAACTGGAAAAATGTTTGAAATGTCATGCAACAAGCAAACAAAAAAATATTTTATGCATATTTAAATGCAATTTGCATAAATTGTGCCATTGTCATGTTTGCATTTTATCGCATCTTTTCACATGATTTCCAAAATGCATTCGACAAATCCGGCAACAATTAAAACAAATATTCACAATAATGCAACATTTGTGCTCAACACAAAAGGCACATTAAAATGACATACCAAATATTTGGACCTTCATTTGTTGAAACAATCAAAACAACAACATCGATCCCGATGTGTAGAAAGCTAATGTTAATGAACCATTTTTCCAACACTACAACAATAGCAACAAATAGCTGAAAATGTGCGCTAAATGATAATCAAAAACACAAAACAAAACAAAAATGCATAGTAATACTGGCAACAACTACAACTACAATGGCATCGCTGCGCATTTAAATTGAAGTCCAGTTTGTTGATACTGAAACGTATGAAAGGGCCAAGGAGAGGAAGAGGGAGAGAGACGGAGAGAGTGGGGCCACTCTTGATGGGGCGCCAAGTGGACACTTGAAATTCACTATAACAAATTAAAAAAAACAACAAACACTTGCACAACACATCAGAGTGCAGCGTGCAAAAAACAGAGCTTGTTGATTATGCCTTGAAGTTTGACAAAGATAATAAGAAACACGTTCTGCACTAGATTTTGTATTTCTGAACTTTAAACTATACAGAAGATAATCGATTTTTCGGGATAGGAACAAAGTCAAACGATAGGAATAGTTTGATGACAATAATATTTTTTAAGTTAGTTTAAAATTCGCAATTCAAAAGATTTATCAAAACGATTTGAATAAATAAATTTTGTATATATCGAGTTTAAACAAATCCAATTATACACAGTATGAAAAAATTTAATTTTTATATTGCCATCTTATAATTGACCAATTTCCTTCTTTTCATTTCCTGCAATTTATGGATATTAATAAAAAAAATCAATTGAAAACTTTTTAAGCAAATAATAAACACTCTATAAATAACAACTACTTACTATGTTATATCGCTGCCCAATTATCGAGCTGATGAAACACTGTTTACAAGAGTATACCATCATTTTGAGGTACTCAACTTAGCTTTCCACTCATGTCTTCAATTGCATTTTAACCTTCAACATTTTTCAATGAAATTTCATCAAGAGTTAACATAAAAATACCAAATAAATGAAAGAAATAAAGAAAAGAAAACCAAATCAATGTTGTCTGCAGTTGTGTTTGGCATTTCTGATTGACATCGTTGACTGGCTGAATGGATAATGTCTGCCTAGTGATTTTGTCGCAGAGATTCCCCCACGAGAGAGGACGTAGCGATGACATGAGATTTGGTTTTTCTTTTTATTTTTAAGCGCCAATGTCAGACGTATGGTGAAAGTTGTTAGCCTGTCATTTGGGGGCCTTGTTGAATGTTTAATTGCTCAGTTCGCTTGCAAATTGCTTCTTCTTGATCATTTACATCTTCTGCTTCTTTACCATGTATTAAGTATTGACCTTTTGGGCAACGTCCTTCACACAATACGCCAACTGAGTCCGCAAATGAGCAGGTGATGAGCTTCATTGCGTCGCATTTCAATTCTTCGCTGCGACTCTTCTCACAGTCGGCAGCAAGTGGTTGCCTTTCTCCTGCCACATTTGTTTTCTTTTTGCATGGCACTTTGGTAATTTTTCGATAGGTTTCGCAGCCATTTTTGGCTTGATTATGCGAGCATTTGAAATTGCCTACCTGGTTAGTTGTCGTCTGAGTTGGCTATCTCTCTGGCTGGAAGCCCACACGTTTTATGCTCGCCTCGGCTGCATTTGGCGTTGACTTTCATTGATTTGCTGGCTGCAAATATGTGTAAAACAAACAAACAAACAAACGTGCCCCAAAACAACAGCAACAAAATAATGCAGAAAATTGAAAACTGAAAACTTATCGAGTCAATTTCACTTTTCATTGTCTTGCGACAGGCGCGACAGTTACCCCTTTTTTACCCCCTCTCAGTCAGCTCTAAAATCGTGCTTAGCTTTTAATGCCAGCAAGTTTGTCGCCTAAGTCTTTTGTTTACCGCGGCACAATGTCCTGCAACTGTTTAGGGCTTGGCTTTCAGCTTTCTGCAGTTTCGTGGCTACTGTTGCATAGAAAGTTGCTAAAAACTTGCTCTTAATTGGACAAACCAAAGCATGTCTATAAATTACTGCAAACTCTAAAATGTACTATCCAGTTTCAGTCCAGTTTCTCTGCGTTAATTTGATCAATTTTGCAGCTGCTAAATATCGTTTTATATGAATATTCAGCCTTAATTTTATTATATAATTCGGCATAACTAATGCGTTGCCTATGGAAAAGATATATGTTTGATCGGCAGATATCAAAGATAACAAGAAATTTTACATTTTTAACTTAGTTTATCAATATAAAATTCACATCACATTAACACACTTCTGGTGCTATTAACATGACCAGAGTGTGAGCTAATTAATAGTTATTAAGTTCATGCATTTTAATGAGTTCTGTTACAATTTCTCCGTTAAAACTAACATAGTTTATTGGGGAACTGAAGAACTTCAACTCGTATTAATTTAGTTTACATATTTGAAGCTATAGTAAATATACAAACACACTTTCTCTCTCGCTCTCACATTCTCTCTCACTCTGTCTCTCTCTAGCTCGCTCTATTAAACACTCAACTAACATAGCATGTTTTAAAACCATCACATAATGTTAACATTGTTAACATTTGCATGTTAAGTTCGCTTATGTAAAGCTATGATATGAATAACATTTAGTTGTACAATTGGTAGATAGACCCAAAAAAAAGACCATAATCAGGCATTAGATAATTAAGTATGTTGTCATACTATTTTTTTAATGCTTCAACTGGTTTTTTAATATTTTAAGTTTGCCTGTGATCGCAAATACTTGTTTTTAAGATTAAGCGTTGGGTAATTTTGCTTTTGATCTCAAGAGTCATTAAATATGATATTCGATTAAGAATCCGCACAACTCATAGATTTAACCACAAGATAATAAACGGTTATAAATTAAATAAATAATTTTTTGACGAAAATTGAAGGAGAACTGTTTTGGGCATAACAAAATACTGAACCAAGTTGAGCTACCAATTGAAAGCGTGGGCGACGTGTCGTGACTATTTTGTGAATGTTTGTGTGTGTATGTGTGTGTGAGATCCATTTATGGTTGTTAGCCGCGTTTACAGTTACTTCTGGCCGGGCTAACAACGCATGCAAATTGCGTGCATGACAGCGACAAAAGATAAACACAAATACTGGAGCCTGATTGATTGGAAAGGTGCGCACGCAGCCAAGAAATGTGACGAATGGAAGGAATGGGAGGAACGGGGAAAGACAATTAACCTTGATTTGCAATCCGTGCAATAGACAACAGACAAAGCAAAAAAAATAAATAAAACAAAGAAAAGTCGAAGCAAAACAAACTACATGTCGAGTGAAACAAAAACCCAAAGCCACAAAAGTCGTGCAAATGAAGTCATTTCAAGTACAAAGAAGGCAACAACAAAAATCGCTTCAATTGAGGGCAAATATCATCGACCAGCTCAAAAAGTGTTAAAGACAAATATTAAAAAAAAAAAAAAAAATAAAATAAGAAGTATAAGACCATTGCCCAGTCCCAAAAGCCATTTCGCATAGGGGGAGGCGGTCGCAACTGGAGCTCAGAGCAGTCAGCTTGTTCGTCAGTCCGTCAGTTCGTCAGTACGTCAGTTCGTCAGTCAGCCAGAGAGTCAGTCAGGTGTTGTTGCTAGAACTTCAGCTAACAAAGCTTAGCGGAAATGGCCGGCAAGCGGCCAAAGATACTTCCAGCTCTTTACAGTTTGTTGCACAATAAGCCAAAAGTTAAGACTTAAGAAAACCGGTTGCAAAACGAAACTTAACCAGAAGCCAATTTAACCAGCTAATAGCCTTTAACTTTGAATGATTGTGAATTGTTTTGGGTTCTATTTTGCTTCACTCATTCTTTTCAGATTGTGAGAGAATATTTCTATTTTGGGAATTTTTCAAGACATATAGTTTCGACACGCTTTTAAATGTTTCAATTACTTATTATTATTTGATTTATATAACAGTTGAGTGGAATAAATATATCCACTCGACAAAGCTGTTATCTTTAGGGACCATGTATTTTATTTGCACAGATATATATTTCAATTAAATATACCAATGACATTTACAAGTATCTTGATAAATCGAAAGAATTACTATATGAAGAATCATAGAAATGCATATTTAACTAAAAAATGATTGCTACGTTTTTCAAAACTACACATGAAGTCAGAATTTATATTTAGATTTGGCTATACTTGAATTGTACTAAATTCACTGCTATCAAATTTGATTTATATGAAGAAAACTATATTTAAGTATGAAAAACTTGTTTATAACTAGCATTTAAAGCTCAGTTGCGTTCTTCTACTCAACCAACTTACCTAATTAGTCACCTGCAAATGTAAATGTACTCCAAATGCAATCTAAATTAATTATTATACATTAAAATATTTAAAATGCTGACCTCAATATTAAACGAGATTGTTTTCGGTTTATTGCTGCTTTATCTCTTTGCTTTTTTTCAAATTCAGTTGAACATATTTTGTGTGCGCTTCGCTGACAAATATTGAACGTTTGATATACAGAAAAATAACAAAGCAATTCAATTATAAATAAAAATAATAATGACTGAATAACCGGCTCTAAATCCTGTCATGACATCAGCCCTGGTGAAGACATCAAAATACCGAAACCCATCAACAGCCGAGCAACCAAACCAATAATCATCATCATTATCAAGCATCAATTTCAAAGCGCGCAACAACAAAATACACAATATAAAATTAGCAACATCGACATAGGAAAAATATATAAAGAACACAAAACAACATCTAGCATTTATCTAAAATAAAAAAAATTAAAGACATATTTTTTAATTTGCCGATTGCCGCGAGGCAAATTGTTTAGCCGAAAAGAATCTTTGAATTCGTCTTCGTTCGGCATCAAATCGTCTTAATTTTAGCCAGCGTTGAGACATAAATACTTACGGCTGATGGTGCCAATTGTATGTTGGTCGCACGAGGGCTGTCAGCAGAGTTTGGCAATTAATTTAACTGAAATTAAATATTCATTTTCACATAAAATCATAGTGCAAGTTCTGTCAAGTGTGTGTTGGTAGACCGAGGTATGTCAGTACCAGATACACTTTAAATAAAATTGTAAGTCAAGTCTTGTCAGTTGCCATTTACAAACTAATCATACGACTTGTGATAGTGATAAAGACTTAAATTGTCATGTGCACTCAAAAAAAATACGGTTTCATAGTCAAATTAGGTATGATCAATGTCAGATAGAAATTCTCTATTCTGGTACAAAATTCTTATATGAAGTATTTTATTTCTTGTCCCAAAATACTTTATTCTAGAATTTTTAAAGTATTTTAGGAAGAACTTACATAATATACGAAACGGTCTTAAAGTACTTTATGGTAGTAAATCAACTGACTAACTTAGCACGCAGCCCTCGCTGTGCAGCACACACTTGATTTTTATTATGCCTGTGTCATGGTATCATCTTCATTTCTTGACGCTATCTTGCCCCCGTCTCCGCCTCTGTCGCTGTCGCTGTCACTACTCCTTCCCTGCCTCAGTGCCTATGTCATTTGCCGTTTTTCCAAGTGTGTTGGCTGCGCCTTCATTCCACAGCTGGTGTCTGGCATTTTGGCTTTTGTCAATTCATTGTCAACAAGTCAGTGAACTTGGGAGCGCGTCTAGTATGGTACAGCAATCAGAAGAGCTGAGAAAAGGGCCAAACACACACACACACACAGAGAGAGAGAGAGAGAGAGAGAGCGCAAAGGCAGCCAACCAAATGGGCTATAGGGGTACCGGAATACCAGGGTTACGGGCTTGCTGCTGGGGATCTTTCTTTTACAAATAATTAACATAAATTAATAGGAAATGAGTAGAAACAGCGCATGGCACACCAGACAACGAGCTAAAGTCAGCAATCAGGCTGAGACTCAGACTGCGGCCGGTTACAGTTACAATAGCATTAACATGGCCCAACACAAAAAAAAATAAAATAAATAAAGAAATACATAAAGTTCGTGTCTTAAGTCTTTTGTTTTTCTACTATTTAAATATCTCATTTTTTTTTGTTTGCTTTTTTAGATTCATAATTTTGACTGCCTCGCATAGACAACCTATATATATATATATATATATATATGTATATGTATACCAATTTGTATGTAGTTGCATAAGTATGTTCGAAATCTCGCCCAGTTATTTATGGGACACCGCACAGAATGACGGGCGAAAAACGCAAGAAACGCATTTATGGCGCATTGCAAGTTGCGAGAAATTGCAGCAGCCATTTGGATGCATTCATCGTCTTGGTGTCAGCCAACTAATCAGCACCTGTCATGCGTGCAACGCAATCAGGAAGCAAAAACAACAACCTAACCCACAAAACAACTTAGCTGAGCCTCAGCTTAGCTCAGTCCCAGTCTCAGTATGAGTCTCAGTCCCAGTCTGTAGCACAGTCTCCAGTTTCAGTAACCATAATGTGGCCTGTGACGGGGCCTAAAACTTCAGCTCCTCCTGCTGTTCAGCCCACGATGATGTGATTAGGTATGGTGTTTTATGGGCTTACGTACATGGAGCATGTCATGATGTAATGTTTATATGGGATGCCAGGCAGTGAGGCAGCTAAAAACGGCAACATCTCTGTGACCCCACCCATCAATGAACAGCCCATCAATAGATAACTAATGGACTTCCAACCAAACTCTGCCATTTTTACTACACACGATAGATATACGAGAGACATGAACAATGTACATACATACATATAATTCGAAAGCTAAAATATATTATTTTAACTGTGCACTAACAAAATTTTGCAGCTCATTAGAAGTGTGGGACTATCGAAAGCAAAACTATCGTTTAATAAATATACCAATCGATAAAATCAGATGATAAAACTATCAATTTCTAACAAATACCTTAGAGAATAATCGTTAGCTCTAACTTATTAAATTAGCTTTGGAATATCTTTTATTATACTGAGATAAAGAAAGTTTTAAATGATCTTACATTATTATCAATTGCACGTCAACCACACCTACTATTTGAGTTACAGATGGTAAAGGAATTTCTATTATGATAGGACCATTTCTTTTTAAATTTACAACTTCCTTTAAATCATTGTAGCTTAACACGTAATATATATATTATTTATTATTTATTATTTCCACAAAGACTAAAATCAAAGTCGACAGACTTAGTTACATGTACTATATATGAAGATCATGGATCTATGTTAGTGTGTAACCAAACTGTGGGGATCGAACAAATCGCGCAATTGAACTCTTCATATTAGTTGGAAATCAAAGAAATTTATGTTAATAAACATACAAATTTTTATTTATTTAAAAAATTATTAAGTGAAAGTGCATCGATTGATCGTCACACACACACACACATATACAGAGAAATACATTTTCAAATTCCGGTAAATCAATTTCTGTTTACAGACACGCGCCAAATTATTTGCTTACTAAGTAGATGTATTTGAAGAGCTCTCCGAAGATATGTAAAAGTACAAATATACTACTTAAAATTGATTATTTATTGAATCAATATTTAATGTACATCTGTGTGAGATTTACGAATTGCTGTGGCGAATTTCGCGATTGGTTCGTCACAATACATAGCAGACACAGCTAATAAAATAATACATTCAAGATAATGCTTAAATAATTGTTAAACATATCTCTCAACAGCAATAACAGAAGGCTGAAAAAAGGAGAGAGGCTAATGTAGGAGTCTAACACTTAATAAGTAGAAATAGTTGGATTAATAAGTGAAATAACAATAAAAACACAAAAGAGAATCGTCTAATTGAAAGTGCACTTTAAAGATTTATAAAAACATTATGATAGTAATCAAATATTCAGAATATAAGAATCACAGTATTCTCTTCCAAAAACGATAGATAAACAAAAATGTTAACATATATTATCTGATTATAATTGAATATTCTAAAGATAAATGTTAGTGTATAATATATTATTATAATGAAAAATTCAGATCATTTAGATCAAAAAATTGTCTTTATAAAAGCAAAAGCTAAACAAATGTGCTAAATATATATTATATCGAAATATTCAGAATATATAGATCAAAGTATTTTTTTTCAAATGTGGTTAAGTTAGTCATAAAAGGGAGCCAATCAAAAATTCTAATAAAAAAGAATTTCAGTGATAATAATGAAGTCAGATAAAGGAAATGGGATTATAAAAAAGATACAAGTTGCAAGTTTAAACTCATGCCAGATATTGTCTCACTTTTAGGTATAGCATGTAAAGAATCAAGTAACTTTGCATAAAAAAGCCATGATAATTTATTCACATAACGAATTCAAATATTGAAGATGAGTGTCAACTGATGCCATGTGATTAACTCCAACCTACAGTCTTAATCATTGACCCCCTTCCCTTCCTCTTTATATGATTGAAGCGCTGCATGAAATAACCAATTTCTGCGTTTTGAAAGTGATTTGAAAATTTGTAGACTTTGATGCAAATGACCAGCTGTCTATTGTTATACAATCGATTCAATACAAAGGCCTTCAGTAGTGCCACGCCCCTTCCCCCCCCTCCTTCTGCCCTTTCTACTCCTTCTGCCAAGCTCTGTCTATCAGCAGACACGCATGCGCATCCGCAGATCAATTGATTGATAAGCGCACGCAGACACATCAATCAAGTTGCCATTAATTGAGCACGTCTGTGATCAAACGCTGCCACTAGATGGCGTTTTATGTAATTCTGTGTTTCGAGGCGAAATAAATTAAAAAAAAAAACATAGGAAAAGAAAAATAAAAGGTAGCAAAGTTTTAGTTTCTAGAGTCATTTTCGACCACTATCGAGTTGGACAATCTTTACGCGATGTTAACGCTTCGTAACTTTTGTAATTGCAAAACCAACTGGAAGAACTTCGTGTTGTCTCTGTCGAGTAAGGTACTCGTAGATCTCGAAACGATCTAACATCAGCATAAGCTTAAGCTTAACCAAAATTAAATGATATAATTACGGTTCCTTTATTTTATTTCCCACTTGCGATCCGTCCAGCTCATTAACATTGTATTTATCTTGTTTTGCTCTTCTGTTCTTTCCCTGTTTTGCTACAAGAATTCATTCTTTCATTTTTTTGGGCGCGTGTCTCGCTGCCAGGGTCAGAGTACAACGGACATTATGACTTAATTTCTTAAGTTTCTTTCTTGTTAAGCAGCTTGAACTCTTTGCAATTTCCAGGAAGCTTTACAATTGACGGCACATGCCCCATGCCCCATGTTCCATGTCACATGCCGCCAGATAAGCTCAGGTGTTCACAAAAACTATTAAATTTAACAGACAAAAGCCACTTTGATATATGGCTAACTAAAACAGAACAGAAGAGATACTTGCATTCAAAGATACACACGTACTTAAATGCACTCATATATAAATTGAAAGATAGTGAAAACATTGTGCACAGATATAGACACTATGTTAAACATGAGTTACAAAAATACAGTTACACAGATGCCTATATATGTATGCATATATGAAGCTATTGATTCAGAGATATAGATACAAATATGCAGATATAAAAGTACAGATATAAAAGTACAGATATAAACACGTGTGCAAAAATTCAGATACATAAATAGTAATAATAATAATAACATAATCAAATAAGATACAGTTACATAGATGCAGATATCAAGTTACAGATTTCAATTTAAAGCTACTTATAAAAAACGTTGCAATCTTATAGATAGAGATATGCTGACAAAAATAAAGACACTGAAGACACAGATATAGTGGCAATAATAGAGATTTTTAGATAAACATATTCCAAATTTACAGATTTTACAGATACAAATTGAAATGAAATTAATTAAAGATGCAATTATAGTACTTATGTACAGATACAAAGAAACATAAAATAGTAAGAACAATGATCGAATTACATTTACAGATGTGCAAACTTATAGATACAGCTACACAGTCAAAGCTACAGATACAAAAATGCTAATTATTATTGCAGCCATATTAAATTCATCTCCCCAGTCGATCAATTTGAGTCTTTGTCCTCAAATTAACTACACAAAGTACAGGGTATTTGAAGCGCTACCCTGACTGCCATTGAATCGCAGTCACAATTGAACATTGACGCTCCCTAACTACTTATTAATATGCACCTTAACTGCAGCTTTGCACCTTTATTTAGTGCCAGGAGCAGCAGCTGCCACGCCCTTAATGCCACTCCGTCTTCGACTCCCATTTCGACTACGAAGCGATCGATGTGCACGTAATGGTGATTATGATTGTGATTGTGATGTGCTTTGTGTCTGTGTGTGCTTGTATGTGGTGTGTATGTGTGTGTGTGTGTGTGAGGCACACCCACATGCGTTTTCACCTAATCAATCGGAGTGGTCAATAAAAAGAACCGACGCAGGGGCAACCAGTTGGAGTCGACTCGCTGGAAGGCAATTTATGTGCGCTAATCACATGAAATAGATCAAATTTCTTCTTTGTCGGTAGCCAAAGAGGAGATGCTTGAGGAGAGTGGCAGAGAGGCGTAGAGAGAAGGAGAGAGAAGGTGAGAGAAGGAGAGAGAAGGTGAGGCAGACAAAGCGAACCAAAACGAAGCGATATTCGTTCATGTGGTTGAAAAGGCAGCGTATTAACGGAATTTCACTTGCTGCTCTTGTGGCATGTTCATGTGGCAACTAACTGTATGACTCGCTGTGCGTGTGTGTATATGTGTGTGTGTGTGTGTGTGTGTGTGTGGGTTGCCATCTTATAACCAGACAGTTAAAATGTTTTAATTTTATTTTCTTTGACTTGAGATTGCGGCTTTTGGCTTTTGTCGCACTCTCACCGCCTAATCTATGGGAATTGGAATTGGAAATGGAATTGGAATTGGAAGTTGGCAGTGGAATCGGTAGATTGTTGGCAATGAGGTGGAAGCTATATTAACTGTCCAGCACTGAGGCTGATTGGTTTTGCCATGCCGCACACGACTTGGCCGGGCTAATGATGATTACCCACTTTTACCCAGGCTCATATGGACAACATATGTATGTTTATAAAAATCAAAAGCGGTTTAACGCGTTTCACGTTCAAGACACGAGACTCGCAGACTCTGAGACTCATTTCATTGCAATTCAATTAAAAACGCTTAGCACAGCTGCACAGAGCACCCCCCCCCCACACACCCCTTTCAGTTGCACTCCCGTCTGCTAACTCTAGCAGTGGAGATATTCAATCTGCGATCTCTCAGATCTCTCGCTCCGTCTGCAAAGTCGACGCACCCAAAAGAAAGCCACTTGTTCCGAGGCCGAGTTATTGTCGTCGTTGTCGTTGTCGTTGTTGTTGCTGTTGCTGTTGCTGCTGCTTTTATTATTGGTAGTTGAAGCGACATTGAGAAACTAACTGCCACCACATGTGGCAAGCATGCCTGTCGTGGGGCGTGGCAGTTGCTTCTTCCTTTTGCTTTAATGGCACACAGCCAGAGACGACGACGGAGACGCGGATCGGTTTCATATCGATCCAACACGGCCTTGGCTACAGCTCGAGGGGATTTGTGGCAGATGCAGGGGAATTACACGCAAACTCTATAAAAGCAATTTCGATTTTTGTGCTCGGACTTTCAGTCGGGATTTTTCCAAAATAAATGCGGGACAAACATAAGTTGCAAGCACCGAAGCATTTATACTCTAGTTTCGTCAAGTGTCAAACAGCACAATATAAAAATCACATTTTTCTGTCACATATGTCAGAAAAATACCAATATTTTGACTCCACTGCTCTCGATCTAGTTACAAGTCAACAAGTCTGGAAAGAACTTTAATTTAAATAAGAAATTAGTAATTATTTCTTTTTAAATTAATTTATTTAATTATTTTGTTGCTGTCAACTTATAGCAGTCGACTAGTTTGAATTAGGCTTAAATTAATCTATTAATATTAAGCATAAAGAAACAACAAGTAATATGAAATTTTATTCAAGTATATACATAAAATTTTATTTTTTGAATTCATTTATTTTAATAGATTCATTCAATTTTTTTTACTTCATTATTTTAACTTTTTTTCAATTCTGACAAGGCACGATATTTATAGTATTTGTTTTACCTTTGACTTACAGAAGATTTCCATTAAAATATATATTATAATGCACAAATATTTAGTTGATTTTATGCTCTTTGAATAGCAAATGTATCGCAAGTCAATGCTCACATACCCTACACCTTGATATACCCTAAAACATAGCATTTACTTAAGTGGGTAACCAGTTCCCAGACGATGCTCGACCAATTTAATTGCAAATTATTCGTATAAACTTTTTTATTGTAATTATTATGTATATATATATATACATACATTATTATTTTAGTTTTAGTTTTTCTATAAGTGAAAAGTGAAATCAATGAAATTTCAGCTGTCTGTGTGTGTGTGTGTGTGTGTGTGTGTCTGAGTTTATGATTACACATTTTTTGGGTAGGCGGGGCCTTTGGACCAATAGCATGTCAGCAGGTTAGCAGGGATTTGTTAAAAGAGCTGGTGAAATCTTTCAGATTGCCGCAAGTTGTTGTTGCTATTGCTGCTGCTGCTGTTGCTGTTGTTGTTGTTGTTGTTGTTGTTGTTGCCAAAACGTGCTGCACATGCATTTGAACATTATATATATGGGACCAAAAATAATCACAATTTTGCTGACCAAGGTCGCACACGAATTTACGCTCTGGCATTTACAATAATAATAATGAGTGCATGAGTGTATTTATGAGTGCATTCACTTGGTACAACTGGTATGCATATCAATTGAAAGTTAAACACGATTTTACACTGCAGCTTATTCATTTTTTCTTCTTTCTTATAGCAGATACATCATGTCTTTTATGACAATAAATATAAAGACTTAAAAAAAAGTTGATTGTACTAGAAGTAAGTCTTAATACTATACATTATACACATATTCTTTTGAAAATAAGATTACTAACCAACTTATAGTGTACAAAAGTAAGATAGGGATTTTATTATCTATTTAAAAGTGGATTAGAAAGAACGAATAATTTAGAAAAACCACCAGAATATACAGAACTTAAACACTTATTTCTTATTTCTTCAGCTGTTTGATTGCATTACAATTCTTAAGCATTGTATAGTACATCTTTTGGGCAGATAATGTGTATAGAAATATATATTAAAATGACTGTAAAACTAACAACATTAATTGAGGGAATGCGCTGAACTTAATTCTATACAGAAAATAGACTAGAAACAAGAACAACAATGATGAAGTTCATGGCACATTATTTGATAAGCCCATAATCATTGAACCGAGGGAAAAAAAATAGAAATACTCTCAAACTTTATGACATTTTCCACTTAGGAGACCAAAAATGAGATAAGATAGAAGCAATTAAGGTTGCTGCAGTACCTCATCTCAAGATGTTCTCGTAATTAGGCAATTAATATACCCGACAGTTATGAAATCCAAGAAAAACCACAGCCGTAGCATTTGAAGACAATTTGGGCCTAAAGTAACTGCACGGCAAATGAGTGTTGTTCTTAATTAACGATGAAAGCGCCTTTTTAAAGCTAAGTCATTCTAACAGCTTAGTTTCAGATTGAGAAAACACTTGTTTTGCGAATTTTCAGTCGATAATTTAGTTAAATTTAACAATATTATTTTAATCAACTTGATAAATTAACTTAAATTGTACTTGTTTCAAGCTCTTAAAAAATAAAATATATTTTATTCAAACTTTAAAATTAAAGTTCAGTTTTCGAAAGTGAATTTGAAAATGTGGGGCAGCAACGAATTGTATAAATATCGACACCTTTTGGCGGCTGCTGACTAAATTTGGACACTTCCGTTTCCGTGCCCCAAAGGCGAATCGATTACAACAACAAAAGATGAATAATAACAACAGCAGCAGTGACCACAAATATAACAAAAACAACAACAACAAATTGTTTTATTATGGACAAATAGAATAATTTTTTGCGGATTTCACTTGGCCTGGCTAATTAAAGACACCAAGTTAAATGGCAAGTTTTGCACGCGTGTGTGTGTGTGTGTGTGTGTGTGTGTCTGTGTGCAGTTGGAAAACTTGTAGAATGCATAGAAACGACGACGACTTTTCAAAGTGCTCAATGCTATATCAATAACAAAAACTGCAGTCGCCGCTAGCCGCCTCGTACACCTGTTTAAGTTAAAAACAAAAATAAAAAATAAAAATAATATTAATAATAAAAAAAATGCTTGTAAGTGGCAACAACACACTGGCCTGGCCTGGCCTGGCCTGGCTTGGCCAGGGCCAACAGCAACAACAGCAACAACAGCAACAACAACTGCGACGCTGCGCCCAAAAATCCAACAACTTTTAATTTCAAAACATTCCAGCAAAAGACTTGTCGGCAGCAAAGCCAAAGTCGCGTCGCAGTCAGCGTCGAGAGCGGCAGCGGCTCAGTACGAGCGGCTTGACTTTCTTTGCGGCGGCTTACAAGCAGCAAGAGCTACAACAACAGCAGCCAGCACAACAAGTGTGTCTGTGTGTGTATGCATACCTGTCCGGCAGTTAGCCAGGCAGCGACGTCAGCAGCGACGGCAGCGACGGCCGCAGCAACAGCGACAGCGACAGCGGTGGCAACAGTTTTCAACTGAAGTCAGTCGATAGCAGGCGGTCAAAGCGTTGAGACGTCGTCAATTGCGCGACGCGTTTAAAACGTAACGTAACGCAACGTTAAACAAAAGCAGCAGCAACAACAACAACAATAACAGCGATCAAAGCAAAGCTTTAAAGCATAAAGCTCTTCAAGTCGCTCTTCGTTTTCATTTATTATTATTTTTGTTTCTGTGCAAGTCAAGGTGTGTGTTTGTCTCTCTCCCTCTCTTTATACAATATATGTATATGTATATGTACATATGTATTTCATATTATTATTTCTGTGTGTGCCAAGTGCAGAGAGAGACGACGAGTGAGAGCACAGTTTGTAACTGCTCTCGCTCTCTTGCAATTACCGTTAATCAAATAAGTTTTGTAGAAATTTAAACGCTTCAACTTGCGCATGTATACATATATAGTTGTAAGTGTGCGTGTGTGTTGAAGTGTATTAAACGGTTCATTGATCGAGTTCAGCTGAAATGGAGCAAATGCCAGCAACAACAACAACAACAGCCACAACAAAGCGGCAAAGCGGCAAAGAGAGCCGAAAGAAAACAAAAAAAAAAGCAAAGAGTGCAAGTGCTGCGCGTTCTTTAATGTCTGCGTATGTGCGCATGTGTGTGTGAGTGTGTTGTGTGTGTGAGTGTGTGTGTGTGTCACCAATTTGGTGCTTCTTCTACTTCGTCTTCTTCTTCTACTGCTTCGTGAAATGCGCTTAACCCATTTTAATGTGAACACTTTGTGTCCGCGCAAAGCAAAATCCAATAAGCCAAGCTAAAGAGAACGCCAAAAGAATAACAATTGCGGCTTCAATCAGTCTATATGTCTAGCCAAAAGAGGGCGCTTGAATGCCAACAACATCGGCCTCAATGGCAATAACAACAAGCCAAACAGTTGCGACTGCAAATGAAAAGAATTAATGCGATGTATTTGTACATTCAGTTTATTAAAATTCAGTTAAGAGAATCTTTAGTTTTCAATCCGATTGAAAATACATATACATATGTACATGAATATATGCCTCAATTAACTAGTTTTCAAAGCTAAATTTTTCATCTCTAAACATTTTCTTAGATTTTTACTTATAAACGTATAAGAGCATCGTATAATACAACACAATACACGTAGTTGCTAAAACAGAGTCTCTTTACCTAAGTACCTTATAGTATTTACTGACTATTTATGTAAATTATAGAACTCGCTCAGCACTCCCTCATCTGGAGAAAAAGAACAATTCAAGTTTCATTTATTCCAATCACAAACCACATCAGAAAGCTCATTCTATTTTGATTGCTCACTAGTTTTGGATAATTATAGTACACTCGAATGACATAAATTTAAATCTTAACTACAGCAGCTGCAAAGCGAAATAACAATTGAATATCAAAAGTAAAGATATAATAAAAATGTTATTAAAACAGATTCAACTTAAAACAATCCAAAAGAAACAAAGTATTAAACAAAAAATGCACTCCATTAATTAAAACTGTTTTCATATATTAATAACTTGATTTCATATTATTAAATTTTAATATTTAAATAACTTGATTTCATATTATTAAATGCAACTTGTGAGCTATTCCTGAATTTAAGAACAATAGACTTAACGTCTTTCACTTTATGGATAGTAATTATACATTTTTTTATGATCGGCAAATTATCGAGATAATATCACGTTTATATTATTATAATTTCTCAGGACTGGTCATAAACTGTATTAGCTTCATTAATTTTCAAATGAGTCGAGCTCGAACTTGTGCTAATACGAGTTTATTAACTCGTGCAGTAAAGTGGTTAAAATTTATGTACAGCAACCCGTAAATCATTGGCATATTTAGATATTTATAGACATATAAGATGTACATATGCATATTGTTATACAAAAATGCTTATTTAAGAAAACGAAGTTCAATTTCAACTTGGCAAATATGTCTAGATATATAAGATCTGGATCCGCACATTCCACCTGTTTGCATATGTCACATTCAAATATTTGCAGTCTGTATATATATCCCCCAGTTTGAAGCTTAGAAACCAGTTGAGAAGGATGACAAATACATATAAAAAGATCACATTTTGCGTAATAAATAAACACATTTAATTAGGGTATAAGTTGAATTTAAAGTTCAGGTGTTTATCCACATTTTTTCATGTTCTCCTGGTACTTTTATAAAGAAATACAATTTTATATGTGCTATTTCTTTTATTTGTGTATTTAATTATTATTTTTTTTATTTTTTTTTTGCTTTTGAAGCTAATAATTTCGTTTGTTTAGCAGCTTTTGTTATGTGTGCTGTGTTATTGTCGTGCTGTGGGCCGCTTTTGTGTCATATGTAAATTTAAAAGGCACACATTACGGCTGCCATATAACATTGATAAATATCTTGAAGCTGAAGAATAATAACAACCCAGTACAATAACAAAAACCAAATAAAAGTAGAGAGAAAGAGAAGAAAAACCGAAAAATAAAACCAGATTCTTTATTGCCTACGCAAGATGGAGATGTCGCACAACAAGTTGTATCAGCTCATCGATTATGAATATTATTGAGAAGATATACGAGTATATCTACAACATTAATACCGTTGCTAGCTCGTTCTTCTTGCTGTAGCTCTCTGTTTGTAGACGTCAGTATCTTGGGCATATACCTTGTTTTCCTCTTTCTTAAATCCCCACAGAGTGGAAACATATTATGACACACGGACCGGCTGTGTTGTCTTGCGGGTTTTTGGGATTGAAATTTGTCTAAAGTGATGCCGTTAGCAAGGCCCGTACCCATGGCTAACAGCATAAAGCATAAAGCATAAATATTAGGCATTTCGCATGTATCGTAGTATTTCAAGGTGTCTTTGATGCATTACCAGTTTCTGATCACTCCTCATTCCCCAAGCATTCCATGCTCAGATAATTCCCGATGATGCAAGTGCCTAATGCTATATCCGATTTGTACAATCCTCCACAAGCATCTCTGATTGCTGATGATCCCATAATCAGAACGCATTTTTCACATTGGATTCGCATTTAGATGCTTGATTTTGATGGGTTCTGATCTAACATTAAGAGGCTTTCGTTAAAGATTATTTCATAGAAATTTAACTTAAAATTCTCTTCTAGAGACAACACTTTAATTTTATCTGGCTCAGAGCATACCCTGTATATTTATAGTTAGGCTATACTAGTTAGACTAAACTCATTTTAAGTGTATGGATTAATGTTTATATTATTATATTTTTTAGGGAAATATGTGTTAACTGTTAAGTGCGAACTCTGAAATCCAAATATATATACTCAATCCATCAATTCTAGATAATTTCGCTATGAAAAAAATAGTATAAATAAAATGAATTTCTGATAAATTCGGCATAAATGTTCCTTATCTTCAATGTATGAAATGTGTAAAAATGAGAAGAACATTTTCAACTTGACCCAACCTCTTTACGCTTATTTTTAAATCTAAAGCTGTCAACTATTGTATTTACACATTTTAGCCCATCAGTTTTTCATTCTGAAACTTTCATAAAGATTATTTTTTAAGACAGTCTGAAAGACAGTGAATCTTTCAAAGGCACACACAGAATAATACCTACATAATAAAAAGATTGTTAGATTAAAGTAACTATTTATTCTTTTTAAGCAATGAAATCCTTAATAAAATGACACTTTGTACTCGAATTTTAATGTTCGCATCTCCTTACAGATGCCCAGAACTAGTTGCCTTTGAGAGGAAGACAATTGATAAATCTTGAGCTGAGCTATATTATCTTAATTGATCGGACAAAATGGCGCTACGCTTGCGTCGGGACGTCCAGAAAGCCTCATACTATGTGTGGTTCTTGGGTGCCGAGGAGGCGAAGGGATTGCGAGGGGCGCGCGTCATTAACTCAGTGCTTCCATATCTCGTGGACAGATCACGGGGCCAGGAGCCGCTCAAGGTGACGCTGCAGGTCTCGCACAAAGGCATCAAAATCGTGCAGGTAAGTGAGGGAGACTCTCCTACTCTTTTCTCCTCCTCCTCCTCTCCCGACTCCTCTCCCGACTCCTTTGTTGTACTATACAAATGCTAACAACATTTCAATCTGCTGTTAAACAGGGCGCATCAAAGCATTTAATACCACACAGTGCCATAACCAGCTCCGTGCAAACCGATGACATCGTTGCCTGTGTTCTGCTCCTTTATAATCCGGCCACAAAGTGTCCCCTGCATGTGCACGCCTATCGTTGCGACTCGGAGACAACGGCGGAGGCGTTGCATCTTCAATTGCAAATCCTCATTAATCGGCCGGACAATCAGAAGCGATTCGAGGAGCTTGAAACTAGGTGAGTTACAACTAAATTATCTTATTCTAAAAGGCACGCAATAAGAAATATTTGGAGTATTTATAAAGAATCTTCTACTAAAATGTTTCAAATATTTTCGAGATTGTTTGCAACACATTGATTTAAAACAAGTATTATATATTTTAAAAAGATGTATCTTATTCTAGAGAATAATGAATTTTTGGAATGCCTAAGGAAAATCATATCAAGAAAAAGTATCTTATTAAAAAGAATGAGAATTATTCAATATTTAATATTCGATATATTAGGGAAATCTCCTATCAAAATGTATAAAATAGTTTTCGAGATCTTCAGCGACACATTAATTTGAAACAAATATTGCACATTTGAGGAAACCAGTTTATTTTTGATGCCTCAACTCAGCTTCAGTTATTTTCTGTGCTCATCTTTAAAAACTTACACATGTTTAAGCACTTTTTGGACGGGATCTTCAAATTTACCGCAAGTTTCCATTAATTGAATGCTGCAACAAGCAGGAAGCAAATAGAAACTCGTAAGTGGTGGCATGGCACCAACTTGAACACTTATGTTAGACACTTCATTGCCCAATCGCAGCTGCAGCAGATCATTTCATTTGCTACTAATGTTAATTATGGAGATGCAGTTGCAGTTGCAGTTAAAGATATTAGTTGTAGTTGCAGTTGGAATTTGAGTTAAAGACGGCACTCTCAGCAATTGTAATATTTATATATTATATGGTATATAAAAGCAAAGCAGCAACATAAGCTATTTTTCTTTTTATTTTTATCTAAATATCAACAAAAATCTGAATTAAATAATTATGAAATAGTTATCAAAATTATATTTTTATAGAAACTTTCTCTCACTAGCAATATTTTGTTATATTTTGTAATTTTTTGTTGAACTATTTTATGTTATATTTTTCTTATTTGTATTGCTGATGAGCAGATTAATTAATTAATTGTTGTATTTCTTACCTAGTATCTCATTACTATTTGAAAACTTTTTTATTTAAATAAGATGAAATTTAATATTACAAATTTAATGTATAATGTTTATTCTTTAAAATTAAATATAATGTTTCTCACAATTTATTGATGTTGCTTCTGAGCATCACCTTATCGAAATGAGAGGTTGCAAGCAAAATAAATAAGAAAATACCGAAGACAACATAGAACCACTTAAATTTCTTGGCAATTTCCAACATTTAAGGGAAGTCAAATTAGTTTACATGTCCACGTTTGGCAACAAAAATCCAACAATCGGATTAAATTAATTGTTAAATAAGAAATATGAATTGGAAATATGTACAAATAATTAATTATATTCTGCGAATTTTAAAATAATTTGGTTTTTATTTAAATTTATTTCAATTTATTTAAGAGCAACATTTATATAAATTTATTTTTAAACTGGGAATGTTTTCTTCCCGTTCAAGAAAACAATGTTTATTTTTTTATTCAAGATTGCAAAATTGATGGCAGTTAGAATACATTTAATTGGTACTTAGCATAATTTAATTAATGTATTTCTTGTTATTCCTCGCAGATTGGGTATTTTACCACCTCTGCCCGCTGGCGGGGCAACAGGACACAGCAACAACAACAACAACAGCAACAGCAGTGGCACAGAGAAGCGGCATGATGCCACGCACAAGTCGTCGCACCATCTGCCACCACAGCAGCACCACTCGACCGGTGGCAACTATCCACATCATCATCAGCAGCAGCAGCAGCAACAGCAGCAACAGCGTCGTCATGAGACATCGCCGAAACGTTTTAGCAGCTCATTGGGAAGCGACACTGGCAACAGCACAAGGGAATCGGAGTGCAGTGAGGAGCATGTGGGCATGGGAGGATTGGGTGGATCACCTTTGTCCAGATCACCGCCGCATGGCAGCAGCAGCAGCAACAACAACAACAGCAACAGCAACAACAACAGCAGCAGCAGCAGCAGCAGCAAACATCATCCACATCTTCATTCACAGCACTCACAGCCCTTACATCATCCACATGGTCATCCCCCGCTGACAGCGCAACAGAACAGCGACCTCTTTGACTCCCTGGCCGCCGAGTTGAGGGCCAAGTTAAATGGCAATGGTCCCCCGTTGCTGTTGCCGCCCCGTGACTATGATACAGTGCATCGCTCCAAGGGCAATCTCACGGCCATTGAGCTGCGTCGCTGTCGCAATGCGTTGATTGTGGGCGGGGCTGGCACGCCCAAAGGCGCAACCGCCAACGCCAGTGGGGCAACATCAACAGCAGCAGCAGCAGTCGCTGCTCCTGCCCCGCCCCCAACCAATGCCAATGCCAATGGCAAACAGGTATCCTCGCGGGGATCCTCGGGCATTGGCTCCGATCTGGCGCCCAGTCCGGAGCGACAGGAGCTAAACAGCTCGAGTGGTGAGTCATTCAATTTTACACTAAGTATTGTAAAATGACATCAATCTATTGACAACTCGATTTTCAACGACTTTATCACGATTATTTCGATGACAATTAATCGAATATATTCAAACAATTTACGGAGAAGTCGACAACTCAATTCTAGTTTCATTCTGCATCAAAATTGGCAATTTTATTTTTAATTTTCATTCTTTAAGCTTTAGTAGTTCTTCAAAAACTTTAAACTGTCATAACTTTGTCAAATCTAAATTGAATGGAATCTACATTAAAATTCAAAATTTTTAAATATGTATTTTCCAATTTAATATCCTCCTTCAAACGATCATAACTTCAATCAAACTTACATGATTTTCCGGCGGGATGTCCACTTTATCTTTAATTTGAGTTTGTTTTAAAATTGGACATTTTTAATTTCTACTCATTAACGTTAGTTTTCATTTAAGCTTTAAACTGTCATAACTCTGTCAAACTTTTACCGAACTTCTTCAATTTTCAATCTTAAATTGCATTAACATTGGAAAATTAATCTTTTTCAATCAATTTCCATTGACACTTGGCAAATCTCAATAACGATTCTATATAATTTTATAATTTTAACTCTTTATTGATCAACTTTTTTTGTTAACATTCCCGCCCATTTTGTTTGGATTCTTCTTGATGCTCTTAACTCTGGAATTCTCATCTCTAATTTTGTGCATCTCCCAAAACAGATGAGGAGCACTGGTCCAACGAGGCGGACAATTCGGTGATCGCCTTGAAGCCGTCACAAATTGCGCTGCCGCCGCATGCGCAGCTGAAGAGGAAGAGTGCGGTGCAACCGCCGGAGGACAGTTATCTACGGGATTTGCCGGCCAAGCCGTATGTGCCGCGCCAGAGCGACCGTGATAGAGAACGGGAAAGGGAGCGAGAGAGGGAGCGGGAGAGAGAACGGGAGCGGGAGCGGGAACGCACCAAGACGCCGGCATCGTCGAGCAAATCCTGGTCACGGGAGGATGAGATCAAGCCGATCATAATGCGACCAGCGGATTATGATGCAAAATTCAACAGAGTGATGCAACAGGAGCCGCAAGCGCTGAAGCACGATGGAGCTGCCAAATTGCGGGATACGGATAAATACAATGAGATCAATCGATTGCTCAACAAGAAGCTCTCCGGTCACGACAGAGATAGGGAGCGGGAGCGTGACAGGGATAGAGAAAGGGAGCGGGAGCGGGAGCGGGATAGAGAGAGGGAGCGTGTGAAGCAGCGTTCGTTGCACGATGATGAGCTCGACGATTTCGATGACTCCGATCCGTGCAGCGAGCCACAAACACAGCAACCACACTCCATTGGCGGCTATCGCAAGGAGAATCTGACCGATAAACAGAAGTTCATGGAATACGCATCCAAGAAGCAGCAGCAACAACAACAACTGAAGTCATATGCGGCAGAGGAGGCGCAACGTTATGGAGGAAGTCGTCATCGCTATGTGGATCCCGCCGAGTTGCCCTTCGAGCAACAGTTGCCGGTGGGTCAACACAACAAATATGCGGCAATGCATCGTGGGGCAACGGAGACGCGTAGCAGCAGCAGCAATAACAACAACAGCAACAGCGAGAGACGCGAGCGGCATGACAGAGACAGAGACAGAGAGAGGGAGCGGGAGCGGGAGAGGGAGAGGGAAAGAGAAAGGGAGCGTGAGCGTGAGCGAGAACGCGAGCATTCCAGAGACCGCAATCCATATCGCGAGGCGGAGAGCCTGCCATACATACAGAGCATGGAGAAAATGATGAAGTCCACAGGCATACGCTACGGCGAGGAGTCGCCACGCAAGTCCAACAGTCGCGATGGAGCTGGCGGCGTGGGAGGAGCACCAACAATTGCCAGTCGTCGCGATGAGTACATGCGTGAATATCCGACTGCGACGCCAGCTGGAAGTCAAGTGTCGCCACGTGAACGCTTCCACGATGCCAAGGACAAGTTCCGGGCAATGGAACGCAACGGCGGCGGTCGCTATGAGCTGGATGAGCGTGACAGTGGTGTCGTCAATGGCGTTGCCGCAACCGCAGCGCCCAACACAATCACCGATTATCATCGGTCATCGTCGCGACGACGACGTGGCAGCGTCGAGCTGCCCAGCTATGTGGAGCATTGGAGCGATGAGGATGAGAAGGAGTCCATGCAGCCGCCGGAGCCAATCATGAGTCGTTCCAGAGCACGTTCCCGTGAGCACTGGGAGCAGGAGCAGCTGCAGCAGCAGCAGCAGCAGCAGCAGCGACACGGCCAGGATAGGGAGCGGGAAAGGGAGCGGCGTGAACGGGATTATCCCATGCGACGTGGTGAAGATGCCCACGAGGCCTATCGCCACGAGCGGGAGCGTGAAAGGGAACGTGAGTGGGAACGGGAACGGGAACGGGAACGCGCACAGTCCCGTCATCAGCTGCGCGGGCATTCCAGGGAATATCTGCAGTCCGCGGAGCCCGTGAACGTGGCCAAATCGAGCTCATCCCGTGTGCCACATCATGCCGAGCGTTATCCATCGCCGGCCCCAACGCCCAGCAGCAATAACAGCGGCAATGCAGCCGCCGTTGTCAGCACAGCCGGCGGCAAACCACTGTCCAGCATGCCCAAGGGATATCGGCACAGTTATGCGGAGCCGGTATTCGCTCGCTCCGGCGGACGTGTTGGACTTGCCGCCGTCAATCCCTACTAAGACAGCGATATTTGAAATATGATATATGCATACGAGTATGAAAAGAAATATCTATGCTCAAGTGTACTGTAAAGTTATATAGCGAATGTGTGTGAGCGAGAGAGAGAGAGCGAGAGCGAGAAAAAGAGACAGAGAGACAGAGAGTAACCCAATCCATGCGCCTGAATGCCTAAAAGGTATGCGCCTGTAATTATGTGCCTTCTAAATATGTTTTATATGCGTACATACTATAAACATACATATATACATATACATATACATATACATCTATATCTATAGATTAGCCTATACATATTCCATGCATATCTTTGATATACACACACACACATATTTGTAGCTAAAGACGAACGCGAACAAATCGAAACACACAATTGAAACATGCATTTTTTTTTTTTTGATCGTATTTTTAAGTTGCGCGGTTCATTGGTATCTAAATATTATACATAAATACCATATATATACAATAAATAGATATATATGTATAATCTTTTTTTTATATATACAAAACAACAATAATATCTGATTAAAAGTACATGTATCTATTGTTATCAATTTGATATTTGCATTAATAAAGCGCTAGTAAAAACAAAATACAAGAACAATCACGGAATTTTTTGTGCTTTTACAGCGAATCTTTGAAGCTATATATATATACTGTAATCCTCGGTAAAATCGGTCAATAATTGCCAAGGTTATGACACTCTGAAGTTATTGAAGAAGTGGAAAATGCAATTATAAGTAGGAAAACTGTTTCGATTTTATTGCAGATCTAAAATGAAAGCCAAATACTAATAAGATTGACTTTTCGAAAGAAAATTGGATAATATTTGAGGAAGTTATGACAGTTTTAATTTATTGAAATCGTGACAAGCACAAAAAAAATATGCTGGATAAATATCGAAATATTTCATTTGGATTTAGAACCAAAAATGGATCATGAAGACTTTCCTGAAAGAAATTGGATGATATCACATGAAGTTATTACACTTTGAAGCAACAAGCACAAAAATATATGAAATATTTAATTTTGATGGAGAATCTAGTTTGATTTCTCAAGGAAATCGGATGATACACGATGAAGTTATGACAGTTCAATAATTCATTTTTGGAATCGAAACAATCGCAAACAAAGCTTATTGCTCAATTAAACTTGCTATAAACTTTATAACAAGTTCATTTATTACATCAAATGG
This sequence comes from Drosophila sp. st01m, assembly GCA_018901795.1. Classification (NCBI taxonomy): domain Eukaryota; kingdom Metazoa; phylum Arthropoda; class Insecta; order Diptera; family Drosophilidae; genus Drosophila; species Drosophila sp. st01m. The sequence goes on along the minus strand of JAEIFG010000284.1, from coordinate 4,296,810 downwards.
ATAGATACAGATGGACTAATCATATAATTTGCGCAATCACTATGTTAATTTATAAAGAGCCGCACGGTTAGTTAACATGTCTAAGCGCCTCAGCAGCAAATTGTCCCTCGACAACCTGTCAACAACGTTTTTGGCCAACATATCGGGCATAAGGCCATTATTGGTCAGAGCCTGATGTATCAAAAAATTAATTTGGTCCTTATCCATACTGCTTCCATTGACGGCCATCAGAATGCAGCAGCAACTGAAGATGATTAGGAATATGTGGCAACGCATAGTTTCAACGGTTAACTTTTACTGACTGTTGCTGGAAGTAGTTGCTGTTATTTATACGGCACATCGCTAGATATAGGTCGGATCAGGTTGACACTGATAAGTTTCGATTTATATTCATAAACCCTTCTCGAGAGTCATTCGCATTGCGCACAATGGGCACAATCGCTGGATTAGTGGAACACACGACGTTATTCTGAAATTCTCGAAACAGCATTTTATATGCTTCCTACAAATACCCTTTCAAATTGTATCAGTTGGTTCAAGTCGGGCGACCATCACATATAGCTCCAATAGGAACGATCCAACAATTTTTTTTAGGAATTGGCAATTTTAAAAAATTTAAACAATATATCAATGAAGGAAAATTTATGTATTCGTAGTACTCTAATGTTCAATAGATCTATGGATTGAAATTAAACGACTATAATTATATACAGAATCATATATGTTTAGAATATTTTTGTAGCCAGGTATTCACAGTATAACATATTATAAGTTATCTAGATTATGATTTAAACAAACTCTGAGCCTATTAAAAAGTAAAATGAAGCCTTGGTTAATTGCAGTTCTAAATTAGAACTTCTAACAAAACTGAGAGGTCAACGCGGCGTATGATTGTTTATAATGTTGTATATTACTCAGAGCTGACCTGAACAAAATAAAAATTGCAGGGAAATTTGAATAAATTTACGGCAATGCATGCGCCCTGCTCACTTTGCTCGCCCAACCCAGGCTCAATTCGCTCGCAACGATCTGCGGCAACAGATGAGTGTACACTTCTATTTAACCCAGAAAAAAGAAACATTACCTAAAAAAGCCGAAAATTGTATGGCTGCCTTAAGTTCAGACCACAACATTTTGTGCCACGATCACTCAATTTGTTATCTGCATTCACTAGAAAAATTTATCTCTGAATATAAAAAGGATATTTACTGCTGCTGTCTATAAACTTTCATTTATTAGATTCACCCAAACAGATGGACTTGTTTAAAATTCCAATTATTATTATTACATATTCAATGCCGCACGGTGGAGCTCCCTGTCTAAACGCTTCAACAACGTGTCGTTCTTTGACAACAAATCGACAACGGTTTCGGCCAGCGTATCGGGTTTGAGATTCAATCCGTCCAGAACCTCTTTCAACCATGGAGTAACTTTATCCTTATCAGAATCTTTTATTTGGGCGGATATCAGGATGCAGAAGCAGCTGAAGACGATTAAAAAAATCTGGCAATGCATATTTTCAACGGTTCACTTTTGACTGACTGTTGCTGGTAACAGGCACTGATATTTATATGCCAAGCCAACAGCTCCAGGTTTAACAAGTCCGGCACTGATAAGGGTTGATTTATGTGCACCTATTTTAATTAACTTTTCCATCTTTTAACTTCCGTATATGTTATCGATCCGTGTCATAGAAGGCATAATTAATGTACTATCCATGTATTCAAACTTATACTCCGAATTAAAACTAACTTTTAGAATCATAACATCGCAGATCAAACACATTATAGTGTTATAAGATATATATATATATGATTTATTTCATTTGATTTCAAACTCCATTAACTACAATATCTAAAAAAAAAACTTCTGGTTTTCTATACCTGTATATAATATTTACATTTTTCTACAGTCCAGATAAAATATTGTGTTTAGTCCAAATCAACTATAGATATGAAGAAATTCGTGCGGACCAAAGCAAACAAATGCAGCTAAAGTAAATAAAGATAGAAGAATAGTCGTGCAGACCCAATTCTCCAAAGACATAAGCATCTTCGTGAGTATCAATGCACATAAATATTAAAAAAATAACTTCTTGCGGACAGCGGTTATATAAGCTGTCGAAGAAGCTAAGAAAGAAACGTCTATGTCATAAACTTATATTGAACCCTATTAATTCTGAAGCTTTGATTGATAAAGATCGATGTGTTCTGGTAAATGCGACCAATAAACCCAATTTCAATGATGCATCATCGCATGTCACTATTCAGAAATATACAATATACAGAAATTACAATAAATTATAAAAACTATCGCTGATTTCTGTCAGCCTTAAATTATACCAGGGAATTATTATTGATGTATGAAGATCCAAATTCGTGATATTAGTGCTTTCGACTTATTCAACGCGAAAATATTTTAGCCGATCAATCGAGTTAATTATATCGATTCTAAAAAGAAAACTGGAAAATTCAATTCGTTTCCGCCCCTGTCCATTTTTAACACTTGACGCTTTTTAAAAAGTTTCGGCCTGATAAAACTTTGTCAAATCTTAACCAATTTCTAAGCTGAATATCAATTTTATTATTTGAATCTGCATCAAAATTGGTCGTATAAGCCTTACCAATATTGTATCAAATCTGATCATTATTTCGGCGGAAAATGCCGTAAGAATTCGTACGATTTTCATTGTCAGAAACGCTTGAAACGATTGCAAGATATTAAAAAGATAATATCTGTGGTTGCTTTTACTTGCTAAAAGCTTTATAGAAAGTTCATTTATTATATATTTTACATCTAAAATGTTAGCTTTATTATCAATCCCAATAAACAATATTGCCTATTTATTGCCGCACGGTGTAGCTCCCGGTCTAAACGCTTCAACAGCCCATTGTTCTTTGAAATCATATCGACAAAAGATTCCGCCAGCTTTTCAGGCTGAAGTTTATTTTCTTCCAGCATCTCCTTTACCCACTCTTCAACTTTGGGCTTATCCACATCTTCAATTAATTCTGCAGATATCAGGATGAGGCAACAGCTGAAGACGATTAGAAATATCTGACAACGCATATTTTCAACGGTTTACTTTTGACTGAATGTTTCTGGTAACAGGCACTGATATTTATATGCCAAGTCAACAGCTCCAGGTTTAGCAAGTCTGGCACTGATAAGGGTTGATTTATGTGAACCTATTTTAATTAACTTTTTTCCATCTTTCAAACTGTTTCCATCTCTAAAGTAATTCACATGGTGCTTCAACTTCCGTATATGTTATCGATCCGTGTCATAATGTACTATCCCTGTGTTCAGACTGATCCTCCAAATAAAAACCTACTTCTGGAAATATAAAATCGCAAATCAAGAACAATAATTGTTTGACTTATTTCATTCTGTTTCAAAGTCCATTAAGTAAAGTAAACTTCTGTTTTGTTACAATATAATGGAACTTAAGATATCATATACGAAATTTCGTGCAGACCAAAGCAAAAAAAGATATACAAACTTTAGTGCGGACTAAAGCAACTAATGCGGCCAAAGTAACCAAAGTACAAGAAAGGTCGTGAGCAACAATGCACATAAAGATTAAAAAACTTCGTGCAGTCATATATGTATATATAAAATATAAATAGACCTTTATCCATTCTAAAAATAACCAAGAAAAGCAATTTTAAATGATGATCGTCGCATTTCACTATTTAGAAATATACAAAATCATAGACAACTGACAGTTTTTCGATTCCGAACTGTAATTCGATAACAAATATAATAAGTAACAAATTAGTATCTGTGATTTCCGTCAGCATATAATTATGCCACGAAATTTGTATTGTTATAGGAATCAAATAATATTTGTGTTCTCCACTACTTTAAATCGATAATACTTTTCACGAACAGTACTTCCTACTGACGACTATTAAAATCGTAGCCGATTTTCTTGCTGATTATCAATTTTATAATTATTTGGCCTCTTTCCTACATTTGTTTCCATCACTAACCAGTTTTTTCATACCTTGTCACATTCATTCTCGACTCTTAAGATATCTGTACTAAATTAATAGATTGTCTATTTTGTATTTCTTTATACACCCTACCAAATTTGTTTTAAGCCGAAATTAATTCAATATAATTTTTGTTTGCAAATTTAATAATGCATGCAAAGAATTATAACGATATTTGCAGAGCGTTTAAAATCAGTCGTTGTGTCGGAAACAATTGATGCTGTGCAAGAAATAAAATAGATAAGAACTGTTTTGCTTTTACTTGCTATAAACTTTATAGGAAGTTCATTTATTATATTATAACAATCCCAATCAACATTATGGCCTATTTAGTGCCGCACGGTTCAATTCCCGGTCTAAACGTTTTAACAGCCCATTGTTCTTTGCCAACATATCAACAATGTTTTCGGCCAGCTTTTCGGGAGTGAGTTTATATTTTTCCAGCGTCTCATTCGCCCACTGTTGAATTGTGAGCTTATCCGAAATTTCAACTGCAGCGGCGGCTATCAGAATGCAGCAGCTGAAGACGATTAGAAATATTTGACAACGCATATTTTCAACTGTTTACGTTTAACTGACTGTTGCTGGTAACAGACACTGATATTTATATACCAAGCCAACAGCTCCAGGTTTAACAAGTCTGGCACTGATAGGGGTTGATTTATGGGCACCTATTTTAATTAACTTTTACCATCTTTCAAACTGTTTCCTTCCCTAGAGTAATTCGCATGGTGCTTCAACTTCCGTATATGTTATTGATCCGTGTCATGGAAGGCATTCATTAATGAATTATTCATGTATTTATGTATTCTTCCATATTAAAACTTACTTATAGAAACTTAACATCGCAGATCGAACATATTATAATGTTATGAGATAGATGTTCAAGTTATTTGATTCTGTCTTCAACTCTGTTAAGCACAATATACAAAATACACTTATGTCTTCATACAAAATAAAGGAACTTAAGATACTTGTAGTATAAGGCACTTCGTGCTGACCAAAGCTACTACGTAATATATATATATATTGGATTTCGTGAGCTCAAAGCAATTAAAGATGTAAGAACTTTCGTGCGAGCCTAGGAAAATAAACTAAAGATATAAAACTGTTGTGCAGACTGAAGCCACTAATAATACAAAACAATGCGACAAAAGAAACTTAAGATAGAAGAAAATTCGTGAGCATTTAAGTTCCCAATTAAATGCAAATTCCTAGGTGGCAAATCACCAAAACATCTAAAAAACTGCATGCATACAGAAGTCACAGAAGCTATCAAACAAGCTATAGAAAAAATATGTGTCATCAAATTATATAGACATCTTTCAATTCCAAGCTAGATAATTGATGTGTTCTGTTAAACGTGACTATTCACTAACATAAATGGCAAACCTTGTATCACGAAAAATCATGGGTAACTAATACCTTTTTTTTCCATCATCTCACGCTTTATTCCAAAGCGGAGAGAGAGACATTTATTATTCATTAATCTTAAAGTCACTAGGAATCGTTCAGTTCCTTCTGAACTTAACCTAATGTGTGGCTTAAAAGTTAATATTATGAATAATGTTCCTTAATTATAATATATAAAAATATACCGTCTAAAAGCTACAACGTAAGCTATGCTATCTTACGTGTAAGGAGTTCATGGGGATATATTCTCTTCAGACGTCGGAAGGAAATGGGGTCGACAAGATCATTCGCCAACGTGTTCGGGTGGGCGGTAAGTCTGTCGACATATCGACTGCTGTGGAAATTTATTTGATCTCCCAGTGAGACAACTTTTAAGTCCCTTTCAATGACTCGGTTGCTCACATACCAGAGTAGCCCAGATGCATGTCGTGCCGCTCGCGATTGTATTACTCTAAGCCTATTAAGCTGAGTCTTAAAGGCAGTTCCCCACACTTGGATGGCGTAGGTCAGTTTTGGACCTAATATGGCTTTTATTAAGAGAGCCATAGTTAAACTAATACCTTTTTGTTTTTTTGTTTTAGAATACCCTTTACTTGATTTTTAAAATTGGCGTTATTTATCGTCTTCATTCCAAGGCAACTCTACCATGCTTGCTTGAAAGCGATAACAAGTGTTTGATGGCGATCAGTGTTTCGATAACATTAACAACAGCCACATTGCTTATCGCTTCTTTGTTTTCCGCCTAAAAAGTATGCCGCGGAATTTTTTTTATTGTTATAGGAACATTCAAAATTAGTACATTTTGTAAATATGAGTTGATAGTCTGAAAATTTAAATTTCTTTACCCGTAAAGAATTTCATAGTTGTTTCATATACTAAGTTATCGCTTTTTGGCAAAAAGCTTATGGTCATCAACAAATAAATCTTCGTTCTTGTTTTTGTTTTGTTTTACATTTTTATTGTTTAATTTAAAAACTCTTTGTTTGGTTTTCACAATAGTTTTTCTTAAGATTTTTTCAAAACAAAAATAAAGAAGAAAAATATAGTTTATATAATATATTTTTTCCTTTTTCTCACTTGTTTTTTTTCGTTTTCTCGTTTGTTTTTTTTTTTTGTAATAATATTAATTAAAAATATTGTTTTTTCTTTTTGTTTGTTTTCTCTCGCAAGTTAATTTAAGAAACAATTAATCAAGTTCTTATTTAATTATACAAATTTAAAAAAAATAGTAATTATATAATAATAAAAATAATATTTATAACGGGGGAAAATGCAAAAATATGTTCTTGTTGTTGTTGTTGTTTGCTTTTGTTTGTTTGTTGTTGTTGTTAGCTTTTGTTTGTTTATTAATGTTGTTGTTGATGTTACTGCGATTAGTTTCTTCCCATTTTGATGAAGAAACTATGTAAGAGGGATGGAACATTGGGAGTGGTTCTGTGTGTGTGTGTGTGTGTGTGTAATAAACAAAACAGTTGCGACCATTTTACAAAATTTTTTAACTGAGCGGATCTGCGATGTCAAGGTTGCGGGGAGGGTAACTAATTGATTGTCGTTTAACACTAGACTGTCAAAACCGTTGGCGGATGTGTCTGCTATTTTTGTTGATTTTTCAATATATTTTTTATGTAAAGCTGCGCTTCTCTTACTCCTATCGTCCTTCTACTTATCATCTTCTCTTTCAAGCTCTATACATACACGTCGCGGGTCAGAAAAATAATTAATTTGCGATAATTTGTTTAAGCATCATATAAAGTGTTATAGTGGATTGTGTAGTTGGTATTTCAGGGTCTCGATGCTGCATCGACGTGATTGTGGGCGGGGCAGTTGGAGATTTTATTTTTCTTCTTTTTTTTTTTTTGGAGAGGAAGCGCAGTCTGTAGTAGTTGGATGTGGGCGTGACCGCTTTACATGTTCTCAAACTGATCCACTCGACGCTTTGTGTTGCCCTTGCGAATTTCACGCAGCGTCTTGTACTTGTCGCGTCCCTGGCGCACATTCTCCCGATGAATCTTGTCGTTTGCCGTCTCTTTCGTTTCGTCGCGTGACTGCGCCAGATCTTGCTTCAGGGCCTGCAAAATCGATAAGAGTGAGAACACAGAAAGAAAGAGAAAGATATAAGTACATGTTCAATTGATTTTCAGCTAAAAGCTGCAGTACTAAAAACAATCTTAAAAAATCTATCATTACTCCATATTAATATCGCAATCTCATGTCCAACTGTAGACAAAAAAAAAAAAAAAAAAAAAGAAACATGCGGAAACAATTCAGACATTAATTCACACTGCAAAAAATATTTGAGATATTTCTTCAATTATTTCGTAGTTTGCGCTAGTGACGAAAGCAGCACAAAGGGTGCAAAAGGCGGCCAGCAAAATATATAGCTAAAATGGAAAATTTGCTACAACTTATCGATCAGATGAAAATATATACCGTCTAAAAGCTACAACTATTCTATATAAAAGCAATTAAAGGAACAAACGAATTCTATAGTTATAGCTTATAATAATTAAATGAAATGTTAAATGTTATAGCACACACCTTGAGCTGATCGTGCAGACGCTCATTTCGTTCGGCCAGCGTGCGTCTATCCTCGATGGGATCCTTGATATGCTCGTCCGTGTCCAGGTCGCGGGAGACATCGCCGCCGGCATCGCCATTCGTCAGCTCCTCCTCGTTCTCGTTCTCATCCTCGGCCACATGATGATGTTGCGGCGTGGTCGATGCAGCCAAAAAGCGCGGCAGCAGCCTCAGCCTATAATACCAGATGCAACAAAACGATTAGAGAAATGTATATTTTGTAATAGAATTTGAAATGTTACCTGCTTGCGGCGAGCTTCCTCAACCTCGTCTTGAAGACGTTTGGTCTCTTCGTCCTTGGCATTGACCTCGTCCTGAATGCGTTGTACCTCCTGTTGCTTGGCCATGATCTCCTCCTCAAGTTTGGCCTTCTCGACGGCCTCCATGTTCTTGGCCTCCTCGAGACGCTGCAGCATGGATTGCAGCTCCTTCTGGCGCAGCTCAAGCTCATCCTTGGCAGCCTGCAGCTGTTTAAGCTGCTCCTCCAAACGACGAATCATCTCCTGTGCCTCCAATAGATCCCGTTGCGATCGCTCCATTTCCTCCTGCATTTGCTTGAGTCGATCCTCGTACTCCTGTTGCTTCTTCTCGGCACGCTCGCGGGCTGCCAGTGCCAGCTGCAGCTTCTCGCTTTAAAAAACAAATAAGATAGAGATTAAATTGTGCTATTCGAGTTGATTGAGTTCACTTACCGCTCCTGCTGTTTGGCATTCTTCTCTTCGCGCGCCTGCGCCTTCATCTGCTGCACATCGATCGTGTCGGGCTTGCGACGACGCATGTAGAGCTCATGGTTGCCCATACAGAGGGCCAGGATACGCTTATTGATGCGAACGCGGGGCGCAAAGAACATAAAGTCCGGTGCCTTCTTATCAATTGGCTTGATAATGAACTTCTTCTCGGAAAATGAAATGTTACGGATCTCAGACCAGGGGAAACCAATTTTTGGCGTTAATCTATCGTCCTGTTCGTAAATGTTCAAGCCAAGCGCATCAACGCCCAACCACAGATCGGTTCCCTTCTTGTTGCGTATCTCAAAATAGTTAACGCCATACATTTCCAGATCCTGGGCAATTTTCAGATACTCCATCATGGCATCTTCGCGTAGCATGCTGCGATGCTCCTGCCACCAGGTCATTATCGATTGCTCCCACTCATCCTTGGACATCTTGTGCTGATCGATAACACGCTGTGGCAACAATCGATCGTTCGCCAGAAAACCGGCTGTATGGGTGGTTTTATTGTGATCACCGTGGCGCGCCTGTACCGCATAGGAGGCCAGCAGCACCGACGTTTCCGGCGGGCAATAGATCTCGTCGGTCAATATGGCATTCTTCACTTGCAGATAGAACAGGCGCAGTGTGATGTCCTGTATCAGCTCTTCGGCCACATCCTCCGGATAGAATTTGGCACGGAATCTGAATTGCAAGGGATTCTCCTTTTTCACATCCTGATTCATCACCTGGTTATGCATACAAGAAACTCAATTAGTTTTTCTACTTTTCAAGTTTACCTTAATTTTACATTTCACATTTTAATTTGATTTTATATTTGATTTTATTATATTCTTTTACATATTGTAGTATTTTTTTATACTTTATTTCAGAAATGTATAGCCTTATATTATAAATTTCTGAAATAAAATAAATTGTAAATAATACAATTAAATTTGCTTTTGTATATTTTATTTATAGTAATTTGATATTTATGTATTACTGTTAATTACCGATGTAAATAAAAATATTGAGTCCAGTTTAGTATAAAAATAAAATAAAACTTTTTATGGAAATAAAATAGATTTGCCAATATTGACGTAGAATTAAAATTAAACTAAATATTGATAAAGAAGAAAACTTTATTCGATTGGTCGCCATAAAAAAATAATCAAGATAAATTTGTTTAAAATTGTTTCCGCGGAAATCGAGTCGTTGATTTTTATCACATCTTTAAATTGAAATTATTTGATAATTTCATTTTGTTACGAGTGCACTTCTTTTTAATCACTTTTATTATATAGTTTTTTACATTTCATAATTATGGTATTTTTGCACTTTGGTTACCCATGTGGAAAACGGCATTGATCCAGTCTGAGTGTTATTATTTTATGTGCGAGCGGTGCAAAGTGCGCAGCATGTTGAATAAAAAATCAATCAAAGATCAGAGATCAAAGTTCAGTTATATTAAGTACTCTCAACGTTTCAACAACTCTACAGTCTAAGGGGCATGCAAATTATTATATTATTCGCTACCTTGTTGACAGTTTTCACTGCAACGTTGTCAATTTTCACAACTATCAATTTGATTGTATCTACGTTTAAAGTGGAGGATAAAGTGGATCATTTAATCAAGCGAGTCGAATTCTTAGCGAGGTTTTCAAGAGGATTTGTTTGTTCTATATCATTTTTGTGGCCCACCATATCATCGGCATCATCATCCTCTTCGCTCTCATCTGTTTGATTGTGTCCATTGCTGTCCGCTGTCTTTTTGTCCACATATTTCTTAACGCGTTTCAAATATTTGATAGTCTTTATGGCCGGTGATTCTGGCTATATACATATATATGATCGTAACCTTAATTAGTCTACACTAAATATATATCATTGAGAGAATAGTTTAATGAATAGTCCGAAGTATGTGTGTGCGATTCAAGCATTTGCATCTACCATTTGTGTATGGTTGTTTCTAATAATCGTATTATGCATACCTTTTTGTATAGTTTGATCCATGTGGAATCGCCCTTTGAGTCCGTGTACTGCAGACCAAAGAACCAAACCTCACGCAGGCCAATCGTCTTGACCACCTGATCGAACAGTTGTTTACCCGTCGTTGTCGACTGAATGGCGAACTCGAGTTCCGCGTCCATTGTCGTGACGCGCACATTTAGCTAAAAATAAAAAAGAGATATTTATATTAGAGTACATTCATAGTTAACGAAGCCATAAGGCAGGATACAGCAACGATTGTATCATTATTTTATGCTGAAACAACACGTAGTTTGGCAATACTATAAGTAATACTATAATAGAATCTATAGTAAATTAGCATAGATTTATCGATAGTCTTTATACGCAAACGTTACATCGAGAGAACTATCGATGAAGGACTTATAGTTAATATCTAAAACTAAAACTAAACATATTTACACGTTTCATTAAAAAAATGAAAGTTATATTAAAAATAGTTTATCGATTGTATTACTTCACGATAGTTATCCCCTCTATACTATCGATAATGTTATTAAATGTAGCGATTTCTCGGCAAGCTTCTCACGTGCCTTGTTCACGTGCATTCATTTTCCATTTGCTGTATCTCTCTTGTTCCACATCATTTGTCAGCCCCTTTTCACCCACGCGCTTTCCAAATTGGTCAAGTGACATATAAACACAGTCACACACACACACACACACACACACCTGCAAATGCACCTACATATTGGACATGTGACATAGCGGGCGCCTCTGCTTGTATAACAGTTTTACCCGCTCTCAACAATAAGCTCCAGCAGTCAGTCAATCCATTCGCTGGCTATCTGTCTGTCTGTCGTTGATGTCATGGTTGATTGCATTTGCCTTTTACCAAAACTGATTTTCTCCCTCTATTAGTGTGTGTGTGTGTGTGTGTGTAATTAACGGACACGACACCGACACCAAAAATTTCCGCTTATTTCAAGTTAATAAAACAATTGATTATTGATCCCTGTTATCGAATATAATAATCAATAAGAAAAGATTTTAATCTATCCTAATCTACAAAATATTTAAATTTAAATTGCGAATAATTGAACGTAGAAAAGATATTCCACGCTGAAATTGCTAATTAATAACAATTTATTTATTGATAACACTGATAGATTAATCTGTTTTCCAATTGTATAGCATATTTCAAAAGATCGCTTCCAAATGACTCTTTGCTAAACAATTTGTTTTCATAATCGTTTGCTAACTAAGAAACTTGGCAGAGGTTTGACATGTTTCAGTTAAATTTTGACTCATTTAACTTTGGTATTATAAATTATTATAGTTGAACATAATTTGTATTATTACTTATTTAAATTATTATTTATATAAATTATTATTTATTTGAATGATAAGTTCCGATTCTTGGCATTTGTTTTGCTACGTTTACTGTTGTATTTTCACACTTTTTCTCTCTCTCTATCTCTCTTCCCCTTTCTTTAACCGTTATTTGACTGCTCTCTTTTTCGATCACTGTTTTATTTTTTACACTCTGTCTATATCTTTTAGTTTTGTGCTGTTTTTTCGCAATGCAAATCAAACGTGACACAATGCAAGGAAATTGAAAACGTTCATTTCAATCCAATTAACGTTTTTGGGTTAATGCATGTTGTTGTTATATGTACGTTGTACGTTGTGCGTGTGTGAGTGTGTAGATGTGTGTGTTTTATGTACGTGCATACATGCATAACTCAGTACTGACAGTACTCAATGGCCCCACTGTGCACCGGAAGCCGTCGCATAACCAACCAGTTGACTAACCCCTCATCCTCTTCATCTTTCTCTTCTCACACATTCCTCCACATTCCCCTCCAACCATCACTCCTCCTGCCAATATCAAGCAGCATTCGACAGCGATTTGTCGCGTTTTGTTGCTGCACGACAAATTGCTCTAAGCTATGCCAAAATGTTGGCCTACAACGTACAGTTTATTTGGTCAAGACGGAAACCATAAAAATGCATCACAAACTAAATTCGACTTCATAAAAAATTAAGGAAAAGAAAAAAAACCAGAAAATAATTGCTAAAATAGCATTTTTTTCTCTTTATACACGACAGTGAAATACGATTGTAAATTATTCCAATTGATGCGGATTATAAATGCAGATTATGTCAACAAACAAGCCCAAAATCTCTTATGCAATTGTTTCCATCGACAAAAGTTTAAAGACAAATCGGTTCACTTAAATTTCCTAAATAATCGTGCTTTCATGTGTCGATAATTGGGTAAGTATGTATATTCACACTCCATTCGATATAAAATTGACAGATGAGTATTAAGATTTCGAAATTTATCGATGGTTGTTGTTGTATTCCTCGATGTTTCTTTGAGTCAAATAAAATCTAGCTTAAAGTTACTAGTGAAATGTGATAAAGCTTGTTGAAAGTATATTTCTCTCAGTTATTGAATAGAGATACTGAAATCCTTACCGATCTAATTAAAACTACACAAATATCGTACATTTTAACTTATGTAACTTTCAATGAAATAAGAAACTGAACTGGAAAAATTAAAACTAAATTATAGCAAAATACAAACAATTTCGTTTTTTTTTTAATCAAATCAAGAGATTTGTTGTAAATTAGAAACCGACTTAGGAACCCATTAAATGAATAACTGAAAACCGTATAATCAGATTTGTTTAGTTAAAAGAAGACTATAGATAAAGATAATATGCAGCAAGCTAAGGTATAAGAAGTTCTGATTTGAAAAACTCTTAAAATTAAAGTTTATCCTCAAACAGTTCAGTTTTGGGCCCTAGAATATTGAAGGTTCTAAATGTACAGACTAATTTTCATATTATAATTGATGGACATCAGTTGGATAATAGCCTCTTTCGAGTATTGAAAAAATCACCATGGAGGACTGGGAAACAATACCGTTTTGGACTTGACGCTGCCGCCGTAGCGCGTGAAACGCGTCCGGTTGTCGGAGACGACGACCATTTTGGGCAGCCAGGCGTTTTTCAGTAGCTTGTGAATAATTACAAGTTAATGTTGGCGCTTTGCGCCAGTCCACACACACTCAGACACACACACTCGCGAGTGGGACAAAGCAAAAAAAAAAAAAAAAAAGATGATGAAAAAAATAATGTTGAATATTCAAAGAGAGGTTTTTCTCGCGTTTTCCACAATAGAGAAAATTACAATGCACGTCGTTCTGTAGTCCAGCGGCAACTAAGGAAAATGGAAAAGTCGCAATAGGTTTTTAAGCTGACTCGTGCTTAGGTCAGTCGAGCAGGGGGGCAGGGGAGAGAGAGCTGGGGTGACAGCGACAGCGACAACGACATAGTGCATATTTTTTTCCTTATTTAATTTCTCCCTATTTTTCCCGTTTTTTTTCGCTATATTTTTTCCCTTCTTTTAATTTATTCTAATTTCCCTGTCCAGTTGTTGCTGCCACTAATTGCATGTTAATTATGCCAGATATAAATAGACTAAGCGCACTAAACTGACAAAATGACTGACTTGCTGTCCGAAAGGTCAGCTCGGAATTAGACACTGATACAAACCATAGTATACATAGTATATATGCCTACATTAATATATATTCTTATTGTTATATGTAGTTAGTTCCTGCTGAGCAAACACATCAGCGTCAATCATACGCCGCGTTGACCTGTCAGTTCTGTTAGGCCTGCAATTAGCCAAGCCCACAAAATATGAAAAAATCAAAGTAAATAAGCTGAAATGAAAAGCAACGATGATTTTATTTTTAGAGCGCTTTTTTGATAAGCTCTCACATAATTTGTTTTAATCAAAGTCTACAAATCGAAAAAGAATTTGTATTTTTAGAATATGGCGTTAAAAAGATTACCTATGATTATAGTGCTTCAATCGCTATCTAGAAATCTGAAACAAATTGCTAATTGCATAGTATTAAATGTTAGACTATTACGAATACAATGAAATTCAAAGTAACTCTCACTTTCTCGTCGTGATATTTTTGTTGCAATTCAAATGTTTTGATCCTTTGAAAAATGCTATTACTGTTCTTTACATTAAAATATGAAATATAAATGGGATATTTAATTAAAACAAAAAAAATAACAATAATCATTCTGGAATTTTTGTTTGCCTTTTTTATAATGATTGTTTTTATTGCTTTTTTTTGCTTTTCTTTATTCTCTCCTTTTAAACCAAAAGAATAACCGAGATATCTATCTTTCTATCTTCTTCTCATCTGCTTATAATAAATAATGTTAGACTTTGAAAGTCGAATCGTGACAATTAACTTTTGTGACAACATTTTTTGTTAGTTTATGGTTATGATTAAGGCCAAGTTGTCAGGCTAGCGACAAGTTATATGACAATGACACTAAAGTCATTCGACAGATTTATTGGCCCCTCCGTCTACTCAGAGGTTTTGTCGCCCTGCTTCGCTGTCAATCAAATCAAAACTAATTCAGTTCTGCACGACGTTCAAGCTGTCAACATCACAAGTTGACCAAGAATCGTGACAGGGTCAAGTGCACGGATCTTTTCAAGTAGGACGCCACGCTAGTACGTCATATGATTTTCTAGTCGTCAAATCTAAAAATGTCACTCCACAATGAACAGATGAGATAAGTAAGAAATATTTTTGGAATACAACAAAAACACTAGACGTCAATCGTCAAGTAATGACGTCGTCAATGACGTTTTTAAGCTTAACGGCAGTTTGTCCTTAATAGCTACTGTCAATCACTATTGATAAGCAAGTTTTCTTACTCGCTCTCTCTCTCTCTGTTTTTTTGTCTTTCTCTTTCCTTCTTTCTTTCTTTCTCCTGGTTGTTGTTTCTGTTTGCAATTATTTGATAATCAATTGTGATTTACAAGCTTCTTGCCACTTTATATTTTATGTTATTTTGTTAATCATTGCAATTTTTATCAGTTTCAAACACGATATGAGTTTTTCATTAGTTTAATTGTTGGTGTGATTAATTGTACAACGATTGAAATTCAATTTGATATCAAATTATTCTCAGTTTGTCACACGTCAAATTAAAATGCATTCGTTCAATGATATGGCAACACTGATCGCAAAAAAGGAAGCTCGAACATAAAACATAAAAAGACGTGAAACAAGTGTTGACAATTTTCAGGACAACGATACCTATTTTCACAGCAACGCTGTCGAATTTCACAGAAGTGAAAGCATACAAAACTTCAGTTTAAACAAAACTAAATATAGTTTTAGTTATAATTTATATTACTTAAGTTATATTTTACTTACCGATTTTGGCGACATTTTGCTGCTTATCTATTCGCCGAGTTGTTGTTAGTGGAATTTTAACGGTTGTTGTGTGGCACAATATTTTCTTGCTCTCCTGTTTGTTGCTTTTACTGTACTGGTTCAGACTGCAATTAGAAAAAATTATATGATTATTTACAAATACATAAATAACTTAAAAAAAAAAAAAAAGAAAGATATACAAGCTATTTAACGTGTGTGTTTTTAGCAAATCATTTTTTTTTTAAATGAGGAAGATGATTTAATTTAGAGCTTTAGATCTTGCTAAAAAACATTTTTATTTTAAAATGAGAACGAAGATTTAGAGGAAAATATTTAACAATTTTTATTTAATTAATAACTTTTGATGTTGAATCGAATGCTCACGATCATAAATTTGTATATATAGAAACATAGAAGTTTAAATCACGTTATGACTAGTTGATTTCGGTTTATTTTCGATTTTACCTGGCATTTTGAGAAAACCAAACCATCAACAAGCAAATAATATTCTTTTTCTTCCTAATTAAAAAAACGTGTGTTCAAAAGTTAACTAAAATTAGTTGTTGCTGCTAAGCGCGCTCAAAAAATATCGTTGATAAAATTGTTTCCTTTGATTTACTCAACGGAAATGCAACAAAAACAAAAAATATGCAAATACAAACAAAAACAGAAACAACAAATAGATTACGACTATGTAAAGAGCTTTTGAAGAGCATGAGAATGAACTTATCGTTTAAAATTCCTCATAAAACAATTCGAGTAAACGTTAAATGTAAGTAAAAAAAGTACATACATATTATAAAAATTTAATGAGCTCAACTCATAATGAAATAATGAAACCCCGGACCCGACAACAACGACAAACAACGACAACAACAAACAATGTCGACGATGACAAGTTTGCCCGGCAATTTGGACCCATTCAACAAACACTTCAACTTTGTTCAAACATTGCTTCCTCTTTTAACTTCACTTAGATCAAACATTAAATTTAAATGCTTTTTAATACCCTGTTGAGTGTAAAAGCAAAGGGTAAGCTGAACAAACGCTTTAAATTACAGGTCGATTAGAGTTCAGTGATTAAAACATTGTTAGAAATTATTTCAAATAAAATATTGTGATCATTTAAGTCAAAAGCTTTTAAGCTGCATTTTAATCTAAAGCATTGATATTTTTGTCACAAGTGTATCTAACAGGCTAAATTTAAATAGCGAATATGTTAGTCGCACATACTAACTACAGTTGGTTTAAGGTAAACTGTCATCGTTTAATAGATAGCAAATTGAAATTTTAACATATGACATTCGAGCAACACGTTTTGGTTGTGACGTCACATGGAGAAAAGCAATAACAAACAATATATTTGTTGTTTATCTTACAAATACTGACTATAACTCTGGCTGTTAAATATCATATAGGGTATGCACACACACACACATTAACACACACACGAATTCAATATGATTTTGAAACGCGCCTGAAAACAGAAAGAGATAAAAAGAAACACGGCTTCCGTCGAAATGCAAATTAATAATCATTAGCTGCAAAATGAAAAAAAGAAATTCCAAAGATTCGGCTTTCATCATAGTTGTTGTTGCTGTTGTTGTTTGCACAAATAATGACATCATGCCGAGTTTATTATCGCTTCTGCGAGAACTACAAATGTACACACACCACACATAAAAATATTCGAGTTAGTTGATTTATGGATATTCCCTATAAAGGGCACAGACTTCTTTACTAGTATGTACATTATTAACCTTATCAAGTTGTTTGCAACAGCGGCAACAACAACAATATAAGTAATGTCCAAGTATCTCAAGCTGTATTTATATTACAAGAATTTCTGGCAAATTGATGCACTTGTCACTTAGTTGTATTTCATTCGGTGTAAAATCCCGTTTGTATTCTCTCATAATATTACAATCTTAAGAAAAACGTTAATGTAATTGCAGTTTTAAGGGAATTGCGTTTTCTAGTAACGATAAATTATTACAATATCAGTTAGGAGAGTTTATAAGATGTAAAAATGTGTAAAAAAAATTAACGATCAAAAAAAATAAATCGCTTATTTTAAAGATAATTTCTCGATAACTCTGTCAGCGTATTTCCAAATTGATTTGTCAGGTTTACTTTCTTGTTGCTTTACTAAACTCTTGTTTATTGTGGAGTATTTTATTGTTAGTAAAATGTTATTTGCCCCTGTATTTGAGATTGGACCAAATACAGTAGAGAACTGGAAATGAACTCATATTTTTTGTAGACAGGTGTAAATGGGCTGCGACGCTAATCAGCAGAAAATTCCTATAGCTTGAATCAAACTTCTGAGAGTCAAAGTGCGAGTAATGCGGCCCATATTAGAAGATGAATCATTGTGAGATATATACAGAGATATACAGAGATATATGTATATATGAACACACAGTATTTTGGAGTTGTTGTCAATATGCATTCAACAAGATGTGCGTCATTTTCTAACTACAGTTGATTACAAAACATCATTTGATTTTATTTGACTTTTAATCTTTAACTTGCCTCATTTACTTTGTGTGTGTGTGAGTGTGTGTGTGTGGAAGGAAGGAGAAAGATGTTGGGGAGTGACTAAGGTAACTACTTTGAAGTTTACCGACAGCAACGGAAATGAAAATGCGTAAGTAGCGTTGGTAGCATGACGCAAGTGTTATCGATAACTTTTGGCTCATCTAGCATAATTCATACAGCAAATTTATGTCTAAATAATAAAATGACAATACTTAACACTATATATGTTATCGTTATCGCCTCTCATTTATCTGCTATCAATAAAAACTAGTTAATTTCTAAATACCAACGGAAAGTACTACATTATGTACGTTATCGATATAATCTAAAACTGAGCCGACAAAAGGAGCCTTACTCAAATCAACTTGAATCTTCTCTTAACATCAAAAACAACAAAATACATGTTTTTACTGTTATCGATAGTTGTTTTTGAGCTATAACCGATAGCAGCTGGCTAAGATCTAACTGTTATACATATCACAGTTTACATAATCTGTACCCGCTGTGGGTTAAATTAACCCATGCGCACTATTGGCTCATTGTTTTGATTATATTTAATATCCATTAACTGCATTTAATGAGTTCAAACTTTAAGCAAACACTGGTCACTCACTGTAAGGCCAACGGGGAAGCAGGCAACAACAACAACAACTACAACAACAACAACAACAACTACAACTACAACTACAACCAATGAAGTTTACTGCTTGACCAGCGGAACCACAAAGCAAAAGCCAAACGCAACTAATGAGCTTTTTTGAGCGCAGAAGCGAACAGTGAAAGAGAGTGGAATTGAGAGAGCGAGACCGAGAGGGAGAGAGAGGTGGCGACGTCACTCGCATTGCGTATGCGCAACTCAACGCAATGGAAGCCAAATAACTATAAAAATACACATAAAAGCGAAAAAAACAACAACAAGTTGTGGACGAGACAGAGAGGGGACAAAGAGGAGATACGTCTCTGCTATCTTTTTGCCCCATTCGCTTTCATTTTCATTTCAACTTATAAAACAGGCCTCAACATACATAATAATAATAATCATCATAATAATAAACATCAAATAAATAGGCAAAACATTTTTTATGCGCCAAAACTTTTAATTTCAACAATTATTTGTCTTTTTCATGGCGTGTTGATTCCTTTCTTCTGCCCATTCTCTTCCCACCCCATCTCTCTCTCTCTCTCTCTTTCTCTTTATCTTTCTATTGTCTTTGCTTTGGACTCTTTTTTTCTGGGTTGTGCACTGGCTGTGGCCAATAATTAAAATAGAGCAATCAAGCGAATGAAACTTTGACCAAGTAAACGGCTTTTATACCCTGCACACATTCAAATCATTCGCAGCGGGTGTACCACACATTTACATGGCTATAACGTAGGCATAATGTAGAGTTAGTAACTTAGGCTTTAAGTTATACATTAATATTAAGATTTTTATAAGTTTAAGCTTTTTTGTGCTTAGCTGGGTATAGTATATTAAGATCTTCTAGGAATTTCCAAGCACGTTTTTTAAATCTTTGCAAATATGTATATTATATATAATCGATCAACTTATTGACGTTATATCGTGTTGATCATATCGATATCCAAGAATATCTAGAGCTCACTGGTTGCTTTTCACAGGGCATCTCATAGTCCAACACTCGTACACGGATCAGTCTTGAATGAGAACAGGTAAAACAAAAGGCATGGGAAGAGCGGCTGCGTGAGAGTTTGTGGCACAGTCATGAGGCACCTTAGGAGGGTGGTCAGAAAAGCGGCTAAATATCAAATGTTAATTACGCTTTTAAAAATATTTGCAGTGCAGCTGTTAATTAAAAAAAAAAAAAAAAAAACTTAAATGCCGACCGAAAGCGTGTTTATTTTTTCATTTTTATTAAATTTCTATAAGGTCTATGGAAATGTGGACACACACACACACAGAGAGAAGGCAATTTAGAATACAAATGTGACAATTTAATAAAGCAAATTAGGCTTAAATGTTCTTGATAGCAAGCACGTAAAGAAATGAACAACATAACACAACAAAGCAACTGTCAAATGTCAGCGACTTCGTTTATATCCATCTACATGACATGTGAAAAGTGCGAAAAGACAAGAGCAGAGACAACAAAGAGCCCGTAATGCGTAGGAGCTCAAGGAGAGGGGAAGGGTGGCCCGGCGGTGGGAGGAAGGTGTTGAAGAGAGGAAATGAGGTGCTCAGAATGAAAGAAAATAAGATCAACGCGTGCATAATTAACACGACACGCGAATACATTTAAAAAGCGGTTTTTGTGTCTTTTTCTTTTATGACATTAGAGTCTCTTATTCTTCTTAAGGAAGATTGTTGTTTATTTATTTATTTTCTTTTTGGTTATTTAAATTGTCAACTCATTGCAACAATTAATTTTTATGCCATTTATTTATACATATGTGTGCTTCATTCTAAGTCCAAAACAACACTTGCCAATCGGCATTTAACAACACTGTCAAGCACCTAGTGAGAGGCAGATTGTGGCAAGAACAGAGTGTTGGATAAGATTAAGCAATTAACATTATTTAGCAAAGAATTTAATCAGTAATAGCACTTAATTCTGCTAAACTGGAGAAGTGTAGTCAAGCAAATGGAACCGAATACTCATAAATTCTCAAAGATTAGAACATTGTGGAAAAACTATATTTTAATATCTTGAATTTCCAATTGTACGTTATAATTATTTCACATTTATTATTCTGTCAACATTTACATTTATAATTTTCATCACTTTTTATGTTTTAAATGTAACTTTTTCTATTTATTCAATTTAATTTTATTTTATTATTATAAATTATTATATTTTCAATTTATGGTATTTTTTTCCTATTTATTTTTTTATTGTAAACTGTTTGTTCTAATTTCTTTATTTTTTCCCATGAACAAGTTTTTTTATTTAAGATATTAAAATCTTAACATCTCTCAACCAAAATCAAACTTGAATACTTCCAAATGTTTTCTTTAAATTTTTTTCTTCTTGTATATCGTAATTTATTTCTTTTTTTTTTTTTTGTTAATTGTTTTGGTCAATTTGACAAATGTTTGGCATGCAAAAAACAAACACACACTCAAACTGACAAAGCAAATACATTGTGTGTGCGAATGAATTGTTGTCGTCATTGTTGCTCTTGTTGTTGTTGTTGTTGCTTTGAAGGGCAACTGAGGGTTTTTGACAAATTTTTCGGTTGTTCCATTAATGGAAAGTTTTTTTTTATTTTTTACTACCAAACAGAGTCCGGCTAATTTGAGCCAATAGTTACTACGTGATTGTTGTGTTGCCGTTGTTGTGGTGGTGGTGGTTGTTGTTGTTGTTGCTGCTGCGGTTGTTGAGTGCGTGTATATTGTGCTGTTGAGTCAGTGATAATCTCAATTGGGTCAAATTACATAATAGAGACGTGTCGCTTATCAGAGCTGGCCACGTTAAGTTGCCTGACGAGAATTTCACATTTAAATTGTTAACATATCGTACAACTTGAATACCTTACAGACCCAAGAGACTCAAGAAAATATATATAAAATGCCAAATATGTCGCGATTTGGTCTACTGTATAGGGTGTCTGTTAGTCAACCTCATTAAAACATTGTGATCTCAATTTTTTTGCGTTCAATTAATTTAAAGTTGTGCTAAGAGCAGAGAATGTTTATTGTTTTTTGTTTGACACACTTAGCAAAAAAAAAAACCCGAATGTTATAAAATAAAATTACTATTACTGTTTTTTGCTCGTGTTCTGCTTTATTGTAGTTTTCGATTGTTGTCAACGTCACTTCCGTTAGCAACTATTCTTCTGTATTTGCACAATGAAATCATGTGCATATCTTATCTAACATACAAACACAGAAACACACATACACACTCAACACATGTTTGTGATATAAATATAATTCATATCAGTATTTTTATGTGGCACGCCCGAAAAGCGAAATGAAGACCTCCAAAAAATATATATGGTAGAAGGAGAAAAAAACAATTACAAATTGGCAAATAGACAAATAACTACAGCACCACGGTGACTGTCAATTGGGTCGCATGTTTTCTTTCCACTTCCCCTCTTTCGATGCGTTATCGGTAAACTAAGTAGTTGACACACTCACGCACTCACGAACTCACGCAATTAGCTGTCTATCTTTGATCTCTTCCCCACACAAGCACGCACTGAGCGCATTCAGAGTCGAAGAGCAAGACGTAAAGTAACAGCAGAAGGGCAAAGCAAAAGCTGCGCTGCCTACTTATTAAAAGCAGCGCTGCTTGCGTTCTTAAGTTGAGAGCAAGCAGTGTTAGCAGTAAAGAGAGTAGGACTAAGTGGACGACAGAACGAGAAGTAAAATGTGTAATATGTTGTTGCGCCGCTTTGCGTTCTTAATTTGAGCGTAAGCAGCAGTGTTCTCACATCATCCTTTTTCCGGACTGACATTTCCCATTTTAATCACCTCAATGACACATTTTTGTTTTGGGTGCATATTCCTTTATTAGTATTGTCTTTCTTGGCATAATTTCATTGAATTTTTTCAAATTTTACCATTTTTAACGGTCAGAATATAAAACATAAAGCATGACATTATTCAAATGTACATAAAATGTATGACAAACTCGAATACAGATATTTGTCTCTGTTTTTAAATTTGTGTCCTGATTTTGTACTTTAATCGGGGTCTGTATATCTGATTTTTTCTTATCGACTTGTGGCAGCACTGGCAAACTGTGTTAGCATTCAAGAGAGGACAAGACGACAGAGCGTTTCGAACAATTCGATGCGTGTTTTGTTGTTGTTCGTTTTAGTTATCGTTTTGTGTGTAATTTATTAAATGTATGCAAAGCTTTTATTGTTGCGGTTATGAAACGACAATTTATACGATGCAACAATGGAGCATAGGAGTAACAGGGATAGAGATAGATATGCAGATATACTCGTTGTTAAAAAAGCAACAGTAATAATAATGACGCGACGTCGGTTCGCCTCATCTCTGTCATCCATTCGCTATTATTTTTATTATTTGCAACTTATTTTTATAACAGCCGCAGTCGCAACTCGTAAGCTAATTTCATTTTACCTCCAATGCTGGCGCAAATATTAATCGTAAAGACAACAACAACAACAACAACAAAACTCATAGACAATAGGACACACACACAGACGTAGAGAGAGATATACACTCTAATAAATATGAGTAAATAATATGCGTGACATTGAGTTTTGAGGTTATGCATACGATATGCAGCCGCAGTTGAAGCCGCAGACACTTCAATTGTTCAGTTGCTTCAAGTTTCCGTTTAAATTGTCATTCACATGTGTGTGTATGTGTGTTAATGTGTGCACAACTGAATAGAATTTGCTAGCTTATTAGTGCTGGAACTCTTTTCGATTTTTAATTATTTTGTTTAAATCGATTTAGATTTTTATCTGATTATTTTATTCTAGTCTCTTTCAGTTTTGAATAAATGAAGCGATGTTTTTAAGTATAAATTCGAAATCATTTGTTATCGGTATGTTTCTTTAACAGGCAATATGTTTATATTTATATACATATTAAGAATTTTGGTATATTATATTTTTTTCCTTATATGCACATGATTTAAGGAATCTTTCGTATATGTATATGCATATTTAATTGGGTAATCCTGGCTAGTCACTAATCATGCTGAGGATTTATGCCCTGTTGCTTGATTGATTTATGCAGCACTTACCAAAAGAAAATGCCATAAAAATAACAACAACAGCTTGACGCAGCTTTAATGAAAATGTGCATCAAAATAAAAATAATAAAAAGCTGGCACCGACAATGCAGTTGACGTTGAAGTCGACGTCGACATCGTTGGCGTCACAGCTGTCATTAAAACAACATTAAAAGTAAAACAAACAACGGCAACAAATTAAACTCACACACACACACACACACACAGAAAGAGAGCAAAAACATTTTAAAATGATTACAATTCGATCCAAATAAATTAAAAAGGGAAAACAAATGGCAAAGCAAACTCACACACACACACACACACATTTTTAAATATGGTTCTTAAGTACGTTTGTAATAAACTTCTATTGTGAGTTTCATTTTTTTGCTATATGTTTGACAATTAGTGGTTTTTAAAGAACCGAATTTTTAAAACAGTGCACTTCATTTGTTTCATTTACAATAAAGAATATTTAAAGAA
This sequence comes from Drosophila sp. st01m, assembly GCA_018901795.1. Taxonomy (NCBI): domain Eukaryota; kingdom Metazoa; phylum Arthropoda; class Insecta; order Diptera; family Drosophilidae; genus Drosophila; species Drosophila sp. st01m. The sequence continues at coordinate 4,272,170 of JAEIFG010000284.1, read as the reverse complement.
AAATTTAATTTATTCAATTTATTTAAAAAAAAAAAAAAAATAGATCAGTCAAATAAAAACTAGATTAGGCAACACTGCTTCTGATGCCTTGCTGATCGTACAGAACTTTTAATAAGCTTCCATTTAAGACGTAAGCCTCTAACAATCTGAGTCCATAATTGGGCTGCAAATAAGGAACCTTTTTGGCAACAAGTGCATGTCAGTGTGTGTGTGTGTGTGTGTGTGTGTGTGTGTGTGTGTGTGCGAGTGCGAGTGTGCTTTTATCACAATGTCAATCTGAGTCAAACGAACATTACTGTCATTGAGCTATAACTGATTCATCATCATCGCCAAGCGCCGTTAAATTAAATTGTTTCTACCTTGACGCATGAAAAAAACAAAAACAAATAGGTAAAAAGAAAAAAATAATAATAGAAAACGACAGCAACAAAAAATCACACACATTTACACTTATGGCAATCGAGACAACAGCAATGGGAACAACAATTGCACAATTAGTCATTTCATCAATTAATAATTAACTATTTTTAAACGTGTGCGCTGCTGCCTACCTGTTGTTGCCACCTCCGTCTTTTCTCTCTCTCTCCCCCTCTCCCCACCCTTCTCATTCTATGCCACCTGCTTCTCATCCTCCACAACCGGTGATGAGCTCAGTTTTGAGCAATTCGAAAGAGCATTAGATACAAGGCAGAGTGAGTAAGAGAGAGCAAGAGAGCGACACACACACACACATACACATTGTCATATTAACAAGCATGTTCAAGATTTATCGTATTTTTTACACCTTGAACTTTGACGCAACACTTAAAGCGCAGTGCAAAGCTCGTCATAGACAGCATCAGTGTTGCCAACTCAGCTATTTTCCTGCTAAATTCTTACACAATTTTTTATTTGAGATTTGTACATTCAATACATATATGCAATAGCTTTAGGATGCGTGTTAACTTTATTAAAAATCGGTTATTTCGTTAAAAATATTCAAACTAACATTATTTTGCACAAACACAAAATAAATGTCAAATGTCACAAATTATTTTCATAGAAATGGCAATAGTATATATTTGGTTGTTTTTCTATTTCTAGTTTTTTTTAGCTTTTTGATAATGTTGATATAGCTTTTTCCGGTCCTGTAAAGTTGGCAACTATGAGCAGCATTGTATACTGAGAGGGATAGAAATAGAGAGAGAGAGAGAAAGAGAGAGCGAATACGATCTGTGCTTGCTTTACGTGCAAACGTGTTCATTTCTCAGTAACTATGCGCTCTTGTGTGTATATGTGATATGTGTGTGTGCTGTATCAATGAGCATTTGTATGCATTTAAAAGTTACACCTGTAACAAGACTATGTACAACTTTTTTGGCTATCGCATTCAACGTGAGCGAAACAATAACAACAAGAGAACCTGTTCCTCCCAAAAAATGTACTTATTTTTAGGTATTTGCTTTTTGACATTTTCGCTTTGATTTCATGCTAATGACAACAAAAATGAATCAACAAGCTTTGAATGGGCGACATCGGAGTGGAGATGGAGCAATAAAGGGGAGTTAAAACATCTATGTATGTAAATGAGTTTTATTTTATTTCATATTTTTACTGTAAATCAATGAAGCGTTAACGCGAAAAATTAAAAAAAAATATTGTCGAGATTGACTCATTGAAATGTTTTTAGAACTTAACTCTTCGTGACCTTCACAAGAGATTTTTATCATTTAATTGTTATTGTTTTTTGGGCGCGTCTCGTACAAAATGTTAACAGTATATAGTTTTACTTATTTACTTTATTTTAATTTTTGTGGCTGGTTTTAACAAAAATTTACATAGAGACACTAAAGAAAGCTGCAAGACAAAAGAAAGCTGCGGAATTTTAGCAATGCGGCCAACATTGGCCAATGGCCTCCCCAGCAATGAAACCATCAAGGCCCCATCAGCTAGACAAGTCTACAACTTCAAATAGATGGAGAGTGAGAATAATAAAGAGAAAAACAGAGAAAGAGAGCGAGTGATCAACCGTATTTTCTATTATTTGATCAACTATAATTCATAATAAAAAGCATGGCCAGCATTAAAAAAAAGGAAAAAAAAAACGTTGAAAACGCTGCTATTTGATTAAGTTTTTTAAACGTTAAAACTAATAACAATATCATAATTTAAAAAGCGAATTTAAATGCATTAAAGCACGCAACAGCATCAGCTAAAGTAAAGTCTCGTCCAGGGGAAATACCATCCATCATGCGATTGCCAAATTATGTGATCTCGAGTTAAAAGATCTTCAATTGTTATAACGATTATTTCATTAAACAAGTTTATTATTATAATTTGGAAAAGTGAAGAACTCTTAGCATTCCAACGCTACTCGTTGGTTAATGTTGTTTTTTTCTTTTATTTCATTCCACTGAAAACCCTTCTATGATATAATTGCAACTTTCTATCTTAAAATTGGATAAAGAAGCAAAAAGTCTTTCCAAGGACTATCTTACGAATAATAAATTTTTAATGAGTAATGAAATATTTATCATTATGATGTCATTTTAGGGATTTTGGGATGTCAAGTTCAGACAAAAGTCTTTTTTTAAGCTGCTTGAGACATCAAAGATCAACACATTAAAGATGTCACGATTATAATTTTGAAAAGTGAAGAATTCTTCGCAATTACAACGCTACTCAATGGATTGTGTTGCTATCTGCTTGCTTTTTATTCAATGGACCCCTTCATAGTGATATTATTTTAAGTTTCTAACGAATAAAAAGCTTTGAATTTTCGATATGACTTTTTCCAAGGATTATCTGAAAACTTTACAAACTGCTTTTGAAAGCAATCCAATTAATTTTCAACACATCGAAGATGTATCGAATTTGGCAAAAGAGTTTTGATATGGAATGGACGCTCAAATAGGCATGGATTGCATTTTGAACAGTTAGTTTTAGTCACTGGCCAAACGAGTCGCCGCAGACACCTGAGTAAAAGCTTTAAAGACCAATGGTCGCAGGTATATGAAGTGCGTCGCAGTCGCAGTCGCTGACTTTTCTGTAGTTGTTGTTGTTTTTGCTGTTGCTCGACTGTCTATCAACTTGTTTATGAGGCACTGTCGCTGTCGCTGTTTCTGTGTCTTCGTTTGTTGTAGTAAACCTGCCTCTGCTGCAGCGGCATTTGCTGTGGCACTTAGCCATTGCCACTACTTGTTGTTGCTGGTCAGATTTGCTGCTGTTGCTTTTAGAAAGTATGTCAATTTAGAAAAGCCGTTGACTGGACAACACAAAAGCCACACACAGTGTGGCACATTACCCTTTTTCTCTCTTTCGTTCACAATGTATTAAGTTTAATTTTGTATACCAACCCACAACGTACGTTATTGTTATTGCTCACACAGATGCACTTTTCTTTTGGTACACACAACACACGAAAAAAAAATGCAACATTTATTGAACACTGCAATTTGCACTCGAAAATCTTGTGAATTTGAAACTATTCTTTATTTTGTATTTTCCTTCTTTTCTTATTTTTTTGTTGCGTCTGATTGGAACGAGCGCGCCGTCGCGACTGTCTAACTGAAGCTTACACTGCCGCTGCTGCTGCTGCGATACGTTAACTCTTGTCAGGGAGAGCGCGAGAGAGCAAGAGTGAGTGTGAGCGCACAAGTAAACAATTGAGTGAGTGAGTGCGGGCGGGATAAAGCTTCGGCTACGACTTCGGGCTGCTGTCGCTTCTGCTTCTGCTTCGGCTTGCTGCGTGCGTTTCTCTGTACAGACGCGTTAGCAAGTTTGCTGCTGACTAAATGGCAAATTTTATAACAACAGCAGCACGGCAAAGTCGTTGCGATTTCAAGATATCACAGCAAATAATATAACTCTCATCTATGTATATCTTTGTATATGTGTATATATGTGTGTGTGTGTGTCTGTGATATGAGCGCCAAAGCATATCAGTAACAGTGAATGAACAGGGTGTTGCATGGTATAAAGCGGGGGGAAGGAATATGGGGCTAGGGTTGGGTCAGTAGATGTACTGTAGAGGTTAGGTTAGCTTTGACTCATTCATTTAGTTGCCAATCAATTTAAAGTTCACTTCAAACTTAAGTTGCAGCTGCAGGTGCAAGGTTGCGAAACAAGCAATAAGCCAAAGTCGACGCACGCTTATACACTCACACACACTCACTCACGTTCATCATGAGAAATATATTTGCGACATGTTGATAAGCGAGTCGCGTCGCGATCACAGCCCAATTTAGAACATTACGTCGCTTTGAAAAAATAGTTATCAATTTTGTTTCTTTTCCAAATTGATAGAAAAAAAATAAAAATAAAAATAACTACGCTATTGACAGATAAATATTTTATTTCTTTGGACAAGTCATCATTATCAAGCAGATAGCCGGGTGGAATGAAATGCATCGCGATTTAATCGCTAGTATCGTTTATCGATAAACAAATAACGTTTGATTTTCGAATTGAAACATGATCAATACGTGGAAACTAATATTGATCTATCCAGTAATATTAATAATTTTGATACGGTTTAGTTACCTTTCTTAGTTATAAATAGTAAGACATATTTTTCGATAAATATACAAATTATAAACATTACAACTATATAATGATCTGACTTTCTATCCATTTTCGATTAAGAATCAGTTAAAGTTCAACAACTCGCAAAGAAGTTATTAACATCATTGTTGCAGTGTACTTTGCATATTCTCCCACTCTCCGTTTCATTAACAGCTACCATCATCATTTTCAGTTTCAGCTCCGTCTGGCAACACTTGACGTACGCACTCATGTACTCGCTCATTTTTGAGAGGGTCAGCTGCTTGACTTCTTAGTTGGCGCCGCAGTCGCTGGATCGTTCATCGCTCACTTTCAAAAGCATTTCCAGCAAAAGTAAAAGCTCTCCCACGCAATTTTTATTGTGATTTGTGCAAGCGAAAGAGATCACAGTCGGCAGAGTGACGCCGACGTGACGTTAACGCCGACGTCGACGCTGGGCTTCAAGTGTGCTGCGCTGCACGCAATACTTAAAGACTTTTGTCCAATATAACAGATAAGATAGCAGCCAGTGCTGGTGTTGGGTGAGGGGGTTGAGGGTGACCCATGTAAGTTGTGGATCATTTTTGGGGCGGTGTCGTTTGACCCACTAAACAAGCTTGAGTCACAGATATGAGTTTTCGGTTATTTGTCTTGCCTCTGCGGGTTTTTTCTTTCCTTTTATTTTGGCGTTGATTAATTTCTCACACTACGTTCGTTAAGTGGGTGAAGGGCGATTCTGATTGGACAGTCGCAGCTGCCGCTGATGATAACGCAGCAGTTTTAAGGCGTTGCCAAACTGCAGCCTGAAATTTATCTACACACACACACACACACATACAGGCAAATGTCAATGTATTCGCAAGTATGCCCATATGAACTTACATGCAAATAATACAACAATTGTCCACTGGAAGCAGCAATCAAATGTTAAAAGCGCGCGTTCAGTTTTGATATTAAAAGCTCTCAAGAGCTCTCTCTGCGTTCACGCTATTGCACTCTCACTTGCACACGTGCAAAAAAAATAAGCACTCACAATGAAAGCAAACAGCAATAACAGTTGCTTTTTGACAGTTTGTTTTCTGCGCTATCCGCTGACTGCACGTACCGAAAGTCAAATGCTAAATGAGTCGCCGACGCGACGCAGCGCAGCGCGGCGAATGTGAGCGCACAACTTTTTTATCTATGTGTATGCAGTGGACGTGGAATGAGAGAGACAGAGAAAGAGAGGGATGGGAGGGAGGGGCTGTGCCTTTTGGTTCTCGCAAGATGCTCCAAACGAAATTTTAATGGCCGGCCAGCAGCCCAAAAAGCAAGTCACGCGGCTGGTTTGGAGCCTCTCTCTCACACTCATTTCCTCTCTCAGACAAATGTAGAGAGAGAGAGATCGGTGAGCGTAACAAGTGTCTATGACCAGGTGGCAACGCCGGCGAAATAACATTTTTGAAAGCAAAGCGCCCAGCTCTCAGCTTTTAACGTGTTTTCATTCCGTTTGTTTTGTTACGTAACGCAACCGATGCTGAGGCTACCTGTACGCGTCTCTGCCTTTTCGCCCGCTTAACTAGTCAAGCCTAACGACAACAACTAGTTTTGTTAGATATGTAGTTAATTTACATAAAATACGGTACTACAACAATAATAAGCCACTGCTTACTTGTTGCACAGTCCCTTCTCCATAGTTATACATATCTAAATATAAAAATGAAAAGCCAGCAACGCACCGCAGTCGACGCATGAGCAAACAAACGAGTGAGAGTGCCGAGACAGCGGCGACTGCGCAGTCGGCGGCGCTGCAGAGCGCTGTTGCGCTTCATGGACAAGCACACACGAGAGTCAATAGAAAGATTGAGAGTGAGAAGAGAAGAGAAGAATATTTCAAGTTCGAAAAAAAAAATGCCAAGTTCGAAATCTCGTGTGACGTCGACGACGACGCCGCTGTTCGTTGTCGCATCGCAGTCTGCACCAAAATGCAAATTGTAAATTCTGTTGATTTTCGTTTGCCTAAAAATATTCGCCTCAAAAATAAATTCAACAGGCGGCCGGCCGTACGTCGATGACGTCAGCGTGTCTTTTTGCTGCTTCTGCTTCGAGTGTTGTTGCTTTTCGTCTTTGTAGATATAAAAAGTAATAATAATTCTGTGAATTCAATGCCAAAAACACACACAACAGAAACAAAACGGACACAGAACAACCGAGGACCAATTCGATGAATAGTGATGCGCGCGTGACATTTAGAAACATCGCCAATTGCCAAGCAACCTGTATTTAGTTAAGGAATAACAAGTATTTTTGATATACAAAAAAAAAAAAAGTAAAGACTAATAAACTATCTGACCTTGGTTGGTTACGTTTGAAAAGATAAATGAATTATCTAATTAAAAACTTCATAAATATTTTAATATTATCATAACTAGTTTTCTGATCATAAATACATAATGCAGTTAATCAGTGATGTCCAAAATTACACTATAGAATATTTTTTCTCATCACATGCGACCCAACGTTTTTAAGAAAAACATCACTGTAAAAACATCTGAAATATCGATGGACACAAACATGTTGAATCAATTTTGCTTCCCTTTTTGATGAAGAAATAGCAATTTGTGTCAAAGACAATAAGGACGACTAAAAATATTTTGGAATATTATTGCATTATCATATACATATTATCGTGTCATTATCATAAATATCTCCCAGACAACCCTATTTACGCTCAAATTATTTTTAAGATACATTTTTATTATTCGCTATACGATGTACACGACTAATCAATTCTTTACGCTCACGTGTTTTCACGCGCTGAACTCTCATCTCACATAAAAACAGCGACTGCGGCGTCAACGTTGGGTGCTTACCTGTAGCCGCATTGTTTTTGTAGCTACGCAAATTTCGCACAAAATGGCAACGCTGGCACTTAAACTGGTTTTTGTCTCAGTTTGTTGGATGAGCAGAAGCTGTGTAAATGTGCACAAATGCTACATAAATCATAGAAAATAAGGTGCTAATTGACAAGACAGAGAGAGAGAGAGAGAGAGAGAGAGAGAAAGAGACACGGAGAAGAAGTCGTAGAGAAATTGTGCCGTCTTCCCGTTTTGGGCATGTTTCAAAAGGCTAATTACAAATCGTTCTACTTACGGCCGATAAATCAAATAATGAATGAACAAACACATGCATGCATATATACTCACACATTTGTATTTTGAGAGAGCGGTGGCGTTGCCAATGAGGGACTGTAAACAACAGCGTCGCAGCATCCGGCTCTCTCCCGCTCTCTTTGCTGAAAATGGGCCAAGCGCACAACGCGAAGAGATGAAGAGACAAAGCTTAGAATTTTTGTGCCATAGGCTTTTGCGGCTTTTCTTCTTGTTGTTGATCGGATTTCTTGTTACCACAAAACAAACCGTTACAAATGGCTTGGGAATGTGAAGCAGTCGAGAGGCTGTTGGACAAATCACAAAGAACCAGTATAACAAAAAGCAGCGCTTCACTAATGTCCCGGTTCAATAAAATTATAAAAGCTGTCAATATGTGTGTATGCATAGTACATATGCTACAAGCACACATACATACATACAAATGAATGCATAGTGGCTGAAAAGCTTATTTGACCCACTGTCGTACACAGAAAATATTTATATTATTTTTCTATTTAAGGATAAATGTCGGATTTGTCTAATGTCTCACTTCCCAAATAAATTCGATTTAAGAAAAATGTCCAACAAGTTCCAAATCTGTGACCTAATTGTTTGTCTAATTTTGAAAAATAAAATTGTCTCAGCTACGTTGTGTTAAAAGTTTAGCTTCCTAGATCATACGATATACAAAGATCAACCAGATCTGGGCATCAGTCTCTTTCATTGCGAACAGCATTCCCCGCTAATGACGAAAGCAAAACGAAGGGTGCGAAAGATGAATCACAATATTTACAGGAGAATGCCTAATTTGCTACAATTTCCGATCAGACTGCGATGGTATAGCAGAATGTCGATCTCTTTTCTTTTAGCAATAATTGTTTTTATTAAATTTAATATCGTTCGTTGTTTAAACGAAAAGATTGTCGTCATAAGACTTTTCCTCGTAGTGTTTGTATTTTTTGTGTGTGATATGTACATTTTCAGGACGTGGCTCATAGATTAAAATTTTCTTTTTAAAAAAAAATTTTTAATTATATTTTTTTTATAAACCCAGGGAACGCCCTTAATGTAGATATGGTAAAGCTGATCAGCGAGGCGTAAAACTAATAGAGAAGTTAACAATGCGACGATGGCGACTTCTAACTGGAAAATGCGCCTTTATGCTAATGAGATAAGTTGGCTTGTGAAATATTTACGGACATACACACACACACACACATGCATACAAGTAATAGTTGTATGTGTGTGTGTGTGTGGGGCGACACATGATAAAGACGGAAGTGAGCGACCTGCAGACACAAAGAAAAAGACAGTAACAACTATATAAAGACGCTTCTTGTTGTATCTGTGTGGAAAAACTTTCGACGCGACGCTGGAAAAACGGTGGTTGCATCTCGGCATTGGCTGCAATTTTCACACGCTTTGCCTAACTCAACAACTACAACAATAAGCATCGTAAAAACAAAAATACATACAAATACAAGTAAAAAGCTAGCCGGCGGGCAGTCACAGTGACGCAGTCGTGATTTATGGCAGCTGGCAATTGCACACACACACGCGAGTACACACAAAAGGAAAATCATAATAAAAAAAACTTATTAATTCTCACATTATATGGCATTGTCTCGCTCTAACGCACAGCGCGCGCGCTAACAACTTTAAAGCGAAGTCTAGCTTTCAACTGGATATTCAAAAATGTAACAGACTTTTTGGCGAATTTGATTTAAGAAACAGCGGCGAAGAGAGCCAAGGCTCGCAACTCACTCTCACTATCTCTCTGTTTGACACACTCCTGATTGGTGCTGCTGCTGCTCTGGCTCTTGCTGTTGTTGTTATTATTATTGTCAGACAGTAAAATTGTGTAAGTTGCATGTTTTAGCAAGTAAAATTAGCATTGAGAAACAACAACAATAAAAATTGTCAGTAGCAAAATTTGCAATGCCTAAAACAGAAAATGTTGACACAGCGGTGCGCAGGCCGGTTAATGACTCACTCAAACCAACTCAACTCAAGTCGCGCTCTCTCTCTACCACACTCGCATACGCAACACACAAACACTGGCATGGACACACAAACACACACGCTTATATAGATACATATAGAGACACTGACGCCGCGCACACCGGTATTTCAACATTGCGTTACACACTCATTCCGTTTGGTCGATTCTTGCTTGCTTTTCTTGCCATCCCACTTCATTTTTATTGCTGCATGATCATATCGAATGTATATACAATTGCATATACTATACATACATATATTTGTATATATCTTTATATGCATTGAAGACATAGGTGTAAGACATATAAACCAATTAACTTGAAGTGAACTCACCTGCAATTTCGACTGAAACCGGCACAAAGTGTTTGCGTGGAGTTTTTTTCCTTTATATTATGTACAACGCAACATAAACACACAATCACCAAAATACTGTCGTTGTTTGTTATTGGCTATAAATGCGCAGAAAATCACACAAAAGTTGAACGAAAAAAAATAATATAATAAAACTGCTTCAGTGGCGCGGCGGGCACAAAAGCACAAAATTACTTCGCTATAGGTAGAACTGTGTGAGCAACCGATATGGCAACCTTGAATTCCAGAAAAAATGCACAGTTTATTTAAACGTCTGGCAACCTTTCAAACTGATCTAGATCAATTTTCAGCTCAGTGCCTCTGTATATTAATGATATTTTTGGCTATTTTTCTACATTTATTTCTAGAATGTTGTACATTTTTGCAGAAATTTTAAAATGTTTTCGAGTTTTGTTTAAAAAAAATTAAATTTTGTTAACAGAAAAATTACTCAACTCTCTTAACAATCTGTCCAAATCTGTCTGTTTGTAGCCAAGTATAATCAGGCGCGCAGTTATATAAACAAATTATATTTTACTTTATTAGAGAAAATTCAAATTAATATCAAAAATTAAAAATTATTTTTCACTAAATTTGCAATATTATCTGTAAATTGAAATGGATCTTTTTCCGGGAACTAAGACAGTTCATATGTTTTCAGGAAACCAAGGCTGCCATACTTTGGTAATACAACCTGTTCAATTGGTTAGGTTTACATTACGTCGAGCTTTTAACTAATTTATAAATTAATTTGATGGTCATGTTAATATATGCATTTTTTTATGCATTAAAGGTAGTTAAAGAGGTTTTTATGAATAATCACATAACTTGTTGGCGCTTTTAAATAAGATCGTTATTTAATCATCGATATTTTTAGCTTAAAATACTATATCATCGATTTGTTGAAACATCGAAGTATCTTCAGTTCTAATAGACAGTGTGTGCCTGCAGTGATTTGTGTCGATAGTTTTTAAATTATCTACTCACTTAGGTACACACTGGCGGTTTGCTATGCTGAGGGGGTGGGAAATTGTGCGTGGAGCGCAAGAGCGTTCAAAGGACTTCAGTCTCCTGTTATCCTGTAACTGCTAAGCGTGCCCTCTATACCATATCAACATTCTATGCATAACCTAGAGGGTGTGACCAAGTTGAACGAAAAAAACTTTTCATACTTTGCTCAGTCTTCGGAATGTGAAGTTCCTGCAGGACATTTATGTCGACGGCGTTGTATACAGCAATAAAAAGAAAGATACAAAATTATCATTATTTAAAATAAAAACAATTCAATCAATGCAAACATAGAGCATAAATAATTTATGAAGATGCGAAAAACGGTTTAAATAAAGTGTAACGTCGGCGTTAACATTTTACGTTTCGTAGCCTGCGATTGGCGAATATTAAAAGTAAGATGAATTGTGATTGCGGTAAACGGCGAGCTTTATTTGTTGTGAAAAATTGTGTACCCATTTTGCAAAAAGGGAGTGTTTTTGTAACGTCCGTTTTGTAATTCTGCATGCAAAATATGTAAACTATATGTTGCATACATATATATGTACATCTCTAAATACTTAATATACATACATTTGTGTGCGTGTGTGTATGTGTTTGAAAAAGTGTTGTTATTATTAAATTAGCTTTTCGTAAAAAGCTAGCAATATAAATATGTTATACGTATGCATGTGTGTACACACATAAAGCATATGCACATACATATATATATGTATGTGCACGCACACTCACATGCGCCCACGCCTCAATGCGTAGTGGGCGTGTGTGTAGTTGTTTGCTACTGTGTTCGCATTTCAATTGGACGCTGTCGAAATGTTGCAATGTCCAAATGGCGAAAAAGCTCAAAGCCGCAACTACAACTAAATAAGCGCAAGATGCTGCGCTGCCTGCTGCAGTTCAGAATTCGTTTTTGTGGGCGTTTAGCGGCTGGGTGGGGTAGGTTGGAGTTGGGTGTTGTAGATTTACGAGTACGTGGCACGAGCACAGCGAGAGACCGAGCATAAGGAATAAGGAAACAGCGAACTTTTAATCAATAGATATACAAACTCACTCACACACACAGTCATTCAGAAGCTCGCACGTACACACACACACACACGCTCACTCAGACACCAGGACCAGAACAAAAGCAACAATAACGAGAGCAGTAACAACAACAATGAAAAGTATACCAGCGTGAGCGCGCAAGTTGTTGAGAGAGCATTGGGAGAGAGAGAGAGAGCGACGGCAATAAGGATTCAAAACGAAAAAGAGCGAACGGAGAGCAAGCGACACAATAAGAGTGAAGTGAACTAAATGAGTGCGTGCTTGGCCGTTACCTTTATACCGTTATTCGTATTTCGTACTCATTCCCGTTGCCGTTGTTGTTATTGTTGTCTGCAAGATGAGCAAAAGTTGAGGAATAGGAAGACCTTTGAACAAAATTGCTATTGCGCTGTCGACAGCGGTATCATCATCAGCATCAGGAGCATCAATAACAGAGCACGAATACAGTGTACGGGCGTTTGCTGGAGCTGATATAAGGGTGTTTGTGTGTGTGTGTGTGCCTGTTCTCTCTGTCGCTGTCGGTGCCTGTGTATATGTGTGTGAGTGAAAAAATGAGAGCAAGAACGCATTGCACAGACAATTTTTAATTAAAGTGCAGGAGGATGGCAGGAATTCAATCTGGGTTGTGAGCGTATGACGTACGCCCACATGCTTATTAAATAATAAAGACCTTGCCCACACAACACAAACATTTTACACACATCACCGTGAGCAGCCAATCGTACCGGACATTCGTGTGTTTTGTTTAAAGAGTGAAAAATGTGTACAAGATCACTTTGTGTTCAATAAGTATACATAAATATAATAAGTATACATATCATATATACTTTACACTGACAACTGAGAAAATCAGCAAAAAGTGTTGTCAACAATCAAAATAGTTTACTGTGTGAGGAATATTGTATTTTTAATTTGTGTTAAAAAGTAAGCTATTAGATTTGTCAATTAGTGTTACAGTGTGTGCTTAATTATACATTTTAATTTGTATACATGCTAAATTTGAACTTATTACAGTTCTTAATCGTTTTATTACACCACATACTAACACTAAGTAAATATCCTATAAAGTACTCATTTCATACAAGCAAAAGTGTCCCTATGTGAGAGGGAAATTATTTTGACTTTCGGCTGGCAGAGCTCGTCGCTTTTTGATAACTATTCCTTTTCCAATATTATATATTCCCTTAGACACAGTCAAAGCCATTTAAAAGGGTTTAAGTTGATGAATGATAATCAGTCGAAAATTCATACTTGTATTTCATGCTAATAAAATATGTAAGATATTATTTACCAAAATTTAAAAATGTTTAAAATTGTAATTAAAAAAAATTGTTGATCTGCCCACGGCCGGTTTTAAATTACTTCTGAAAGTAAAAAAAAGCTGAAAGACAAAATAATTTCCCTAGCACATAGGGTCAACGGCAAAAATTTCCCGGGGACGCAATCGCAAAACATTTGCTTGGACACTTGTACTAGTATGAAATTAGGTTTCTATAGATTATTTGCTTAGTGATACTATATAGTATGTACTCACTTATCTTCTTATATGTATATAAGATTGTTCTATATTTATAAGTATATACTATACTAGATGTACCACACAATATGTGAACCACAGTTGGAACGTGACAAAACCACGCCTAAATTGTGTTGAATGAGGCACACATCCTTTAGAACCTTGTGAACTAATTGTATTTCCTTGTCGTCCTCCCCTTGCTGCCACAGTGTGCGACAATTTGATGTCAAGAGTTTAGAACTCTGCCCCCGGAGCACGACGCACGACGCACGACGACGAGGCACCCGCAGGAGCACCGCACTCCATTTCGTCACCATCATCATCATTGTCATCGTCACCCGTCACCGTCAGCATCACCCGTTATCGTTATCGTTATCGCCATCGTCATCGTCATCCGCATTATCCATTCGGCATTCTTCAATCTTCTTTCCACACTTCATTTGCATCACACACGCGGAGCTAGAAGCACTTGGCGCACAGTAGCCAGAGAATCCCAAGTCCAGGATGGGCGACTATCATGAATTTACGGATCAGTATAAGGTGCCAGTGATAGCCAAGCTGCTGCACGCATTGCCCCACTACAATATTACGTTCCACAAGATCAACAGCACGTTTCGGCCCAATGATGAGATCTATTTGGAGGTAAGTAAAGTCCGGAATTTTGAGAATTTGTCGGGAATCACAATGCCTCCTTTACTATTCAAGACACTGATTTTTAAGCAGCTGTCTTTTAAAAGAAATATGAAGTATTTAACAAAAGCAGAGTATATTTATTTAGTTTTACTCAATACATTTGAGAATATTAATTGTTATTAATGATTCTTAAAATTCAATTACAATTAAATTCTTTGGAAAAAAGTGTCTACAGCTCTGTAATAAAATAATGCTCAATCACTTAGTCGACTTTAAGTTAGAGAAAATATGTTTATTTATAACTCGTATAACTTTTGTATTTATAATCAAAATATTCCCTTTGAGCGAATTATTTTATTAGTGCTCCCATGAAAATGTAAGATTTTGAAGCTTTTTTATTTGGCTTTCACGAACATGAAAAAAGAGAAAGAGAAAGAGTTAATTACTAAAGTCTGCCCAACTGCTCTCTATAATTCATCTCTTACGTATAGCTAATCTCTTAAAGTATTTATTTACAAAATATAGTATATGTAAGATTAACTAAGGTCACTTTCAATTTAGATAACGTGAATGAGATTGCTTTATGAGATTGTATTGTATAAAAAGCTATATATGAATATGTTATACTTGTTATTAATCATGACTTCATCCCGCCTCTCGACGTAGAGCCTGGGAATATTGGGGTCGGTGCCGGCAGCGCTGTTGATTGTCTCGCTGCTGGGACTACTCTTCTATTTGATGACCCGCTGCTGCGATCGAAAGCCACGTCCGGCACACTCGATAACCAGCTTGAAGGTGGCCCTGTCCATAGTGACGGTGATGTGCTGTGCGGCGATTGGACTTGGCCTCTATGGGAATGATGATCTGCACAATGGGCTGCTGGAGGTGTTGACTGCGGGACAAAAGGTCGATAATTTGGTGACAACGATTCGGAATCAGACGCACATATTGGAGAATACGCTGACGAATCGGATAAGGCCGCAGTTGGTCGAATTGGCGGATATCTTTGATCAGGCGGTGTCCAATCAGACGGCGCTCTCCAAGCTCTTTGTCTCGCTTAATATTGTGCAGGGTAATGTGACGTTGGCCACGAATGCAGCCAGCGATATTCGTCGACCATTGATGGGCATCTCCATGACGCACTTTCTCACTGTGAGTAGATCTTCAACATTCCTTCAATTCATGCACCCATATCCATATCCATATCCGTATCCATATCCAATCACCTCAATTCACTGTGTCATTGCCTTCATTTCACAATTTTGTACGCACAGCGCGGCGATCAATGGGAGCTAATCCGTTGGCCAGGCACGGTGGCAACTTTGGCCCTGCTGCTCGTCCTCTGTGCCGTGCTGCTTGTGGGCGTGGCCCGACATTCCCGCTGCGCCCTAATATTGTTCAGTGTATGCGGCTTATTGGCCGTAACCGGCTCCTGGTTGATGTCCGGCCTCTATCTGTCCTCTTCGGTGGCTGTGGGCGATTTGTGCATCAGTCCAGCTGATTTCCTAGTATCCACAGCACCGAGGGATCTACCCACCAATGTCCTGCTGCACTACACCCAATGCGAGCCGGGACACACCAATCCGTTCACCCAACGACTCCGGGAATCACAGAATTCACTGAATAATGCTCGCAGTGCCATGGCTACCGTGATGAAGATATCGCTGGTGCTCTTTAAGAGCTCGGGTCTGCAACCGAAACTGGGTGCGGTGAATGCGGATTTAAACAGCAGCGAAAGGTTGTTGACCCAACTGACCGCATTGGTCGATTGCAAGGCGGTTCATCATAATTTCCTCGCTGCCGCCCGCGGCCTTTGCGAGGGTGGACTCCTTGGCCTGGTCCTAATGCTGATAGCCAGCTTTATAGCTGCCATCTTGCTAACGATAATGGTGTGGGTGGATTCACACACATGGATCTATATACGCAAGCGGAATGATTACGCCCAGGTGGATGAGCCATCGTATATATCGCATCCGGCGCCACAGAACCATCAGCAGATGATGAATGCGGCACGCACACTGCCGCGCAACCATAACGGGTAGGTGTTCATTGATCCGTAGACTGATCCCATTGCAGCTTTTGGATACCCCACCTCTAATTGCAGGCACTTCAGTCCCCCAGTGATCAGCGGCTCCCACACGTTGCAGCATCCCAACAAGCGGCAGCAGCACGAGATGATGGCGCACGCTCACATCCAGCAGAATATGCGGGCAATGGGCACCCATACTTTGGGACGTCTGCCGTCGCATAATCACAGCCCCACCCATATGACTGGTAAGTTTAATCCTCGTCTGAAATCCACAAGTCCAGAAACCACCAACACTCCCACACACTTACACTCACACACTCACACACAATGCCATCACTTGCACTATTAGCATCACTATCGCTTTCCCACTTCATCAAACTTCCTCCTTGCATTCGCCTATTTGTCTATCGCCTTCTTCTTCCCCAGCCATCTTAACTTTTTCACCTTTTATTAGTTTTTCCTATATCTGAATTTGAGCCACTGAGTGTGAAGAACAAAAGCGCAGATGGAAGAAAATTAATCAATTAAGGAGAAGGCACTACGGATGTTATTGTTACTGCACATGTTATCGTTAACAGTTTTTTGCTTATGCAAAGCTCTGTTAAATAACATCCATCTCTCTTTCTTGCACAATTCTCTGTTTCATTTCATTTGTAGATGTACTTCACCTCAAACTGATTAAATCTAACGTCTTGTAAAGCATCAATTACTACAGCTATTGTTATAGTACTGTTACAGAACGGTTAACATTGTTGCTTTATTATTCGAAATTCTGTTAAATAACGACAAACAGTTGCCATGTACAGTGCTCTTAAATTAAAACTGTTACTTTCAGTATTTTAGATGCCTTCTGAAGGTTACAAGTTTCCCATTATAATAATTAATATAAATTGACTAAGCAAGATGAAAATTAATTGTTTATTTAAACTCTGTAACAAGTAATTAAGCACTATAGCTTTTAAGGTAACAGTAACATTTATTAAATGTTTAAAAAACATTGATCAGTTAACGATTACAAGCAATAATCATGCATAGTTATTCATAAGGATTTTAGCTGCTTTTCCACATTTTAAGATCAATTTGACTGAGTTATTTGATTAGGCATAACTAAGAGTTTATTCTACTATGTTAGACCATTTGAAATGAAATAACTAAAAGTTTATTTTAGTATGTTAGACCATTTGAAATGTTAATAAATAACATAATATTCTTTATAATAGTTAGAATATATATATAATACATATAAAGTTCGCTTAAAATCGCTGTCTATATATATATATATTTTTTTTAATCTTTTAGGGAAATAAAGTTCTTGAAGTTTTCGAAATTTCTGTTAGTTAACATTTTCGGTTAAGATATCAAGTAGCTAACATTTGCAAAGCTGTTAACCAGTCAATGTAACAGTTGTTGTACCGCAAGCTTTTTGAAGTACCTGTAAACTATGCAGATGTTAAATGCAAGACATTTTCTCACTTGCTCTTGGAGGAGTCGGAAAGTCTTTGAAATAATTCCATTGTTTTATAGTGAATGATTTAAAAAATAGACATCGCTCTCATGTTTCACTTGCAATGCTCATTGGTTTCATATTCTATCCATCGTCCATTGATATCCACGTAACCATGTCATCCACATCCGCATCCGAATCCTCATCCGCCTTGCTAATTGTGTGTACATTTTAGGTCCCAATAACGGTAAATATGCAACCCTAAGCAAACAATGCAAAACTTTGGAAGCCAATGACTTTTACTGAAAATCGTCGCCAGCCGCCGCCGTCGCCGCCGCAGCCGCCGCTTCCTCCTTACCGCCGACGACACAGGCCCAGGTGGCCCAGGCCCAGGCCCAGGCTCAGGCTCAGGCTCATGCCCACGCTCATGCCCAGCAGCAGGCACAACAGCAACAGCAACAGCAGCAACAACAGCAATTGGGTCCACAGCCAATCTACTGCCATCATCCGCATCAGCATCCACACGCTCATCCCCATGCACATCCCCATTCACATTCGGCAGCCGTCGCTGCCGCCGTACAGCACCAGCATGCCATCTATCACCAGCAGCAGGCTCAGGCCCAGGCTCAGGCGCAGGCGCAGGCCCAGCAATATGGCACTTATACGACGGCAGCGGCGGCACATCATGCACAGCAGCATCATCTGCCACCGCCGGGTCAGAGTCAGATTTATCAACAGATTCCGGCACATTTGGCGGGACAATTGGCACAGAATGGCGGTAATCCGCACTCGATTTATCAGCCGCTGGTGGCGGTCAGTCAGGGCTCCATTTATGTGTCCAATTTGGCGACAATGCGACGCCAGAATAGCCAGGGTGGACCACAAATACCGGCGCATCATCATCAGTCGTCGTCGTCGTCGTCGTCGATGCAGACGCAACCGCCGCCAAATCCGCATCATTCGCAGCAGCAGACGAATCCTCATTCGCATCCGCATCCGCATTCGCATCCCCACCAGCAACAGCAACAGCAGCAGCAGCAGCAACAGTCACAACAGCAACCGCCGCCACCGTCACAGCAACAACAGCAGCTGCATCCACATCCACATCAGCTGAAGTCGCCACAGCAACAGCAACAGCAGCAGCAGCAGCAACAGTTGCCGCCGGAAACGGAAGTGGTGCCAATTAGCACCAGCATGGATGCGGGCATCTATGATCGCGATAAGCAGATCTACAAGTGCTCCACATTGCGGCAGGGCGGTAAATTTGATCCCAAATATAAGCCATCGATATTGAACTGTCCGCTGCCCGAGATACCCAAGGATGCGGAACAGCCGAAGGTGGAATCCATTTACCAGCAAAAGCAGCAGCATCATCATCAGTCGCAGAATTACTCCAAGTAAGTTAACAGCCAAACTGATGCATTATCTCAATCCGATTCTTGCAGGACCTTGCAGCGGCCACCGATGAAGTTGCCGCCGCAAATGAAGGCGATACCGCCTCCCCGCATTGGCACGCCCACCTCCCCACCGCCGCCGTCGGCCCAGCCCGCCCAGAATCAGAATCTCAGCGCAGAGGCAGCGCAGTTGCAATTGCAATTGCAGTTGCAAAATGGTGCGGCCAATAGTGATGATGCTGCACTGCCGCCGCCACCGCTGGAGGCGCAAACGCATCTCGGCAACACTGTCGATGCCACGCCCCCCAAAACACGACCGGGCCAAACAGTCAACGGCAAGGCGGCCAATGGCCTGGCGTTGCATAACGGTGTTGCTGTTGGCGTTGCAGGAACAACTGCGGCAGGAGCAACTGTTGCCGCTGGCGTCATGGACGATGACGATGATCTGCCGCCGCCGCCGCCGGCGATAACCGATGAGAGCAACTATGCGGTAACCGAGCTCTAAGAGCGAGAGCGCAACACACACAGAGAGAACGAGAAAGAGAGGTAGAGAGACAGAGAGAGAGAGAACCAATTAACTTTTTTAATTGTGTTCCTTAGTTCTTGATTTTTTGCATTTCGAATCCTAGAAACTTCCCCTTGCAACAGCAACAACATAAATTACTTGAGTTGGGAATTTTGTACATATACAAATATACATACACACACACACACACACATACACATACAGACATGAGTATGCAAATATTTGCATAGTATGGAAACATTCGTTTTGATAATAGCCATTTTTATGATCGCAAAATTTTATGATAACACTTTTTAGCTGAGCAGTAAGACGACAACAACAACAACAACAACAACATAAAAGAACGACGAAGAAGTAGAGAAATAAGTAAAAATAATTATGGGACAACATATTTGTATTATATAGCGTTATATAGATATATACATATATACATATAATATTGGGAGTGCATGTAGGCGGGAACTACTCCAAGAACAAAATATCGAGTTATCGTATTAGCCCAGACTAACCCCCACCCCTTGTCCACCCACAACAAGAGCAATGCATTTAATAACGTATTTCCGTATGTCAAAAAATACAGTACATCAAGTAATTGTTTTAACAAAGCAAGAATTGCACCTATGTATACTTGATAATTATGGTTTTGTTTTTGCGTTTTTCTAAGCACATTAAACCATAAACCAAGATTTGGTTCATTTTTTGCAAGCTTAAATATCTAAACTTATTCAAAACAACTCATTGACTGCGTGTGTAAATTTGTACAGTATGTCAAGTAATTATTTTAACAAAGAAGAAACATTTTTTAAATATAATTGTCCAGAATTGAAGACTCCTACAATTTAAAGATATGCAGCATACATTTTGGCGCTTTAATTTTCTACAAACTATTGTACTAACAGTCGTTGCATTTATCCAATCTTGAGGATCAAAAAGTCTGTATGTCACTTTCGGTTACTCTAGCTCTTGTAGTTTCCAACATCAACATAGTTTATGTTCATGTTAATGCATTTTCATATATATATATGTGTAGAGTTCAGCTGACAAATTTAAAAAAAAAAAAACACTGTCATTATCTGCAATAAAATAAAAGTTTTTAATGAAAAACTGATTTACAATATTCGTATAGATATAAATAATAAGTGTATGTAATTAATGGGTCAATATTTGGGATAAAAAAACGAAATACTAAAAAAGTATGTGAGTATCTATCCCTGTAAAAACAATTACTTGAAATACTGTACGTACGGAAAAGGATCAAAGGGAGCAGGAGGGAAATTTGAAGCACTTTTTAGGCATTTGTCGAGTCAATTTTTTTCTGAATAAAATATATAAATAAATTAAACAAACGCACGGCAATTGAGAGAGATAAATAAACAGATAGAGAGAGAGAGAGCGAGAGAGAGAAAAAGAGAGTTGGAAGCAAGTGTGCATCTCAATTGAGGTGTAGGACTTGGTATTTGGGTTGTGCGCCGGGTGCTGATTCTACATACATATATGTACATATTTATTTATAAATATATATATTTATATATATATGTATATGTATGTATTTTAGCCTGGCACCGTAACCGGTTAGAATTCAGTTCTGACCTTGCGATTTTATTGTATTTAATCGTAAACGTAAGCTTAACAAGAAATGCATTTATTACAAATTAAATTAAATTAAATTAAATTAAATTAAAACGAAGATAACAATTAAACTAATATACGCGTAATTAGCACAATCGAGTGCATATATAGACATATATACATGCCATATTAATATATGTATATGTATATATACAATATATATATATATATGTAGTTATACAACTAACTGTATATTTCAAATAGCAGTAGCTAAACCAAAAAAAAAAAAAAAAAAAACTTAAGCGTAGCATAACAAAAAAAAAGAAGAGAAAAATCTCCAAAAAGAAAAAGAAGGAGAAAATATTAAGAAGTAAATCCCCTCTCAATCCCCCAATCCCACTCGATTGACGAGCGTGTGTGTAAACAGAATAGCAATATTAAATAAATTAAAGTACTGCCCCCGTTATCGGCTAAGCCGAAGCGATCCCCAAACCGAAACCGAAACCAAAACGAAAGTGCAGAAAGACAGATAAACGAACTAAACTTCAAGAGTATAGCATAATAATTATAAACATTTCTAAATATATATACTGGATATAAACTGATTACACATATGGCCTGCTGATTTATTATGACTAAATGAGAGAGGAAAGAAATACAAATAAAATGCAATTAACGATTTAACAATTATTTAGTTAGCTAGCGGAGTTGTTAGTGGAATTTTAAAAGACCAGTGTGACCAGAGGCCAATCAACTAAAACAGTCGCACACACACACACACACACACACAGACAAAGAAACACAGCCAGATAATAAAAGTAAAGCTAAAGATTCAATAGTAAAAACTACTACTGTACACTATATGAAGCACATCGGAATGATCAATTGTAAATCTATATACACATACATACGTACATACATATATACAAAATAGATAACGAATTCGAGCATAAATTCGAAACAATTTCGAACAATTCATTCGATAAAAAAAAACAAACAGAAGAAATCACTTAAATTTTTAAGTCATAATACATATGTATAGAAACTGTAAAGTAACTTCAATGGAAAACGACCTAATCAAGTTTTTTTTATTCGCTTATACATATACAATTAAAAGAAATACATAATGTTATAAATTATAAAATAGATACGTCAAAAGAGAGTTAAAAGGGTAGCATAGAGGATCAAACACCCTTTCTTTTTTTCTGGTACTAGCAAATAGCCGAAGATTCTAAGCGATCTCTCCAACTACACATAGACCTTAAAAAGCGTTCGAGTTTAACTACTTACAGCATTGAGGTTAGGTATGGTATGGAATGGAACAGAACAGAAAAGAACGAAACAGAATGGAATGAAAGGGAATCACAACAGTATATGGAACGAAGCTAGTATATATATATATTTGCATATATACACACACATAAATACATACATATACATATACTGTAACACATTAGCTCGTAAATATATTTCTGTGTTAAATGTTGTCATCGTACGCGTTGTAGTTATTAAAGGGAAAACAATTAAAAACAAGAAAACACGAAAACGAAACCAAATAAGTAATTCAAGAAAAGACGAACGAATCTTTTAGAGGCTGAGTAAAGTGCTAGACATGGTAAGATCAAGTTGTACAACATATACGACTTACAAAAAGTGTATATGCATAAAAACTTAGTTAAAGACAATGCAAAGAAATCAACAGCAGAAAACGAAGCTTAGGCAAAACCATCAAACATCAAAAACTTAAATGCAAAATTTAAAAAAATAAATAAATTTCAAAATTCTTGTAAGAAATGAGAAAAACGTACTTAAGTATTCGGTTATTCGCTTTGCCAAGTTGCGTGCTGTAAAGATCGGATGGAAAGGGAAGTAAGAGTTCGGTTCGGCAACATAGTAGAAACTACAACAAAAATGACAAAAAAAAAATACAAACAAACAAAAATAATTAAAACAAATGATTAACAATAACAAAAGACGGCACAAAAACCCGACATATTTCTTGCAAACAAAAAGCGGCAAAAGTAAAAGCGCTAAAAAAACGACAAATATTAATAAAAGTAAAATAAAATTATAAAATTCAATTACATTCAGTGTGTTTTGATTATTCAAATGGGGATGGGTTGAATTAATAAGTACATTGAGTTATAACTCAGATTCAAACTGAAAACTCGTAAATTATGACAATTTCAATCGGTTAAAACACATTGAAAATGAGCAGCACGGCAATATATGAGTCTGTCTCTTTTGCCCTTAACGTGTGAAAAATTTGTAAACATTTAAATAAATACAATTCCTTGTTGTTCATTATCATTGTGCACATGTTCAGCAGCATATTTATTTCAATTTGTCGTATAATAAATATATTTATCAATTTATATATTTTATTTATATATACATAATTGTATATATGTTTGTTTTGTTGGTTTGTGTTTTTTGTATAAGTATATTAAATAAATTGTATGCTTTCATTTTACTTAGCGCCTAAACAAAATTAAATTATAAAAGTGCAAATTATTGCTAGAGACAATTGCGTTTCTCAATAATTCAGTAGTAGGTAATTGCATAAAAATAATAATAATAATGATATAAGAAGGGACATTGGAATTTGTTTTTTTTCTTTCTTTTTTTTTGTTTTGAATTATAAAGTGAAATTAATATTCTCAGAGAACAACAACATCAACAACAATGAAGCACATAAACAATAATATATGGAAACAAAAAAAATTAGAAGAAAAGTATATAAAAGATAATACAATAGATTGATTAAGAATATATTTCTATATATGTAGATATAAAAGCAAGAGTGCAATATTATGACAGGACATTCGATTGTCAATCCGTTAGAGGACTTTCATCTACGATCCGGTTCTGATCTAAGATTTTTCTTTGGAATTACAGAATTGCATTTGGAGTTGTTTAGTTTGTTGGTTATTTAATCATACTTAAGTTTTTATCGCTTTGTTTTGGTTGGAAAAGACGGGGAGGGTCAGAGGGGAGTCGTGTGTGTTTTTCATCTCTATCTTTTGTCTTGCTGAGCAGCCTGTCGTTGTCCTTTATAAGCAATCGACGCCTTCTGTGACGTTTAATTACTGTTTATTGCACTATTGACCGCCACCAGCTCCGGCACCGAGGAGCCAGCGCTGCTCTGGCTAACGGTACGTGCATGACCCACATGATTACCAATCGCAGCGGTTGTTGCCGTTGTTGTTGCCACCGCTACGGATGCAGTTGTTGCCACTGTTGATGCTGCTTCAGCCGGTGATCCTAATGATGATGCGTCAGCTGCTTCGCCAGTCACCGGCTCCACCGTGGGAAATACAGGTGGAGATGCGCTCGATACCACAGGTGTCTGTATCATAGGCGTTGGTGGCGAACGATTTGCGGGCAACTGATTAGCTGTTTCTCCTGACATTTGCATATGATACCTAAATGCAAGAGACTCATTTAAATCACCGAAAACGAGATGAATGAATTTTGAGTATTGTAAATTTACTTGTAAATATTTTCGGTACTCTCGACAACACCTTGGGTTAAATTGAGGCTGCGCCCCTTGATGCCCGACTCCTTGGCGGGCGGTGACCACCAGTTGAAGACGCGACCAACAACCGGAACATGCCGTAATATTCCCTCCTGCCAGAGCTTCTCCTCCGACTCGCGCTGCAAGTCCGCCGTGGCCGCCTCAATGCCCTAAAATAGACAACAAAACCAATTACTTAGATTTACAATTTCTATACAATGTTATCGTACCTTCTTGACAATCTCCGACATGGTGTCGAGAACACGTGAGTTTTCCTGCACGCTTTTACCAACGGTGACAACCAAATCGAGCAGCTCCTCCACCTCCGTCTCGTGGGTAACCATTCCAAAACGCACACAGATTAAACCATCGGTGCCCTCGCCCAGCGAGAAGGCATTGTCCGTTGACTTAAGAGCCTCCACCAGATCAATGTTGAGCTTATTCAGCTCGGTCTTGGCCTGATCCGTTAGCAGTGACTCCCATCCTTCGGGCACAAATCGCACACCTCCCATGCCCGCCCATTCTGGAAGTGCCACCAGCCTCAACACCTCGCTGCGATCCACCAAATGCATAAAGCGCGCCTTGTGCTTGATTGTGGCTCGTAGTATATCCACATGTGCCTCCAAGCTCTGCGCAAAGTTCTCCAGATTCTCCGAGCTGGGCGGCTGCTCGCCCAATCCCAGCTCCAAGGGGCAGTAACGAATGCAACTGCCATGCGTCGGATGCTCAATCACCTCAAAGTCAAACTAAAAAATAATAATTAAACCAACCAACATGAATTTCAACTACATGAGAAGTGGGAATGAAAATCAAGAATTGGTTAACTCACATTGGGACAATCCCGCTGTAGGATCTGGCCGAGCCAAGAGTTGAGGCGATCAAAGTACGAGGCATTGTTAACTTTCTCCAATGGCTTGTGGCCCGTTTCGGCAGCGGGTTCTCCGGCTCCCGAACTAATTGGAACGGTTGTGCTGCCATCAAATTGATAAACCACCACGGGAGCAGCTGCATCAAACAAGGCGTTCACATCAAAGGCGCTGTTAATAATGTCCGACAAGGCGGCGCCCGTTTGAGCTCCCGGCGTATGACTCTACATGGTCAAAGATGAATTTATGAAGAATTATCAGTACTGGTACAAATGAAAAACTATAAAATGGTAAACTCTTGTTTTATACAAATAATAAATAAAAATTAAATTAAATTTGATACTTGACATACATACATACAGAATATACAAAATTAATTTAAGAAGAATGTTTCGAAATCGTTTTGGAGCAAAGGTTTTGGTCTTTGACTCTTAAAAAAAAAAGAATCTATTTTGTTTACGGTTTTGGTACTAAAAGTGAATTTGTCAAACACGGTTAATGGTTTTGGGATTCAATAAATAGATGCAATAAATAGATGCTTTTGGATAATTATAGACTAACTACTATAAATTGAAATTAAATCGGACTACTAAATCATCATCCCCATCATTTTTGTTGTTCTGTACAATAGTTGTCAAAGTTATTGTAGGGAAACTTAGCAGAATTCAAAGTTATATGAAGAGGCATGAAAATGAAAACAGGATACTTTACCAGCACGCGAATTCCCTCGCATTTGGAGGCGATCTCGAAGAGAATACTGCAAGTCTGGAATGCGACATGGAGCCGTTCGGCAATTGATTTTTTTCCCAAGAGCCTGAAGACTTGTCCACAGAGAGAGGGCGTTCAGTCGCCTGGAAAGGATTGGATCTGATTCGAAGGCACTCAGTGCGCTATTTTGAAGCGGTCTATGGAGCAGAACAATGGGCAGACTGGGCACTCCCAGCCAGCTGCCCAAATTGAGGGCCATCGAGTGGAGAACGTCATGGACATTGCCTGGATTCTGGGCACAGACGAGGGCGGCCAAGCCATGGCCGCTGGCATGAAGCCACATATTGTGGGCCTTGCACACATCACGCAGACGTTGCAGATTATCAACGTAGCCACAGAGAGAGGCGCCAATGTCGGCGACTACCAGCAGGGGGTGCGACTGGCGGCTAGATCGAGTTGCACCTGTTTCTGGAGTTGCGTTAGATCCATAGGTGCCATATTTGCTGTCCTCCGAATGACCTTAATGGCATCCAGCGAGATGCCCAACTGACGGCATGCATACTGTAATCGCACCGGCGTCGTGTTCTCCGAGATATAAAAGCAAGGCTGAGCGAGGGCAGGAATGCCACCCTCCAGATAGCCTGGACAACGGGCAACAATTGCCAGGCGAACGGTTCGCAGAATGGCATCGGCATTATCCGCATGGAAACTGCTCGCGGCATTGGGGAAATGAAAGAGTGTGCCCAGCCAGCGTGTGGCATCGCCGGAGATGCTGTTTGTCACACGCAACAGATGCTGGCGATCCAAATGCGATAGGTAGGCGACAATGCTGTGCGAGATGAGCGCCAAATGGGAGACATCGTCAAGTGCGGGCAGTGGAAACTCTGGATCATCATCACTGTCCGAATAGGCGACCAATTGTTCTAGCGACTTCAATATATCTGAAGGTACACGATGCTCCTGACGCAGCTGTGTCGACAGCACAACATCCGCAGCCGCTGTTCGTTCCCGATTCCGATCCTGAACTGACAGCTCTCGACTCTCGTTGCCATCGTTGCTGCTGTCGCCGGCATCCGTGTTCACTTTACTTGGTGATCCCGGTACGGCTTTAACATTTTCCAGGCGTTGCAGTACCTGGGAGGAGCGCAGTTCCAGCTCCGCCAAACCGGAGCGTATCTAAGACAAAAGTAAACAACATGATAAATGATTACAAGCAACAACAACACTGAACAAAATAATTGTTCGCTACAAAAGCAACAACCACACGTTGACGTGTTTTCGTCGTCGTCATCAAATATAATGCCAACAACTTACGCTGGATGCGGCAATTTCAGCGACGGCTGGTGTCGTTGTTGTTGTTGATATCGTTGCTGCTGCTGTTGTTGTATTTGTATTTGCATTTGTTGTTGTTGCATGCGCTGCTGTTTTGTTGTTGTTGACGGCGACTGTGGGGCCTCGGCAGAGCTTAGCTCGTCATCAACTCCAGCCGCAGACATATCTAATTGTTAGCTTTTGCAAAATTGTCACTACTTTTTTCTTGTCTTTAGTTTCTTGCTTGTTTTTTTCTGTTATTCTTTCTAGCTGATGTGGAGTTCCAACCAGTGTTGCCAGCTTTTACCGAATCTTTCCAAACGCTGCCACCGAGTAAAACTTTCCGGACTGACTGGATTTTTCCCAATAAAAGGCAAATTATGAATATATATTATTAAAAAAAATATATAAAATTTACCTATTAAAATTCATAGTTACATTCATTAGAACTGCTCCCAAAGCTTAGTATTTCAATATATTTAATCAATATTGAATTGCCATCAATATTGTTATCGATATGTAGCCCGTTGGCATGAATGCACAAGTTGGCAGCGCCAACACCATAAATGAGCGCGCAGTTTTGAAAAATAATATTTGGTGTGTTACGTGTTGGCAAATGCGCAAATGGATGTTGCTCCTTTTTGGTCCTACGACCCAAATTCCATTTGCAAGCCCTCAGACAGCCACTAATGCGAATTTGCAGTTTAGCATTTGTTGCGACATGTGTGTTGCATTCTAGCACAAAATACTAAATAAAATGCAACTTTTGCGAAACTCAACATATGCGACTGGATTATGCACATGTAGATGGGACATGAAATGGTAGCTTCTTTTGGTACGATATGTACATACATGTCCATGCATATATACATATGTGTTCAATGGGTAGATGGGGATTATAAGTTTGTGGTAATGTACGTAACATGCAATAGAAACTCTGCAATGCTCTCTTTCGCTACTTTGAATAAGAAATCTCCTCAATACTGACAAAATTCTATATAATTGAAAAATATTTCTTGTATTTTTTTTCATATTTTATCTAAATAATTGTTAGAATTATTTGAAAATTCGGCTGCTTGGTCTCTAAGAGTCGAGTAAATTTAACTGTGGCATTCCCTGTTTGTTTTGCAAATGTATGCGATGAATGTGTGTGTGTGTGTGTGTGTGATTGCCTGTAGCTTTTCACTTTATTCATGCATAAACTTGCTGAGAAAGTTGTTGGCTGCCTGCTAAAAGTTGCCGTGGTATTGGGACTTGCAGCTCCCAATTGTTGTTGTTGTTGTTGTTGTTGCAGTTGTTGCAGTTGTTGCAGCTGCCTCCACGACACATGCAAATAACATATCGATGGTGCTTTTT
Organism: Drosophila sp. st01m; assembly: GCA_018901795.1. Lineage (NCBI taxonomy): Eukaryota > Metazoa > Arthropoda > Insecta > Diptera > Drosophilidae > Drosophila > Drosophila sp. st01m. Next base: position 4,243,242 of record JAEIFG010000284.1, on the reverse strand, counting down.
TCAAATAGAGCGACCCTCTCTATTGCCTTTAAGCATAATCCCCAGCATTCCATCCCCCCACCCCGTACCGCCCACCTCGATCGCCGAGGCGACTGCATTGGTTTTCCCTTGTGGCTTTGGCGTCTGTTGTGCCGGGGATTTGCGCCGGAGCCGCCAGAACGTGCCGCTGCACATGCATCAATTTGCTCTTGCAGCCGCAAGCCCCAAAAACCCAACTGAACACCCTTCACCAACGCCCCCTGGCCAAGAGGTAGCAGTCCCCAGTTGCAGTCCCAGCCCCAGCCCCAGCCCCAATCCGCAGTTCCCATGACCCATCTTGCCATTGCCGTTTAAAGCTAACGCCCATGAACTCGTCCTGGTTTTCCAATGTGTGTGTAAGTGTGTATGTGTGTGTGTGTGTGGAAGAAGCTGCTGCATAAGTTCGTTAATCATTAGTCTCTAATGCGGGCTATAGGCGTGGCACACGCACACACACACACGCACACACACACGTACACACACACACATGCATAAATGAAACAATTTCGCTTGATTAAAACAGCCGCAACATTTAAATACACACACACACACACACACGCACACAAGTCATATAAATTATGAGCACAAAATTAATGTTTTTTGTTGTTGTTGTTCTTGTTGTTTTCGGCGCCACAATTCATATAAAATTTGTATTTGGTGCGCAAATAATTGCAACCAAAAATTGCTGCCCAAAGCACTGTGGCAATCGTGGGGCATGACAGCAAGTGGGGGTAGATGAAGAGAGGGGGGTAGGGGGGGTGTGTGTGTGTGATAAATATACACATATGGCAATATTTAAAGATATGGTCAGTTCGTCACGTTGTAACAAATAATACAAAAATACTAAAAACCCAATAAAAACTGTTTTCGTTGCGCTCTTTGCTGGCTGATTATATAAAATGCGTATACGCAGCGTTGCATCAAATAATTTCTGCAAGCGCACACATACACACAGAGAGAAAGTAGTCGAAGAAGTATGGCAAACACACACACACACACACACACACGCATACAAGTTTATTCAGCACTAGCTGAAACATCTATGCCAAGGTGGAAAAAAGGCTCAAGGCCGCAAACACAGAAGCACTTCAATTTTCGCACACACACACATGCGTGTTAGCCGAAAGTGTGTGTCTGGGTGTGTGTGTGTGTGTGTGTTACGGGTGTGCGTGTGTGAATGACTGAGGTGCAAAGTTGTTGCCACTTAAGAGGCACACAGCAACAAACACACGCACACAAAAAACGAGCTGGAAAGGCTGAAGTCGAGCAGACCCCACTGTGACGGTCCCTGTATTTAATCTGTAAAAACTATGGAAAAAAAACTAAACAATTAGAACCTGCAACAAATCTAAAAAGTGTTTGCATTTAAATATATTTTATTTTTCATAAAAAAACAATATGTTTTTATAATTACTCGTAACACGAAATTCATTTGTTTGAATAAAAAACATATTTCACTTTGGAACTATTTTTTATGGTTATTTAAAAAAAAAACTCGAATTTTATAATTTCAAAGCATAGTCAAATTCAATAGTCAAATTGACTGGTTTAATCTTAAAAAAAATATTTGAAATTATGAGTATTTGGAACTCCATTGACCCTGTGCACAATTGAAAAACAGGGTCTCGAAAGAGAACTTGAAACAACCTTTGAAGAGCCTCTTCCCGCTGAATGGGCTAACGCAGTGCAGTGGAAGAGAGGGGATCAAGGGAAGCGTGAGGAGAAGGAGGAAGAGGAGGAGGAGAAGGAGGGGGAAGAGGAAGAGAAGGAGGAGGAGGAGGCTGCAGACAGACAGTGAAAACAGTTAAAGTGCGCAAACAGATGGATAGGATGGCAGAAGGAGGGAGGAGGGGGGGAGGTTGGGGACAACACTTGCATTGGTTTGTGTTTTTGTATTTGGTATGTCTTTATTATTTTCGCTTCGGGCCATTGACGGCAGATCTGTGCAAATTGACTTTTAATAAATGTGCACATATCTATACACATACAGACACACACACACACACACATAATTGAATATGAAAGATTAAAAAAGCAGAAGTGCATCTGCAACTTGGCAACACTGTTCTGTCGCTTGGCAACACTGTTTTTTCAGCTGAAAAGGAGGCAATGGATTTCATTTAATTGGCATTCAGAGCCTGTAAATTGATCGTATGCAAAAAGATATAAACATACACTCATATAAATAAGCAAAAATGCGGACAGAGGGTGTGCAGTGGGAAGGGGAGGGAGGGGAGGGAAATACAAGTGGCCACTATTCAGCACAGTGCACAATGTGAAGCAGCAGGAAAAAACAAACCATTTGTCAGTCATACAAACACAAATCTACCAACTCACACACACACAAGCATACACACGCTTATCCATACAAACAAAATGACAAAATATAAAAGTGGCATAAAAAGTCAAGAAATGCATACACACGTACACACACACACACACACACCCACGCACACACACACATGCACAAGGATATTGCGGGAGGCAGGCATCAATAACAGGCAAACAACAAAAACAATAACAACAACTGTTAGGTCGCAAAGTAAAGTGACGCCGCAGCCAAAAGTCTGAAGGCGAAACCAAAACCAGAAGGCAATGGCAAAAGTACACAAATAAGCAAAAAGTGCAGGCGGCAAAATTAAAATAAATACACATACACATGCACATGCAAATGCCTAACATACAAACATAAGTACTGCTAAACGAGGTGTGCCTAGTTACATCTGCAGTTTATGTGAATATATAAGCAATAGCGACTGTATGTTTCATTTTCATTTTAAAAAATTAGAATCTTGTGTTCTAATTTAATATTGCATTTGTGTCATTGATAATTAATTACAATGCATAAGTGGAACAAGAAATTTATTTCAAATAATATAACGCTATGTTTCTGTTATTAAAAATCACGATCGAAGGCACCATCGATAGTTTCACATAGCAATATATCGGAACTTCTAACAATGTTATATCGATATCATGTGCAACCCACTCACGCCTTGTCGATCGATGAATATATTTACTTAGTTAGTGCACGTGGTGTGTACACACTGACTCGTAAATTTTGGCGCGATTTTAATAAGAATGTTCGTTAACTAAATGATAATAATATTAAAACCAATTGTAAATAAACCAATGCAATTATGCAGGGCGCTAAGCGTGTTCTGTCGCCAAGCAAAGCGGACAATGTGCCCGACTCGAGCAAAAAGTTCAAAACACAGTCAGATTTGCCTGCCGACCAGGAGAATTATGGATTTCTGTTGGACGACGATGATGATTTCGATTTAAGTGCATTGGATGCTGCCGTGACGTCCAGCAAGCTTGATCTTAGCATCTGGCAGCGCTGTGTGGTGCGCACTGTGGAACGCCTGGCCAAATCGCATGATCTGGTTTTGCACTTGAGCAGCGACATGGACACGGATGTGGGCGATGCATCAGCACTGAAGGCAGCTACTGCAGTCTGCCATTTGCAGACACCATGGAACCATACGCCCATACAGCCGGGAGATCTTCTATCAGTTCAAGCTACTTGGCATCCTTCGATTTCCAGCTACGTGGTTAACAAGGAGTCCGGCTTTTGTGTGATTCATCCGGATTTGCTTATATCCAGCACAACGGTCACCGGATCGCTCTTCTGCCGCCGCAAGGCTGTGCTGCAGGATCGTTTTCGTGGCGTCGACGCCACAAATGCCGTTGTGAGTCCTTGGAATACCTATTATCCTTTGGCATAAATAGTTTCCGTTGCTTCCAGATGATCATCGGCACACTGGTCCATGAGCTGCTGCAGACGGTGCTGTCTCAGCGCTTGCGCAGCCAGAAACAGGTGATGCAGGCACTGGAGCAAATGCTGCACAGCGCTTCCCTTGCACAGATGCTCTACGCCGGCCAACTAAGCCATGCCGAGATTGAGCTGCAGCTACACAAGTTTGTCGATCCGATTGTCGCTTTTGTGGCGCAGTATATGGAAGGCGTTATGCCATCGATGATTCCGCCAGAGATGTACAAGGGGCGCATTGAGAAAATCCATGACATTGAGGAGAATCTCTGGGTGCCGCAGCTGGGACTCAAGGGCAAGGTGGATGTCTCGGTGCGCGTGCGAAACCAGAAGCAGCCTATTCCCTTAGAGCTGAAAACAGGTCGCGCCAGCTTCTCCATGGAACACAAAGGTCAATTACTGCTGTATGAGCTAATGCACTCGGTTCTGGGCCAGGAGACGCGAAGTGGATTGTTGCTTTATCTGCGTGAAGGCATCGTGCGTGAAGTGCGCGATGGACGGAACGAGCAAAGGGATCTCGTTCTGCTTCGCAATGATCTGGCGCACTTTTTAACACGCGATGTGCAGCTTCCTATGGCTGGCGAATCGTTGTCCATGCCGGATCAGAAGGACAAGCTCTTGCAGCCGTTTGAGCTGCCCGATCCCATATCGCATCATAGCGCCTGTGGCAACTGCGCATATGCCACGCTCTGTTGTAGCTTTGCCAGCACAAATGCCAATCTGGAGCTGAGCAACTCCCATCCATTGCGTCGCCTAATGCCCCAAGTCCTGGAGCATCTCGACAAGGCGGATCATGAGTATCTGCTGCATTGGTGTGGTCTCTTGGCGCTGGAGGATCAACACTCGCGCCAGTCGCCACACCAGCGCACGCTCTGGACTGAGACGCCTGCAAGGCGGCAGCAGCAAGGACGTGCCATCTGTGATCTGCATTTGCCTGACGGGCACAAAACGAGCTGCCAGAATGGACGCTACGAGCACAAGTTGCAGTTGTCACCAGTAGCACATATGGAACTTAATTTGACCCTCAGCGGAGTAAGTGTGCAAGAGTTTTTTTAATACGTAACAGAAATCCTGTATTGGAAAAATGGGATCAGAAAATTCTAATTCAAGAAACGAAGTGGAAAATGTGACAATCAATCGCAGTCGAGACTAAAATACCCTGTGCCGACTTGGTACCGTTTTGATATTTCGAAAAACACCATCTAAATTCTAAACTCTGTCAGATTAACGAAATATCCAAAAAGAAAAAAGTTTTCTTACAAAAACGATCTAAAAATAAACATCTAGTCTTTAGCTTTTACAGTCTTTGAAGTCGACAAGTTTATACCGAGGGCTTTAAGGACTGTGATAAGTCGATTATTATTGATAGTGATCAAGAATATATATATATTTGTAACCATTTTTAATGGTCTCAGACGAGCTAACAACTAACAATCTACATATGATTCTCCATTTATGCAGTTTGAGCTTGGCGAGTATGTGATCGTTAGCTGTAGTTCCAGATTAGCCATTGCTGCCGGTTATATAACAGGATTGGAGGCACGCAGCCTGTGCCTGCAACTGGAGCGTGACCTTGGCCAGCGTTATGGACAGGAGACTTTTATTGTCGACAAACATGAATCACAGAGCTTTGCCAGCTTCAATTATACAAATCTTGGCCTGCTGCTGGCGGCGAGTGAGCGGGCAGCCGAGCTGCGCTCCATTGTGGTGGCCAGAACGCCACCGCAGCAGCACAAAGGTGTTGCCACGTGTGATTGGCAGCAAAGGTGGACCGATGTTGCGTCCACTCAACAAAGTGCAACAAGCTGCGGCACTGCGAGCACTTACCACAAGCACACATTTGCTGATCAAGGGATTGCCCGGCACGGGCAAGACTCAGACACTGGTGGCGATTGTGCGTCTGCTGCATTTACTGGAGCGAAGTGTGCTCATCACGGCCCAAACTCATTCAGCCGTTGATAATCTGCTGTTGCGTCTGCTGCCTTATGATCTTCCACTGTTGCGGCTCGGTAACAGTGCAAGGATTCATCCCCAGCTGCAGGAGATCAGCGAGGCAAATCTGACGGCCAACTGCGAGACTGTGGAGCAGTTGACGGAGGCTTTGCAGAAGCCCACTATTGTGGGCGTCACTTGTTTAGGCGCTGGACATGCTCTCTTTCAGCATCGTAAGTTCGATTATTGCATTGTGGATGAGGCAACGCAGGTGCTCCAGCCGACGGTGCTGCGTCCGCTGAGTCATTGCAGCAAGTTCATCTTGGTTGGCGATCCCGAGCAGCTGCCTCCATTGCTGCGCAGTCGTGAGGCACGTGCACGTGGCGCTGATGAGACGCTTTTCCAGCGTCTCGACTGTGAGGAGGCAACGGCGGTGCTGACCTTGCAGTATCGCATGAATCGCAGCATCACAAGGCTGGCCAATCAGTTGACCTACGGCCAGGCGCTGCAGTGTGCCAATGAGCAGGTGGAGACCGCCAAGCTGCAGCTGGATCCTCTGAAGAATTCCTGTCTCTGGGCACAGCGTGCTCTGCAAACTCATTTGGAGCAGGCGGTGCTGTTGCTGGACACATCCGACTGTTCGCAGCGCTGTCAAGATTTTGTTGTTCGTTCCAAGCAGCTGGAAGAGACGAGCGTCTCCATCGAGCAGCACTATGGGGAATCGGAGCCAACATCTCTGCGTAATCGCTCCCGTCGTGTCCCAAAGTATACCAACTACTGTGAGGCGTCGATTGTGATGCATCTACTGCGTCAACTTCTCGACGCTGGCTACGATGCCTCTCGCATTGGTGTCATTGCTCCCTACCGGGCCCAGGTGGAACTGTTACGCAAGCTTGGACACAATCTCGGCGAGGTTGAGTTTAATACGGTGGATCAGTATCAAGGACGCGATAAGGATCTCATCATCTACAGCTGCACGAAGACAGGTAGCTCTGATGCTGGACAGAATATGGAACGATCGCGAGAAGCGGAAATTCTTGAGGATCAGCGCCGCCTGACCGTTGCAATCACTCGTGCCAAGCACAAGTTAATCCTGCTCGGCGATGCCAAGTGCCTGGAACGCTATGGTCCCTTCAAGCGTCTTTTCCAGCACATTCCCGACAGATGTCGGCTGCAATTGACCGAAGGTCGCATGGGATTCAGCTGGCAGACGTTGCTCGAGGAGCTGGGACAGCTCATGCCGTGAATTTCATTCCCAGCATTGTGGGACTATGTCTCCCATAATTTGTTATTATTTATAAAATTATCGATATATAAATTTCTTTTATTTATGAAATTTTTTGTATTTACTTCTGTGGATTGACTGACGGATTGTTTCTATCAGACTGATAAAATGCTTATCAGATTGATTGATTGACTGCCTGACGGATTAATTGATTGATTTACATATTCTTTGTTGTTACTGCCGAGCCACAGTTATGACTGGTAAAATGAATAAGAGAATTAAAAATAACTCTACTTTGTATTATATTTGCGTGAATAGGTACTAACTGAATATAGTAAGAAAATACCACAAGAAAGCATTAGAAAAAATATCTTAATTTAATAAAATGTTTACCACTATTGTAATGCCAATTACCATGTATAAAATCATCAATCAGATTTCTTTAGTTCACATCGAAGCTCCGAGAAAAGCAGACCTACTTAAGTCCTAGAAACAATTAATTATCGGCTTATAAATATATTACCTAAAATGTGGGGAATAAGTATCGCTTTAATAATACTGAGTATTATAATGGCTGTATGTACAGCCGATTTAAGCAGCAGTGAACGGTTTGAAAACGGATCTTTATATTTCGATAAGTTGATGCAGAAAAAAGACATTAAAACGTATGTGCAGGTTGGAAGCTACCCGATAGGACATCTCTGTCAGGTGAAATCTGGCATAGTTTTCTCCTGTGATCCAGACAAGCTGATCAGTCATTATTCTGTGAATATAACGATCTATAACAATGACAATGAGGTTGAGGAGGACATTGAGTTAAATGAGCTCGCAGTGCAAGCTATTTTAAGAATATCGTGCATCGTCCATAAGAACAATGTCAATAATTATCAAGGCCAATGGAAACTAATTAAGGTTTGCTACTTTTCAAATATTGTCTTTGCTATAATATTAATGCGACATATATTGGTTTTCATAAGAATGGCACATTGTTCGATCTGGCAGTTAGAAGTGATCCACAAAAAGAAGATAACTGTCTGATATCACTTAATATTTTCAATGACTACAACGAACGTATGAGGGAGGTCCTCAAATCAGACTTTGAAGTCAAAACTACAGTAAACCAATATCGTAAGCGAATGATATTTAAAATTATTAAAGATCTTATAAATATTTTATATGCGTAAAAATTAATAATTCGATTTATTAGAGATTTTTTATAGAAATTAAAATTTGATTACTTTTTTAAATTTTGATAGGGACATTATTCGTGTAACCTTTTTTAAAATTAAAATTATAATTCGAAATTACAATTTCTATTTCTGAGAGGTTTTACTTTGCAATGCCTAATTTATTAGTATTTTAGTTCCAGTTAATCTGCCTACTGTCATTTTAATGGTGTCAATATTTTGTATGACTTTAACCATTGGCGTGTATTTATATTTGCCTCGGTTTAATACAATCTATAGTAAGTGTTGTGTAAATTATTTTATTTGCCTAACAATTGGCTTCGTGTTACTGTATGCCGAGAAACTAAGTCCAGATGGATGGCGTTCAAAATTGGCTTGCTATGTGATTGGTAAGTTAGATCTCAGAATTTAATGGATTAACGATACATTATGGCATAATCCTTTAAAAAGCTTTCTGTAAACAATACATTATTGTTGCCGTATTTCTTTGGCTGTTGGTCATTAACTATATTTTGTGGAAAACATTTAAAACCTTTGGCATTACTAAGAAGATCAGCATGTGGAGATATCATATCTTTGTCTGGGTCATTGCTGCAGTTTTTCCTGTGCTTTCGGTATCATTTGAAAGATCTTTCATAGTCATGGAATGTATATCCAATCATAAGCAATGGCAGCCTGATGTAGATGCTCATTACTGTTGGTATGCAAGTAAGTTTGATAAATGCAAATTAAGCTTGTAAATTACTCAATATAAGCATAATGAACAGAAGAAAATTGGTACGCAATCATTGTCTATGTTGGTCCAACATGTCTGGTAACACTTATCAACCTAACGCTTTTAATTATAACGACAAGGCATATATACGTGGAGAACAAAGCGATCGAGATCGACCTGACATGGAGTCGTTCAGAAAGTCAAGAGAACTTACCAAATCAAGCAGAGTACGAGTACATTGATAACATTATTTACTGATTATATCTTTAATATATTGTTTTCGGTTTCCTGCAGTTTCGTTATGTTCTTTCGGATGTTCGCTATTTCAGGCGTTATCTGGTTTCTCGATATGTTCGAATTGCTTTCCGTTCACTTTGAAAGCATTGAAATCATTGCATTTATTGCTGATCTAATCCTATCTGGTCAGGGCATTTTATTATTTTTTGTGACAGTTTGGAGCAAGGACGTACTACAATCTCTCACTAAAGGGTAATATTTCGTAAATTTCATATATTTATATCCTAATATCCTTTCCCACAGGATGAAGACAAAAGGCGATATGTCAATTTACACGTTAGAAACTGTATGATGTGAATATAAATAAATAATTAGGTTTTTTAATAAGAATTGTTATTTTTCCATAATATTTAAAATAAATATATAAAGACACATTTTTGCTGTGTTATGTTATTGCTATGAACTAAATAAATGATAAATCAAATGTGGATATTTACATTTTTGTAATGAAGTTGGTAGAAAAGAATTTCAATGTACCATAAATTAATATTATATTATTAATGCTTTATTATTTGCAATCAGTTTCTAAAATTACTTAACCGCAGTTGAATAATTATTGATCGGGTTGATACTGTGTAAATTTCTAGTCACTACAACATTGCGATTTTCATAGTCATTAATGAAGTCTAGGAATTAAAAAATACAAAAAAATTGAAGACTCGATATTTGGTATCGACTTCTTTAACTCGATTTTTTTAATATCATTCGATAGCTGTCATAATTTAAAAATCTTGATCTACTTTTTTGGACCATTTTAATTTGTTTATTATTAGGATTCTAATTGAAAAATTCCACTCTTCACACTCAAAGTCTTTACAAAGGGTGTTTTTATGGAAAATAAGTTGACAGGTAAGTTTGATTTGCGTTTCATTCTTTAAGAAATTAAAATCACATTTTAGATAACTTGACTGTGAATACTTGTGGAGCAACCCTCGCTCTTGAAAATTTCAAGACATGGAAAAGAGACACGTAGTATGTTTGTAAGTGCATGTGTATAGGTTTGAATGCCTGTGTGTAATATTTATAAGCAAGCAATACTTACGTACACAGGGAAAGGACGGAAGAGAGAGGGAGAGAGGGAGAGAGGGAGAGAGAGAGGGAGACAGGGGAAGCCCCTAACCAAACACTGTTCATAGCACCGAAAATTTCAATGAGCTACGCGCACAAATAACTATGCAAAGAAGTTAAGCTGCAGCTACAACAACAGCAACAAGAACGACAACAGCAACTACAACAGCTGCAACAACAATTGACGTGGCACGTGGCACGTGGCAGGCTGAAGCTGAAGCTGAGACTGAGCAAACAACTCGCCCAAAAGCCTTTGTTCCTAATGCAATTGAACGTAAAATTCCAAATGCTTGTAACATACACACAAGGGGCGAGGAAGAAGGATGGAGTGAGTGAGTGAGTGAGCAAGAATGGGAGAAGGCACTGCAAATGAAACAAAGGTGGAGACAGAGACAGAGTAAGAGGCAGAGAGCGAGGCACAGATAGTAATGCAAGGACAACAAGATGAAACAGACTGTGGCCAAAAAAAGAGAGAGATAGTGAGAAACGAGGTTAAAAGCGCCGAGACTGAAATGCACTTGTAAATCAATGTGTTAACAATGTAACTTTAAATATTTAATTAATTTAAATTCCGCTAATCATATTAAAGCACACAACCCTTGAAAAATGACAATATATCATAGATTTGACAAAATTATTAAATATAAATTCGATTTTTTATTAAAATCTATTGTTTGAGTCATACTTTAATTAAATATGTTTTTATGTAATCTATAATATAAAATGTTTATTGTGTTCCATTATTTAATGTGGATAAATCAATATACAATTCAAAATGTGAACATCAATTTGAATTCCTTGTAGTGAGTTACATTAATATTTATTAATTTAAATACATTTAAATAAATCGGTCAACTTAAGTTCTTACTTTATTTAGAGGTTTGTAGTACATTAAATTCGAAGCAATTTTCAACATATTCAACCTTTAATTGAAATTTACCTACTTACTTACAGAATTAATTAACTGCTTCATTAACAGCGCCGATGGCAATTACGCATCCGCCACGTTGCGCACCAAATGATTAATCAATTTTTATTTATATAGGCAATCAGTTGAATTTAAATCGTACGTAACTTAATTGATAGCTAATACATTCAATTAAATAATTACAAACAATTTAAATGTTAATTATTATTATGTGCAATACAAACATTGTTCAACAATTCTGCAAAGTGATAACACACAATTGTAGGGTATCACAATTTCGACAGGACGTATTAATAGATGATAATTTGCATCTTTAACGTTGAAGTAAGCAAGTAAATTGTTTTCGACAACATGTTTAAGTTGAAGTAAATAACTTCAAATTAAGGAACTAACTATACAGTTAGTTGGTATATATCCATGTGGCTTAGAATGAAATCCGTAGTCACATTCCGATATAGTTTCTGGATGCTGTCACTGCTACATATATAAGCAATAAAGGCGACCTCATAAGTTTCCATGCCATGTGGGTGGGCGTTGGGCGTGGCATCGTCATGGTACGACTATATTGGCATTTCAAGTCGACCGACAAACGGCCAGTCAGTCAGCCAACAACGACCCACTAAGCGACCCAGTCCACCATTGTAGGGAACCATGTGTGTGTCGTTGTGTGTGTGTGTGCGTGTGTGTGCGTGTGTGTGTGTGTTTTTTGTCTCGTCTGCACACAGTTCTTTATTACGCTTTGTACTCGGACAACATTCGCAAATCCGCACATTCACACACTCACAAAATCGCAATAACTGCATGTAAATGCTTCGTCTGAATGAATATTCAAGTTGATTTCTTATATCTACAATGCACATAGTCTAACAAAATGATAAACAATTTAATTAATTTACAATGTACATTTGTGGAAGAGGAAATGTGGAATATAAGCGAGCGATAAAACGATATCGATAAATATATAGAGTGCAAATGGGTTTTTTTTTGCTCCGAGTAAATCAATTTAATGCCAAAATATGAAAAATTAGTACTATCTAATATAATGTACTACATTATATAGCTAAAAACCTAGGTTGAATATAATCAATTTTGTTGTTTTCCCACTATTAAATAATACTTATTTAATTTCAATTATATTGCCAGTCTTAAACTGCCGACATTTATTTGTATATTTCATTAAAAAATACACATTTTAAAAACTAATTAAATTATTATGTGTAAGATAAATGTATAAATATAAAAGGAAATTAGTTAATTTTGAATTTTACGTATTAGAAAATTGTGTTGCACTTTTAGGGAGTTATAAAGAACTCATTAGAAATAAATAAAACTATTGACTTTAATTCGATGTTTTGTTATATGATTAAAAAATTCAAAATTAAAACTGATTTAAGAAAAAATAGTTAAATATTTTTTTTCATCCATTGCAATCGAAAGCTCAATTTAATTGAATTTCTAAAACATTATTTAAATGAAATTAATATGGATATAAAATATATGTATGCTTGTTGATGTTGTAGTTATTGCTGCTGGGGAGCACTTTATATTTTTTGTTGTTGATTTAAGTCATCGCGGGTTTTAATTGCGCCAAAACGCAATGTTTGTGTGCTTTTTATTCGTTTTGTAAGACCAGCACTTAAATGTTTATTGCATAATGCAGCTTTGCATGTTGTTGGTCTTTTTGTTGTAATTTTGTTTTGGCTTTTACTCATTTTCAGCTCGGTTTTTTTGTTGCTGTTGTTGTTCTCTTTTTTTGCATTTTTCGTTTTCCAGCTTCACGTTTGCTTGTGCCCAAAGCCTTTGAACTAAATATTCGCTGTGCGTTTTATATATATGTATGTATATATATATATGTGTGTGCGTGTGTGTGTCGGTGTGTCTGCCCACATTGTTGTATGCAATTGCTGTTGTTGTTACTGCTGCTGCTGTGGCTGCTCTGGCATTGCCATCATCATCATCGCGCTGCTTGGCAACCCTGACCTGAATTTAACTCTAAAAATTTTGCGCAGTTTTTGTTGTTTGCACTGTGGGTGTGTGCGAATCGCTTACTGATTTGCCACACACACACACACACATACGCACACGCACACACTACTGTCTGTGAGTGTTAATTGAATATATGTTTTTATTTTGCTTCCACTTTTTTTATTTCTTAGATTAAATATAAAATTATTCAATTTAGTTGCAGCTGAGAGAGAGGGAGAGAGAGAGAGAGAGAGAGAGAGAGAGAGAGAGAGAGAGACAGAGAGAATGAGAAAGAGACCGGGAGAGCATGTGAGTTATGTACATAGCTAAATAGGTAAAAGTTCTACTCTAATGCTTTGCTGCTGCTGACGAAGTCGAAGCTTGTGTATCTTCGTTTATGGTTCAGTTGCAGCTTAATTCACCTTGCAATGCCCGTCATCTCAGAGAACCCAGAGTCTTTTGGCCCACTAGCTCTTCTTCTTGGCCTGCTCTAGTCTGCTCCCTGGGACTGTCAATGGACTGCAATGCAAGCCACAGACAAAAGCCTTTAAACCCGAAACAATACAAATTTAAGCTCCCCCTCCCTCTCACTACTTACTCTATTGCCTTCTCAGTAGTGCGGCCCCCCCTCTCCACCTCTCTCTCTCTCTCTCTCAGTCTCTCTCTGCACAAAGCGAACGAATTTGTACTTTTAAATGCATTGAGAGAAACGCTGAAGACCTTTGCATAGCTCTCTAGGTAAGAGTTGATAGGCGTAGTTTATTGGCATCAAATCAACATATGAATCTAGAGGGAAACATTTTAATTTTAATTTAATTATTTTAATAATTTACCGTATCGGTCCAGTTTCGACTAAGTAATGTAAGTTTGAAGTTACTCTAATCTTTGACGTAACCATGGTATGAATTTGTACAAAAAAGACTTGATAAAAAGAGTAAAAATTAAATTTAAAAATTTAAATTTTGAAAAATACAACATCTAAATCTGGAGCAAAAAAACTTCTTAAAATTTGTTTATTAGAATTTGAATGCAGAATGAATTGAGAGATCAAAACCTTCATCAAAAATAATATTCCACAAGAATATCGGTTGAGTCTTAAATAAAAACGAGCTTAAATAAAAGACATTCGTACGGCTAGTTTCTCTCAGTGTGGCAGCTTTCAGTCGAAGCAGCAGGTAGTCACTTGGCAGCCGATCCGACTTGTTGTGTTTATCTGTGTGTGTGCTTGTGTGTGTGTGTGTGTGTGAGCGGGTGTATTTGTTTGTCTCGGCCAGGCCATGCAGTTAGTTAGACAATGACAATCAACTTAAAGCACTTGCCACCCACCTTAGAGCCCATATAACTACTCCTATCTGTACTCTTAACCTGCTGCTGTCCAGCGGCAATTCTTGGCATCAAAATGGAACAGACAGGGACAGAGCATCACAATCTGAATCAGGATCTGAGTCTGAGTCTGAATCTGAATCGAAATCGGAGTTGGAGGTACAGGCAACTAGCATACAAAACCAATTTCCTTTTTATGGCAAATGAAATGAAAATTTGAAATGACCACAAAAACAAGTGACAAACACAGAGAGAGAGAGAGAAAAAGAGGGGGAGAGATAGGAGGGAGGTGACGAGCAAGAGGGAAACAAAGATGCTGTAAGGGATATTCATGACATACAGAGAAACTGGACAGGAAATGGCAACTCAGACATCATGCGACAATGTCAGCATACTCTCTCTCTCTCTCTCTCTCTCTCTCTCTCTCTCTCTACCTAATTCCCTCCCGGTCAATATCTGTATGCGTTTCTCGCTGACCTGCTTGGTTGCAACTGCCAGCAGCATTGCAGCATAAATGGCAGCCACATTAACCAAAGCAACAACATAAAGGGAAGCATCAACAGCAGGAGCCAAAAACGCGAAATTAGCCGCCAGAAACTGACCAAGTGACCAAATGACTGCACTCGACTCCTCGACGACTGTCAGCATACGATTAGGTATTCGCCGAAGGGGGTGTCGGGTTTTGGGTGTTGGGTGTTGGGTGTAGGGTTGTCGGCTGTCTTGAAGCACCACAGAGTTTCGGGTCAACCGAGCAATCTACCCGCAGCGGCTTTGCGGTGGATTTATTTTATTACCCAACGCACCCAGCAAACGCACATAGAACGTAGCTCAGGGGGGAGGGGGTGGTGCTTGAGTGGAGGGGTGGATAGACAGTTACCGAGCAACTGCTGATGCTGTGGCACGTTTTGTTGCCAAGTCGTCTTTTGTGTGGTTTCCCTTTAATCCTTTCGGTTGTTGCTCAGTTCAGTTCAGTTCAGTTCGGTTCGGTTCAGTTTCGAGTTCAGTTGCGTTGTCTCTCTCTCTCCCTCTCAGCCTACTCCTCTACCTTCCCCGAGCCACCAACCACCCCACCCTATTCACGGCGCATCTCATAAAACGCGATACATATGCGCATTTCATTTGATTTGATTTAATTTTATAGCCTTTTATGTGTGCTACTCTCTCGGTTGCTGCTTGGCTGCGCTCTGCATTTGCTGCTGTGCAAGGGAGACAGGGATATTGACACAGTGAATATTGGGGTTATACAGGGGAGCAAGTTGAGCTTATACCTTGCCCCATCTTGCTCCATTGCATGCCTCTGTTGGTTGGAATTAATTTCATTTGATTTTTATTTATTTATGCCAATGAAAATTGTTCGTTTCTCTCTACTGAAAACTTCGTTCTTTAAATCAGGGGAAGGGGCTTAGCTATTGGTGGGGAAGGGAACGGAGAGGGAAATGGCAGAAATGGCGCAGCGCCAATGTCCAGCTTCAACGAGTATTGACTTATTTCGAGACATTTCCGATCATATGCCTAAAAGTTCTTTATTATTTCCTTTATTTCATATGAGAAATGCAATTTTATAATTAGTTAAGCGTATTTTAATATATTTCTGAATTTTAACATTTAATTATAAGTGACGAGAGTATTGAAAGTAGTGTATAGATATTAACGAGAATTAAGTAGCGAAAGTAGTATGAGTAACGAATAACCTATAAAGAACTTATTTCATACAATCAAAAGTGTCGAATTAAATGCATTGCGATTGCGTCCACGGGAAATTTTTGCCGTGAACCTAATCTGCGAGGGAAATTATTTTGACTTTCAGTTCAGTTTGCTGGCAGAGCTCTCCGCTTGCTTAGTAAGCGAAATATAGAACATGCGTACTGTGAAATACCCATTGCGATTGATTAACCAACTTAAAATCTTTATAACTTCATCAAAAATTAACTAATTTCTCAAAGAAATTTGGAGAATGGTGAGGCATCTTTATTTATTTTGCATTCAAACTTTAAATGAATTTGGAGTAACTAGATCCAGATGTTGATTTTTATGCTAAGACCACTTTGCTTTGTGGCCATAGTAAGCAGCATAAAGAGTAGCGAGTATTTAAATTTAAGGAGTAAAGAGCCCGAAGTGCGTCAAGTTGTGTGAGCAGCATTAAGCGATAGGAGAATGCAAAAGATAGCGAGTAAAGGTTAACGAAAGTATCGAGTAGAAAGCAATGAGTAGCGATATTGGGAGTGATTACGAGATTATGAAATATGGTCAGATGTAGGAGAAAATTGTAGAATTAGCCAGTAGCAAGCGATGCGAAAAGTAACAAGAAGTAAGAAGTAACAAGTACAAACAGTAACGAGACATCAAATCGCTAATACAACGAGTAGCAAGAGTGGCGAATGGAGAACTGAGTCGTAATAACGAAATTTTCGTTATGTAGAAGCGATTGTAGCTATAGAAGCATTAAACGCTTCATTAAGGACTGTTGACAGTATTGACTAATGAAATCAACGAGTAGCGAGAGAATAAAGAGTAAATAATTGGGTGTAGGGAACTGAGTATCAAACTTAGCTATGGCTGACATTCATGTTTGTCTGTTTGGATGATGTATAGGCACATTTTCCTCCCCTCCACTTACACAGCCAAGTCCGTTGATGGGGCTGTTGTTACTGGCATTGATCTAATTTTGTTTTTGGCCATTCCGACGTCAATAGGTTCGTTTGTCAATCTGATAATCACGGTCTCTCTGTCCCCCCCCTCTGAGCTTCAGACAGGTCACAGCACAACTGATTTGCAGGCAACTCGTCAGTGAGTTGTGTTCCATTCTGCTGGTGTCCTGCCAAATATGATGCTGTTGCAGCAGCTGCTGTTGCTGCCCGGCAGCAATGTGTAGTAACAGCATCAGCAGCAGTCGAGTGCGCCTATTCTTGTATGGTATATGTCGAGTCATGTACAACGCATCATCATTTATCAAAGCGCGGCAACAACTCCCTTTGCTTTCCCTTCTTGCAGCTTCCTGCCTTCCCACAGTGGGAGAAATGATCAATTTATCGAAAATTAGTTTATATTTTAAACAAATTATTCACTCGATTTCTCTGATTTCTATATATAATTTAGATTGTGCTTTTTGGTTTTGAATAAAAGTAAAAGAATTCTAATAGCCAAGAGATGTGTTCGTGACCTGTGATGATTTTCGTGTGAGAATTTGAAGTATATAAAATATATATTTTTGAGAACAATAATGTTGTTTATCATAGATATTTTTTTGAGTTTTATGAACTATGTGTGAAATATAAATGTATATAATAAAATAAAAACAAATTAAACATGACGAAAACAAATATTTTGAGCTCGACATATTTAAAGATATGAAGAATGTTATAAAAAAGAATCAGTGCAGTATTATATTGGAAAAATTGTATTTTGAATTTATTTATTTCGTTTCGCTAGATCAGCGTAATTGCCCACTGTGCCCATTGTAATCTCAGCTGCCTCTAAAGCCGTCGCCATTTTCTTGTGTAGCTTTTTTTCGGCAATGGCGACGTCAGCTTATCGTTAGTTGGTGCTGTCATGTAACGGTTAAATCTGCATGAAAAATTAATGCTGTCGTGCCGCTGAATCTGTGTGTATGTGTGTGTGTGTGTTGGGGGTGGACTTTGCCTCTCCCCCGGGCTATTGAAATTAGTATTGGCCTTTGGCAAGCTGCGTGGAATTTGGCAATGTTTACACATTTATGTTTTTGTTTTTTCGTTTATTATTTATTTTGTGGTTGTTGTTTTGTTTTGGGCCAGGACGAGTGTCGCTTTTGCGTGTGTGTGTGTGTGTGTGCGTGTGTGCGTGCGTGTGTGCGTGTGTGTGTGCGTGTGTGCGTGCGTGTGTGCGTGCGTGTGTCTTTATATATAGAGTCAAGAATATACATATATATTGATATGGTTGCCGGCTAATAATTGTAACGCCAGAGGCTCTCCAGAGGCTGCTGGCGTCGCTGTTGCAGCTGTTGATGCAGCTGCTGTTGTTGCAACTTCTGCAGGGCACGAGACGAGGACGATGGCTTGTCGAGTGCCACACTCAGTGCGTTCGCATGTGTCACATGTGCCGCATGTGGCACTGAGGATCGCCTATGCTTCGGACTGTTGCATGCCCCAGTCACAGGCACTGTCACAGGCACTGTCACAGGCACAGGCACAGGCACTGTCACAGTCACACTCCCAGCCATTGGCGTTGACTTCTGCTTCGGCATCAGCTTCGGCTTCGGTATCGGAATTGGTTTTAAGGGGGTCCAAGCCCTGTTTGCCTGCCCTTGAGCTATTGTCTTGACCTTTTCCTTCTCTCTCTTTCGCAATCTCTTTGTCTTTGTCTTGATCCTTCTCCTGCTCGTTCTTTTTCTCCTTATTCTTGTCCTTGTCCAGCTTCAAGTTTGCCTTCATGCTGATCCTCAATGGATGTGCGACAGCTGGTTGCCTTGCTGTTGTCTTTGCGACTGTTGTTGCTGTTGTCGCCTTGACTTCATTCCTTTTGGCCTGTGGACGTGGCAAGTTTGGCACTGCCCTCTTCACCTGTTGCACAATGTGCTGCGGCTGATCCTGCACATGAATGTGCAACATCTCGGCCTGCAGTATCTGCTGGCGATTCTTGAAGGCTCTCCTATAGGCGGACACCTGCGAGGCACTCGCGGCCAGCAGATGATGTGCTCCTTTTAACCACATGCGGCTGCTTGGGCAACTCCTCCTCCAACTTGCGCAATGCAGTCCCCTTGCGTTGCAACGACTCAGCTGAAACTGGAATTGGAACTGAAACTGAAGCTGGAATTGAAATTGGTATCGGTATCGACATCGGCTTCGGCTTTGGCAACGTCATCGGCATCGACATTGCTTTCGGTTTGTTTGTCATCGTCGAGTCGTGCGCTATGTAGGACAGGTGACTGCTGCGACTCAGCTTGTTGAAGACAGCCGCTTTGAGAGGCATCTGCTCTGTGGCAGAGCCGAGGAACTCATCTCTGATCCTTGGCTTCTCTCTGGCTTTGACTTTAAACTGCTTGGGATTCATGTGAATGAGGTTGTGGTTGTTGTTGCTGTTGCTGTTGCTGTTGATGTTGATGTTGCTATAGATGCTGTTGCGGTTGCAGCTGGTGTTGCTGCTACTGCGGCTACTGCGGCTGCTGTTGCTGCTGTTACATCTTCTCGACTTGATCCGCCTGATCCGGCTGTTGGATAGCTTTAGTAATGGCTCCATCGTTGGCTGCTGCTGCTGCGGTCGCCAGTTGGGCGTTAGCGGCCCCAGCGGCTCCAGCGGCCCCAGCGGCGGTGTCGCCAGTTGCATAACCTGCGGCGCCTTCACCTTGGACTCTGGCTGCAGCTGCAGCTGCAACTGCAACTGGGGCACCTGCAACTGGGGCTCCGACGTCCGAGACTTGAAACTGCGCTGCCTGTGATTCGTATGGAGCACATTACGGAAACTCAAACATGGCTCCTGCTTTGGTATATGCCTATCCATGGACATTGGCTGGACGCGCGCTCTCCCATAGCCATGGCGTCGATTAAATGCCTGATATGTGACCGGACCGTCCGCAAATTGTATCACCTCAAATTGACGAATGCGCTCGCCGAGCGTCTGAAATCGTGTCTGCTCCTTGCTGATTGTATTTGTACTTGTATTTGTATTTGTACTTGTATTTGTATTTGTATTTGCTGCCGCTGTTGCTGCCGCTGTCGCTGTCATTGTTCCCGGCATTGTCGCTGCCATTGTGGTTGTGGTTGTGGTTGTGGCTGCGGTGGTCGGAGCACGTTGCCTGGCCATATTCGGAAGCGGTCGTCCATCAATGATGCCGGCCGCGGCGCTGCCGAAGCCAAGGCCAAAGCGCGCCGGGATTGGCTCATCATCGGACTGGCGATCGAAGCGCACGGCCAGGCGATCCTTAAGTGCCTGATCGACAACCATTAGCTTATCGGGATCGTTGTTGTGTCGGGCCAATGCCGCCACAGCCGCACTGGTTGACCTCTCAATCGCATTGATGTGATGCTTGTGACAAGGTGGACCTTTGTCCTTGTTCAGCTTATAGCTCATGCCCAGCTCAAACGTTGACCTTGGCGGCAAGCTCATCGATCTGCCATTCAATATGCCCAAACCCAGTTCCTCAACCACATCCGACGACTGCCTATCTCTGCGTCTCATTCTGCTTAATCTCTGATTGCTGCCCTCCATCGTGTTGTTGTTGCTGTGACTGTTGCTTAGACTGTTCCTGTTGTAGATGTAGCTGGGCAAGCTGCCCGTAAACGACATGGAACGACGACGGCTCGCCTGCATCACCGTATTCAACAGATTACCAGAATTCGCACACGACGCCTGCTCGGTCATCTGCTGGTGATTCCTTGGATATTCCTGCATCGAATTCTGCTCCCTCTGCGATGTCAACGTTCTCACCGGCGCCACATTCTCCTCGCGTGTCTTGGCTTCTTGTGATTCTGCAATGGAATTCACCAAGCATATCCATTAATATATTACACGCTGAATGCGCTCTTCATGTGTCTATTGCAAAGCAAATAAATATCATCTTTGAAAATCAAGTTAATTTCAAATAATTTCCACTCTTTTTGCACGGTAAACAATAAATATTTTCCAAATTTGAAATGCTTGTCGGGAACAAATCCGCTTTAAATAAACATCGTGCCAAAAAATTAATTTGCCTAGTTCTCTGGAAGCTCAATTTGCTAACAAAACTCGAACCCAATGTGCGAATTGGCTTCACGATGAGGAAATTACAACAATTTCATGATCATTTATGGCCCAAACATAAGCAAAAACAACTACACCTACAACTGCTAAAATAAAAACTCTAAGTGTTGTAGATGTTTTGCCGAATTCGGCTGTTCACCGCTGGACTACTTTTTACAGGGTATGGTCGACATGAAGTGTACTCGGGGCACTTACTTGGATTGTAGGGTAGCAAAGAGTTGCTGCGTTGATAGTACGTCTTCACAGCATGCTCATATAATTGATTCGTGTTGCGCAACAACCAGAGATTCTTGCGTCCATTGACGCTCATAAAGCGATTTAATTGATCGGCCTTCATACTCTATATATGTATATCTAGATATCGGTATAATCGGTATTATCGGTGACAACACCTCGTCCTTAACGTCTTCACGATGGCTGCTTTTTCGCACTGAACCTATGGGTCCTTCGGCAATGCCGTTAATCATTGCGGACAACTGACCTTACCTGTGAGCCTTACCTTACCTGTGATTTCTCGAATTTTCCCAAGTGACTCACGCAATTGCCTCTTTCGCGCTCGTTGATTCTTCGGGGAGGAACTCGGGAGCTTACTACATGTAAATATATATGTATATTACTCAAATTTATTTGATTCAATTAGATTGGATTTGATTTGATTTGAATTAGGTTGAATTCGAATTGAAGCCGCTTTTTATACTTTATGCAATTTAAAATCGGAAAAAAATGATGTAAAGGACTGACTTTAAATACTAAAAGTGCCGAAGCGTTATGAAAAGTGTTTGAAAATTAAATGTTCAACTATAAGTAACAAATGAACAGCCTACTAATAAAAAACTCTAATAACTGGAAAAAATCCTTATTTACGGCTTACGATACATTATTAACGCCATCTTAGTTTTAAGCAGCGTTCGCAAATAAAAATGTAAAATAGATCAATTGGATAGTATTTTATATACTTTCTGGAAACAATATTTAAATTAAAAACCAATTATAACTTAAATTTCAAAGATTTTCTACTCATCGGATCGAGTCCAAAGACAATTATTTAGTTTCATTTATTGGTTATCTTGCTATCTGCAAACAGGTAAATAATATAAACAGGTCCTCGGCTATAAAATACCCGATACAAATGAAAAATGTACTTTTTTTGGTTGTTTTATTTTTGTTTTAGAACTGAAAGCACTCACAACGACATATATTCAATCACATATATTAAATTGGTCTGGACGAAGATAAGTGAAATAAATAGTGACAATAACAAAGTGTGTTTATTACCAAAAAAGAGATATAAAAGTTGCGTGTAACCCTGACAATAACATTAGTGAATTACTTGAATCATTCGTGAACACTTTGCATCAAATGAAAGAGAATTCCTGAATGTGGGACACTTCCAGTTTGCTACTTGCCACCTGCCACCAGCCACCAGCCACTTGCCACACAAGAGTTGACACTGATTTATTAGATGCTGTCAAATTGCGTGAAGTCGCGTTGTTGATAAAAATGTAATAATTAGCCGCAGGTAACAAGTTGGAGACGCCACAGGACAGTAGGCAACTGTCGCTGAGTGTCATGTGGCGAGTGGCAAGTGGCAAGTGGCGAGGGGCGAGTTGCGTGCAGTAATTTGTCAAAGTTGCCGTGAAGTGGACGTTGCCTGTTGCCACGAGTTCTTCACTGATGATGATATTCTTGTTCCTGTTCATGATAGTGTTATTGTTTGCTTGCATCTGCCTCTCTCTCTTTCCACCTTGTGGCGCCACCTCGTGTTGCATGCGTGGACAAAAAGTGCATCAAGTGCAGAAAATACGAGTATGCAAGACCTGATCCACTGGTGGTCGGTGGTCAGTGGTTTTAATTGAATTACAGTGGGTAATTTATGCATTGCTTAGTCCTCAGTTTGGGCTCGGAGAACCTCCTGATACTCTCTCTCTCTCTCTCTCTATCTCTTTCTCTCTATCTCTGTCTCTTTCCGCCCCTCGAGGCTGAGCAAACAAATCGATTGGAGGCAGCAGCTGCAATTCCAGAAGCCATTGCAGAGTATTGCCTGCATAAATGTGGCCTATTTATGAATATGGCCATGTGCCGCATGCCACAAACCAAGAGATAGAGATTGAGCGAGAGATAGACAGAGGGAGAGAGAGGGAGAGATACGGAGAGTGCGTGCATAAAAAGTTTTCCAAATCTTTGCACACAACTTTAAAAATTAACTTAATTAATTGGCACATCATTTCGGTTAGTGAAGCATCCGCCAATCCACTCCCTTGAACTGGGCTGCCCCCGTCTCTTTGCCAGCGTCGACCTTTGACCCTTTTAATAGCGCATTCTTTGTGCGTGTTGAATTTATTTCTGTTGAGGACCCAAAACAAAATGTTTTCTCTCCTTGTCAGAGGCGTGTGTTGTCAGTCGAGTTGCCTCTGCCTCTGCCACCGCCACCGCCTTGACCCGTCCCTGAACCCACTCACTGCTTTAGCTGGCACATTAGCAAAGTGAGGTGCAAATTTTACGAGTGTCCTTTTTGGCTTACATTTTGTTTTTCTTGTTGTTGTTGTTGTTGTTGTTAGCTGTGATTCGACTGAATGATGAAAAGTTGTCTCGAGAAAAGCTTTTAGCCTTCGGCTTTCAGCTTTTTAGCTTTTTAGCAACCCAAACGGGGCATCCAACTAATTGGTGGGCGTGGCAGGAGCGTGGGCTGCCCCATCAGCTAATGTCGCTGTCCATGTGCGCTGGCCCCATTAATATTGACATTCAGTGCATTTCGGGTAATTAGACTAATTGACTTTTAACCAGCACATGAGACGCAGAACCGAAAACGACAAAGACACCCCAACCCCAACCTGTAACCCCAACCCTAATCGACATTCTCACGAACCGCTAACCAATCCGTGTGCCCATTAATATTGTATGCACAATTTTGTGCGCCACTGTTGCACAATTTGAAACGACAAAAGAGTATTGGAAAATTTTTGAACATCATTAGAGATCGAAGCAATTGCAAAATCACAAGAGTTGAGGTTGTCTGTCTGTCTGTGTGTGTGTGTGTGTGTGTGTGTGTGTAAGGGCAATGCAATATGATTGATGTGTGGCGCCGCAGAAACGCAACTCAAACTCAAACTCAAAAACAAGTGAACATTGCGAGAAACTGGCAAATACAAATAGGGCCAAAACGAAAGCCAAAGTGAAGTAAAGCTTAAATCGACTCAAATGGCGCAATTTCTCAATAGAGACGGTTGCTCATTCATTCATTTGCTCAGTCAGCCATTCATTCATTTCCTTGATTATGTTTCTTATCAATGATAAATGAATATGTAGTACGAGCACTCAAAACTGCTGCTCTAAACTGCTCGCAAAGTGAAAGTAATACCCGGGCGAGCCAATGCTAAAACCAATCTGCAAGTATACGTACACACACACACACACTATACTATATACTATATATATTTTACTATACTTTATACTATATATAGAACCAAATAGTTCGGCATTGACGACTCTGCGATTTACACTGCGACAATGTTTTGAATCGCTTAATACAGAGGTCGCAAATTGTCATTTGAATTGGTAAGTCCCACAGATTACAATTCTATGTAAAATAAACTGCAGCTGAATTATTTTAATTGACCTTTATTGAAATTACAAATGCAAAATCTTCAATATATCAACATAAAATTCTAAATTGCGTAATCCAAAATATGAAAATGAAATATTATAAGTATTCAATTTAAATATATGTAATTATTGAATTTATTTTTTGATTTAACATTTTCCCTGATTTTCTTATCTTTGATTTAACCACATATCTTGAAATGAAATTTATGATTTATGTGTAATTTTCGTTTATACGTCTTATATTTAATTTTAGTTTGAAATAAGACAAAATTGATTTTATTTTTATACTGTATTAACAAACAACATGTTGATCACATTGATTTAATTTCATTTAACAACATTCGAGAAGAATGCTAATTATAATTCAATAATTTCATTTTAACTGAAATGGGTATCACTTTTAAATAAAATTTGGAATATAAAAATAATCGACACGTTGTCGAACATGGTTACGAAATCGATATGCCCGTTGGACCGCGAATGGAAGTGAGCTGAAAACATTGGACGCGAGATGAAACGAGGAGGAAAGTAAAGTCAAGCGCAGCCAACTGAAGTGCAGGCGAAACTGTTTCTGACGTTTGCAACCCGCCTCAATCCGCAACTGAATCGTCCAGCAGTTTGCGACTGCACCTCCTGCTGTGTCCCGTTGCCCCGTTTGCCCCGTTGCCCCGCTTGCCCCGTTTGCCCCGTTGCACCACAGCCCCCACCACTTGATTGCTACAACGACTTTTGGCCCGAAAAGTTCTTTGTGGTTAGGCGCTGGGGCGGGCTGGGGGTGTAAAACACAGGCTAAGACTGAGACTGAGACTGAGGTGCAGACGAAGGCGGTGGGATGAGCGGATTCTCGACGGGACGAGCGCAATGATTTGGGTCTGGCTTCTCGTGCTCTTGAAGTGGGCACCCAACAATTTTCCAGCACTTTAGGAATAAAATTTTTAACAACTCGCCGAGGCGGCCGCTAAGTGCGTCGACGTTTAAATTCCCCAGCGGTCGACAGCGGACGGCGTCCATCAACTTGAGAACGTCGTCGGTTTAGTTTAGCATGGAAACTTTTGAAGCATTTACTCAAATATGTAAAAGGTTCGCGATGTGACCTTAGACCATATTCAACTAACCAGAACCGCCTCTAACACTTCCCCACAATCCTTCACCCCAAAGAGTCGAGTATTTTCTTCTAATATATAGTAAATGATCTGCTTTATTCACCTGACATACTTATAAATAATCGACAGCAAGGACAACAGCTTCAAAGCGTCCAAGCTACAAAGCTCTTAAGTTTTCTTTCGCCTTCTCGTTGCATTATTAATGTCAATGACGTTGAATAATTAGCGTTCCGTGCTGCAATTTCTGATATATGGCCAATGGCCACTGGCTACTGGCCAATGGCTTCATCAATATTGGCAAGCTAATGACGCCGTCACTGCAGCGTCATCCACCCAATCAACCAGGCAACGAAGCGTCCAAGCGTCCAAGCGACCAAGCGTCCAACTCAGCTATTCAGTCACCCATCCTGAATGCTCATCACAAATAGTTAAGCAGAGAATCTGGATAATGAGCTCGCAGATGACCCAAATTATGGGCCAGGGAATGCGCTTCAATCCACCATGGGTAATTTATGCTATAAACTTGAAATATAAGGCTAAAGTGGTGATGTAAATTCACAATTTGCATCTAGTTTTATATCTAAATCGAAAAATAGTGGATAGTAGTAGATAGTAAGTAGATTACAAGTATCGAGTATTCAACAATATATTTTAATATTTTAAAAACTCAATTCTTATTAAAGCTTACACGCTTTTCATTAATACAAATCCTTTTTTCCTTAAGTCGTTTTCAACTTTGTTATTTTTTGAAGTTTATTTTAATTCCGCAAATCAGCTACGATAAACAAATCCCAGTGAATTGTACATATTACTTGAAAATCAATTTATTCAACGTGATAGATCGTCAAAATTATTATCGATGTATTTTTTAAAACTAAAAATAAATGGCATAAATTCACACTTAAAACATGTGTTTTTTTGTTATAGCCAAAATAACAATTATACTCCACATAACATAAGCAGTACAAAATATATAACATTGAATATGCACTTATGCCAAAATAAAATGACCTTATAGTACTATCCATAGTGTAATCGTTAAAGAAGTTGAGTTCATAAGCAACTCTGCAACTTCCAATTTAATCGAGTCTATGATTGTGTTTATAGCTTAGACAATTGCTCGCTTCATATTAAAATATCTGGCATTAAAAAGGTCATATTGAAAATACCTAATAGCATTGTGACTCCATTAACAAGTCGGAGTAAAACAACATTATTTTTTCCCTTCTTGCTTTGGTCAACTCATTTATTTTGGGTAAACCAATTAAAGTTGAGTTTCCCTTGACAATGTTTTGGGAAATTTGGAATACGTTTTGATAGGCCATTTATGGTTAGCTGCATTAGTTATTAAGGAGGCCGGGCAGAAAACGGAACTTTAAGTAAACAGTTCAATGAAAATTAGTAGCAAATAAAATTTTAATTTTTAAGCAGCCAGAAAGCTGACCCAAAGAATTTTCCTTACACATACAAATATATATATGTATACATATTTAGAGCGGTTTGGTGCAATCAAACGGAATGTGAATGTGAATCAAATCGAAAGCAAAAGTTGCCCCAAAAGAAAAATGAAAGAGAAGCGAGCGCAAAACGTGTTTTCCACACTTTTTTGTGACAACTTGTGTCTCGGCGGCTACCAAAGGCAACGGAACTGATGAAAATGCGTGAAGAAAAAAAGGGGCAAAAGGGAAAAAATTGCTACTAAACATTTTTCGGCGACACAGTTGGGCCAGACATTTGTCAGGCCTATAAAATGATGCAGGGGCGCTGAGAGGGGGGTAGTAGGGTGAGCGGAGTGAACGTTGAGAGGGTGAAGATGCCGTTGGCGTTGTTGCTTTTGTTGCTGTCAGAAGTCAAAAGAAAGACTCCACACATTGAAACATGCAATGACGCCTCAATCTACAGCTCTGTTAATGTCATTCCCTCAGTTTGTCACACTGACAGTGAGTCAGTCAGTCAGTCAGTCAGTCAGTCAGTCAGCCAGTCAGTCAGTCAGTCAGTCAGTCAGACAGCAAGTGAGTTAGTCAGTGAAATAAACAGCCTGCAAAAAATGTCGATGGGCTTTGGAGATTTTCCCTAGCTGTTGGCAATGTCAAAAGGTTGGGGGAACAAGACGACTGAGGCAAAGCTATTACACATCATCTCTCACATGAGTGTGGGAGTGTCTGTGTGTGTGCGTGTGTTGGTGTGTGGTTGTATGACACTAAAGTTGGCAATTGGCATTAACAAGCTGCTTGACATACTACTCGCACTTACATACGTTTCCGTCTTGCAACACAGACCATTGCAGCTGCCACCTTTGTATACTCATACCCCTCATCGGTTTCCCCCTTGTCCTGTGACTGGACACACGCAATGCTCGTTACTTCAAGGAGACAAGGAGAGTGAAACAGCTTCTTGTCGTAATATTACAATCTTATCTTTGGCATTTTGTTTGTCGACGTCTATAAACCATCACAATGCGATAAATCCATTAGTAACATCTCTTCTTCTTCCGCTTAAATTTTTTTTTTGGTGTTTGCCGCTCTTATTGAATCTTGTAGTAAACTAAAGTAAAACTGTTTTAATTTATTTTGCTATGTCATGATATATATTTTAAATTATAATAATAACTGTTGATTGTTTTTTGACATTAATTTTCATTTCAAAATTTAATCGAGTATTGAATATTCTTAAAATAGACGATTAACTTATTTATTTTTATTTTCAAGTTGCTGCCTTATAATAAGTAAAATATTTTAGCTGAATATTATTGATCTAGGAACTCTATTTTTTCCATTCATGTTGCGAAATCTATTTCGCTTTAATTGATACGAGTGACTTGTGTGATTTTAATTGCAATTTATAAGAAAATTTGTATAGGTTGTAAAATAATGACATTAATGACATAGCTAAATCTATTCTCCTACCCTTTGGCGTATATTATCCATAAGGTATCTTACTTTATCGTTACTTACTTTATAGCTAAAGGGTATATTGTGATCGTTACAACAGGGAGGCATCTCCGACTCTATAAAGTATATATATTCTTGATTAACATCAACAGCCGATTCGATATAGTCTACTTAACAGACAGAATTTGCATATTTCATTATTATTTTTATCTATTATTACATTCTGTTAAGATCTGTTAGACAGAACGGCCTAGCAGTTAATAGTTTGTATTTTTAAAGCAATCAACATCTAAAAAGTATGCAATGGGTATTCCTAAAGTCGGGGCCCCGATATTAACTTTCCGACTACTTAGTTTAGTCACTAAATTCAGACGAGTCAATGCTTTACTTTTTCTACCTACTATTTTTATTTGACCTGACGAATTTCAAATGCAAACGCAGTTTAAATAAATTGCCACCTGATAGCGAAAATCAAGACAAGCTCCATTTGTAGACGCGGCACGTACACGAAGACACACGGACAGAGGAGAAGGGAAAGACATATGTGTACAGTGTACACATACATATTAATACACATACCATACATATATGATGAGGGCTGTTCTTGACATTGGCACATGGTTTCGCTATGTCTGAAAGTCGGACAAAGGGCAACGCTAAACAAATTGACAAAGGCGTCAAACTGAAGTTGATACGCCTCCTTTTCGGTTTCTTCGCATTCTTCTACTTCTTATTCTTTGGGTGGTGGAAACAACAACTCCTTGGTATTTGGCTTATTGCTGTATGTCCGTCTGCCAATAGTTTAACCCCCTCTACCAACAAAACAAACCCCTTCCAAAATGTCCTTATGCCAGATTGCGATTACGCATACGCCGCGTGTGTCACGCACTCAGCGAATCTCTCCACTTTTCTCTCTATCCCTCTCTTATCATCTTTCGCTGGCTGCGCCTACGAAACGAAATTAAATGCCTTTGATTTATTTATTTATTTTTATTGTGCGTCGCCAAAGTGAGCACAGGGGCGTGGCACTAGGCGAAAGGGATGATGGGAAAGGGGAAGGGATGGGGCTCACTTCAAAATGAAAGAGAAAACAGAGAATAAAATCAGCAACAGCTAAAAAGTTTTCTATACCCTTTCCATCTGTCCATCTGTTGTCACAAAAACTTAATCAAACTTACACATTACAAATTCGATATATTAAGAATATATAAGGCCATTTTCAGATTTAAGAAATCATGAAATGCAAAAATCACACAACTCCCAATTCGAACATATTAGATGGACACAGGATGTTAAACAATTTTTATTGTATTTAAAATTTAAGTAGTTCCAATACACTTTTTATAAAAATAATCTAATTTTAAGATGTAGAAATGAGTTTCTATTTTACGATTGTTTTTCGAAGTCTCAATGCATGCATCAAATGTATGGAAATATTTTTATTTGAATCGAGTCTTTGTTTCAAGGCAAGTGGTTTAATTTGGACTCGAATTCGCTGGTTAAATATTATCAAATCTACATGAATTTGAAAGGGTATATTAACTGTGATGTGTTAACGATATATTTTCATTTCCATTTTGTTTTGTTTTGCTGTCGCTGCCTTTTGTCTGCCCAGCAAAGGAGCTGCTGTTGTTTTTATTGTTGTTGTTGTCGTTGTCGTTGCTGGTGTTGCTTCACATGACACATGGGCAACTCGCTGCTCTTTTGCTGCCCCTTTTCAACATTTTTCTTGTTGCCCTTTTTTTATTTTGCTCTTCTGCAGCTGGGCGCGAATTTGCTGTCGCCTTTCGACGCTGCTTTGATTTCACTTGGCACATTTTCCTTCCTTCTTCACTTGACCCTATCTGTATCTGCGGCTTCCTCTCCCTCTCTCTCTCTCTCTCTCCCTCTCTCTCTCTCTCTCTCTCCATCTCTGTCTCACTTTATCTGGCATGTCTGTCTGTGCATGTGGTGAGTGGCACTTGACAAAGTTATGACACACCGCAGGTGCAACCGAAGCGACCACCACGTTATGACGATGGTGATGACGATGACGATAACGACAACGATAACGATAATGATGTTACAGTTTGCCGATAATATTGGTAATGGTGTTATGGATAACAAGGAGAGGGCTTGTCATTGATCCCGCTGCATTACTTTCCCGATCAGCCAGCTTATGGCAAATGTGTCCTGTCTGAGCCTGATTTCGATTTCCTTATTTCCCACTCCTGTTTGTGTGGGTTTGTGAGTGTGTGTGTGCCACACTGTGTGCATGATTGGAAATTATAGACTGGCCAATACTGACACCTTCAGTGTTATCACCTTAAGTAGGTTTTTCTTTAATTTAAGAACATTTTATTTTATATGAATTAATTTTACATAGTGTTTAATTTTTAATGCTAATACTAAGCATCGAGTTTATTTCATATTGAAAACTTCTTGCATTGAAACGTGACCAAACTTAACATTAATTATTCAATTGATTTGTAATATTAAAATAAAATATAATAAAATGAAATAGGTTTTATTTCGACTACATTTCACATGCAAAAAACTTATAAAGAACATCTGTGTTAACTTACAAATTCTTCATAAATATTTTCAAACTCAGCAAACATGAAATTAAATATGATTTTTTTTTAAATAATAAAATTAAAATAACTTGCACAACACTTAAAAAAATGGTTTAGAATGTGTTGACATTATAATTCTTCATTTTGGATTTATTTCCGTCAAGAATTTGTGAAATAATACAATACAAGTTTCAATTTCGTTACTCAATCAAAAGTACACATTTGAAATGCTTCCTGATGAAATGCAAGAGCACAAGTGAATTCATATGTTGATCAAATGACATATAGCATTTGATTTTATCAACAGACAATGACAGCAATTTCGACATTTCAGTTTCAGCCGAAATGTATTAAATCTATGGGGAATAGATAGATTGATCCGGCTACCGAGTCACGGAATCCCAAGTGATGCCTCTCAAGACTTTGTGCGTTTTCTTTGGGGCAATATACACTTGTGTGGCAGGAGGAAAAGAGGCGAGTCACATCAACAGGTGAAAGGGAAACACTTGCCCCTATATCGTATTACTCCTTTCCATCTCTGCTCTCAATGCTTGATTAACACGCCCGAATAAAACTTTGTGTAGCTCTCATCGCTCTTTCAATTTATTTGTTGCTATTGCTAATGTTGTTGTTGTTAATGGTGCTGTAATTTTTGTCACTGTTAATGGCAGTTTGCATGTTTGCTGTCTGCTCTCAATCTACACACCCTCTTCTCACCATCACCTTCCACACCGCCCTCTCAGATTCTTGGCCATCATTTAGCTGCCTCGAGGAGAAACTTTCACTTCGATTTGCCGCCAAGCTGACTTTTCACTTCTGCAATGACTTGAGTCTGCTGTCTAGTGTATTTTTTCATCCCACTCTTCACTCTCTTCTCTCTCTCACTCTCTCTCTCTCTCTCAATCTCTCTCAATCTCCCTCTCTCTCTCTCCCTCGTCTCTTTACATGCTTCCTTCTACCATCTTTTCTTTACTGTCGCCTTATTTATTCGACTTTGTGTGTGGAATTTTATTGCTTTGGCATCAGAGAGACTTGTGTAAATTATTTGTGCAAAGTTTTTAACGTTGTCAGTTAACGGTTTTCGCAACTTGTCATTGATCACAGGGTCTGAGTTATTGGCCAAAATCATCGCTTGCCAAATGGGCAACATTACCATCCGAACTCAACTTTAAGGTGGAAACAGCATCATCATCATTATCAAACCTCATCATCATCGTCATCGTCATCAACTTGAACTTCAACTTCATTAGCAAAACCCGAAATTAAGTTGCTCACAACATTCGGTTGGAAGCTTTTAATTAGCAGCAAGATGAAAATAAAGCTAAGGAAGAGGGCAAAAATTGATGGTTTTAATGGGCTTTGATAAGCCTAAGGATTACACACACACACACACATACACACACACACATACATACATACACATCTGGAAGGACTCCGGGCTAATATGTTGTGGTAATATACTGTGAATATGTATTTGATATCGTCGACATCGTTGTGATTGTTGTTGTTGTCGTCGTTGTCGCTGTTGTTGTTACCGCTTTGTGTTTATGGGCATGTGAAATTTTGATTTTAAAATCGTTTTACGATTCAATTTTTACGCCTGGTTTAACGACATAACAGCGCAAGCCGGAACAGTGGCTAAAAGTCAACAGATTTAGCCAAGTTAATAAAGAACATATTAACAGTATTTACGAGCGAACTTTCACAATTATCAAATATCAAATTATTCATGTAACGAGATTTTAAAGAAATGTTAGATACATGGTTTGCAATATTTAAATTCTATTTTGGTTTACATTAAATTAGAATATATACTTGTACTGCATATCAAAAATCAAATAAGTTATGGTGAAAATAAATTATAATAATAATAATTATATAAAAATAATCATAATTTGTAGATGTATTGTTAACATTATATTACAAAGAGGTAGATATCTTTTTAAGACTCACATGGTAGAAAAATATGTAAAAGAGCAGTAGAAATAAATATTGTTCTAATGAAAACAGACTATTATTCTATACCTAAGTACATTAACCGATTTCTCTCAGATTTCTCTAAATAATGATAAGTAGAAAAAAAAATGAATTTGCATTCAAATTTTTGTTGGCTTTAAAAATTCCTTGAGAAATTATTAATAATTTAAAAATTTGTGCTGTACATTTTACAATTAATTTGAAATATTTATGTTTAAGGTCGTCTGCCACTGTGGGATGTTTTTAACGGTCTTTTAATGCGCTGCGATTAGCGGGAACATACGTAATAGTATTTATTAATGGCAAACGCCTTCCGTGTGCCTTGATGAAACAATTTTTAATTATCCTGCGGCTGTTTTTTTTATTTATGCATTTATATATTTTTTTTAAATCTATTTTTTGGAGTTCTTTAGCAATTTTTCCACTATGCAATTGCTTAGTTAATGTAAGTATTTTTCTTTAATTCGTTTTAATTTAGTGTTTCTTTATGTTAGCGAGCGAAACTCAATTAGGTTGCATGCATGCGCGTTGCCTTGTCAAACACGTGGCATTTGGACTGGGGATGCGGGATGCGGGAGGCGGAATGTGGGATACGGGAAAGGAAGTTGGGGTAGGGGATTGAATCCGACAATCCAAATCACAGCGACAACAGAAAGTACAAGCGAAGTACAGAAGTATAGAAGTGCAGCCATTACATGAGAGGTGGCTCTGTAGGGGGAGGGGGTAGGTTGGAGTGTGGGAAAAGGCGGCACACTAAATACCCAGCAAGTGGAAAGTGGAAAGCGGAAACGGAAATGGCGCACACAGCATTGCAGAGCAGTGGACAAGCGGCGAACCCGGCACAGTGAGTGCTGAGAATGTGTGTCGCTTGTAATTCATACAAATAGCAAAGCTAGTGATATGCCCTCCCCCACCCCCTCCCTTCAACTAACCTACCAACCCCTTGGCCACTCAACTCCCTTCTCTCACTCCTGGACGTCGTCGCGTCCTGACCATGTCAGCATTTTCAGTTGGCGTGTGTTAAATAGGAAAACTGGACTGTTGGTCTGGTCCACAATGCTGCTCCAGCTACACTCTTACTCCAGCTTCATCTCCCTGTCCATCTCCATCTCTAGCTGCTTCTTTAGCTGCTACTGTGGCAGCTGATGCCTTTCCTCTGTTCCACTCTCGGTCGACTCGAGCTAGAGTTTCAATTCAATTCGCTGCGCCACGTTCATTGTTTATTTTTCATTTAATTTTACACTTTTTCATCTTTGAGAGCTGTCTCTCGTCGATACCCTGAACGCAGCTTAGATCCATGCGCTTTATGGCCCAGTCTGACACTCATTGCCAGTGTCCTTGTCATCCAAGTCGCGTTTCCATCTTATCTCTGCCGTATCTATCTGTATTTATTCAGTGATTTACATAGCCTCGAGCCCATCAGCTTTAACCTTGACAAGATATGCTCGTAATGTCCCATAATCCATGTCCATGTCCATGTTCATGTGGTTAGTCCTATTCCATCCCTGAGTTGTCGAACTTTACTTTGCCATATCTCTTTCTCTCTCTCTCTCTCTCTAACTATCTCTCTCTCTCTCTGTCTCTGTGTCTTTCTTTTTTTATTCTATCTTAAGACCCTGTACTTAAAGTGTACAGAGGGCTTACTAGCAGGGCAAATAGAATCGGAACAAACTAATAATTATATACATTCTTCAGATCAAACAAATTAGATTTTAAATTGGGGAACAAAAAGATTTGTTTTCTTTTTAAAGACTTATAAAAATAACTTTATGAGCGAATAAGAACATAAATTAAATAATAAAAAATAAAAATAAATAATAATAAAATAAGAATAATAATAATGTTACACGTATATAATAAATTCGTATATATAAATAAAAAAAATTAAATTATTACTGAGATGAAGTCCCAGTGAGCGAGTTTTGTGAGCGAATTCAACATAGAAAAATATTTGTAATTCTTTCTTAAAATAAAACTCATGTTAATATATACAGTAATAGTTTCGCAAATTAATAAATATATATATCTTCAGAGCTTTTGAATTTGTGCTTGTATTTCTTAAATAATGTTTGTCTTATATTCAGTTTCAAACTTAATTTGTAATTGTATTCCTTATACGTATAGTAACTGCCGTCTGGCAGAGTAAGTACAGGGTCACTTAGAGTTGGTCTTACTCAACTGCTGCCTTCTTGTACTAGCTATATTGTTGGTGTTTTGTTTTACAATTCGCAACGTGGCTCTTGTAGTGAAAATTCAATTATGGAATGTGCCAGGACTTTTCTCAGTCTCCATCTATACGAGTGTCTCTCCCTCTTTCCCTATCTCTTTCTCCATCTCTGTCTCCATCTCTGTCTCTGTCTTAGAATTTGCTGGACAGTGTAGAGGGGTTGGTTCTGTGTTCTCTGTTCTCTGGTGTTGCCAGCAAATTCGGCGCGTAAATGACAAAAGTTTTCGCTCGAGTGTTGATCTTTAGTTAGGTCTATATGGACAGCGAACGGAGGCGGGTTACGGCCAAATGGGGGGGCGTGGCATTGGCAGCACGTTGAAAGCGTTGGGGCAACATCGTTAGCTGTCGGTGGCTGTAAGTGGCATCCTTGAAACTTGCGCTTGTGCCGCACGCAATTTGCTGCAAGCAGCAGCAACAACTACAACAACAGCAACAGCAACAACAGAGGTAAAGCTGCCAGTTTCCATTATAAAGTAGATGAAGGAAGAACAGTACGCAGAGGTCATTAAAGTCAAGCATGATTGTAAAATTGAAATCTCTTCAATCTTCTCTGTACTTGTTTCTTTATTCTCCACACTTTCCTATGCTGATTTCTTCTGCGTTCTTCTGCTTTCTCCGCTGTCAATAAGTCGCTTTTAAATTCTCACGCCTGTCAAAGTAAATCGCTTAATCGCCTGACAACCGCTTAGCGTGTCTCTAGGTAAAATAGCTATATTTGCTTACTATACACGACTTACTCACACACACACACACACACTCAGATTCGTCTAGCACAATACACAATATGAGTCATTAAATGTTGCAAATTTTCGACGTGTTTTCTTTTCTTTCATCGTTTTGATTTTGACTTCGTTTTTTGCCCATTTCAGAAAGCCAATTTCACTTCAATGTTGGCTTAAACGTTCGCGTCAACTGCCTGTCACGCCGACCACGCCCACAGCTGCCACCGCTGCCTCAGCTGCGCCCATTGCTGTTGATAGTGTGCAGTGGCAAAACCCAAAAAACCCGACCAAATTTTCCGCGTCAATTAATTAAAATGTTTTGTTTTAATGCCTTAACGAGTGGCAGGAGAGGAGAAGTGAGAGAAGAAGTGGGATCGTTGTGGGTGGCATTCTGCAGCCTGATGACTAGTCGTCCTTTTCTTAACCCCCATTCAGCAATTTGGCTGCCTTCATCAAGGCATTCTAGTGTAAAATGCTGATTGATATTTCCCTTTCGGTTAATATCGTAGGCTCAAACTTGTGTTGCTCGCTCATATTGTTTGTTGGGTCTGCAAAGACGTTGGCTTTTCAAGGTCGCTCAATAAAAATGAAGTTCATCCATCATTTGGAGCGTGGCAAAGCCGTCCAACAACAATGGCAACAGATAGACAGTCTCCTAGTCAAAGCCAAAGTCAAAGCCTCCGCGACGAAACGCAACCAGATGAGATAAAATGCGATGACACAAGTTGAGAAGAGATGAGACAAGATGAGAAGAGATGAGAAGAGCTGAGGAGAGATGAGATTCGTTGACAGCAGGACGACTCAATTAGTCGCGCTGCATTTACATAATATTTTAAGCAAGTTTATTTCATTTAATTGTTGTCAGAATTTCACAGTCGCCGCCGACGTCGCTGTCGACGTCGCCGCCTTTATCGCTGTCGATTCATACACATAGCCCCAAAAACGTTGAAAGCTTATGCACAGAGAGAAAAGGCTGTACCAAATTTCATTTCAACTGTCCTCGAATTACGTATTTCTTATACTTTATTTGAATATGTGTACATTGATATATATGTTGTAAATTCAATTCTTTTTATCTCAGAACTAAGAATTATAGCCTATAAAATGCATTGAGAACATTAAATTCTTAAAGTAAAAAAAAGAAATAATTCTATTTATTAGTTTATCAAATAAGAATAGTAGTAAAGATTTTTAATTTAATTAAGATTTTACTTCATATAATATTATATTTTTTAATGCTATTATTATTTATCAGTTTAATCTCTGTAGTCCGTCTTCACCTTCTTTTCCACTAACTGAAAGTTTTGATCACTCAATTAATTAGCTTGCGTTAGGTATTGCAAAATTTTTTACATTTTATTTTGAGTAAATATCATGTTTAAAATTCAAGTTCAACTTAAGTCTGCAGTATGTATCGATAAAGTATCAAATCATTTCCATATCTTAAGATGTTAAAGGTCTTCGATCAATTTTAAATTGAACTTAAGTGAAGTAGTTTTAAGTATTAACAATACAAGAAGAGTTCAATTTAAATATCTATTAATAATTTTAATTATGATAAGAAATCAAGTTCGATCAAGTCAAATACGAAAGGCTTAAAAGTATTTTTAAATTTAACAAGTCAAAATTATTTCAATAAGGTAACATGTTTAAAGTCAGATTAATTGAAATTGCTGGTAAGAAATCGAGTTTGAAATCTAGTGGCATTTTTAGTTACATAGTTATGTACTCGATATATTCGCTCTGTGTATTGTTGTTTTTAAAACAATATGCGTTGTGGCTCGTGCCTCGTTAGACTCGTTAGACATAAATAATCATTTACAAGAATCGAGGATGGCAACATCATGGTGGATAGAGACAGGTGGATAGCGGAATAGCGGATTGCGGGAAAGTTGAAAAGATGGAAAGCTTTAAGCTTAACAAATGAAAAAGGAGAAGAGATAAACCAAGATATCCTGTCAGCTTCTAATGATCGCTAATGGAGACTGTGATGCTTCTGACTTTGGCTTGGGTCAGTTTGCCACCTGCATGCGGAAATATGGAGATAGAAGCATTAGCCATACTATCAGATACCATGTAAATTTAGGAGAATGAGACAAAGCCTGAAGACGCTTTGTTCGAGACTCAGATATGTAGAGCATTATGACAATGATTGTATTCTATATAGAGAAGGGCTGAGAATTATGTTAGTACCTCAACCAGAGACATTTTTCCTTTCACATGTGCTAAGAAAATTTACTTTAATTCCTTATTAAATCTTTGTGGACTTAATATTAAATAATGTCCGATGCGACTAAAACCTGTGTATCATTTATTAAAATTTATTTTCATTATATCTGAAGTGAAGGCAATAATTATAAATTTATTACTAATAATCGCGTTTAAGTCCGAACAGAACCAAATTTAAGCGTTTATATTTTAATTTTGTTATAATTTACAAAATGAAGTAGATATTTGGTATCCGCTTTAAAGAAGCGGTCTTGCTCTTAGAATATATAAATTAAACTAAAACTTTTTGGTTGAATGTCCAAGTGTGTTTTTTAACTGCAATTGAAGCAGATACTGAGCAGATAAAATAGCAGACTGCTAGATTCCCTGTAGACACATAAGTCTAAGATAAAGAGAAACTATTCTAATAAGTTAAGAATATCCAGGATTTAAATCGTTTTGCTGTAGCAGACTGACAATTAAATGAATCAGATTTAAAGCTTTACTGTAAAGTGAGAATTATCCGAATTATGGCTTACTGAGATTGACGGTGAAAGAGAGTGAATATTCGAGACTTAATATATAGATATATTTACCATAATATAGTCGTGTGCTCACCTATATCCCGTGGCTAAAGAGCTATTGTATTTGAGCAAAATGCCCAGGATTTCACATTGTGTTCTCAACGGCATCAAGTTGCCTGCTCAGCTAAAGATAGTGTAAAGTGGCAACAAAAGCCATCAATTTGCAACGCGTTGTCCATTGTCCACCGCAACGCAGAGTTGCTTGCATGCCACATGCCGCATGCCGCGTCTCCACATTGCAGATTGCAACATCTATATGCGGTTTTCTGCTGCTGCTAAAGCTGCTGCTTCTGTGGCACGATGACTCCGATGGCTCATCCACAATTCAGTGGGATGAGCAGCTGCAACTGCAGCCGGTGCTTTCATTAACCTTTTCGGCATTCAACATAATTCAATTTGGCATCAAGTCGAGCAGTTGCAGCAACGCTTGCAACGCTTGCAACAACTCATTTGCATTAATGCCCTGCACGTGAGGGCAAAGTGCATTGGAAATGTTCATAAATAAATTGATTTGGCCAGGAGCTACCTTAATTGTGGCCAACTGTCTGCTATAACTGTAAATGCCAAAATTGCCAATAATAAGTCGGTAAGTTGGCTAAAAGCAAAGATTGACCTCAATTGATTGAATAGTCTTTCAATTTCTATCAAATATAAGTCCATATATGCCATTTTTGTGTGTCTGTGTGTGTGTATGGATCTTTGCGGGGATCTGTTGGCTGAAAAAGACCTTGGTACATAATATCACGTATACGTGCTGTTGTCGGCCACAGTTGAATGTTAAGTGTGGAAATGCTGTGCGTTGGCGACACGGTGCGCATGCCAGGGAAATTTTAACAGTGCCCCCACAAAAAAGGGAAATTCTTTTGCCGCAGCAGCATCGGCAGCAGAAGCAGCAGCAGCATCAACAGCAGCATCAACAGCAGCATCAACAGCAGCAGCAACGGCAGCAGCAACATTAAACATTGCAGGATAGTATGAAACAGGACTCAGCGCAGACGGCACGCGTTTCGCTTCAAGAGAAACAAATCGCGAGAATCGCAGCAGTCGAAGCCGCAGTCGAAGTCGCAGTCGCGGTCGCAGCAGTTGCCGTCGTCGTTATCGTTGTCGTTGTCGTTGCCGTTGTCTCGCATCCGTGCTCGTCTTACTGTGTCTGCGTGCGTGCGTGCGTGTGTGTGCGTGTGTGTGTGTGTGCGTATGAGAGTGTGTGCGTGTGTGTGTGTGTGTGTGACTGTCTGTCTGTCTGTCTGTCTGCGTGTGTGCTTCTGTGAGTGCCAGCTGCGTGTAGGTTCTGTGAGTTTGAATGAATACAACGCGTACATTGCCTATGCCAACATAACAACAACAACATCACACTAATAACAAGCAATTGCTGCAGCAGCAGCGGCAGCAACAACAACAACAACAACAACAACATCAACCACTTGCCATGCCAGCAGTAGCAGCACTAGAAAAGATGAGACTCAATAAAAAAAAATTATAGAAAACCTAAACCGAAAAACGCACAGAAACCGCGCACAAAACGCTTACATAAGTTTTGTGTGTGAGTTG
This sequence comes from Drosophila sp. st01m, assembly GCA_018901795.1. Lineage (NCBI taxonomy): Eukaryota > Metazoa > Arthropoda > Insecta > Diptera > Drosophilidae > Drosophila > Drosophila sp. st01m. The sequence goes on along the minus strand of JAEIFG010000284.1, from coordinate 4,202,683 downwards.
TTGCTGCTGTCGTTGCCTTTGGCGCTGCCTCTGCTGCTGTTGCTGCTAAGCGGCAATAAAGATGCACATAACTGCAGCTGCAGCAGCAATAATAAGCCTACAAATTCTACCGAATTTTACAAAAATACAAATAGCAAAATATGGAAAATGCACACAAAAAAGGACCTAAAAAAAAATGGCGCGCAGTTGTTGCTGTTGTTGTGTTTATTTTTGCTTTTATTGCTGCTGCGTTTAAGCGTCGTCTGATTGCCACGAAATGTTGTCGTTGCCTATTTTGTGGCGCGCGCGCGTTTCTTGGCATTGTTTGCAGTTGTTGTTGCTGTTGTTGCTGTTGCTGCTGTTGTTGCTGCTGCTGCTGAGCTGCAAAATTGTTACACGGTCATTGCGGAGGTCGTGCCAACAAAGCTGCCAGCCAAGGCAAAGATACAGCAATAGCAACAACAACAGCAAGGCGACAACTCTGAGTCAGTTTAGGAAATTGAAGTCACAAATTTCGTAATCAAACTACAAAGACAACAAGAGGAATACGAACATCAACAAGAGCAACATTATTAATTTTACTATTGCAGTTGATCAACTTGTTGCTGTCATTTACAGAACAGAAAATAGAAATATTTAAATAAATTTTGAATTTTGGTACATGTTGTTGTAGTTGGCATAAAATAATGTTATTAACTTTGGAGCTCAACTATTTCGTTCGCACAACACTGCACAACACAACACGCGAATGTTAAGAATAAATAAACCGAAAGTGTAATGAAACAATCAAAAATCATGTTTTTCTTTTTTTTTAATGTACAAAGTTCTTTTTTTTTTATTTTTGTTTTGTTGGAAACTGCATTAAAAAATGGAAAAAATTAAATAAAATAGTGCACGCAAAATTGAAGAATTCAACGGCAAAAATGAAAAACTAAATAAGTAAATAAGCAGTCGAGAGGAAAAACAAATACGAAAGTAGCATAGAAAATAATTCAATAAAAAAATAAATAAAAACGAAAAAACAAAGTGGAGAAAACGAACAACGAATTGAGCAAAGGAAACGGGAACAATTTTGTTTTCTGTCATTGTTGTTGTTGTTCATTCTTTTTGGCTGCTTCCCGTTTAGAAACGCGCTTTGTGCCAAGGTAAGATTAAAGATATTTTATTACAAATACGATAGATCTACAGTATATACAGTATATATGATATAGTATAGCAGTAAGCAGAGGTAGATGCTCCCATTTGCGGTATGCGAGCCAGCCAAAGTTATGTGAATACTAATTTAGATGCGCATTTGCTGTCAGGGTTGCCAAGTGTCATAAAGATTGCATTTAAATTGCCTGTATTCTGTTCTTATGCCACTTTCCTTATTGTGTGTCCTTAAAAATAGCACCAGCATTGCAAGCACTTAAATTGCACTTAATTCCAAATAATCGAGTGAAAAAAAAATATAATTCTATCTAACCAAGTTCTGTATTTAATTGACTAATTTGAAAGATTATCCAAATTTGTAAGAATATATTATGAATATGAATATATTATTGGTCTCTATCATTTGGAGCTGAAATTGAAGATATTTGGCTTACCAGCTATGCAAATTTTAGATTAAAAATATAAAGTTGAAAACTTTGAATAATTTTGCATAAATCAGATTAAAGAACAAAAGAACGGAATATACATTTTAGAAATCAAAGTTCGTTTTATTTTGTTTAAGAAATGCGAGCTTGTAGTTCCTTAATAAAATTTGTAATCATTACTGTTAAAAATAACTAATTAATGTTTTTAAATCTAAATATATAATTTTTATTCGAAGGGTAAGTGAATTAATTTGGAAATCGTCTTATCCATAGACAAGGCAACACTGCGCATAGAAATGTTTCATCAAAGATATGGTAATGGAAACACTACAAAGACTAAAAGTTTTGCTTGAAAATGTTCGTAAATTTGCATGTCAATTATGAGGAGAAAATAAAAAAGTTCAACTAGAAACTTTCACTCTAATTTACTAAATTTGCTAAATATTTCAAGGAAATGAAATGTTGAATGTAGAGTAGTTTTACTGATTTGTATATTTACGAATTTATATATTTTTTTCTAAGTGGTTTCTTCTCAGCGATATTAAACGCTATGTCGATTCTATCCAGATCTGTCAACGAAAGATGTAGTTGCTTTAATTGCTTATCATAAAATATTCAAAAGTTTCAGTGAATTTGTGTCCTTTGCAAGTGGGAAATAGGAAAATGGGAAAAACGAAAAACGATTGCCATAGGTCAGTTTAGCTTGAGATAGGTTTATTGTTTGTTTTGTGACAGTTTAGAAATTATTCTGGTCACACTTAATGAGCATTTAATAGACCCTTGGATTGGAGTATGAATTCAGAATAAAATCATTAAACTACTTTCTTAAAAACTGTATAAATATTTGCCTAGCAATTTAAGCGATTGTGGGAGGGGTGAGTGAAACGAGAAGGGAGTCAAGAGTGGGGAGAGGAGCAAAGTGAGGGAGCGAGAGAGAGAGAGAGAGAGAGAGCGAGAGCGAGAGCGAGATTGGGGTAATAAGTGACTTTTTGTAGCGATTGTTGTTGTTGTCCTGAACCTGACTGTGGCTGCCAAAATGCCAGCACAGTCCTACATTTATTTATTTTTGTTGTTGGGATTCTAATTTCCCCTCAGAACAACACAGCTCACACACAAACACACACAAACACACCCTCCTTCTGGCTTATCGAGCCACTCTGCCAACTAGACGTACAATTGTGTGCCTACATTTTAGAGTTTTAATTAAATGCAACAACAATGCCAGCAGCAAACAAAACCATTGCACACACACACACACTCTCCACTCCCCCACAACCTCCATGACCTGAAGGAAGGGGAAGTAGGAGGGCCAAGAACTGTAACCATACTAACAAAGGAAACCACGCCCAGCTACGATTTGTGCACTGCAATTAAACGAACGAAATTAAATCATGAATTGCCCCACACGATTTGACTTGAATTACTTGAATCTATATACCAGTAATGCCAATTGCAGATTAAATAAATATTAGTAGATAGCACACACACAGACACATACATAAATAAAGACACTAGAGTTGTCTTATCTCATCCTGCTCTTCATTACGAGCTTTGAAAACTCTGGCAAATTCCATTATCAAACTTTATATACAGTGTGTGCAATTTTCTTTAGTATCGAATATTTTTGTAATCCAATATCATAAATAGTTCATCGAATTGCAGATTTTACATATGTTGATAATTAGAAAAATATCAGAAATTTTTTTTGTGAGATTTTATGATTATTTATTCAGCTTGCATTTTGGTTATTTTGATGTGGTTAACATAAATTTTATAAATATTATATATACAGTATTGATCTATATAGTATTTGTGAAACTATAATTTATAAAGCAATAATATATATTTTCATCTCAATGGCAATTCTCGTTTGTTATTCATACAACTTAATTTCATAAGATTCTGAGTATACACATAATTAAAATAAAATTCTGCAAAATCAAAGGATAAAAATAGCAATCTCAGGCAATTTTCAGAACTGCAAGCGCAGAGTCCATTCAAATACATGCGTGGGCTTTATTATGGTTCTCCGTGTAATGATGGCATTGTTATTTTTGCAGCTGTAAACAGAAATAACATGGAAACTCTTATAATCAGATTACAGATGACCTTGTATTTCCATAAATTTTAACTATTTATGGAACTTTCGCAAGCAGCGCCAACCACGCAAATATATATATTTATATATATATATATATAAGTGCATATAGTACCTATAATTGCATTTGCATGGAAATCTGACTTGAATTGAGTAAGTTGCGATGTTAGTCGCAGCGTTAGATTAACTGATTAGTTAAGCACGCTTGGCAATTTCAAAATATTAACTTTTGCGCGTTGGACTAAGAACTGACCTGGTTTATTCATTAGTATGGGTTTTCTTTGAGGGAAATCTTATGTTCTATTTAGACAGAGTTTAATATAGTGCTAACAATAGTTTTGACTTTCTTCTACTCATTGCATTAACGTATTCTTATGTACTACTACAGTTGGACCCTTTCTACTTATTGTCCTCTGTGATTTTTGGCTATGTTAGATTGAGTCCACTAAGAGCGTGAAGTGATCTTTCGTTGTGTATGCTTATCTATTAATCCTGAGTTCCGACTGTGACTAAAGTGTCCTACTAAAGTAAGCTCACACCAAGGGCTGTTCAAAGATATGTTCATTTGTGAACAACATTACTTGCTAATTCCTTTATTCAGCTTCTGAAAAGATAAACGCGATGTTGGTTCTTCAAACAAAGCGACCTTGTTGCTGGAATCATGTATGTAGTTGATTAGAGTTATTTTAGGAACCTATCAGTAATTACTAAAAGCAAAACAATATAGTCTACGTGTATATATTATATTTACATTTAATAACAATCGTTCTCAACAATCGAATTAATGTATAGTTTATTTAATCAAGAAATATAATCCTTCAAACTGTGCAATATTTGAAAAGTTGTGTGCTTTATATGTTTCGAGTCCATTTAGAAATAAGCAGAGCTTTAAAAATTTCAACCATAATTTGTAGTGAATTCTTTTTTTTGTGTATGTATATTCAACGAAACATTTGTTTTTATGTTACGATAAATTCGTTATTGAACCGTTATCGGAGCATGTCCTGAGAATTTCGAGTTGACTTTGTGTGGATAACAACAAATTTCATGGTACATTGGCGTTGACTACTTTGCATATTAATCGTTTTACTTAATTGTTGTCTTTTACGCCCCTGCCCCGTCACGCCTCCGTCGAGCAGCAGCGACGACGACAGTAATAATAACAACAACAACAACAACAACAACAGCAACAACAGCAACCAGACTGTGTAGACGTGCAGAAGCATAATATGCAGAGAATACATTGAGACCCCAAAATGAGGCTAGCTTTCGTTGTAGTTGTTGTTGTTATTGTTGCTGTAGCAGGTGGAGGTGGAGAAGGTAGTAACGGTGGTGTTGGTGGTAGAGGAGGCGTGTCGGGGTCATTGTGTATGGAGAACCTAAATGAATGAGTGAACTAAGCATTAGAGACGCTGCACGTTGTCCCTGCCGCTCAATTTCTATGTTCTGGTCAAACAAAAGGGCGCACCAGGCTCCAAAATGCGGACAATGGGGCGTATGAGCAACACCAGCAACACCAACATCAACAGCAACAACAGCAACTAAAGCAGAGTCTACAACAAGCCAAATAAATTGTAAACAAGGGAAAAAACGTTTGCAGCGCTGAGCAAAATGAAGAGATTAGTAAAATGACCACCAGGACACGGCAGGCGTTGAGAACTCACCCTCTCACCTCTTCTCACCCCCCCGCTGACCAACGCCTCTGATCCGACTCTTTCCGCAAATCCCTGGACTGCTATTGGAGTGCAGGGGTAAAACACTGGATATATATATACATATATATGTGTGTGATAGAAAGGAACAAAGCAGAAGGCAACCGACGAAAGGACTGAAGAAAACACATTTAAAACGGAGCTACGCTGATCTGAGCTGGTTGCTCCCTTAGTCCTTCTTTGCTCCTTCCATCTCCTTCTATCATACTGGCAGAGTCCACTCGGAGTCCAGTTCGGGCCATCTTCTTCCTCGTTGCTTTTTATGGCCATGTCAAACACTGCAAATCAGTTTAAACTAACAACTAGCTTGGATGGCAAAGGGACACCTGCTCCTCCTCCTCCTGCTTTATCTCCTCCTCCTGCTGTCTGTGTTTTTGGGCGTGTCAATGCCTTTGTCCGCAGTGCAGCAGCTGACGCCTTAAACGGACGCCATCAACAGCAGCGGAGATGGTGACTTGTTATGCCGCATCATATTCCATTTTTATACTCTCGTTAAGGATATAATAACTTTCTTATGAATCGTGGTAGCTCTGTAAACAGCTTTGCTTTTTTATTTTCGCCTATATTTCATTTAGGTTACTTTTATAAGATACAATAATAGATACAATAAATGTAATTAATAAATATAATATTAACTTTGAAATTCAATTTTGAAGTTATTGATTTTTACATGGACTAATTATTTCATGAATACATTGATTTGTTATTGATTATGCTTAATTAATAATCAACATTAGGAATGTCAAAGAAGCCTAACTTTTTGATCTTACTAAGAAAAGAACAATATTGCATAACCTTGATTCAATCTGCAATCCATTAATTTACAATTTTAAGTAGTTTATGTTGAAATAAATTAATTACAGTCTTAATATTACGCACTATGATATTAATATATGTGTATATCCAAGATTAAGCAAGTTTACGTATATTTTTGTTGACAAATGTGCAGTATATTATCATTATAAAAGATAAATTAACAAGTTTTCAATGATTAAATTCAGAAGTGTATCTTTCGGTCTATTAGTATCTGTTTAAAACTGATTTATCATTGTTTTTTTTGACAGTTTTGACTCACACACAGACAAATATACCTATTATAACACCTACTCACATACATATACATACATACTAACTGGTCTCACTTACCTGTACCTGTACGCACAATTAGCCAATTAGCACTTTTTCACTTTTCCTTTTGTAACGTGAATTTTTGTGTTGGTGTTGGCGATTATTTTTATTATTATTTTTTATTGCACTTTGTTGTTATTGTTGTAAATGAAAATTTGTTTGCTCATAAAAATTTTAATTGCTGCAACACAAAACAATGAAAAGCCAGAAAACAACAACAACAAGAACAACGTAAACTTTGAGTAGGGAAATGAAAAATGTGTAAAAAACGCGAGGGCCAATAAAAATAAATAAAATCAAAAGCAGACAGCAGCAACAAAAGGCCCTACATATAAAGTGCTAGACAGACAAAGCACGAGTGAGGAACGAGAGAGAGAGAGAGAGAGAGGGGAGAGAGAGAGAGAGAGAGAGGTAGAGAAAGAGAAAGAGGGAGGGAGGAAAGGTTGGGAGTTACTCTACCTGTGCGTGAGCACAATTAACTCGACAGCTCCAGAAGCGAAGAGCTGTTTCAAGCTGTTATGAGCGGAAAAACCTCATACAATTGATAGCAACTATCTGAACATATATATCTGAAAAATATAAAGATAGTCCATACCAATGATGAATATCTCATCATCTTCCACTCGCCATAATCCTCATTTTTTTTATTAATTAAAACACATTAAACACAAAGCATTCGAAAATATATCAATTGTCTTGAGCCAAAGGTTTTGTACTGCACCTTTGTTCTATTTTATAAACAAAACATTTAAACAATAAAATTATTTGATTTTCTCAATTTTGGCTCAATGCTTTCATTATTAAAAACTATGAATAAATTAATTAAATGACAGAGAATCTAAAAGTAGTTTTACTGAATTCAACAGAAGTCAATGTATAACTATAAATATTTCTCTGTTTCGAAATCAGTATATAATAAAATTATAGATACGAAATAAAAATGTATGATACGTACGTTTTTTAAAAGGTTGAAGGAAAGTTGCCTGATAAGTTATTGTAGATAAAACCTGAAATTATGCATCCATATGATATACTGTAATAGCAACCCTCGCTGCCGTGTTGTGCACCTCGTTCTGTTCTGTTTGCGGCGATTGCCAAAGTGTTCGTCATGCCCCATGTTGTGAGTTGGACGACGACGCATAAAATGCGTAAAAAGCAACAAAAAATCATCATAATAAAATAAAATGTTGCGTTTCTTATTTTTTGTACTTTTCCTGCTCAGTTTGCTCTTTTATTTTTTATTCCTGTTCTGGTTCAGCTTTATGTTGTTTTTGTTGTTGCTGATGTTGCAGGCGTTTCTCCTGTTCGCGAAACTTTTTAATAGCATCGAAAATGCCCAGAAAACATTTTGAGATTTGCGACGCGTCCTTTGCACTTTTGGTTCGAGTGTGCGTGTGTGTGTTTGTTGCGCATGTATGGCAACATTTTAAATAATATGCGTTGTGTGTATTTCATTTGCGTAAGCTGTCCCTCCTTATATTCCTTCACCCGAAAAACGCAAACATAAATGGGGATTGGCAAAAACCAATGGAAACCAAACCGAACCGAACCGAACCGAGCCGAACCAAACGAAATAAACCAAAAGAGTGAAAAGACCAAATCCGCATCCTTTGCGGCTTTGTGCCTCGTTGGGCAATACCCTGACCCTTCAATTGTCGACCACATTATGGCAGCCACTGCCAACAATTTGGCCCAGATGCCAAATCTAATCTTTTGGCCACAACAAATTTGAAATTCACTTACATCTAGTTAAGTGGATGATAACATTTCTTGTTAGGGTATCCATTATTCGGCTGCTCTTGCATTTATTAATTTTCTGTTATTACTGTGGTTATTGTTATTGCTGTAATTGTTGATGTTTTTGCTCCCGTTCTCGTTCCCGTTGTCGATCTTGTTATTGTTATTGTTGTTGTTGTTGTTGTCTGCTGCTTGTTAAGTGGCTCGTCCTTGCAGCAGCATCTCCGAGTTTTCTCCCTTGAGAAGAGAACTCTCCCCAATGGATAGCAGTCATACAGTTCAAAACTATGTATGTACATATATTCGCTTATACTTGTACTGTATGTGGCTATATGTACTTGGACACCAGTGTTACTCCCTGGACACATAGTGTGCCACAATTCAAACTAAGGCTTTCACTTCGAGTGCGACTTCAATTGCAACTTCAATTACGGGATGAGGATGAGAACCACTTTTTTTTAGCGGCCAACACAGTTGCCGTTGCTAAGCATTGGCCACTTGACTTTGTTGCCACACTTACAACTAAATGGCACACACACGTACACACACCACACACTAAAAAAATGGCAACTAATTGAGTTTGGCCAAAAAGTGTTGCGTGCTTTTAAGCGCACGCTACAAAAACTCAAAGCAATGTGTGTGTGTGTGTGTGTGTGTGTGCATTTGATTTACAAGCCAACATTTCACAAACTTTTTTTTCACATTTTGCGCTCGTTTTCTTTTAATCTCGTCACTGGGGAACTGCGAGTGTACACTGCGTATACGCAACATTTAAATTGATATACGCGCGTAACAACAAGAATGAAAATACATACAGCAATTTATACACACTTGTATATATATAGTATATATATAACATTGTACATATATTCGATATACCTATGTATATGTATATGTATCGGTATTTTGAGACCTGCGATATGCAAATGGCAGTTTGGGCAAAGATGTACGATATTTGCAATTTCGATTGAAAATAATCTTAAAAAGGCACACATATCTCTTGGCAGCCCAGATGTACATATATTTACTTATTTTTAAACACTGCAAAAAAAAATAAGAAACTTTTAGAATCAAAAATATTTATCTTACACATTTCGGCTTTTAAATAAAACCATTTAAAAATCGAATAACTTAGATTAATAACATTTCAATACTAATTTTGCTGATCTGGAAAATATAAGGCTTCTGTTCTTACGAATTCGAATTAAATCTAATATGAAATGTGCTTAAGACCAAGATTTGTTTGCTCGACGCATGTTTGAGTCAAAAAATTCGAAGTACTGAGACCAAAATGGTGTTCTTAAATCTTTTGTTTTTATCAGTGTACGTATGATAAGATTGTATTGCATATTATGGTAACTTAAGGTGTAAAACTTGCACGAGGCAGCTGCCAATCGCAGGCATTTCAATTTACTTGAGGGAAAAGCCTCAGTTATCTAATCGGCCAGCAGGACTAGAAGGCGGGAGATGGCAGCGGTTTGCGGACAATTATTCAAAATATGACCAAGGCCCAAATGTTACTAAGAAGCATATGCAAAGTGAATCTTTAGCATAACAAATGCGCCCACTGGCGGCTTTGGATTAGAGTCGAAAGCGATGACTTTACGTTTCACAACTGGCCCATCTACATCTACTTCTGCTTCTACTTTGGGCGTGAGTAGGGCGTGGTTTTTGTTTGTGATGACTGGTAAACAAATCGGATGGGGGGTTGGGGGTGGGCTACGTAGTAAAGCTACAACACGACGGGGCACTGTGGTAGCCCGGCAAGAAGCGAGAACAATGCGCTGCCGTTTGGCAACATTAATCGAAATTGAATGCTTGATAGACAGCAGCACGGAAAACCGGGAAGGAAGCACTGTAAAACAGACTTATGACTAGGCCGAAGAATTCCAGCCGAAATGAACTGAAAAACGAGGTCAACCTTTAACAATAGCCAAGCGAAGCGAAGCGTAGCAATGAAAAACGGCAGTTGTCTTCGTCTTCGTCTCAGTAGCATTTAGGGGTCACAGGATAGGGGTTAAGGGGTCAGGGGTTAGTCGAGCTAAACCTGAAGGAAGTCTTATGATTTATTTGGCTAAACAATTGATACGAGCGCCTCTATCCTGAAGAACTAAAATGGAATTTGAAGAACTCTGGCGACGCGTCTCGTTCAACTCGTTGAGTCGAAACTGTGGACGAAGACGAAATATGCAAATAGGATTTATGGCAAACTTTTAACAGGATTTTAACACACTCTCACACATACACACAATGCGAGTACTCAGCAGGAGTCGATAGGAGAGAGTGGGAGAGTGAGAGAGAGAGAGAGAGCGAGCACAGGATGTACTGTTCAAGTATGAATACAAACAGTTGAAAACATATTTATCCAAGTGACTGGATTTCAACTTGTCGAGTTGTCTCTGTTGTCCGTCTGTGTGTGCGTGTGTGTGTGTGTGGCATCGTTAAGCCGAAACGGATGTGAATCTCAACTTGTTTCAGTGACGAGCTCTGTCTCTTTTTCTCTCTCTCTCTTCCCCCCTTCCTCCACCATTCTCTCTCACTAGCTGTCTTTCTCCCTGACTGAGATTTGAAAGTGAATACGAAAAGATTTGATTATCTGTAATGCATCTACTTAATGTCTTAAGCCATCCCTTGCTTTATGAATAAATACATATCGAAAAGCAGCACTTCCTTAACTACTTATGATCTCTTCCTTTCACTTTCTCTAATAGCCTATCTTAAATCAAGCCTTATCTTTTCTTCGCACTCTTTATAAATCTTAAAGTGATTGGATTTCATTTGAATTGTAGTTCTTTTATACAATACTAAGTTTCATTTCTGCACTTTAATATAATAATAATAACATTTTTTCTTGTTTTTGATTTCTTACAAAATCAAGACAAGTGGAAACTCGTAACTGATGCTTTGAATTTGCATATTGTCGATAAAGATTCAGGTTTTTCTCTTCTAAACATCTACTCCAATCCTTAATTAATTCCTAGATTTGTTTTTTTCCCCTTGTATATATAATATTTGCCATGAATATTAAGATACTTGTTAAATTAAATATTGTGGCTTTGCTGATATTTTTTTTATTTTTATGTAGTTATTCTACAATTAAATAGACTTATTTTTCACTGCATCACATAATTTTTCTACCGTCATTTATTTTCTATCTTGTCTTACACATTTTATCTGCTATTCAGGATGACTCTTTTTTTTTAAAGTTCGAAATGTAATTGGTTCTTTTCCTTTTGGGCCGAAATACCTTAAAAATAACTTGGTTTATTCGCATTTCATGGTGTCATTGTTGTTATTGACGCACTTGGCCTGTCTTCGCATTAGCTCGGTTGGCACCTCCTTTTATTGTACTCCTCCTGCCTCCACCCCCCTGCTGCCATACTCCCATCCCGCCTCTCTGTGTGTACCTCCATTGAAATGTCTTGCAGTTTGTCTTTCGGTTTGTCATGTGAAAATTAAGCCATCGTCCTTGCTCTCGTCTCCCTTCGTGTTGAGGCTCAGCACAAAAAGCTACTTCGGAACTTTGGTTGTATTGTGAATGGTGTTGCTGTTGTAGTTGTTGTTGTTGTTGTTGTTGTTGCTGTGAGTTGTTGCCATTCTAAAAGCTTCTTTTCCCTCTCCTCCTACATTTGCCAACTGTCGTCTCTGGCGGTATTTACGCTTTCAATAATTCATGCTTAAAGGATAATCAGGATATGCTTGTATGTAAATTTTGATAATGCCATTTGCCTGGCAGGCCTCTTGTTTCTGTGTGTGTGTTGGTGTTGGTGTTGCTGTTGGTGTTGCTATTGGTGTTGGTGTTGGTGCTGGCATGTGAACCACACACACACACATTGAAGTGCTTTCTTCAGCTGCCATTTGCACACCTTTTGTGCTTGGCCCATTTTTGCCACCGCCATTTGCCCTTCCCGTGGTGCCGCTTTTTCAGCTGCGTCTGCTTCGTTTTCTTCTCGTAAATTGCAAATCGAGTCTTGAGCGGCCGCCTGAGACGACTAAGCACCGCAGTTAGTCATTCCAGTTATTTACTCATTCATTTCATGCATTTATTCAATGAATTCCCGTCAACACACTTACCTGATATTCTCTCCTCTCTCTTCTTTGTCTCTCACTCTGTCGTTCTGTCAGTCTGTCGTTCTGACTGTCTCTGTCTCTCTCTATCTCTGGCAGGTGCGACTCATTTGCCGTTCACGCATTTTTCCTTAGGTTGAATTTTTAAACAGCTACCCGCCAATTGCTTGGGGAGCTGTCAGCGCGCCCCATGAAATATGAGTCGCTCCCAGGAGATGCCAGCTGACTTCTCACTCTCTCCCACCTCCACCCCTCCCATCTCTCTCTCTCTCTCTCTCTCTCTACTGTCTTCCTCCCGCCCCCTATGTGTGTCTCCCTGTGCCTCCCATACGAGTCGCACTGCTGTTGGCCCCGTTGGCAGATGGCAGCCTGAAATTGCTTTCAATCTCGGCAAGTTTGCGGTCTTCAAAGAGTCCTGGCGGACAGTCCACGGGGGGTAGGGAGCAGGGATACCCAGAGGTGACCAAAGGGTACCAAAAGGATGCCAAGCGGTGTCGCAGGCAACTGCTGACCAAATGGTTCTCCAAAACTCAGCTGACCAACAACATTTGCATGCAAACCCAACACCAACACCAAAAACAGCAGCAGCGGCAACAACAAAAACACCAACAGCAACACCAACACCAACAAAGCGTTGTAGATTTTCATATGTCGATAAATTAAAAAAAATATAAATAAAAAAACACACAGAAAAAAGTACAAGAAAATATAGAGAAAATACAAACAGCAACAAACAAAATGGCAACTGTTACTGTTACTTTGTGTGTGTGTGTGTGTGTGTGTGTGTAGGTGTGTGTGCGTGCGTGTGGCTGAGTGTGAGTGTGTGGCGTGAGGGCGTGGCAGTTGGCATATGCAAAATATCGTACGAAATGTGTTGCGAAATTCAATTTAGTTGGATTTTTATTTACTTTGCCACTGCTAACTGAGATTCGGAGTCCTGCCGCTCAGCTGGCGACTGACACAAACAGGTGCACAAGCTCGTATATCACTCAAGCTCCCCCCCACCACCTTTCCATCGTTTTCTATCTCCCCATTTTATAACCCTCTCACAAAATGTGTATGTGTGCGCTGTTTAATCTTTCTTATCGATCAAATGTCATTTTCCAGTCGTTTTCGTTATTGCCATGAAACGCGTTGTTTGCTTTTCCTACACGATCTCCCCTTTCATTACTTTCTTGTTTCCCTTATTTTGTTGTTGTTGTTATTGTTGTTATTGTTGGTTCAACCCACGCTCAGAGAATATCTGCATAAATTTGCAAACAATTTCTGTGATATTAACTAACATTGCAATATTTACATGACATATGCAGATTAGGGTAACATTTCTAATCGATTATCTATCTACATTTCAAATAATTCGCCACATGAAATTCGCATTTATATATTTGCATCTGATATTTTATAACGTAAGCAATCTGTTTGCTTTTAATGAAATGTTATCTTTCTGCTGCCTTCTCTTACGGAATCTTTGAAAGTATTTTTTTTATGTAAGGAAATGCAATAATGTTTTGCTTTGAAAATGCAATTAGGTTTAAAATTTGATTAACTCTAGGATACATTCATCATATAAAAATAGATTAAGCTTAACAGTAATTTATGACTTGTTCTTTCTCACCATATTATTGCATATTCTTGAATCGAAATCATAATCAGTAATTACATGAAAATTACTTGGTAATGATTATATTTAAAATTCTTACTTGTTATTTAGTTGAATAAAATGCTTTTTTAATTTTAATTTTTTATTAAATTTGAGTTAGATGTTAAAACAATTTAATTGAACCATCGTAAAACTTGCAAAAATTGACCCAGCTTACGACAATTAAATAAATGAATTGATTATTTTATAATTTATCAATTCATCAATGATTATAACATAAAAGCTGAAAATTTCAACTGTAGTAATTTCTGTCATTTCTGTCAGTTGCAGATTTTGACGATTTTGGTCAAAGAAAATGTTGCATTCCTTTTGGCGCATAAACATGCAACATTTTGAGCAGAAAAATGCAATATGCAAGCGTCAACAGTTGCCAGTGTGCTGTCTGCAGTTTGCAGCTAGTAGTGTGCAATTAAGTTGCAACTATGTCTGTTGCCGCATTTTATGCGACAATAATTAAAATAGTTTCTGCCTATCGTCACATTACGCATACGCAGCGTTGTCGTCCTCGCTCATGTATGTAATTTATAATGTGATAGCAACTTCCGCATGTTTCTTGTTGCTGTTGTTGTTGCTGTTGTTGTGTGTCTACCTGGCACTTATGAATATTTGTAGCAACTCCCCCTTCGCTGCTGGCTTTGCTTTGTGCCAGCTAAAAGCGCGCAATTTGCATAGTTGTAAGTTGTGTGTCGCGTGCTGTTGTCTGCCATAAGTTTACGGTGGGGATTTCGGGCGCATGTTTTATGCATGCGTTGACATCGTTCGCAAATGACGTGGACCAACCGGGGAGCCGGGCCAGCCAGTCACCCGAGAGCGAGAGAGAGAGAGGTAAGAAGGAGCAGAGGTAGAGACAGTAGCAGAAGCAGAAGCGGAAGCGGGAACGGGAGCGGGACCTGAAAGAGAACACTTAATGCAGCTCAGCAGTTTTGGTTCAACAGTCATAAATCAAAAATAATTACTTTTTGCTGCCCGAGAGCTTTACGTAGTATTCTTATTTGAACTCACATTGCCCAGCCTATTGACTGGCAATGGAGCCATGTCCTGTTGACTCTCCTGCTGCTCCAGCACCTCTCGCTTCCTATTCTCCAACCTTTTGGCCATGTTGTTAAGCGTCCAATTAGCCAGACCGCCAACACGGACGCCTGTCCTGACGCCTAGGGCCACGCCTCCTTGAATTGCGTTATGCAGGCCGCCAATTTGAACGAGTCTCCTGTCCTTGAGCCAGAGAGTGAGAGAGAGAGAAAGAAACAGTGTGTAAGAGCGAGCCTGACAGCAGCTGCTGCTGTTGCGGTTGTGTTCCTGCAAGAGCAGAAATCAATCAGGCTGTCTGTCAGTCCCACGCATTTCCACATCATCATTTGCCAACAAAATCCCTGCACACACCAACTGAAGCTATGAAATACCACATAGCTGGTATTTATTATGTGCGAAATACGTATATGAAGCAAGATTATTCGAAGTCTGATGCAATTACTGCAGGAAGAAATCGAAACACAACTGAGGCGTCATTGTTATTGGAGTTTGTGAATAGATGTATTTATTTTTAGACTCGAAATAACATTCAATTGTGCTCTCTTTTAATTGTTTACAATTCTTTACTTACCACTCACACATGTGGACATTGTGTTCTATCGCACTTATGCAAGCTAACGAAATTAAATAAGTTTTATTGCAGTCGCAAGTTTTTTATAGGAAATTTACAAGTCTCGGAATTAAGAAAAACTATTGTATTATGCTTATTACAATACAAGGAGTCGATTTAAAGCGATAAAATGAGATTTACAATTTTCAATGAACCCTAAATTGAAATCGAAAAATAACAATACAAAATATTGAGACACAGAATGAATTAAGAAGACAAAACATGATCACAATGAACTCAAGC
Organism: Drosophila sp. st01m; assembly: GCA_018901795.1. Taxonomy (NCBI): domain Eukaryota; kingdom Metazoa; phylum Arthropoda; class Insecta; order Diptera; family Drosophilidae; genus Drosophila; species Drosophila sp. st01m. The sequence continues at coordinate 4,186,842 of JAEIFG010000284.1, read as the reverse complement.
CTGAAAATCGGTTTAGTTTTGAAAAAGTTATGTACCCTTGAAGTTGGGCAATGATTTAACAACCTTACAAATAAAAACTTTTGTAAAATTTGCCCTGACAAGTCTTAGAATCAAAATTAAAGTGTTTGTTCTAAACTGATTTAATTTTCAAAGTTCCACAGTTCTTTCAAAGGAGAACCCTCTGTATTAAATTTCCGAGCATGATACCGAGGGGAAAATAATTCTTTTTAAGGGAAAATAATTTAATGGATTATAAATAATATTGTTTGTGAATATTTGTAATTCGACACCCTGTTTCTAAATAATCGCTATCATCTCTGGTCTGTATTTTTTCAATTAATCCTTCCGTTTGCAGGATATATAAGAGTCGTAGCTAATTGTCGCTTTGCTTTCCACATTTACATATATACAATTACTTATATTTTCTTTTATTTTTATTTTTGGTTTTCAATTTCAAATTCAATTTGTCGCCAACGTGCAAAGGACGAGGGGCTTAAAATAATGAAAATAAATACAATTATAAGGCAAACGAAAAGGGAATTATGCAACGCGATGCGACGCTTGGTAGAAGACAATGCCACATCTGAATCGGCACGTATACAGCACGCCCACAAAATCCCACAATCCCCCTCGTTTCACATCAACACAAATACACAAACAGAAAGAGAAAGAGAGATAGAGAGAGAGAGAGAGGATGAGAGTCACAAAGCAGCTGAAACAAATGTATAAAATATAAAACAAAAGTGGAAAGGACAGGAAAGGGTGGTGAGAGGAGGGGAGGGGAAGGCGAGGAAGATAACCCTGGCAATCATGTTGACAGGCAACTTGAAGACAGTTTTAAAATAATTCTCATTCGCCGGGGCGCTGAGTGACTTTTGATGTGGCATGCCACCTAACTAACGTCCCCTCCCTCGTTTGGTCAACACTTGCGGCAGGGAGATAAGAGCGTTGGCTCTCTCCCCCCCCTCTCCCTCTCTTTCGCTGTCCTTGGTTCTATTCCTCACTGCTTTTTTTTGCCGTATCAGCAATTTGCAACGACAAGCGGTATTCAACGCACCGAAAACCGTTTAAAGTTTGCAACTTGCTTGCACGCATTTTGGGCTGTTGTTGCCACCGCTCCTCCCCCCTTGCCCACTTGCGTCATGACCCCCTTGCCACTCGCCTTGCCTCACTGATCTGGCTTTTAGCTGCCAACAGTTTGCCACTTGGTTCTGGCCAAATTCAATTTCCTAAGTGTTGCAAGAGCTCGCGGCATCCAGTGGCTAATGCTAATGCAGCTCACGACAGCGACGCTGACGGCGATGCAGACTGCAACGATTGCAGCAGCCGCAGCAGCGGCAGCAGCAGCGGCAGCGACAGCGACAGCTTAGAGTCGCATTAAGCGTTGAATGAATGCGTCTGTCGTCTGCCTTTTGTAGACTGGCGTCTGTCTTTTGTCTTTTGTCGCCTGTCGCCTGTTGTTCACCTGTTGTCCTGTCGCTTGTTGTAACTTGTGACGGGCTTTTGTTTGCCACACTAAGCTGACTGACTGCCAACACAAAACACCTTCCCTCCCACTCGCCGCCACCCGCCACCAGCTACATCTTGTACATTCGCGACTTGTGCGCCAAAAGTTTGGAGCGGAAGCATTTCAAAGGCGCCAAGTCCGGCAAACTAAGTCTAAAAGTGTGCTAAAGAGTATTAAGATTTGTGGAGAGAGGGGAGGGAGAGAAAGAGGTAGAAGGTAAGAAGTAAAGACTCTTGCCACAACGCTGCCTGTGCATTTCCTTGTATTTTCTAAGCCGCATCAGCTGCTGTTGCATTGTTTTGCAGTTGTGCCACAACTTTTTCAAGAATTTCGTTCACCATTTTCTGCTGGATTTTCCTTTGATGCGAGTTCTTCTCTCGCTCTCTTTTCCACACACTCTCTCACTCTCGCGCACTTGGGTATTTTTGTTGCCAAATTTCATTGGTAGCTTTATAATTTATGTTGCATTCAATTTGATTTTTGTTTTATTTTAATATTTTTAAGTCACACACAAATTGTAAGTTCCACAAAGAAAATCAGCTATTTTGAATACTTTACAAATTGTTGGTATTTAATTTAGTATTTGCAAATTGAATTTCTGTACTTTGTAAGCCGCTTTTCATGATCGGAAACGTTTTTCACTTAGCCTTGACAACATTATTTAAATTGTCTTTATATGAATAAATTCAATAAATTGTTTATAATTTTATATTCTTAAGGACTTGCAATTGTCTTGGCTCTTCTTTGACTTATTTCAGATTCGATTTATTAAACATTTTAGCCGTTTACACTTAAGCTGCCATTAGCTTCACATTTTTTATTAATTGATTTAAACTCATTCTGTTGCATTGCGTTAATAAATAATGATATAATCTACTAAATTAGTTGAATAAGCGTATGTTTTGAAAACACAAAACAGAAAATAATTTTTAATTCAATTTACTAAATAAAATACTTAACAATAAATATAATATATATAAATATAATATATATAATATATAATATAATAAAATTTTCAATGCTTTGCTTGCAGTTAAAAATTTAATTCATATTTTAAAGGTGTTCTTTTTGTTCTAGATTTCAATTATGTAATTTTTAGTATTTAAGGTGGACATTCATACGTCAAGTGCAATTGAATTGCAGTTTCTTAGATTTTCGATTTAAATTTACGATTTCTGAATAAATATAATGGAATTTCTATACAATTTCTGTTGGTTCACAAAATGGGTGAACAGTTGACAGGGAGTTAAGTTTGTCATGTTTATTGCAATTTGGAATTCAAGTGCACAGAGAGCAAGATAAGAGAGAAAGAGAGAGAGAGAGAGAGAGAGAGAAAGGGAGAAAGGAAGAGAGGGTGAGAGAGAGCAGGGCAATGATTAAGCCATTTGCCGATAGACGCAGATTTGCACGAAATTTCAATGCTAAAATCTATGGACAGAATGTGAAGGACATGAACATGGGTTCTGGAATTGCTGTCCAGTGCAGCTGCCACATGAATCTGCCACTATGTGTATGTGTGTGTGTGTGCGATAAATACACTGATGCAGGCATTTTATCAGCCCGCAAAACGTAAAGCGAAAGTTTTGCGCTTTGGCGTTTCATTAAAGTTGCTGGCGCACAAAAGTATGCTACAAAATACGAGAGCACATATGAATACATACAAATAAATGTGTCTATCTATCTGTGTGTGCGTGTGTGTGTGTGCCCTAACAAAAGTTGTAGCCTGCTATCAGTTACTTTTACAATGAGCAAAAGAGACGGCGACGTTCACATTATGAAGATAAGCCTTAGAAAACAAAGGGGCTTCCCAACCCCCCGCCTTATTTAGTGGAAGCATTGCCTCAGCTCCAGCCTCAGCCTCTCTCCTCTTCCTCACTTTTTCTATCCGTGTGTGCGTGTGTGTGAGTGTGTGCCAAAACGTTTTGACTTGTCCTAGTCTCGTTGCCGTTTGTTACTTTGCTTTTTATACTCTTGTTACTCTTGTTCTGAGAAATTGTTATGCCCTGCGTTTTGAACTCTGTCCCAGGCATCTACTTACATTACATAAGTACACAAAAGGATATTAATTCGTGATCCGCTTAGGCTACTATCTTGTCTTTAGTAACTTTCAGCCAATCTCATGTCTTGCCTTCAATTCAAAGAGTATTTCATCTTCGACTCGCTGCGTTTGTTATAATACCCTGCATAAGCCCCATGTATATAACAATTTATTCGCTATAATGCTATGCAAATTTATGTTAGAGCCTCTATAGACTTTAAGTGCCAAATTCTACGCTTGCGATATAATAGTATCGCGATACTATTGTTGTCCATTAAGAGAAAATTAACATTTACATTTACAGGATTTGCATAAAACAAATAATAAAATGCACTAAAAACATTAAAATATACTTTCAAACTGCCGCAATTTAATATTATTAATTAATATCGATTGTACCGATTCGATATCGATAGTTTCAATGATAACTTTGTGACCAAACTAATGTCACTTAACTTCTGATATAAATGCAAACATAAGATCGAGTTTAAAATAAGTACCGACTTGTCAATATATTTCAGTTGTAATCCAAGCTGTAGACATAATTTTTCTATTTTAAATGCCTTTTTAATCATACAATAAACGTTTTTCTCAATCAATTCGATTAATCGTCAAAAAATGATCGTGCCATAGATATTTTAATGTATTCATGCATCACTACATTTCAGCTTTTCAAGCGTATCTATTGGTGTATCAACTAATGGATATAACTATGGATAAACTCACTTCTTTCCTTTTCTTTTTTTGCATATTTATAGTTGTGGCTTTTAGTAGCCAAATATGGCTTCCTCTGTCTCTGTTTCTACTCCCCCATCCCAATACAAAAATTGAAATGAAAGTTGTTACTTTCACTGTGTGTCTCTCTAATTGTCTGTATATATATATATATATATATATATATGTGTGTGTGTGTGTGTATGTGGAACACACACAAATCAAAAACTTTTACTTACCCCTCCCACGACACAGCTTCCCTCTATCTCATTCTATCCCTCTCCCTCTCTCTCTCTCTCTCTCTCTCTGGGCATTTGGCCATAGACTATTAACTGCTGGTACGCCTCATTCAGCTCATCCTCTGCCAACGCCCACCGACTCTTGGCCAAAAACACACGCACTGGCAACTTGGTTCATTTATCTACGGGTTTCTTTCATAGTTTCCCATTGTTGTAGTTGCTGTTGTAATAGAAGTTGTTGTTGTCATTTAAGATTGGCTTTTTCTTTGTCTTTGGATACATTTTCATTTTGCTGCCGGCCTGTACGAAATTTAAAACAATATTTACGCGCTGCATCAACATCAACAACGACAACGACAACAACAGCAATAGCAACAGCAATACTAAAACCAACAACAACAACAACAACAAACTAAAAATGGTAACATTTATTATATAAACAGCATAAGCAAGTGGCCCCAAAAAGCAGGCAAAAACAAAACGTTAACAACAACTGAAAACAGGCAACGACATTAAGAACGACACCAGAGACTTAAACTGAGAATGAGCCAGAGACAGCGACAGCGACAGCGACAGCATCAGCGACAGAGAAGAAGATTGGGACAGTTATTGAGTGAAAGAGAATCAGACTGAGAAATGGCATTGGACTCTGACTTGGTTAGGGTAACGAGGAAGATGTGAACCGAAAACGAGCCTCAAAAAGCGCTTTCAAATTTTCGTCAACAAGGCAAAGATGTAGACAAAGAGAGGAAGTCTAAGAGAAAGAATGATAGAAAGAGAGAGAGAGAGAGCTGATGATGAAGAATGAGCGGAAGAGGAAGAGATGTGACTGGCACTCAGTGTACAGTTAGTATGCTTGTTGTCATTTGCTTTTTACGTTGCTTTCTTTCTTGCTTTCATTTCTTTTTTTTTTCGGTCGCAACTTTTGGCTGAGTGCTTCACGGGTGTGTATGTGTGTGTGTGTTTAAGTGTTGCTGTGTCTTTATTGCTTTAAGTAAGCAATTTGAAATTTGAGCTGCGACAACAGCAGCAACAACAACAAAAGATGACAGCATAAAGACAACTTCACTTAATGTTTGCTGCGAGTTGCTCGAAAATGTATTTGCACATTGTTTGACAGAGTTGAATGCCTAAATTCTCAAATATTTAGTACATAGGTGTGTGTGTGTTCGTGTGTGTGTGTGTATGTGTCTGTGTGCATTTCTGTGTTACTTAAGGGTTAATTGAACGTAGAATTAAAAGCAGTTTTCTTCAGGATGAACTCAACTAAACTCTGCACTGACTGATGACCGCTCTGCGAAAATTAAAAATTGAAAAGCAAAAGCATTTTAAATGCCAACGCGCCACTTGACGCCTGAAAAATTTCTAATTACAATAATTAATGCGAGCGAGCATCGAGAGAGTGAGAAAGAGAGAAAGAGGAAGAGGTGGCAGATGAGAGAGAGACCGATAGAGGAAATAGAGCTGGCGTATTGCCAAGCTTCGCTTGGAGAATTCAAAGCGACGACAATGCCGTACAACATGTCGTATACTCAATTTTCAGCAAGCGACGTGCGCTCACGTACCACAATAGGAAAAAAGAAGGAATCTCTTCCAATTTGGGTGTAGGGAGTGGGCAGCGGGACTTGGAATGAGAGTGTCAGTGGCAGCGGCAGCGGCAGAGGGAGAAGAGCGGAGCAGAGAATAGATGACGGCGGTGTCTTTCTCTTGAGTCGCTCATCACATTTGTCATGTGCAGCGTCACACAACACAACATTTACACACCGACATACAAATAACATTCATTTAAGGCTGATAGCAACAGCAAAAACACATCATATGCGTATATATATATACGAATATATAAATATATATATATATATATATATATATACAACTGCGAACGAAAACGGTAGTTTATCTTCAGCACGCCGAAGATTAAATATCCTTACAGAGACCAGCAACTTTGATTAACCTAAAGTATTCAAATAATTGTTTGCTAATTGAAATAGTTTTTGAACTTGTGTCCTCGAGTTTTGAAAACTATAAATTTCAAACACTGGTATACATTTCAGAATTCTGTATAATTCTCAGTGGCTCTCATAGTCGACACAATTTCTATGGCAGCTCTATGCTATAGTCATCCGATCCGGTTGCATAAAGAAAAATTACGGATCTGTGCCAAGTTATTTAAAGACTCAAAACTGAGCGAGTAGTTAAATCGATGTAGCTCGTCATTTTGATCAAGAATATGTATAGACTCGTTTCATGCGTGACACATTTCATGACAAATTCAAAATACTCAACAAGGATATGAAAAACGAGAAAGAAAAAAAATGCTGCGATAGCGACTTGCGTTGTGATGATTGCACATACATATATTGAGATACGGAATCCAGAGGTTTCCAATTGACAGTCGAGCAGCAGGTGACGATAATGATAATGATAATGATAAAGATAATGGTGATGATGAGTACGGGGATGCGGATGAGGGTTACTGAAAATACAACAACAAATTGATGACATCTTAATGGAAAATAGCAGCATTTTAGCTTCGACGAGAGAAACCATTGGAATGCACTCAAACGCCAAAGATGAAAACATAATGCCTTCCATTGGAAACATTAGCCAATCCCTTTATGAGAATCCTCATGCCAAGCAGCTCATGTTGACTGTCAAATATGCCTAAAATATGTGTAGATTGAGTTCACTTTGTATTACACGCTGTCACTGTCAATATTCGATTTGTTATATTGTGCAATGTGTTTTGGTTCCGTTCCGAATCAACTATTCCGAATCCATAAATTGTCTAAACACACTTCTTTGAAAATTCCTAATCTTTCATTACTTTGCCAAAGCTTAACCGATTTCAAGCGGAATATTATTGAAATCTTAATTAAGCACCTTATTTGATTCCATATGATAATTACAATTTTTAGTTTCTCACAATCTACTGGGTACAGTATCTGTTTTTGGTAACTGAAAATCTATGTCTGTTAATAATTGAAAAATGGTTAGATTCGGTTAAGGTGACCCGTACCATTTACGGTAATACAACCAGCCTATACAATATTACGTATACGTAAAATGAATTCATAACATGTATAATTACAATTGCTGAAGTCTAGTAAGTTAATGATAATATAGAGTCGCTGCTGATGTCGTTGCTTGCAGCTTAAGCAACTGCAATATATATTAATAATAATAAGTCATGATATTTTTACATGTGCAACGCGTCGTATGCGCAATGTGCGTGCTCGTTTTCTTTTTTTCGTTCCTGCTTACGTGTCTGCAGTTGAGTTTGTAAATTGCTCAACTACCGAACGTATGTCTGACTGTCTAACCGTCTGACTGTCTGTGTGTCTGTCTGTTTAACTGTGACTATGTGTGTATACTATATGTGTGATTTTAAATTAGCACATGTACGTGTCACATTCAGACAGAGTCGCGATACCATCGCATTTCCACATGCCGAATGTAAATGCGAGTGCCGAGCACCGAGTACTAAGTACTAACTGCTGGCCACCAAAATACCGACCATCAAGTACTTTCTCACATTCACTATTCGCAGTACTTTGTGCATCTCATCTATGTATTTGCCCTTTGGCATTTACTTTTGCCATTTGCCACTGCTCCCGGACACAATCTCACACAATTTACATGCCATGCACGGCAACGATTTGAGCAGAGATTTGGCCAAACAGCATCCGATATGTCTGCTAATATCAGTAAAGTGAAATCTGCTCAAATATTTATGAATACCCGACCAGGTATTATAAACAGTCAAATGTTTTGTTTTCTTGAATATGCTAATAAAGTTTTCTTCATATAAGTCAACACTTAACTAAAGAGATTATGCCTTATTTCACAGTATTTAACTTAGTTTCAAATATACAATAATTATAAGTTAATTCCCTTTATGTTTGACCTGATGCTTATCATTAACAGCTCTTTAATTTTATTTGACAAAGCTTAAGTGAACGTTGGCAATACAAATATTGTATTGCGTTCACAAACATTTGCATCTCATCAATATTATTAGTTTCGCACTTATATATAAAATATATGTTCACTTTATGTGAAATTTCAACTATGTTTAGCGTTAAGAGCATCTGGGGATTGTTTTAAAATTGCCTACAACATTGTTGGCATTCCAAAGTGAATAACAATATTGAAGTCAAGTCGCAAATAAGTAAAATATCGACTCAATTGCCATAGATCCGCAGCTCTCTAATACAATGGCCCCGCAAGGTATTCAACGCCATAGAGCAGCAGCAACAACGGCAGCTTATCGATAACAACATCGGACCACTCTTCGGCCACTTAATTCTCAATTACCAATGGGGACAAAATGTTTCGCAATGCGCAAAACTTTTGGTCCGTAAAAAACTGAAGCTCAAAAATTGTGTACAAATGCCCCGGAGTGCAAATGGAGGCCACAGCTTTCATTTTACAAACACACACAAACACACACACACAGTCATACAACATACACCTCCACACACAATGTGTGAGTGGATAGGTGGTTGCTGGTAGAGAGTAGAGGGGGTAGCGGGCGTAGCGGGGGTACAAACGCCATTGGCGTCTTTCCTTTTGTATTTTACAAATTGTGTGAATTTTAACACTTGATATTCTTTTAATGAATTATTTGCCCCACAACGTTTTCAACATTATTTAAATTTTTCAACTATTTTGCATGCCCAACAAAACGTCTTTGGCCAATGGCCAGCAGGATGGATGGTGGAATGAACGGCGGGGGGAGGGGGGCAATAGGCTGTAAAAGTCAGTTGCAAATGGGCAGCCAGTTGGCTAAAACTTTTCAAGCAAATAGCTTGCAATTGAGTTATTTATTGTGTGTGTGTGTGTGTGTGTGTGTATATATATATGTTTTGCCTATGTTTGTGTTATGCACGTGTGTGTGTGTGTGTGTGTGTGTGTGTGTGTGTGTGTGTGGCCCTACACAATAATGGCCAAATTACAAGCCAGACGAGCGCTCACTCCAGCCAACCAGCCAACATACAGCCCCTGTTCTCCTTTTGCTTTTGCCCGAGTCCTTGCCTTTGCTTATTCCTCAACATTTTGTTGCCTTTGGCCAACGGCCGTTTTGTTGGACTTTGTTTTGTTTTGGTCTTGTGGTTGCCACTTTGATTGTCCTGGCCATAATAATTGTTGTTGTTTTTTGCTGCTGCTGCTGCTGCTGTTGTGCGTTCATTGTTATTTTGTATTTGTCTATGTGCCCGAACGCAATTTGCAGGCGAAAAATAAAAGCGGAAAATGTGAAACGAAACAAAATGTAGCGAAAATTAAAACAGGCAAATGTTGTGCCGAATGGCAAAAGGCAAAGGCAAAAGGAACATGGCAGCCATCAGGATTAAAGATCAGGACGAATGCTGACGCTCGATTGCCTCTTTACAACACTTGCCACAGCACTTGCTCATTCACACACACACACACACACAGACACTAACTCACACTCACATATGGGATGCGGTGAGCCACTGAAGGCGCTTTTAAAGTTCATTGTTGAGTCCTCGCCCTTAGCAAGGAGAAACCAATTCTCACTCCGTCGCACTTTCTCGCTCTCCTTCTTCTACTCTTCACTCGTCTGCCACTCTCTTCTGTATCGGGCAGTAAATCCGTTTTAGCCTTCTTCTTTTGGCCACCTTAAGATAACTTGACCAACAACTTTTACAATGGCGCCGCAAGTCATGCAACACACACCCATTTAAAGGCAAATGTATTTAAGCAAACTTTTCAATGCGCCATCTAGCGGCCTCCAACGGGACAAGAGTAGATGTTGCGGTGAGGGAGATGAATATAGAGTTGGAAATAGGAAAGAGACAGAAGCTCAATTGGTGTGAGTGAGTAAATTTGTCGTAAATGTTTGAAAGACGGCAGAAACACGTGTAATGAATGCATTCATGAGTGCATTTTAATTTTTAAATTAAGGCGAAGCGTTAAAATAAGCTGTTGCTCTGCAATTTAAACATCTATTCATGAGTGCATTAATGAGTATTTGTGAGTAAACGGTTGCATCATATATTTTAAATCTGTCATGATTTATTTATTTTTCAATATTCATGGATGCTTGTATACTTCCAGTAACTCAATTTATAATGTATTAATGATTGTATCTTCCAATGCTTGTAAGTGCATTCATGGATCCTTTCGAGTTACAATTGAGAGTGCGACGTGAAGTGGTAAAAGTGATCGGTTTATGGAGTGAGTGTATTCAACATAAATATTTGCATTTTTCTTTGGACAAATATCAATAGAGTTATTCATCTTCTGTGAGTGTATTCATTACAACTCTTGGTTAACGAACTGTGTATACTCAAAATATATAAAACTCAATTAGCTTGATTTATTGAATATCGAAGAAGAACATCGAAACGAATACGAGTGTATTCATATATACATTTGAGATGATTTGAAAACTGTTTATTCATAACTATATACATCGAATATATGTCTGGCAGAGATCATGCTTACTTTTCGAGCCTATTCATGGCTGTTTGTTCATGAATGGCAGTTAAAATGCAAAGTGAGTGCACACCCATACGAATAAATGAATAACTGTGCAAATAGGTGTGAGCAATCATCAGAACAGATTTATCAAAGAGCCATATGGCATTAAATGCGCTCAGGTATGGGCCAAAATTGGCACAGGCTGACAGTAACCAGTCGACTGACGGGAAAGAAGTGGCATGGGGCACGTGGCAAGGGGCATGAGGCATGAGGCATGAGGCATGGGGCGTATAGCATAGGACATGACATGGAGGGTGGGCAAAGCATCACTTGCTGTTGGGCAGGTTTCGCTCGCGAAATCAACGAAATGTTAAATAAGCAAAACGTGACTTTATTCGCAAAATGATGAGGCCAGCAGGGAGACAGGGGATAGCTTGGGAGGTCGGAAGGTCTGATGGTCGGTGGAGAGGGGATAGGGGAAGGCAGACGCGAAACGAAGGCAGCCCAACGATACAAGCTTCGGCTCCAGGCCAGATTCAGGCAGCTTAACACCTTTCTAGGCAATAGCGCCACTTTTTGTTGAGCTTTAAGTGCTGCTGGCAGCTGACAAAACCCCAAAATATATTTATACATGCACAAATATATATTCTAAAGAACACACTGAAAAACAAACTAAGTTTGTCGATTAAATCACGAGGAATGTCTCCCGAGTTTCTTTTTAAATATTTAATTATATGATACCTTGGTTAGAAATGTGCAGCTGAAAAAAATAAAGACTAAAATTACTACAATCGCATTTAGTTTTATGAAATATTCCATAACAAACAATTTTATACAATAAACCAGAGTATTCCTTGTTTAATTCTTGAATTCTTGGGAAACAAGATCTAAAAGAATTAAATTATAATACCCGTAATTATTAATCCATAAGTTATACTTCAATGACATATTTTATAAATATAAATTATAATATAATCGGTAAGTTGCATAAGAAAGCTTTAATTTATTTAAAGTTATTACATGTTTCCCTCAATCTCTCAGTGTATGCTATATAAGTAGACTTGTATATATGTTTATATAAAAAAAATAACATGCCAGCCAAAAACTGCTGACAGCATTTGCGAAATTGGGCTTCTGAAATGTGCAGGAGATTGTTAAAGGTATTGGTTTTGCATGGTGTGAGGAGTGGGGATAGGTGGGGCATGAGGGTGTGTTGACTGGCCTGGGGAAGGGGGTTGGGGTAGGCAGTGTGTCTGACAGGCGTCGTGGTACTAAAGCTGCCATAAAGCTCACATCAATGCGCCGATAAAGCCATTCCCATGTCAGTTCATAGGTGTTTTCTGTTTTTTCCTGTGTGTATTTTGTTTTTTGTTTTGTTAAAACCAAAGTTTGTCATAAAGTGTCAAAGTGAATTGAAAATTTCCATTTAAGCGCAGCAAATCTGCAAAATCCGACCCAGAGGCGACCGCAATGACCGCACAGTAAAACCACAACCATAATATCACCATCAACACAGGCAACAACATCAACAACAACAACGAACATAATATAGCAAAGGAAACCAAAACGATGATAACTGTGTCAAGTTGCGTGTCAATCAAAAATAAAGCTCTCAATCTGATTGACCATTCCCATTCCCATTCCCTAGTTGCCATACACAAAGCATTTTCAACTTGTCAATTATATTTAGTATAATCATCGTAATCGCTTTAGGAGCTAGTTCCAAATTATTATTATTATTATGATCTGAGGGCTTTAACCTCTCACCTTCGGAACTTTCTAATTGTATTATGTGTGTGTTTTCCAACTCGGCGGTTGTCAAGGATAATAATTAAATGAGGCCGAATTTGTAGAGAAATTAAATAACCCTTTTGGCGTTTTTGGCGTTACATTTGAAATTCCATGTGGATAAATTTGTATTTCCTTTATTAACTTAAACTGATTAATAGCTGAATAATATTTGTGGCAATTAATGTTATTATTTTTATCAACATAAATGTAAAAACATTATATTTACCTAATTATAAGCAGAAAGAGATTAACTATATATGTGACTGTTGAAATTCGATCCGGTTTATTATAAATCGAAATCATTTAATTTTTAATTACGTTTGCATCCAATTGTCTTCCGAAATTTACCTTTGATTTACTTTCGTTTACTCAAGAGTTTCTCGCCACTGTGCAAACCTTTTTTTAAAGCTTCCTGCGTTAATTAAATATTCTTAGGACCTTCTTAAGCTCCAAAAGTCTATTTAAAAAATACCTACTATTAAATCCCAGCAATAATTTGACTATAATTTCGACGGCCTTTATTCAATTGAAATCGATTATATAATTCAAAAATTGAAAACTCTGAAATGAATTGATGAATATTTCGATTTAAGCCTGTTGAAAGTTACATATTTCTTTAAGAGCTTAAAACAAAAGTTGATTGTTTTTCGGCAAATCCGTTGGATTGCTTAAAAGCTAAGTTTTTGTTCACCTTGGATTTAAGCGTGTGGCAGAAACACTCTAATATAACTAACATCACACACGCACACATAGAAACAGAGAGAGAAAGCACAAGTGGGAAAGAGAGAGAGAGAGAGAGAGAGAGAGTGAGAGGGAGGGAGAAATAGAAAAAATTGCCTTGCTTGGAAGATGGATACTTTTGGCGGCGAGTCCTTTGCTATATGACCCATTGTATGCTGACATTGTGTTCTTGTGCTTGCCTTGTTCTTCTTCTTTTCTTCTCTGCTCTTGGCTTTCATCTTCTTCTTTTACTTTTGTGTGTGTGTGTGTGTGTGTCTGTGTTCCCATGATTGATGCCCAGTTTGCGCGAGATTTCGTCTTAATGCCTTTGACAAATCCGTTAGCACAAAGCGTAGAATGACAGAGCGAAGTGGAAAATGCTGTAGCGGGTAAGGGGACTGAGGTGGAGGGGTGGTGGAGTGAACCTGCGGGGCAACGTGGCAAAATCTTAATGACAAAAACATTTGAACGTCAATTTTTTCCTAGTCGTTGGCCACGTCGCGACGTCCTTGTCAAACTAGAAACAGAAGACAGCTTTAAATTTCCATTTTCTTGCGACTTTTTCCACATTTTCTCGAAGAATAGGCATGGCCAGCGCACAGTGGTGCAATAATGATTTAAAATTCATTCATCAATTAGTTGCATGAACTGTCAAAATAAGTTTGTCAGTCATTTAAGCATCGATTTAAAGGGGGAACTCTGTGAGCCATTTCCACGCTCCGTTTCAGCACAAGTTGAGCTGACCCTTGACCCACTGTGCCATGACAGTGTGCCTTCACCACAATTGACAGGCAATGTCAGCGGGAAGCGACTTTAAGTCCTGATGTCTCTCGTTTGCCAAAGGAGTAAAATCTGAAACGATTTTCAAAAATGACGAAAAAAATATATTTAACCTGTCAATCTCTATGTGTGTGTGTGTGTGTGTGCTAATTTTGTTAACGGGGCTAATAGTTCAGGGCAAGGCAATGGGTCGATGCCACATGACGAGGCGTTTGACTAACGGGCTAAATGAGATTTTCATGCTACGACAGAAAACGCAGAAGGAGTCGCAAAATGTTTGCTCAAATTTGAAGTGATGAAAGGTTGAAAGGTTCAACAGAGATGGAGAGAGAGAGAGAGAGAGAGAGAGAGCGAAAGACACAGAGAAGGAAAGAGAGAGAGGGGAAAGATCGGACAAAAACGCTGCAGGAGCTTAAAAGCTATAAAGATAAAAATGAACGCGTTGAGGAATTAATAAGAGGATAAAGCGAAAATAGCAACAACAATGATGATGATGATGTTGATGTGGCGATGATAAAGTTGCACATCAACATCATGATGCAAATTGAAGGCGAAATATGCAAATGACATCAATAATAGTAACTTTACATCAAACTGAATTAAATCGAAATAAAAAAATAGCAAATGGAAAGTGAATTAGTGGAAAAGGCAAGAGTCGAGACACCAACTATAGAAATACCCGTTACATCATTTTTGGAGTCTGTATTGCTTTAAAAATTAAAGCAGGCAAGTGTCTCTGTTGTTAGAGGCGCCGACCTGTCATGAAAAAAAAGAACCCGGTTCGAAAAACTGGGTTTAAATCTCACCCAGGCAAAGTCAGAAATGTGTAAACTTTAATTTGGTTCTATTAATTATATAATTATTATATGTCTACATTATGTCTATGTTATGGTACTACAACTAACAACTGCATTTTTGTAAGATGTAAGATAATTCAGTTAATAAAAAAGAACTGTAAATGTTGAGTTTTTCCGATTGGCAAGAGCAGAAGAGGCTGTGGCAATAGTGTTAAATAAACTTGATCTGTTTCAGTTCAATTGGGTCTGTGTGCCAAATTTAATGGCTCTAGCTCTTATAGTCTCTGAGATCTAGGTGTTTACATAGACGGAATGTAATGATGCTGATCAAGAATGTATATACCATATACAAGGCTTGAAGCTGCCTGTTATTACATGTATTCCAACGAACTAAGTAGCGAATAGATGAAATAAAAATTGCGGACAAACATACGACAAAGTCAAGGTCGCAGATTTCTGTTTATTATTTGCAATTTTTTGTGACTTTGAATCAGTTGCTGTTGCTAATGTTGTTGTTGTGGTTATTGCTGTTGCTGTTGTTGCCGCTAATGTTGTCGCGGCGGCTGTTGCTGGCAAAACACGGCGACAATGTCACAGAACACATCCATCTCTCATCGCATTTGATGTAAAAAACATAATTGATCACACGCACACAAATACGTACGTTTAACAATTTATCATGCCTACCACCAGCAACCCAGTGTGTGTGTGTGTGTGTGTGTGTGTGTGTGTGTGTGTGTAACTGCTTATGAAACGTCATTCAATTATGGCTCACTTAATGCGCAACATTTGCTTCCATTTGCACCAAAAAGCAAGTACGAACGCTAAAGTCGAGTGTGCTCGACTGTGAGAGACCATGCACTGAAACGCTTAGAGATTTTTACATTTTGGAGTTTGCACCAATATGAACACAAAGATTACGTACTCTTTCTTTAGTCCAGTATCTATGGGAAAACAATACAAAGAGTCGTTCTAAAGTTATTAATTATTTGAGCATAATAAAATAATAATAGTAATAATACCATGTTGCTTTCGACTTTATTATACCAAAACAATTATGTTGAGATTTTTAACGCCTAAAGGGACAATGATATTTATCCATTTGTTTATAAAATCGAAGTCATCATTTTAAAATCGCCCTTACTAATAGTTCAATTTTTATTTTGGCTGACGGAAGCGATCGTCGTAATGTTCTAAATGGAATTAGTATGTGAATTAGTATGCTCTTGTGATTGATAAAGACACATGAATTGCGACAAACTTATAAGTGCTTTTTAGCTTTCGATTACCGGGCTGCAGAGATGAAAAAGTTACATTTGCCTGCGAGGCAAATGTCATTAAAAGTGGCGCCCCCTGTTGGCCAGCAGCCGGAAAATTGTGGGCATTCTGCATTTAGTGTGTGTGAGAGTCAAAAGTCAATTGTTTGTGTGAGCTAAAGTATTCACAAGTATTCAAGAGTTATTCACTGTGCATATCTGAATACTCCAGCAGTTGCTGCATAAATGAGTGTCTGTAAATAATCAATGTTTGCGTGTGTGTGGGTGTGAGTATGTGAGTGTGTGCTTTGAATATTCACACTCATTTAACACCGTGAATAAATGCTTAATTATTTGTGGCAACACGACGGCATTCACAGTTAACTGAATACTTTCACACGCCAGTTACACTAAATAGCTATATTCTAAATCAGAACCCAATCCCCGCCCGTCCCGCCCCTTCTTTCGATCCACACTCCTACTCACGTCAGTGCTAACTTCCTAACTCTCTCTCTCTCTCTATCTGTATATCTTTCACTCTCTCTCTCTATCTCTGTCTCTATCTTTTTTTGAACTGTGCCAAGTTGACTTAGGCAACTGGCGCCAAACATCAAACAGCGGCCATAGACGGAAGTTGCGCGCCGACAGGAAGTGACCCCCATTACATGTGTGTGTGTGTGTGAGGGTGTGAGTGTGTGTGAGGGTGTGCGTGCGTGTGAGTGTGTGCCAGAGAGTGTGTGCTCAGCAAAATGTTTTAATTATGTTGAAAATGTGCACAGCAATTTTTGTTTCAAGGTATGTAGTTTGTTTTGGGTTCTGGCAGGGAGGGGGGGAATGGGGGGAGCACTGCTAATGGGCCAAGGGGCGGGGACAAGTTGGCAAGGTGGCCAGAAACCAGTGGGAGGCTTGGCAATGTGGCAAATTTATGTAAAACAAAAAGTTGATTCCATTTTTTTGTGTGTGTTTTATTTTGTTTAGAATCCGGTGCAGAGAGAGAAAATCAGACCATTGAATGGACGCGTGCCATTGTGTCCAGCTGCGAGTGTGTGTGTGTGTGTGTGTGTATGTGTGTATGTGGGCGTTAATTGCATGTGGGCGTGTCCATTGTACTGGACAGTCGCAGTTCATGTTGTACAAGTTTTATAACCCAGCACGAGATGACAATGCAAGCGGCAATTATTTAACTTGATTTATTTACGTCAGTCAACAAGCTGAGAATAGTAAGGCGGTCGGGGAGAGGAGGGGGAGTGCCGACTAGGATGTGCCTTGGTGGCACTTCAAGTGCCTGGGCAATGGCATAATGAAGCGGGCCGCAATTTAATTAGAGCAACATCCACTTCACCTGGCAGCAGCAGTTGCTCAAATGACAAAGCAAACGACGTCGACAGCGACATCAGCTCGAGTGCAGCTGCAACAGCAACAGCAGCAGCAACAACAACAACAACAACAACAACAGTGAGAACACCAACAGCGACATCAACATTATGACAAGGATTGGTCAAGTGCCTCATTTTGTTTATGATGCAAACAAAATGACGACCAGGACAGTCGAGTGCCACTTACAGCTCTGTCAATATGATAAAAAGAGCGAGACAGACAGAGAGTAAGAGATAGAGAGAGAGAGAGTGGGAAGGAGTGGGAGGGAGGGAGGAACGATGATGAATCCCAAGTCTGAAGAGCTATAACGACGATAACAAGTTACGCGCGGACAAGCGCTTTTCAGGCGGAAACGATCAAAAACTGCAACTTAACAAGACGCAACTGTAGCGGGTTGCAAGTTACAGGAGGGGTGGCAAGAGGCAAGTAGAGGCAAGGGGCATGCGACTGGACGGCAAACAAAATGAAAACTGCTCATCATAACAGACTATGAAATAAAGTAAACGCATTAAAAGATATAATTTCAAATAACAACGCGTAAATTGGAGACGGATGAAATTGGATGAAATTGAGTGGACAGCTAGATGGAGATGGAGATGGAGATGGAGAGAGACAGAGATAGGGGAAAGACAGAGGAAAGGAGGTTGGATAGAGATACGAGTATGAAGATAGAAAGAATGACAGTGAGATGGACAGGCAGAAAGATTAGAAAGGAAAAGCAAAGATAAGGAAAAAACAGAAGAGTGACAGAGACAGGGAGAAAAGAGAGAGAGAGATATCTAAGTAAGAGTAAGAAGTATAGAAAGAGGTTAGATTGATAGACTAAGAAGACAGGAAGGAAGACAGAAAGTAAGAAAGGATGGTAGAGAGAAGGGAAGACTAAAAGCAAGATTGGAAGAAAGCTGGAAAGTAGGAAGAAAGACAGAGAATCAAGACAGGGAAAGGAGATAGTAAAGTACAGCGACAGGGAGACAGGAAGACAGTCTGCGAATCAGGGAAAGCAGAAAATAGAGGCAGAAAGTCTAGAAGACAGGAGAAGAGAAAGCTTTGCAATTATGAGAAAATAGCGTCTGATGGAGATGGTTGCAGAGAAACTGCCAAAAAGAATATCAAAAAAAAAAAGAGATGGTATGAAGGCATAGATAAGAATCAAAATTGGAGACAGCGAAAATGAAATAGAGGAACAGAATAACGGCAAGTAAAGGAAGAAGATAAAGGTAGTTGAATTATAGGAAGAAACGGTAGCGTTGAGGTTGTCAGAGAACTTAAATATCTGGATGATAGAGGAAGGAATGCCGCATAAAGCTGCTGCAAAGAGCTGCAAAGTTATGCGGAAAAATCCTTCTGGGAAAGTCCTTCGACTAGCGGGCCATCCATTTCAATATGCGTTGAATATCCTTCTGGTTATCTCAGTGTAATATATGTATATGCATATCAGCTGTGTAACGGCACGCAGCTTTCTGGAGGTCAACCCGAAAAAAAGAAGGAGAGAAGGAAAAGAGAAGGAGAAACTGAAGGAGAAATAAGCAGAGGAAGATGCAAAACAAAAATTAATGCTTGCCCTAAAAACTTTCAGCTTCAGTTGGCAGTCCATCTTCGGGGTTTCAGTTCCTATGGTATTTCTATGTCAGTTTCAGTTTCAGTTTCTGTTTCAGTTTCTTTCCGCTTTCCGCTTTCCGCTTTCACTTTCGGCTTCTTTTCGCCGCTCGTAGTTCTGTGCGAGTGCGCATGATATATGGGTGTATTATGCCGACAGCGATGAGGACGACCTAACGGTTTAGCATCATCATCTAAATACACAGACATTACGACGGCCAAATGCGAAAATGCGATGAACTTGACGTACGGTGCGTCTGAGCAATAAATTTTTTAAGCAGTTGCTTCCACACAAAAAACAAAGTAGGCAACACGAAAATTGAAAGAGACAGCGAATGAGCAAGAGGAAGTGAGTAAGAGAGAGAAAGAGAGAGAGAGAGATGAAAAATAGAGGCAATACACACAAATCACAGCAGCAGCTGTGACAGAAATCAACTGCCAAGGCAATGGCAAAGTCAGACAGGCTGGCAGGTTGAGACCATATCTGAGACAAAGAAGGAGTCTAAGTCCTAGAACCCGCCATGGTGAAGGCAGCTGAGGCAGCAATGGGGTCGTGTGTATCACCTGCATGTTGTTGTTGCTGCTGTCGCCTTGCCAGACGCAGACAGCAGCAGTCCAAAAATTGTCTCTCTGTGTGGATTGCAGGCTACAGAAGTGCACAAGACAAGACAAGACAAGATGCTGTGAGCTGCTGACAAGGACAATGTGGCACGCATAGAGGGCAAAGGGCAGGCAGGCTGGCAAATGAAGAGGCCAAGACGAGGACGAGGACGAAGACGATGACGAGGCCGAGGACGTGGCCGAGGATTCGGGTACGGCAATCGAAGTAGGCAACCAACTGCTGCAAAATAAGTAGACAATGAGCCGAAATGGCAACCAAAACGAGCGTAAAGCAGAAATAACTAGTAGCAAAGGCTACAGCCGAGTGAGCTGGACTGTGAGACACCCTGCCACTATTGTGTAAAAATTAAAACTGATTGTAAAAATTATACAACTTTAATAACTGAACAATATGTTAGGCAAAGTATCTGTGTGTTCTTCTGCGAAAAACTAATTGTTGAACTTGGAATCCGAAGAGATTCTGACTCCGCTAAACATAATTTGAGTGAAGATATTTTAAATAACTCTTGGAATGCGACTCTAGATTTGAATAATATAATTTGAGGCGGCAAAAGAAGGCGTTTTTTTAATTTTCAAACCATCTGGCGCTATGTAAGATCTAGAGGAGCCTACATATCAAATTTTGTGCTTCTAGCTCTTCTAGTCCCTGAGATTCAGGTGTTAATACATACGTACATGGTTATGGCGACAAAGCTGTTGCCGCTGATTTAAAATATTTAAATATACATATAGTTTTTATTTTAAAAACTAAAAATTCCCTTTGCACTTTCTGAACTGCAGGGTCTGAATACGAAGCATAACCGAAAGGATAACGCTGCAAAAATGCGACAGCAAGCGCAAAAAAGTAGGCAGCATTAAAAACGCACCCAGCAAAGCGACAAGGACGACAAAAGGGATGGGGGTGGAGGGGGGAGGAGGAGATGGAGGGGAAGGAGGGGGGATAATGGGTGTAGGTGTGGGTGTGGGCGTAGGCGTGGCCATGGCTTTGGCCCTAGGAAACCTGCAGCACTGCACGCAATCAGGCACATTAATAGATAGACAGAGACGGCTTCTCAAGCCAGAGGGAGAGAAAATGCTGTGACTAAAAATCGAAGTCGACGTAATTCATAAATACAAGCGGCAATTGATCAGCCTCCCCTCGCACCACTTATCTATACGTGTGTATGTCTGTGTGTGTAAGTCTGAGAAGCTAATAATGTTGCTCAATTTGAAATGTTGATGTCGATGATTATGTTGATGACACAGCAGCAACAACAGTCACTTGAGGAGGACACAGCTTGAAACTCGGCAAACTAGAAATGCAGAGCACATTCTTAACCCCACTTCATTGGGAATACTAATCGCACTCATTACACCAAATATGCATGTAATAATAGAAAATCGAGACAACAACAATACCAACAAGGCTAAAAGCAACAGCAGATGCCAAGCATGTGAATGAGACCGAAAACTGCGGCGTCTCAAAGTAAATGATGATGCCACATACACGAGAAGCATACAACTATGAACTAATCTAAAATAAACCGAGTTAAACCGACATAATCTGAACTAAACTAAACTAATGGGTCTGATGAGCAAGAAACAACATGATTATACATTTAGAAAACAGACAACTGCACAATGAAATACTATTTAATAGATACAGTTTCCAATCCACTTTAAAAAAAACATGACACATATTAAAAAAATAAAATTTATACTCTACAACACCCACTCCAAATATCATTTATATTTTTATCAATTCATTTACCACTTTTAAAATAATATGAGTTGTTTAAGTTTTTCTCGATTAACATTTACTTTACTGTAGGAAAATTATTTAAAATATTCCATAACATTTTATACTTTCTACTATTATTTGATCAATTTTATTTTAATAAGTTCTTAACATAATTTTTATTATTGCATTTAACTAGTATCTTTTTATGAATTATTTATAATTAGTTAGTTACATTTACTTTAAGTATTACTTTAACATAAGTATTATAGTTGATTAGGCTACTTTAATTAATTATTATAATTATTTATAATAGCTAAGCAGTAAACTTTAAGATATTTATATAAATTAGTTTTGCGGTCAATAGAATTATTTGTTATTATATTTAATTATGTTTATTATTATATTAATACTGTTATTTATATTTTTAGTGCACACAAATTGAAAGTATTATAATTTATACATACATATTAATAATATATATTGTGCCACACTTTGGAAATTCGCTTGCAGCGTTTATGAAGCGATTATGTGCTTAGCGTTAACCAACACTTAAGTGTGCATAGATAATAACACTAATCCAATAACCTGAAGACAACTTTATTCATACAAGCAAAAGTGTCCGAGCAAATGCCTTGCGATTGCGTCCATGGGAAATTTTTGCCGTAGACCCAATGTGCGAGGGAAATTATTTTGACTTTCAGTTCAGTTGGCTACAAGAGCTCGTCGGTTGCTCAGTGTGCGAAACATAAAACATGCGCACTATGAAATACCCTTTACGCTTAACACGAGCTGTGTGTTTAGATAGCAAAATAAATCATTACAAAAACGAACTTAGCTGTAAGTAGCGTTTCAATTCCCAATTCCATATAAATGGTAAATTTTTCACAATTATTTATTCGCATTGTTCCTTCGTCAATTCTGTTTTTTTGTTGTTTATTATGTGAAATGTTTAAAAATTTGCGATGTTGGGATTAACGAAAAATTCTAACCTCCGTTTGAGAAAACCTTTTTATTTTAAAATGTTGAGTATGTTTTATTCTTAAAATTCTATCTTAATGTATTGTATAGTAATATTCAGTTATCAATTTATTGTGATAAAAAGAATTTGTAATTTAATAGATTAAATATAAATGTAACGAAAAGTTTGCATTTTCTTAATATATATAGTATTTATTTACAAGACACTGGCTGTGGGCGTGGCAGCTTTAAGTCCCACATTCTAGAGCAGATTCTGATACTCCTCGATTAAGACTGCAATATAAAATAAGAAACATGTTAAGTAAAGGAATAATTTAGGATAATGTTAAGTTTTTGGCTTACACTTTAGTTAACTCTGTCACTGATCCAGGAGGGATTGGCGATTGAATCGGATCACTTTGCCATTTAGACTCGACCAGCTTTTGATCAGCGACGAGGGAGTCGATTTCAACTTGGACTTAACATAATTATAATGTTTATGATAGATCTATTATTACTCTTTGCTCGATCCTGTTAGGTAATAAAATTACAATATCTATCTAAAGATTGATAAAGTTTTCACCACAGCTATATAAAATAATAAGTACAACTTTCTGCTGACATTTTAAAAGAGGATATATGGGCGCAAGTCTAATTATGGTGGCCATAGATAGATTCAATTGGACACGTCTAAACCCGCTGGTCGTGTTAAGCGTAAAGGGAATTTCATAGTTTCGCTCACTGAGCAAGCGACGAGCTCTGGCAGCCAACTGAACTGAAAGTCACAATAATTTCCTTCGCACATTCTGTCCACGACAAAAATTTTTCGTGGCCGCAATTGCAAGGCATTTTCTTGGACACTTTTGCTTGTATGAAATGAGTTCTCTATAGGTTGTTTGCTTAGTGGTAATAAGCAGACTTATAACATTACATACATATTGGCACAGTTTGCAGACATGTGTAATTTAACAGATTATGTGACTGTTAAGTTTAACAAATGAAATGCTGTAAATGTTAAGCGACATTGAACAGTTTAAGAAGTTGCAAATTTAATTAACATAGCGACAATTCTCAAGGACTTAAAATGGTTCAGTGACATGTTGCAAGTTGCCTGATAAAGTTGATAAGCCCGACAGCTGACAGCTGGCAACAATAACAACAAGCGAATTGAAATAGCAATGTAGGGACTGTGGGAGGGAAGGGGAGGGGGAGGAGGGGATTGGGTGGCGTGAAAACGTTGTTGTTGTTGGGTTCGTGCCTGTTTGACTGACATGCCGCGAGCGCCGCCTAATGAGCGCTCATAATGAGCGGCGACGTCAAGTGATGGTGGCAAAGGGGTAAAGGGCCAAAGGTTAAGGGTTGGGGAATTGAGAGTGGGGGAGAGCGGGAGAGCGGGAGAGGGCATGCTTGTTGACTGGGGATCTGTCATGACTGTTGAATGACTGGCAGTGGCAATGACTAGAGGCAATAGGGGAGGTCGCAGGTCGGAGGTCGGTTGCAAGGCTTTCATTGTTACTTTGCTAACGGAAGTTGTCAGCCGCCGTTGACGAAAAATCGAATTTTCTGCCCTCTCTCTCTCGCTCATACACTCTTTGAGTCTATTTTTTTTCTACTTGCAATGCATTTAATATAAAAAGACAACAGGCGAGGACAGGGACAGAGCAGAACAGGCGAAGCCTTGCGCTGTCAGCCGAGCCGAGCCAAAATCAAGCAAGCCATCAGGCAGAAGCTGAAGCAGAAGCAGAAGACATCAGGCTGGCAAGGACAATGCCCAAGCGAACGCCTTAAACGCTGTCAACGTTGGCTTTTTTGCTTCAAGTGCCAGGCAAGCACGTTGAACATGAACATGAGCATGAGCACGAGTATGAGTATGAGACTGTAGAAGAGCAGGCGACTGCGAATGGGAATTAAATTGGAGACAGGGTATGCCTATGTCTGTGAATTTGATTCAGAGTTTAAGACTGAGCCAACGAAGTCTTAAATTAATTGCACGCTTTTGTAATGTATTTTATTTACATTGATTAGACAATTAACCAGCGAGTTTTAAAAAGCTCCACGACATTTCTAATTCTATTTTTTTATGGTACTGTTAAGAACTCGGGTTTGAATGGTAAATACATCAATCTCCGAGGTTGTAATAAATATAGTAAATAAAAATAAACATGCAAACTGATTCATTTTACTGCCTCTGGATAGAACACTAAAATATATACATTCAATATAAACAAACAAAAAATTAAATAATGTTACTGTTTATGAATTTGTTTTCAGAAATCTAGGGCTATCGGCAAGGGTATCAGATCTGCGGAGTGCTGTAGATTATATTCTTTTCTTGTCTTTTCCTTTTTTTTGTTTCTGTTCGTTGTTCTTCCTTTTTGGGGTGGCGCCAAGTATGCGGCTGTTTAAATTGACACTTGGCATCTATTGTTGCATCAAAAACGTGTCGTCGTCGTCCTCGAACTGCCGCATGGTGCGTGGTGCATGCCACATGCTACCTGGCTTGGCCTGCAGGCAGTCAGAGTCCACTGTTAGATGTCTTTTAAATATTTGACAGCTTGAGGATTTCTTTTCATTTTTGTGTGTGTCTTTTCTTTATTTTTTTTAGTCTTTGCTTCCAACCTCGTTGTAAAGACGTTGCACACATGACATTCTACCAAATTACTTCCGAAATGCTTTTCACGCCCTCGACACTCATTTGTTGCCTTTTCATCAGCTTTGTCTCTGCCTCCGTCCTTGCCACCGTCTCTGTCTCTGTCTCTGTCTCTCTCTCTGCTTGGGGCAGAGCTGTGTGGCAACTTTAACCTGAGCACACATTTTGGCAGTAAACTCGCAATTAAATTGTTAAGTTGTACGAGCATTGCACACTTAAAAGCTGCACATAATCTCAAGCTCTTAAGTTCTTAACTTAAGTTTGTATAGTAATTCACAAGCGGTTAAATCAGCTAACAAAACTAACAACAATTAATGTATCTTCCTTAATTTTTCCTGTCTTCCTTTTTTGAGGCAGCCCAAGTTGTGTTGAATTCCCCTATTAATGTCCGATTGTCAGCTTCGATTTATATATTTGTAAACCAGTTAGACATTCATTTGTATTATAGTCGTTTGCAGTTCAGATTTAAATTGTATTCGTGTTGCTATTCAACTTTTCAAAACAATTCTCCTCGAGGTTATTCAAGGACAACTGAGAGGAAGAAAATTAGATGAGCCTGGAATCATTAATTGAATTAAGCGTAACACAGTAAGCGCAATATGTATGCGGCCCAATGCCACTTGCGATGGAAAATGGGGAAATGCGAGTCGAAGAAAAATTTGCATAAACCTCAAAGCGCCGCATTAACAAATTGAAATTCTAAAAATGTTTATGCGCCTAGAACCATTTCTCATTTTAATTTTGTTTTTATTATTATTGTTATTATATTTTGTGCGCTCTGTATACCTCAAAACCCCATCTGATTCTCACTTTTCCCATACAATTCAATTTGCTCCGAATGATGCCCAAAACGCAAATGATAATTAAAATGAATTTGCGTAAGAAAATAGGAAGAACTAGGAGAACAAAAAGCGAAACAAGTGATGCCCAAAGCAGCATACTTGGATTTAAGAAAACTTTTGGCCCATCGTTGTAAACAAAGTGGCAGCAATGCCGACTCACGGAATACCCTGCAAAGATAAGAAAGAGAATCTGAGAATGAGTGAGTAAGTTGTTGGAAGAATAAATTATCATATAAAATGCATTTAAAATGCACATCAGTTGAGCTATGAATATAATGAATAATAATATAGAGTTAGATGGATAGAGAGAGAGAGAGAGAGAGCGAAAGAGAGGGACAGAGACTCACAGGGAACTCAGTCAGCATACAATAAGCGATGGAAAAATGAATATGACGGAGTTAGGCACAGGTAGGGTATCAAACAGTCGACTCTACTTTGCTCCTGCAAACAACTTTTGGAATGAAATCTTGTTAATTTCAGAGAAATATGATTTTATTATTGTTCTCAAATCTACAAAGAGATTCATGCAACAGTGAAGGGTATTAATGAGTCGATTATCCTCAACTTTTACTTTTAACTTTCATTCTGCAGCGACCTTTTGTGGCCAAATCTTGTTAATTCTTAAGAAATTTGTTGTCGTGCTTATTGTTTTTGGTATTTTCTGTAAATTTTTTCTTATTGTGGACAACAATAAGGGATATTTTGTATTAAGAAAAAGGAAATAAATAAAATAAAAGACTGAAAAACAATACACACACACACACACACACAGAGAGAGAAACAAACTAATTAAATGTGCGGCAAATGCTTTATATACTTTCAGACATAAACAGAAGAAAGGAAGCCCATAGAGAAATAGAGAAATAGAAAGAAGGCGGAGGAACAGAAGAGAATGAAAGTGAAGTGACAGCTGGAGAAAAAGAAGCAGGATCAAGGAACACAAGGAGCCAACAAAAACATAAAGAAGAACATTTAAAGAATTTTAATCGAATACTGCCAAGCAACAAATATATGTATTTACAATATAATATATACACACATAAATATAAATGACTCAATAAATAGTGAAAACGAAAGTTATAGATTACTATATATAGAAAATAATAAACCGACTAGAACTCGCAACAACAACAAACAATACAAATAATATGCAACTAATTAAATATAATTTAATTGAATTGAATTAAATTAAAATTAATCAACCAACAACAATGGGTTATCGGAAACTAAACGAATGGAATTAATCAAATCAATGTAACATAATTAAATGTGAAAGATGCATTAAAATAATCACACATTTCTAACAAAATAACATGTAAATAAATGCTGCCAATTTAATAATAACAACAACAACAACAACAACTGAGATGCATAAAGCGCACAACAACAACTATAACAACATTTTAAATAAATATAATAGTTATATTAACAACATCGACAACAACAATAGCAAGAAGAAGAAGAACAACAGTGAAAAACCAGAGAAATTGCAACTTTGCATTCTTGCCACAATTTATAGCAGCTGCGCCTGCACCAAGAGCAACAATTGCAACAACTGCAATAAGAATAACAATAATTGTAACAACACTGGCTATTAACAGTTGGCACTCACTGTACAATTGTAACAGCTACAAGAACGTCGCTGCCACGCCCACAACGCCAAAGACAAGCGCGCAGAGGGAAATGAGATGAAGTGGTTTCAAGTGACCATAGATATGATTCTTGTGCTTTCATTTATATCAAGTAAGTATCCCCCCCTCATCCCTAACCACATTTATTAGCCCCTCCCCCCCTTTCAATGAGCTCTTGCTATCACCACTCGAAGCAACTGTCCTCGACCCAATCTAATGCAAAGACCCATCCCTTTAAGTGGTTACTCAAACAAAGCCACGCAAAGGACTTGAAACACAAAACAATCGCCTGACATTGCTCGACATGCTCTCCACGATGCCACGTCTCCACATCTCCATCTTCCATCTCTCCAGCTCTACATCTCTCACTATGACTTGCTGTCCATTCAACCACTCAAGTGGTTCGAGTTAGCAGCTTCAGATGCTGTAGAAGAAGGACAACCATTGCGGCTGGATGGCTGAGTTGCCAGGGCTGCAGCACGTGGGCTTTCCACGGGATTTCAGTATTTCTCACATTTCCTCCAAAGACCTAGTTGAACTCCAAGCAATGCACTTGCATTGCATCAAAAGAAGAACTCTTCTTAAGTAGAACTTAAATTACTTAGGGGGTAATCATTTCGCTAAAAATCTCTGTAAACTTTGACATCTTTAACTCAAGACAGGAATTATAGCTATTCTTCTCCCTTTAAGTTCGATAGAAATCTCAACTAAGCACTTAATTTTTAGTAATTTACCATAAATTAAAGATGTAAAAAACAAAAACATTGCGAAATAGAAAACTCGCCATTCACTCGATTATATTTTTCACAATCAATCGAGTTTTTTAAAAATCTTTAACAAACAAACTGTAACGTCCCCAAATATTCGATAGAGCTGATTAAATAATTTGCATATACATATGCATAATACACTGGCTGCCAAGAAATATTAGTTCTCAAAAGCGAGTTTAATGTGTTTTTAACTCTTTAATATGTTTAATTTCCGACCATTTTTAAGTAATGTCTTCATTTCAGTGCTAATCATTCTATTATTTGTAATTCGTAATCGTATTGGGATTCGAATTTGTAGTCATGTTCGCTTTTTTTTGGTATGCGGCACACGCACGTTTCGGAACTTACATTTCATATGCCCCCGCCCCGCCCAAATGGGGCGGACAGGGTATTAGCAGATTGGGAGACATGTTGTCTGGACGCATTCGAAATGGAAAGTGCAAATGAAATCGAGTTGGGAAATAGGACGTGGACTTGGACGTGGACGTTGACGTGGACACTAACGGCTAACAGCTGACAACTCGAAGGACCAAGAAGAGAAAAAAGCTTGTCTGCCAGCTAACAGCAGGAAAGAACGACAGAGACAGCGACTGCGACAGCGAAAGCGAGAGCGAGACCAAGATAACCTGGCAGAGTTGCAGATACGACTCGGACACGGACTCGGTTATGAAGGCAGACTCGAACTCGGACTCGGACTTTCGTGTATGCTTCAGTTTCACTTTGTGTTTCAGATTCGGTTTCAGTTTCAGTTTTAGCGGCATCCACAAAATGAGGCCGCAGCTGTGGCAAGCAAACGTTCTGTCTGCTGCACAGACGGAGAAACTAGCACAAGGCAGCCACGCCCACACCCACGCCCACACCCACGCAATTGCCCAAGTCCAGCCTGGCCTCAGCTGAGCTAATCCTTGTCACAGCAACCCCTTCCTCCCCCACCACCCCACCTGCCCAACCACTTTAGGCCCGCTCCTTGTCCGACATAGTCGCCAACGCCTTTTCTGTGCGTGTCGTCGATTTGATTTTCATTTTTTATGCGCTTCGCGTCGCCAAGGCCGACAGCGCCGTTGCAGTCGCAGTCAGTGTCGACGTCGACGTTGGCGTCGACGTCTCTGCTAACATTGCGTTTAATGGCGCGGCAACATTTGCGGTTGACTCAGAAACAGCAGCAGAAGCATCAGAACCAGAGACTCTTCCTTTTGACATTGATCAGCTGAAACTGGACTGCAATTAGAGCCAATTCTTGCTTTGTGCTTTGAGCCTTGAGCCATGAGCCAACTCCCAAATGGCGTTGACAGTCCGTTAGGATTCAAACACGAGTTTTATTGGCTCGTAAACCTGTCTTTCTATGTCAAGATAAAAAATTTATTATTTTCCCTATGAAAATATTTCTGAATTCATTTTGTTTCTCATTTTGTATATATATAATATAATTGGAATGTTTTCATTTTTGTAACTGCTCTTTAGTACAATAGTATAATAGAATAAAAATAAAATAAAGAACAATTAATTAATTTTATTTGATTTATATAAAACTCTTATTGAAAATTCATAATATTTAAAATTTCAATAAGATGTTTTAATTAAAAACATTATTTAAGTTTGACTAAAATAAATCTAAATCTCTGCTGGTTTTTTTTTTTTTTTGTATATTATGGGTATTGGTATTGTTCGCAGATCATAAATAAAAATGCAAAAGTGTACATAAATCTTGAGTCTGCCGAATTGTAGCTGTTGTTGTTGTTGTTGTGTCATTCACACGTGTATTTAGCGCTCGTTTGTTGCCATTCGCTTTGCTGGGTCATCTTGGATGCGCCTTAAACAAGCAGCGAATTTCTTTCAATTTAAAAAAGCCATAAATTTGGAAACATAAAAGCCGCTGCCATATCTTGAGCTGCCTTGGGGCGAGCAATAAGAATCACAGTAACAGCGGTAGCAGCAGCAGCAGCAGCAGCAGCAGCGGCAGAGACAGCGCTCAAAAGCAGGCAACACAATTTTTCATGTCATCATTTTGGCTGCCCAGCAGACAACGCAGTAAACATAAATAAATAGCACTAAAGCATGCCACACATACACACCACACATCACACACACACACGCACCCACGATAATATATATGTATATAAAGAGAGAGAGAGAGAGGGAGACAGAGAGAGAGAGAGAGAACGAGCGCATCAATAGCTGCTGCAAATGGCTGCTAATGCAGCAGCAACAACTGCTGCAATTTTTACAGCGTCGCCGTCAGTTGCCACGCTCCAGTTTCCGCTTTGTGGCCATTAAACGATACCACACACACTCACACACACACACACATATCCATCGACACTCAAAGTCATACATAGAGTGAAGCTTCTTTTTTCTGTTCTGCTAAGCTTCGCTTTCTTGGCATTGAGTGCAAGTAACGCCCCTCACAGTAGACAGACGACAACTCAAAGCACTTTTCCACTTTTCCACTTTCCCACTTTTGCACACCCAACGGGAACTTCGTTTTGCGGTTACACTGCACAGCACGGGCTGCCTTTGCTTTGCCACCAAACAGACAACGAGTGAAGTCAGTCAAGTCAATGCCACAACGCAGCTAACACAATCGACTTTGTTACTCCATCTTGTGGCAACTTTCAAAGAAATTCGAATGACGACAACATGACAGCTAAAATTTATAAACTATCAAAAAAATATATTTATGGGTTTCTTATTCGACTAAGTCAATTTTCAAGATCTATCAATATATTCCGTCTCTCCGTAGATGGCATAATTAGATAGATGATAGATAGATATATGGAAATTTAAAATAGATCCATCATCGTTGTCATGTCGTGATAATACTCATTGTTTCTTTCTTATGTTCATTATCAATTTAATTTAATTAAAAATTTTGTAATCTTAACTTATGTAAAAACCGGAAAATCTTTTATTTATCAGTTTGTCTTTCAAAATAATTAATTAAATATAATTCTTTTTATTAATATAGAGAACATTTAATTCAATACATTTATCAATATAAAATATTAAGTTATGTATGAAAGATATATCGTGAATGATTACTTGGCAACTTATTTATCGCTCTCACTGTCTATCTCTCTTTTAAACTATTTCATACAGCAATTATAAATATCTGCAATATTTATGAATATGAAATACACTTCTTACATTAGAAATATCCTAAGATATATGTATATTTTTATATATTTTATTATATTTTAATTGAATTAATACTTGGCAAAATAACTGAAAGGCAGTGTTGTCCACAACTAGTGGGCTCTAAAGAACTTTAAGGCCGGTATTATTACTACATAGCATCATAATTACTCATATTTTATATTTTTGTAATATTTAATTTAATATTTAATATTTAATTAATGTTCCCCAGACATTTATCCAGTTTTTGTTTCTGTATATTTTATTGTAAATTCAATTTCATTTTAGTTTAACAGTTTATCAACTAATATATTATTTCAAATAATGAGTCGAAATAAAAAAGCCACATGAAGACATTCAAACAATATTACTATTTTCGATGTCCTTATTTACTAATGCATATTTTAAATATTTCTTTGAGCACGTTGGACATTTTTTTCAGATATGATTATATTTTATATTTATATTTATTATCAGTTTAACAGCGTATCAATTGATGTCCTATTGCAGATAATAAAATTTATCGAATCGTCGCAGAGTGTGTCAGCTTCGAACTGTCTTTTATTGTAAACTTATCTCTTAACTTAGCTGTCCGACTGTTTTATCCACTACTCCGGGTGGCGGATGGCGGATGGCGGATAGCTGAACGGGTTGTGGATAGAAGGGATGCTGCTGTTGAGGGGGTGCTGGTAAAATTGTACACTCATCTCCCCCTATAGAATTTGTAATGCAATTGCCACGCCCCTGCGGCTGCACTTACGTGGCGCTAATATAGAAAAGTGAAGTGCTACGACGACGCCACTTGCAAAAATGGGGCGTGCCACAGACCCAGCCTCCCCGTCAGCCTCCGGCCCAATTGCAGGGCCCCTAAAACGCAGTACGCCCACTTTTGAGCACTGGCAGTGCGACAAATTCATTGCAGTCGCATTCTGCAATGTCTGCACGTTGTCTTCATGGCCAACATCCTCGACGTCGTCGTCGTCGTCTACCCGCTTCAAGTGCAGGAGGCAACATCAAAATTTGGGTCGCCAGCGTCGACTTTGACGTCGGCGTCAGCAGTGGCAGAGGCAGTGGCAGTGGCAGCGACAGAGACGATGCAGTTTTTGGCATGATTCATGACCGCAGCTGCGACGCTGTCGTCTACGCGCAACTTAACAAACACAAACAGGCAAAAGTGTGTGCAATGAGGAAAGAGAGATAAACTGCTAGAGCACATCTAGTTAGAGAGACAGAGACAGAGCGACAGAGAGAGAAAGAGAGAGGGAGAGGAACAGAAACCTGCTTAGCTTTGTGACCAGCATTCATGCCACATTGGGCAAAAATCGAAGCACTTGCATTAAGGACATGTGGCAAGAAATAACACACAAAAAGATGCAGTCGGGGAATAATGCTCTAAATATGCGCAATATGATAAATATAGTAAAGTATAGTAACACACAAAAAGATGCAGTCGGGGAATAATGCTCTAAATATGCGCAATATGATAAATATAGTAAAGTATAGTAAAGTGATATATATATAACCAAGACGTCACTTTATCAAGTTAGACATTTTTAAGTATTTCGTTTGTTGATTTAAGCTCCAAGTTTCTTATAAATTATGATCAACATTCGGAGATTTTTCCATGCTTTAAATATTTATTACTCTTTTCAAAAATTATTCTTCGATATTTATATAATTCACATTATATAATCAGTACTTATCGCTGAAATTATCAATCACATCAATAAAAAATATTCACCATTTATCGAAAAATGTAATTATATAGATGTGAAGAAAAAATAAATGAATAAAAATGATATAGATCTGATTGCATATATGAATAAATACTATCGCAGACAGTATTTATCGATAAAGTCGTCTATTCTTAGAAGAACCAATCAAAATACAAGGTCTTTATTATTGGAGTATCAAATATATTCTTTTGTATTTTAATGCTTTCAAAATTCTGTTTACAAACACAGAAAGTTAGTACTATGAATTTCTGAAATAAATACTACAATTATCCTGTTCCTAGGAACCTATAACGCTTCGATTTTCTATTGAATAATCTTCATTAAAGAGATTTAATGAGTTCTTTAATATTTGTATGCGATATAACTCAACAGCTGATCGAAATTGTATACTGCTATGGTATCTGGTGCATTCAACGCTGCATCCAAGCAACTTTCAACGTCTTGAAGCATCTGCAATTTATTGAAATTTCCTCAGCGAACTGTGCATCATAAATTCGCCACGGGCGTCCATTGTCAGGCACTTGGCCTGAAACGCGTCGCCTCCGACTGCCATTGTTATTGAAAATTGATGAATGTACACACACACAGTGACACGCAGTGGGTCGAGAGGTTGCGTGGTAAATTATTGCATGCGATGCGAGTTTATAAAGCGAAAGTGCAAATCGTCGACAAAAGCAATGCAAAAACTTTCACACAGCGACAATGCCAACAACACCAACAACACCAGCAATAAACTGGAGTTGGAAGCAACAGCAGGCCCAATGGAAAAGTCCTTTCAACATTTTTCCACCACATTTTCCACATGTTCCAAAATTGCCGGCCTATTTTTGTCATTGAAATGCGATCAGCGACAGCGTCGTTGACTTTTCACGGCCAAATTTGAATTGATGGCCCATGTGCGTGAGTGTGTGTGTGTGTGTGCGTGTGTGTCTGTTGAGTATAAACTTTGCTCTAACATTTGCCTGACTTACTTTATTTGCAAGCAAGCGCAAAAGCCATTGAAAACTTTTAGCGCCTACACTGAACAAAACAGATCAGCTTCCATAACCAAGAACATTCCTAACAGGAACAATTATTATAATACCAAGAGAGAGAAATATGTTTTAGAATATGTATAAAATTTAAGAACTATAAAAATACTATGAATCTGAAACCTGTCTGACTAATTTAAGAATATATCTTTCATAAAAATTATAGTACCCAGAGAGAAATTAAGTAAAACAACGTTCAAAATATTCTAAATTATTAAGTTGTTTGTTTTTAGAATTTCATAGAATTTTTTCTTATAGTTAAGTATATATACAAAATAATTTTTTTACTAATTAATAAGAAATTGGTCTTATTCAGAATGTTATTGAAGTCTGTTTGTTATCAAACTTTAAGAGTTTTATCTCATCAACGCAATATTTTGTTCAGTGTTAGTACACTTGCAACACTTGCTTTCTCTCCCTCTATTTATCTATCTCTCTCTCTCTCTCTCTCTCTCTATTGCACGCTGTCTTCCTCTTTCTCTGTCTCTGTCACGCTATTGCCCTCTGCCTTACTCATGCTCTTTAATAAACTTTTCAAATGCATGATTGATGATGTGACTCAAAACCTGCAACTCGAACCGCTGACCCGCCCTGAATGTGCCACCTCGTTGCAGGACGCAGCATGCAGCATGCAGGATGCAGAATGCGGGCAGTTGTAAAAGTTTTGCGCCACGTTTTGTAAACGAGTCGCGTCCTCCAGCTAGAGTTGCCAACACGCGCTAATTGTTGTTTGAAAATGCGCCAATGTAATTACACAAATGAAAATGCATCGAGCAGCGTATCTTGATCTCTTTCCCCTGCAACCCCTCGAAAGGTGGCATGGGAGGTGGGGAGGGGACGGGGAGAAACTGACAACAGCATTCGATTTGTATGTTGTTTACTGTACTCGTAATTTTGCGGCCTCCTGGCACTGGCAGATTGCATTGTGTGGCATGTTGAACTGTATTGAGTCGAGCTGGCAGCACTAGATGCACGAATGCTCTTTGATCTTAATGAATATATTGCAACGAGTATTCGACTAGCTCGTTTAGCTGCCAATCACTGGCTTAAATGCATTCGACAACCAAGCAGTTTATTTTACAAAATATATTTATTTATTTAAGGACGCACATTACATTCTCCAGCTATGTACAATGGAAACTGTTTTCATTTTACATCCTGTCAACTTTCCAAAAGCAACAGGAATCCTTCTTATTCTGATTATCTGATTGAATAATACACAATAATAATAATCAATGGATTCCTGGTGTTGATGTAATTAAAGCGTGACAAAAGACTCGGTATTAATTATGCTCGTCTAATTAAATGTATTATGATTTATGCTAAGATTAAAATGATGTATACATTTATAACCACTTGAAGCACGTAACCAAAATTCCAAACTAATTAATAAATGTGTAAACCTATTATTATATTAATACACTTTGTTTCATTAAAGAAAAATCAAATTGTATTATTTTTATACACTTTAATTTATGTTTGAAACAAAACTACTATATCAATAGAATGTCAATTAAAGTTTATATAGCATACTTTTATGAGTCTATTAAATTTAAATAAAATTAAAGAGCAAATCTGAGAAATTTTGCATTATTTCTGAAGTGTTGCAACATAAGGCAGCATTACACATATTATTTGTATGGATTTCAATATATTTTTAATAAAATAGAGCAAAAAATGAATTAATCTCACCATTTTTAGACGCTTCGCCCTGAAGACCTGATAGATAGACCACCGGGACTTCACTTAAATTACTTCATATTAGCTCAAAATCATTTCTTTTCCATAGTAGGCATAGCATATAATCTTCTAAATAAGATAGATATTTAAATAGTGTAAATAGGCATTACCTATTTAATGATTAGATACATTATTAGATTAAGTTGTCCAAAAAGGTAATCGTACGCTAGTTCAATTAAAAAATGTTGTTAAATAAATAAATGCTAAAAGTTTAGACGCGCTTAAAAGTAAGCAACAATATTTTACATTGCGTTTAGTTCATTAATTTGTTATTGTTACCCTATAGACGTCAATATATTTAGTAGATCTGTTAACTTGTGCTGTTCTCACCAACCGCATCATTTTATTAACGGACTCTCTTATCTTCCTGGAACTAGAGTATTTTGATGCTATCACAATCTGTGTGCCTAAATTACATTAGTTTTGTTATTCGGCCTGGCCAAATTACATTTGGAGTTGCATTTTCAATGAATTTGTGTAATTTTTGGTATTTGGCATTTGGCTTTATCGCAGTTGTTGTTGCTTGTTGCAAGTTGTAAGTCGCATTGTTGCATTGTTGCATGTTTGCCAGCTACAGGGCAACAATGCCATAATGCCACAATGCAACAATCAGCGAACACAGCGCTTTAAGTGCCTGCACCGATCCAACACCAAATAGGGCTAACTGCAAATAGGGGCGTGGTTGCCAGTGTCTAGTTGCAAGTTGCCAGTTGCCATTTGGCGTAGCATTGAATTAGGTTACGCGCTGGACAGCACAATTCATTGAGAGAGCGGAGAGAGGTTAGGGGTTGAGAGATAGAGAGATAGAGAGAGAGAGAGAAAGAGAGAGAGACAGAGAAAACCTCATTGAGGACACTACTCGACGCGGCCATTGCGTTTTGATAAATGAAGTTGTGTTGTCTGTTGTTGTTGCTGTTCCTGTCGCTGTCGCTGATTCTGACACTGCCAAATGAGCCCGCCGACTGGGGAGGTGCAAGGCTCCAAGTGCCGCACGCGTCACGCCCCTTGCTTCGTGCCCCACATGCCGCCACTAGAAAACTGTAAGACCCGGGTGAAAAAAATTTCCAGTGCCACGGAGCAGGAAGTATGACAAACCGCAAAGAAAGACGAATCATGGCGAAAATAAAGTACAAAAAAAATAAAGGAGAAAAGCAAAATAAACGGCAACAGTAAACCATGAGTAGAAGAAGGAGAAGCCAAAAATAAAGAGGCGTTTGTGAATTTGGCGGAAATGACAAAAACTAGTTGCGAGCGCCACTGCAACTGCCACACAGACTTTGCAACTGCAACTGAAAATTTGCATTTATCTTCAAGTTGAATTTTCTTTTTTGTTGCACTCTCTGCTTATTTATTTACTTTTCACTCACACACACACATACACACCCAGTCCACAGTGCACTATGGAAACTATGCTCTAAGATTTGTTTCATAAAATTAATTAACAACTCAAGAACGAAACAAATTTGTTAGTGTAGGTTTTCACACTGCTCTTATAATATCATTAGCAAGTGGGGATTGATAAAAGTGGGCATGGCAGCTTGCTTCTTGGCAAGCATTGATACAAATCGCACAACTATATCAAATACACTTTTTGATGTTTAAGGCATCCGCAACAAATTGGTACTTGAGGTTAAGATACTTTACCAAAATGCATGTAAGTTAGTTCTATACATCCTAACCAAATTGTGTTAAAATCTGTTGACCATATCATATAGCTGTCATTGGAAAAATCCAGCTGTCATTTGCTTATAAGTAATTGCCAGAAAAATGCACAATGTGACTATAGTACAGTGACGAGTCGCAGACAATGTAGTTGAAAAATCGGTTGCCTGCTTTTAGGCTGATTTTATGCCATTTTTCTTGAAGTACTGTGGCAAGTGACGCCGTTAACAAGTGGCACAACGAATTGTCATACCTTGCTACCTCTCTCTCTTTCTCACACTCTTTCTCGCGCCTCATCTCTTGGCTTGCATTTTTCATGTTGCACATGGAGAGCGCATAATGCACCCGAGCCTTGTGTCGCGAGCTTGCCGTATGGTCGCCTCCAGGCAATGGATCCTGCCACGTTGCATGCAACTGCATGTCGCCATTTGCCTTGGTAACCTTTGCATAATTTGATGACAAGTTTCCCCAAAGGCACAAACTCGAGCTAAATTATGAGTGAAGCACCAAAGTTTTGTATCATAAAAAACACATTTGTAGCTTTTAAATGGATTTCACTTGCCACAATAAAATTCAGGTGCAGAATAAGCCGCTGCAGTTGCTGTAAAGATTTCATCAGACTGCCATTGACCGTTGGCAATGTGAAACGTAACTGTTTCTATAATTTAATTTAATTTAATTTAATCTCAACTCAGTTTGTACCCAAGTTGCAGCCCACGAAATCAGCATCATGCAACACAGACACACACACACACAGACGCACACCATGAGGCAAGAACCAAAAGCTGCTTCTGTGGCTGCTTCTGATGCTGATGCTGATGCTGATGCTGCACTCGTCGCTCCTTAGGGCCTCATGCATATTCAAAGAGCATTTCATGAACTCATAAGCACCGCCTGCACTCACACCACATTCAGAATCCCAACAAGTTCCAGCACAGTGCCACCATGACCGACATCTAGTTGCCCTGTAAAAATGTCTCAATTTGAGACTTTGCTTCAATCATTTCCTCTCAATTGCTTGGTGCATTTAAATTACATTTAACTCGCAAAATTTTACTTTACAAATAAATCAATATTTTCCATTCTTCTTTGATGATTATAAAATGTCTTAATCATTGTTCGTTATTGTTATTTAAACACAATAGCTTATATTTTTATATTATTTCATTCTTTCTTAACTTGCATGTTAAAGAGGGCATATTTTTTTTAAAATTATATATAGCAACAAAACTTAAGCCAAATCTATTTTCTAAAAGTTGTCTTAAAAAAAGAAATACAAATTTTTAGAAAAAAAATAGTTTTGCTATTGAAAAAATAAATCATAATTTTCTTTATTCCAAATTGAATAGCTGTAAAACTGTTGGATTTTATTAAGAGCTGTGTATTAAGAGTTTCAGAGACATTCATTAAATTTCTGATATCGAAAAGCCTTTAAAAATAAGTTCTCACATTCGTGAATAGTTTTGAAATTAAAAAATACTAAAA
Source organism: Drosophila sp. st01m (assembly GCA_018901795.1). NCBI lineage: Eukaryota > Metazoa > Arthropoda > Insecta > Diptera > Drosophilidae > Drosophila > Drosophila sp. st01m. The sequence goes on along the minus strand of JAEIFG010000284.1, from coordinate 4,147,603 downwards.
ATAAAGTATTAAAAAAAAAACCACATAAAATCTGACACTCATATGTCTGATATTTATTGTGTTATTATATTTTTCACTTCAATAAAGATCTCTTTATTTCAATTTGTTCAGCAATTTAGTGCAACAAATTAAAGTACAACTTATTGGATATTCTGCGAGATATTTATTTTCCGAGATGAATACATACATATATACATTTTGAATCTATAGGGATGCATGTCATAATTAAAACCAATTGACAAATTTCATGACTTGGACATGACTTCATTTTTTTATATGAAAAGCGAATACCACACAATATGCAAATAACATTGGCATACCCGTTGCGCTCGTTTTGGAAATAAAGGGTATACCAAGTACCCAGCTGAGTAGACCACACGAAGGTGTTGCATTTTTGGTGTTGGGTGTTAGGTGTTGGGTGTTGGCCATGTTGACTGAATGAGCCACTGGCTGTTGACTGTTGCCTGTTAGTTGTTGCCTGTTGGTTGTTGCCTGTTGGTTGTTGCCTCTTGGCTGATTACTGTTGGGTGTTGCCTGTTTTAGACTGCTGACCTGTTGGCCTATTGCTTGGACTTAGACTTGGTTTAACTGCTCTCATTGGTATCAGCATGGATCAGAGTCCTTATCGAGGGGGGATTTTAATGATAAGAACTTGAATAATATGTAAGGCTGCTGTTTATTGATCGATGATGTGGATTATGTTGGCTGGTAAACGTGGGTGTGGCCTTAACAATTATGTACATTAACATTATGTAGGTTTATATGCATGTATAGCGACTTGCCACGCGCAAAAGTGAATTATGTACATATATGGCCATAAATACGAGCTAACAAATGAGGCTAAGAACAACTACACATATAGATAGACAGATAGATAGATACATTCGCAAATGCAGATACACTTCGAGAGTTGTAGATACAGTTGGTGAACGCGACAAAACGCATGACTGACTGCACATAACATAAAGTGACAGTTACAGCCACAACATAACCAGTTGGCAGTTGTTGTTGCTGTTGCTGTTGCAAGATGGATGAATGCATCTGCCGAGATACTCAGATACTTTACGCCTGATATGCTGCAACTCATTTTACATTGCATTTTTGTGTACTCAGATATTCGCATGTTGATGCCACAAAGTGCGGCAGGCAAAGGTGACATGGCGATAGCGGGGTGGCGACGTGTGGCACGTTGCATGCAGCCGGAGACATCTGAATATTTGTATTTGTTTATCAAAGCGCGAACTTTTCTCTGAGTTGTACAAATTTGCTGCGAGCTACACTTGAGTGTGTGTTGGGCGTGTGTGTGTGTGTGTGTGTGTGTGTGTGTGTGTGTGTGTGTGTGTGTGTGTGTGTGTGTGTGGGCGTAGGTGTGTGGGTGTATTTACAACTTCATATTTTGTGCAATGAATTTACAACTCGCTTGTTTGTCCATGTCAGCAACATTTGTACAGAAACCCATTGCAATTTCGTTGCCAGTCTCTCTCTCTCCAAATATATATCTATCTCTGTCTCCCTTCCTGCCTTTCTCTCTCTCTCTCGGACTGTTGTCATTATAGAAATGCACAAGTATTGAAATACAAATACTCGACTCACTTACACTCACTCACTCACTCATTTACACTCACACACTCACACTTACTTAGTGAGTACTCACAGAACTAATTGATGCACTCAGCTCCATTAACACCTGACTTGTTTCTTGACCTGCATATCGAACTGTCAATTGCCCAGCTCTGTCAACTTGTCAACCAGTTGCCAGTTGCCAGTTGCTAGAGTTGCCAGTTGCCAGTTGACAGCATCCTTTAGCGCACTAACTAGTTAGACCTTAATGAAAGTACACCCCTCCCCTCCCCCTCTCTATCACCCTCTCTCTCTCTCTCTCTCTCTTGGCCAAGATAGACAATCGCACTTGGCTTTAATAGCCGATAACGGGCGATAACTTTTCATTTGTCACCTGTACCGTCTGTCAGGCATCTCTCAGACATTAACCACAACACTTAGCAACCACCCACCCCTCCCCCACACAGCTGCTCATTTGTCTTCCTGTCGCCAAGTGGATGGCAGGGGGGCAGGGGGAGATGTTGCGTGTGTGGCAGCATTTAAAAGCCGCAAAGTGCGCGAGGCATGTCTAGTGTCAGGCAAACAAATCAATTTGCCATAATCGACGAGTTACATACAATCGAGCAACCATAAATGAAAACCACCCCTCCCCCCTCCTATAGCCATGCCTCTCTTACAGCCTTAGTCATTTGCTTGAGCCTCTTCTTTAGCATATATCCGACTCAATGACAGCTCGGTGAGAAGAAGTGTTGTCTGCTGTGGAGTTCGAAAAAATCTCAATGTTGATCAAAAACAAATCCGGTTTACGTTGATTTCTTTTCAATTTCTGTTAATATTTTTAGCAAGAGTTTTAAAATTGAAAAAAACCTGCATCTCATACAGATTGTAAGCATCGGAGCAACTTCACTGCACATTCTGTCAAACTCGATAAGATACACAGTAGTTATATGTGGCGCAAAAAAAATATAAATTTCATCTGTGTCAGGTAACTAAAAATCTATCTACCAAATTTGAAGTCTCTAGACCTAAATCGACTCGACTGTTGAAACTGGTCAGGAACATATAAAGTGTATGCTACATACAAACCAATTATACGTTTACAAACTTCGGTTATTCGACGCCATTGAGCTTTGAAAGTAGTCAGGTTTGTCGTGAAAAAAGCTGTTCTGACAACACTGGTCATACGTTGACTGCGTGCACAGTCACTGCAATTACGCACACACATGCACACTGATTGACATACTCACACACACACAGACACACACACACACACACATGTGTAGTGCTATCTTTGAAGCGTTGAATTGGCCGCTTCCCATCGAAGCAAACGACACGAATTCGCAATTAAGTGATTTTATGGTCGCGTATTTCAATTTATTGCCAATCGAGCGTGCCAAACGTTGCCTGCCACAAGACCCACCCCCCCCCACCACCCCTCCCCACCCTTGCTGCCTTCCTCACACTTCTAGCTCCTCCATTGCTGACATTGACATGTGCGTTGAGTTTGCACTGCAGGGCGCAGTTTTTTAACATTAAGCGATATTAGATTTATGATACACCCACATACACACACACACACACACACACACCCACACACATATACTATACACCACCCATTCCCTTCTCGTTCTCAGCATATGTGCGTTAACTTGGCTGACAAAGTGGCAGCTTGATTACGTTGTCATTGCCAGCTAAACTCTTGGACAGGAAACGTCGTCATCTCGCTGTCAATTAAGTTAGTCAGTCCAATCTCAATGCCACGCCCACTTTAAACTTTTACTGTCTTCCTCCCCCTTAAAACAAAGACATTGTTGGCATTATTCATGGCAACTTTGTTGGAAATTTCCCATCAAAAATCGTATTTATTCTATGCCCTAAAAATCAAGAGCATGCATAGTGGCAATTATGAATTTAAGGACTGAACTTATTATTATGATGATACGTAATAAATCATAATTAAATCATAATCGAATATTGGGGTTTTTCTTACCAAACAACTTTATTGACATTTTAGAAATTGGTAGCACATTTTTCCATTACTTACAATTAAGTTTTCGAAGGGAATAATTTAAACAAACTTGTTAAAACGCAGAGGTAAAAGAAATAAATTAGTTAAAATTTAAGAGAAACATTAAAAGCATTGACGGCACAACGCGGAAAAACTAAAAAAAAGCTTCGTCTAATGGATTCTGAGAAACAAAAAATGCATTATTTATGAACCTTTTTTCTAACGAAATGATTTTTATTATAACAGGAACAGCTTGATTTTAGAGTGGCAGGGAAGTTTGACTGTAAGCAAACATTATTGGTTTTATTTAAATTTCAAATGATGTGAGACATTCGTAGATATATGGTACCCGAATGAAGTTAACTACAGGATTCATTGGAGTGCATCAAATTAATTCACAAAATATGTAAACTCCCATTCGTAATCTACGCTCAGTCCTATGATGTTTTCCCAATGGTTCTAAAATGAATTCACCGCTGAATTGAAAAATAATGCGTGTCAATAAAATGATACCCAAAACTTGTTATTATACCTAAATTCCAAGAATTTTGCACAACGAAAACATTGTTATAAAAATAATTGCTAGTCACCGATTTTTGAGTTGAAAAAATGCATGTTTTGTTTAAGCATGAACGTAAATAATATTCTTAGAAGTATTGATTCTTTGATCCTATTGAGTTCTGAAAGTCCTGGCCCTCACATGTGTTAGGACCCTAATGAACATACATACGGGTATACGAGTATTACCTTCATGAATTAATGCGTAAAAGCAAACTACTGTTGGGAAGTTTCGCAGTTGCTACGCAATGTCGCTAAGTAAGCTGCTTTTTAGCTCCAATATCTTATTCTTCCTCTTCATCACGACTTCTGCTTTTGGCTGCTTCCGCTTTCCGCCATTTATAAAAATCTTTGTGCGCCAGCTGCTGCCTTGCATCGCATAAATGCTAAAAGTGTTTCATGTTTTTTGCGTGTCAATGATGCCAACGCACACACACACACATGCACACACGCACATACTTGCCACATTAGCGTGGGCGGGGGTTGGGGGGAGGGCAGTGGGAGGGACTGGGAAGAGTGGCGAGAACACAAGTTCAATATGCGCACCCGTCTCGTTAGAAATGCTTTAACTATGTAAACGATAGAATTGATGTCATCTCTTCTCTCTCCCCCACCCCCTCTATCAGTCTCTCTCTCCCTCTCTCTCTCTCTCTCTCTCTTCCTCTCCTCTCTCTCTCTCTTTCTCTGCGTGTTTCCTACGTTTCACATCCGTTTCAAGTTCTTCGTTCTCGCTCCCTTCCACTTCCTTTCTCCCTTGTCGATTCCCAATTCCTCAATGACGCACATTAGCGCGCAGTTGCCAACGGAATCCAGCCAGAAGTTCCGGATACAGCTAGATGTCCTATCACACCCACCCAACACCTCCAACACTCAGCTCACCTACTCACCACCCCTCGAATCACCCTGTTTCATCCTCATGTCCCGCTCACATCAAGCCACTGTCATTAGAAACTTTTGGGGCCAACATTTTGACACATTGGCAGTCGTTCATAGGGATGGTCAATGCGGGAGGACAGCCAAGGGTGGCAAGGGAGGATAGGTTCTGTGCATTGCAAACTTGTCTTGTTTTTGACGCATGGCCATAAAAAATGATGATGGGGATCATGCATGTGCTCACGCTCAATTCATCAGAAAGGACGCAACACCTACGACAGTGACAACAACGCGGGAGGGAAGAGGGGTGCAAAACAGTGAGAGCGAGAGAGAGCGAGAGATAGAGTGATAAGAGTGAGAAGAATAAGGACAAGCAGGACATGCAGAGCTATGTGGCAGACAGAGAGAAAGAGTAAGAGGTAGATATCGAGATAAATGTAGTGGTGAGGGGAAGGGAGTGGAAGAGTGAGCGTGAGGAAGGGAAAGGGGGGCTGGGATAGTTGATGGGCATCCCTGACACTTTGCAAAAAAATATATTGCCATTTAAGCTCCGGACGCATTTACGGCTGACAGGTGCACAACTATTCAGCAACGCGGCCAAAGAAAGAGAAGAGCGTGGAGAGCGAAGAGTTTGAGTTTCAGGAAACGAGTGCCGTTTGAGAGATGGGAAGATTGAGAGATTGGGAAGTGGGTAGTGGGAAGTGGGAGTGGGAAATGGTCAATGCGACGAAGCGGAAGCGGAATAAGTGAATGAGTGATTGCATTCGATTGTACATAATTGCAGCTGTTATGAATTCACATAGATTATACATGAATGCATGTGAATCGAGTGAATAGTTGCCCTATTCAGAGGAGTAAAGCGCACAAACATTACTTGATGTCGATGTGAATACAAATGCATAATGTTATAAATACTTCCTATAATGATATACTATAGTTACATTCAATTTAAATCAATTGGAATAGAAACCATTAAAGATGAATACACCCATGATATGAGTATGTGCATTAACAAAATGAAAAGTTATGAATACACTCATAAACGAAGAGTGAACTTATTTACCATATAAATATATATTTAAAATATTTTTAAAAATTATCGTAAAACTAAAATGTCTCACATTGACAAAATGACACTATTTATGAATACACTCATTAACGAAGAGTGTAATTATTTCCACAAATAATATAATGAAAAATAACGTTAGTGGAAAATGTGTCATAATGACAAAATAAAAAAAAGGATTTTTTGTGCTTCGACATACATTAATTATGTATTATTAATTATTAATGTGAATACACTCACAAATAGAAATATACTTATATAGAATACATTCATGACTAAAATAAACATATGCATTAACAAACAGATAACACAAAGTAATGTATTCCGCATTTCCATTTGTTTGCAGCTCTACAAAATTAGTTTGAATGCATTCATGAATACTTACATTGCACCTCACCTACTTGGCATTCGTTGCAGACAACATTGCTCAGAGATGCTCCGACAAGCGACATAGCACAATGTCAGATCCTTAGACGCTAACAAACCTGCACACCAGTCCATTCGATTCCATTCGATTCCATTCCATACTGTTCAGTTTGTCCATTAACGCAATGAGACGGAAATCAGCTGGGTCAGCATTCGATAGATCCTTCCCGCTGCATCGTTGTGTATTGTGACATTTTTCTGGTTAACAGTAGCTCCAACAGTTGTCTTCAACTTCCACTTTCCTTCCGCCTACCTAGCGCAATTCACGTTCGAATTATTCATAAATGTATATCCTGTAGATTAAAGAACAGACTGTAAGAGGTGTGACAGTCCCCATTAGTCATCACACATTTATATGCCTCCGTGTCAACAAATCAAATGTCAGAGGCGATATAAGCTAGAAGCACCAAATTTCGCATCTATTTCGAAGTTTTCTTGTAAAATATGCATTATATGCTAATTTTAAAACAAACAAGACAAAAATGACAAGATAAATAAAATAAAATAAAATATGAATAAAGTGAAAATTACATGTAAAATGAAGTGCAACTGTACGCTGGAATTTCTAAGGGAATCTCCGAGTCGAGCTTTTCCATTGAGAGCGTTCTTGGTGCATTTTTGTATGCAGCATTCACGCTTTATGCTATTCGCGTTCTTCTTGCGTATTTCATTTGCAATTTGTTATTGCTTCTCATGTGGCATGTGGCACGGGAAGGGGAAAATGGGGAATAGGTAGTGGGAAGTTGAAAGTTGGGAAGGAGTTCATGTGGCATGTGGCAACATGCACGTGTTTGTGCTCCCAATGCAACTGCTGACAACTGCTGACGATGGCCGCCAAATGGGCAGCTTGTGCTCCAATGACTGTGACTGTTACTGCAACGAAGGCGGCTGCACCTTGCGGTCACAGTGTGCCACACTCTTGAAAACCCACTGCGAGTACTTGTATAAGGATCCGTGCACTTGATGCAACAACAACAATCTAGTGAATGCGGTCAGTTTGTCACCCACATGTGCAGAATGGCCAAAAGGCGGCATTTGTCACCATTTTGTATTGTTCGCCGCAGTGTTTTATTATTCATACGCCCGGTTGCGACACAACCAACACACACACACACACACACACATACTGGCCACTCTTGATGGCAGTCACAATTTTGTGGTTTCTTCTTTTTTGTATTCGCTTCGCCAGTTATCATTCACATGCATTCACAATAATTGCGTGTAAACTTCCAACGTTTAAAAAGTCAGCGCAAAACGTTGACAAAAATGCAATAAAAGAAACAAACGTTTCCCTAGCAGAGAGTGCTCGACCAAAATATGACCGAGCCAACACATATGGTATGCTCTATATACAGACATTATCCAATAATTCTTGGAACTATCATTATATGATATATAAATAATACAGATTTACTTCAATTAAAATTGTATTTTCTTTTCTTTTTGCAAATATGATTTCTGACATTTCAGTGTGAATTTAAGGAATGTTTTATTTACGTTGGATTATCTTTTAAAATTTGAAGATTTTGCAGAACTAGGCAACTTTGCAAATCGTAACTAATTTTACACACAGTTTAAAAAATTTCAAAAGTTTAGAAATTGAACCGCAATATAAATAAAATTGAAGCAAACTCTTGAATTCCAAATGAATATTTAGCTCGGCAATTTGAAACAAATTAATGCAAGTGAGATAATTGTTTCAGATAAATTATGTTTTATAATCAACAAAACTTATAGTTTTGATAAATGAAACACTTTTGTTCGTTTTCACATCCACAAAACTACTAACGGAATGGAAAACCAGAACCCGCTTTTGTACACTAAATTTTAGATATTCGAACACAAAAACCACATTTAATTTAATTGTTATTTATATAGAAACGGCATATAAATATATGTGATATTGACATGTGCTTCGGACCCAATTACAAATCAATTCGAAATAAAATTGGCAAAAACTATTCTGTAAATTGCCACAATTAACAAATGAAAGTTTTGAATATAAAATGTATGTATTCATATTGGCGAGGTAATTCAGCCGATTGAATTGCACTCGAAATATTAATGAAATTATTTTTATGTATAACTTTTATTGAGTAATTTTATATTTCATAAAACGTGAATTGTTTTATTAAAGAAAGAACTCATAGAACAGCTCTATGATAATGAATTTTTTTCGTAAATATTAAAGTCAAGTCAATTAGGATAAATACTGCACTATTTATATATTATATTAGTTCAGCAGATATTAACTTTGTATTAATTTGTACTCTATTTTATAGTTGAGAACACTTGTGAAAACTTGAGTAAGTCCAGCAAACATTTCTGTAAAGTACTTGGAAACACAATGCTAAGAGCATAACGCTCGGGAATGACAGAGAATTATAAAGTAAACTTAAAGTTTTTAATTGTTTCGGAGAGAGAAATACTCTGACTCGAGAACATTTTTAAGAATCTTTGACGAAGCGAAGTTTCCTGTTTGTGCATTTGGCGGATGCTTGCGAAATTCTTCGCATGATGTGCTTAGAGCTATTCGTTATTCATTATTCGCTATTCGCTATTCGTTATAGCATGTAGCTAAATATTTATGAGTGTGCGCTCGCTCTCTCTCACTTTCTGTCGTTCTGAGTGTATAAAGTTAAATAATTTGAAGCAATCTACAAGGCAAATTTAGTCCCGGTGGATTTAAAAATACAACTCGTTAGGTGCATTGCGTTGTGTTGCGTTGCGTTGCGTTGCCTCTGCCTTAATTCTGAGCATCATCTGTGGCCATATCCACCCAAGTATCCAACTATATGTAGCTACCTGTCCAAGTCCGGTCCCACCAAGTTGACTCTGCAAGTTGGCCTTGTCTTTTTTGTCTGCCCGCGCTAACGCTTTGTTGTTAAGCCATTGGAATTTATGGCGTTGTTTACACAAAATTGCATTCGCCTTGCAGTTGAATAAACACGAGTCTCCGAAAGAGGAGAGGAAACGGAGGAGTGGAGTAGAAGTTGAGACAGAGGCAAAGCCAGAGACATGCAAGACGACAGAGTTGTGGAAAGGAAGAGCAAAAGTATACAAAAACAATTTGGCAAGTCAAATTGAAATGACTGCATTTCAGCGAGAGAGCAACAGAGACATACAGTGTGTGTGAGGCGGAAAAAGAGGGAGAGAATGAGGCATTCTTGCCTTAATGAATGCCAATTACTGCTGAAGAAACTGCAACTCGATTATGTTGCAAGCAGCGATTTGAAATAACGACTATTTTCAATTGGCCAACTGCAGAACTGAGTAAAGCGTGATTTCTATTCCTGCCCCAGAAAGACTGAAGTAATATAGTGCTTAACAGCGTTGCCAGATTGTTAATTAAAATCAATGTGGTAAGCAGGCAAAGAAATAGGAGGAAGGAGCAACATTAAGAGCTGGCGACATACGACGCGTATACGCAATGTATATTAATTAATGTGCCTTACGTCCATGTGCAAGTGCAACAGAAGACATGAGACACACACACACACACACACACACGCACACACACACACGCACACACACACATCTAGTTGCACATAAATTGCTAATAGCCAGAGACCAATTATATACGGCGACCCAAATGCGCATTGCCAGAGACACAACTGCAGTTGGAGATAGACAGAGAGAGAGAGAGAGAGAGAGGGAAAGAGAGAGAAAGAAATAGAGATAGAGAATGTGACAGAACGAAAGCAAGAAAGTGCAGGGATGCGGACAAAGGCCGTTGAAAATGTGGCATGGGGCATGTAGCTGTCATTTGACGCATAAACAACGAAATTGCATTTACGTCAGGCCGAAAAGGCAGTAAACTGAGCTAAGAAGTCTCCACACCAACGCTCAATCACACCCCCCTCTCCCGTTTCACAGACCTCCCTGCTCACCACTAACACCTACCGAAAAGACAGAAACCTCAACGAACTAATTAGAAGTTGAGATCAAAGTTGTAATCGGATTTTGAGCAAATGAAATTACAAGGCTCGCACTGTTGGCTGTTAATAAAAGGCAGTCAAAGCATAAATACGAGCATAATAATTTGTCATACAACAGGCAACAACCACTGGTAACACCAACTGTGCAACACAACACGCAAAGCAATCATAAAATGTGCTTTTTGGGTTACCTTAATGTGATTGTTAGGTTGCCACATGTAAGCAATGAAAGCAGTCGATTAACACCAACACAACACAGGGTCAGAGACAGTGAGGGGGAACAGACAGAGCGAGAGAGGGATGCAGAGAGATATAGTAGCGGAGCGGCGGCATCTTATATGTGTGCATGTACATATATATGTTATAGGCTGTATAAAGTATACGCCGTGTGTGGCGACAAAAGCGAGCACCGCAAAGGTCCGTTTAACTTAACGTTTCCCACGCGACCAACAACAGCAGCAAGTCCCACACACACACACACACACACACACACACACACACAGTGTCGCACACACCTGGGCAAATGAATGAGTGAATGAATTGACAAGTGAATGGGCATGTGAATGCGACAGTGAATGTGTGAATGACATCGGTTGGGAAGTTTCGGCTAAAAGCGTTTTAAGTTGCAACCGAGCGCTCTTAAAGTTGCCATTTCGCCATGAATTGATGTTGCCCCGGAGACGCATATAGAATGCCACAAAAAAAAAATAAATAGAATAAGAAGAAATACTACGAGAAAAAAGGCAATAAGGAAATAAAGAAATAAAGCTAGCTAGTTAATTTTTAACCGCATTCCAGCAAAGGCAACAGCACTTTACTAGAAATAGATGCGATGCATAGACAGAGACAGAGACAGAGACAAAAACATAGACATAGACATAGAAATACAATATGTATCACAGCTGAAAGCTGATTAAATTGATTAAGGCCAACGTGCAACGTCCTGTGGTGCTAATTGCCAACAAAATGGCAAGTGGCAAGTGGCAGGTGGCAGGTGGCATGTAGCAGGCAACATGCTGGCTCTGTCTACTGTGCAAACATTACAGGAAATGAGTTAATGCGCGTCCCCATCCCGTTTGAATTAGCCAGGCGTTCAGGTCAAGCTTAGTCAAGCGTTAGCCCGGCTAACTGAACTCTGGCCTAGTCTCGTCCAAAATGCAAAGCGTAGTCAGTTGATTGGCAGGCCCGGGAATATGGGAATGGGAAGCGATAGAGAGAGAGAGAGAGAGAGAGAGACAGAAGCAGATGTTACACGAGCATTGTCGCCAATGTCATTATACGAAGCGCGCACTAATCAGCTTATCATTTTTATAACATTGGCTACCAACGCACCGTGGGCTTAAAAAGAGCAATATCTTCACAAAAAACTCTATGTATATGGCTCTACAACTTCTGAACTTCTCTATCTCAGTACCTCTCCATATGTCGAGAGAAAGAGTCAACACATAGTACAATTACCTAAGAAAACTATAAATTTCTACCAACAACTAATTTAGCATGCCTTGAATAACTTTATCCATAATTACAATTTTTGACATTGCTTACAACTCAAATACAGAAAAAAAAATAAAAAAATCTATCTTTATTGCGGAGAAACTTTAATTCTGATCGTTTTAATCAAGCATTATCTATTAAGGGTATTTTATTTAAATAAAATAAAAATCTAAAGTATAGAGATAGTAAACAATTTTTGAAAATTCATTCTCCCCAGCAGACTCGTCTATTAATATTTCAAATAATTGTTGTTAAGTCTTAACTAATATACTCCTGTCCATATTTATAACACCCCTTAAATGTAACACAAGCTTAAGTTGCTGCTAAAAGAAATATATAAAAATGATACCAACAAATTAATAATGTTCAAATTGCAGAGTCTTTCCCATAGCACAAAGTGCCAGCAATGTAGTGAGAGGAAGCAGGGATTGAAGGATGGGGAGTGACAACCAGGGGCAATAAAAATGCTTGTAGCTGAAGCCTAAGCGCATTAGGATAGTTGCCGGAGAGTCTTAGCCAGAACAAATGGTAACCAAATGACAGACAGCCGTAAAAATAAATCAATTAAAAGATTTTCCCGTTTTTCCCTATATATTTATTTATTTTTATATATATATATATTTTTTTTTTTTTGGTTTTGGGCATGTCGAGAAGCCAAAAAAAAAAGCTAATTAGCAAGCAACGAACAACCACAACGAACTGGGAAATGTGGATGGGGATTGTGGGTTGTGGGTTGGGGGTTGGGTGCAGGGGGGTGTGTGGCTGGTCAAGCATATTGTGATGCCATTATCAGCGTATCATTGATTTAATGCGTGCCACATTAATTGCCGCAATGCGCATACGCAGCGTTGTGCAGACGTAAACATATATGTATACTACATATATCTAGACCATGAAATGGCCTAAGATAGTTGGGATAAGCCGTAATGACCATCGTAATAATGCTGTTCTTTCATCTCGGGTTGATAATATTTTTCTATTCTATTTTCTTCTGTTTTCATTTGCAGGCAGCACAGCGAATCCGGACGCAAAGCGACTCTACGACGATCTGTTAAGCAACTACAACAAATTGGTGCGTCCGGTGGTGAATGTGACGGATGCCTTGACGGTCCGTATTAAGCTCAAGCTATCGCAATTGATTGATGTCAATCTAAAGAATCAAATAATGACCACCAACCTGTGGGTGGAGCAATCCTGGTACGACTACAAACTCAAATGGGAGCCCAAAGAATATGGCGGCGTCGAGATGCTCCACGTACCCTCCGATCACATCTGGCGGCCAGACATTGTGCTTTACAACAAGTGAGTGTACTCTCATTCATATCATTATATTTTTCTTTTTTAATTTCACACAATTTGGAGAACTTTTAAATGAATGTGTCAAAAACACATTAAACTGACTTAACTCAGTCAAATCTTATTATAATTTGATTCTGTATTATTTTTGAAATACTATTATATTTTTCTAAATAATACTGTCTATTTTTCCCAGACTTTTCAAACTGTCAAAGTTATAAAAACCAACTAATAAAGTAAATAAGAATCACATTAGCTAAAAATTAATATGTATTAAAAATGTAATAACAAGTATCCGATAGTATAATATTTATATAATTTCATTAACAAGTAATCATAGTTAATGCGTAAATCGAGATGTGAAAAATATCTACTCCAAATTAGAGATTCTTGTTTATGATACATGGATAATGATAAAGCGCAAAGCGAACTAAAAAACATATTGTACATAATTTGTGACACTGTAATCAATGTCTTAAGTAAATTATAAATGCATTGAATGACACACTTACACAGGTTTAAAGGATGTCCAATGTCATTACAGGCGTTAGTTGTAAATGCCAAGTGTAGTACTCGTATATTCATTTTGTATACCCATATTCTCTATCATTATTCTCGACAACAGCGCTGATGGCAACTTTGAGGTGACACTTGCCACAAAAGCAACACTCAACTACACAGGACGCGTCGAGTGGCGACCTCCGGCAATTTACAAGAGCTCCTGTGAGATTGATGTCGAATATTTTCCGTTTGACGAGCAAACATGCGTCATGAAGTTCGGCAGCTGGACTTACGATGGATTCCAGGTAAATGTCAAATCCACAACTTATTTATATACATACAATACATACGTACGAGTACACACAATATTTCAAGACCTTAAGCCTCAAAAGTTAGCACAGCACAAAAGTGGGCAAAAGAAAAGTTACCAAGTAATTGTACTTATTGCTCCGTTCCGCTCACTTTATTGTACTTTTTAACAAATGATGCACGAAATCGACAACAAATTGGCACTGCTGAAAGAAGTTCTCCTCCTTCAAGTTTCTGGGTCGAAGAAAGCGAACCAGATGCTTGAATGTAATTTTCATTCAAAGCGAAATGAATTGATTTGTCAAGTTCACTCTCATGGCTCATTTATATATTTTTTTGTTCGTTTTCAATTCAGTTAATTTGTTATCAATTCTCAATTAATTTCAATTATTCAATTAATTTATTACCATCAATATATGTATTTTAGTTCTTTTAAAATACTTGTACCTAAAAAAAAAAGTATTCTTCATTTAAGAAACTCATTATAAGCAGTAAGGTCTAAATTGTTGTCAAATTCACTTTCGCACTTTTACTTATGTTTTTTTTATCAATAAACCAATAAACTTTCAAAAGTTTAATTGATGGTTACACTTGACGTTAAAACACAAATACTTCACTCCGTGTAGGAAAAGGGAACATTCTCGGAAAGTGATTAGTATAGCAGCTACAAGTTTCAGAAAATTGAGATACCATACGTAAATATTGTAGGAGACTTAAGTTCGAAATATCCAAGCTTTAATTCGCATTTAAATCCATTTAAGTCTCTAAAAACATAAAGCTATTAGCGACTTGTTAGGCAGAATTCGCCTATAAGATATGCTGCGCTTGGCACAGAGATTCCCAAATTAGATATGTTTACAAGTGTCTAACCAAATTTTAAACATATACATATAGAATACAAGCAAATTGCACAATATGAGCACTAGATGGCGCCAATTCTCTTCCCTTCGCTGTTGCACAATATGCAAAATAGTTTCTTGAATAACTTTTGTAGTTAATTTTCTTCTGAAATTTGCAGGGCAAGTTGAAGTCTAAGCATACAAAAGTTTCAGACAATTTCAGTATTCAAAACTCTTAAGAAACTTGTTCTGATTTTGATATACAGAAGCTTCACATCAAAAGGGGCATAAAATTCCTGACGAAAAGACTGAAAGCTGAAAGCTGATCATGTAAACCTTAACACAATACTATAATACTCTTTTTGGCACCTTTTTCACAGGGTATAAAAAATATATATGTCTTTTAAAGATACTCTACAGAGGTATGTGTTCAGAATAGAAAACAGCGAATTATCGGATTGCGTATTAAATTTGAGCTTCATCTTGCGACTTGGAAAATATGATATTATTCCATGTTATTTCCCCATGTTATTTGCACTTTGACAAATTGTGGTGCTGTGTGTTGTGAGTTGCTAGAGGCAGAGGATGAGGTTCTGCGGCTGGTTTAGTGACCATAAACCTAAATTTGCCCATAATTCGTTGTTCTGGCATAGGACTTCTCACATTTTACGACCGCCACACACATGAACTTGGAACACAGACATAAAACTGTCTCTGGCGATTTGGCAGCACACAGAGACAGAGACAAAGATAGGGACAGGTAAAGGGAGACAGAGAAGCGAGAGAAAGACAAGTGTACACATGGGGAAGGGTAAAGGAAGAGTAGGAACCCAAGGAGCAATATGGTAGCTTGACACCTGCCGGCAAATGGCAATGACAAAGACATGGCAACAGGAGCAGGCCTCGTTAAGTTGTGGCAGAGAGCGAGAGAGAGACGAAGACGAAGACGGAGACGGAGACAAGGCGTTGGTGCATGCGGCAAGGAGCTTAACGTTTGCCACCCGCCTTGCCAGCTAATGAAGTGGCATTAGCGACGGCGTTGCAACTACTCGTTGCTACTTTGCAGCTCAGCGCAAATGAGCCAACAAATGGCTCTCAGCACTTCCCCATCCTCTAACCCCTCGCTCTTACTCCCTCTTTCTCTCTCGCCATGTCACTCTCGATTCGTCTTGCAACTCGTCTGCCTCGTAGGCTAACCGCATGTGGCATGTGGCATGCAGCATGCAGCATGCTTGGCAACGGGCCACACTCGTATAAAAAGTCATTCTTAATATGCGATACCTGTCGTTGTTGCCTCAAGCGCTGCTCGTAATGTTGCCGCGACTTTAATCAAATCTTGTTAGCTTCAAGCATGCCACATTGTATGCAACAGCATTCAAGTCTGAGTGTGTCTGTGTGTGTGTGTACAAAAGCTCAGTTATGCAATTCCCTTAACTGAGGGGGAGAAGCCACTTGCCCAAAGCTGCTTCGAAATGCAACACACTCAATTGTCCGTTTGTCTGTTTGTCCGTTATATAGTTCACATAGGATGTGCACACACACACACACACATACATTGACAATTCTAGCGATTTTCCACATGATTTTTACTTGAGCAACTGAATTTACTAAAAAGTCAATGTGCATTTAGTATTAACAGACGAGGTGCTAACAATATTTGACACGCCAAGACATGCAACAACACGACACGACAAGCACAAAAGTGTGGCTACTTGCCGGGATTGAGCGTATGTGTGTGTGTGTGTGTGTGTGTGTGTGAGTTGTCAGTTTGAGCAATTGTTGTTGTAAATGTTGACGCTTTTAACGTCTCATTCTTTGTAGGCAATTGATGGAAGGCGGAGAAGACAGCAGTGAGAGTGAGGTAGTGGGAGAGGGAAGAGAGAGGGAAGAGAGAGGGAGAGGGAAAGAGAGAGGGAGAGGGAAAGAGAGAGGAAAAGAGAGAGAGTCTATCTTCTGTTGTGCGCATAAATTAACCGCAATAAGCAGTATCAACCGAGCCATATCATAAAATATTTATAAACTCTCCGGGGGCAGTGGCAGGCAGGCAAGCAGGACACACACACAGAGACACACACACACACACACACACACAGGCTAGAAACCAAAGGAGAAAGAGATAAAGAGAGGGAGAGCGAGCATAAACTGTTCACTTCATTGTGAACTGAAAGCATTTGCAATTGTCTGTCAGCTGTGTGACGCTCGCCCTACCTCCCTCTCTACATCCATCTCTGTTTCAATATCTGTCTCCCTCCTTCTTTTCTCGCCGTCTGTCTATCTCTCTCTCTCACTCTCTCTCTCAATTTCCGCCTTACTCAGGCTAGCTCTCTGTCGCTCGCATTCGCCATCTGTCTTACCATCTTTCAATGTCGGAAATATTTCAGTAAATCGTTACTTCCTTATAGTGAAATTTCCGCTACCACTTAAAATAACAATTTCCGCTTCAGCAGTTTCAGTTTCAGTTACAGTTACAGTTCCACTTCCAGCTACATTTACAGTTACATTTACAGTTGCAGCAGCATCAGCAGCAGCAATGTTAACACCTGGCAGGACTCACCTACATACATCCTTTCATTTTGAAAGGCAACCTGCGTCGATTGCCTAATTTGGTGTGCTTGCTGTCTCTCTCTCTCTCTCTCTCTCTCTCTTTCTCTCTTCTCTCTCTCTCTCTCTCTCTCTCTCTCTTTCTCTCTCTGCCCCTATCTCTTGCTTTCCCACTTTTTCAATCTGTGTGTGTTCAAGTTCATAGGCACAATTTTCACACTTGATTTTGCATCACTGTGGCACCTTCCCACGCCTCTTCCCTCGCCCCTTTCTCACCCCTCCAACTCAGCTCCTCCTCCCTTATCCATCAGTCAACTAAACTCAACTCAACTCAACTCGACCCAACTCGACCCAATTCGAACTTCCATCGCCACTGACAAAATCGAATTAACGTCACTTTTCAAATTTCACGCTTTTCTCACTGCACACCTCTGCAGGCAAGCTAAAAAAAAGATAATTTAGACACACTTCTCCTCTCCCACTCTCTCTCTCTCTCTTCTGTCTCTCTCCCGCTTTCGCTCCTTCGCTTTCTCTATGGCAGCTCATTGAAGCGTTAACGTCAGACAGACGAGACACACCATAGTAAAAACGAAAATCGTATCAAAAACCAAAGGGGGAAATTATCTTGCAGTTGCCAATGTTCTCTGACAACTTTACACACACACACACACCTGCACATACACTAACCATCAAATATTTTATGTATGTAGTGCACATAGAGTTTTGTACGTACATCAATTACAACATAATATTTGCTCATTCGATAGACAATATCTCAATATCGACCCCGTTTTGTAGAATTACCATATGTTACCAAAGTGGACAATTTTACAGGAGATCGGTTTTGTTCCTGGTTTCTTCACATTTGGCTTTAAATTTTCTTTTGTACATCAATAGTCAATCGACAAAGTTTAGCAACTAATATTTAATGATAAATGGCGTATATTTTTCCAATATTGCAAAAAATTTAAATGCTGACATTTGAAGTGTAAATGGAATAGGATGTGATACAAATATAACGTGAATTAAAGTGTTGGCCAATGCTTATAAACAACATTCGATTCAATAGGATTTTAAGAACTTTTTGTTATAATAAACACAAGTATTTTACAATTAAAAAAAAAGTAATCATTTTTAATGGTAATTATTTGTTTCTTTTACATAACGCAAATATTAAATGCTAAAAGTCAATTCGAAATATCTATAGAAATAGCAAATGACAATACAATTGTGCTGCAAGTTGTGCGGCATAGTGGCAGCTGCCACACGATGGCAGCTGTGGATAACATGCTGCAACTGCTTATGTCTGTGTCTGACTGTGCCTGGCATGCCAATTGCAGCGGAGTCTTGTGCCACATGCTGCACCATCCTCAACTGTCAGTTGCAGCTTCAGTCGTGCCGAACTCTGAGCTGAAATTGAAGTGCTAACTTGACTAAGGGAAGCAGCTACTCGGTTCAGTCTTTGTTGTTTTTGGTTTTCTTGGCTTGATGTTGTTGTATTTTCTGTTTTCTTTTTGGGTGTATTGTGGCGTGTGCCACGCCCACTTTTGGGGCGCAACTTCTATTGCAGCTCAATTATGTGCGCTGTCAATGTTTGTAGTCCTGTAATTGACTAATCACCCACTTTCTGACTCACTCACTCTCTCATCTCTCTCTCTCTCTCTCTCTCTCTCTCGCACACACACTGTCTTTCAGGTGGATCTGCGTCACATCGATGAACTGAACGGCACCAATGTGGTCGAAGTGGGCGTGGATCTGTCCGAGTTCTACACGTCCGTTGAATGGGATATACTTGAAGTTCCTGCAGTGCGGTAAGTTTGCCATGCAACAACACAACAAATCTACAAAATGCCAACAGGCAACAGCAACACTAACAACAACAGCTTGGCAACTGCTTTGGCAACTTTTGGCCGCTGTCACAAAACACAAACACAAATCTTTCGAATGTCAGAGCATTTTGCACAGGTCAAGGATGCAAACAGGACATCAACAACAACCAAAACTCAGTCAGACTCAGAGCAGGAGAAGGAAAAGGAGACAGAGACAGAGACACTGAAAGACGACGACAAGTTGCTGATGATGAGCTGCAAGTGCAAACAGCTAGAATTGGGGACGTTGTGTGTGGGCGTGTTCATCCCCCCTCGTCCCTCGTCCCTCAAGGTCTCAACCATTTTTTTAGTTTAGTTTAGTTTACCGCCAATATTTACACTTGTACATGAGGCGTCGTGTGTTTCTTTTATTTATTATTATTTTATTTTATTTTATTTAGATTTTTTTGTTTCGGGTCTCTTCGTCTCTTTCGGTTCTTCTGGCTCGTCCGTCTCTGCGCTCTTCAGTCTGCAATCGCAAGTCTTTCGAGTCGGCGAAAAGTTTTTAAATTAAAAAACTTTGGCGCCGGCTGCCAAAGGAGCAGCTTTTGGTCAGGAATAAGTGTGTGCGTGTGTTGTGTGTGTTGTGTGTGTTAGTCAAAAACAACGTCAGCTCAGGCCAAAAGAAGGCTGATGTTTAATTGCCACGCCCCCATTGGCATTACTTGCACCACCCGACACGACATGACACGATGCGACACACGCTTGTGTGCGCACATTAGCACACAATTTACACACACACACACACAGAGAGAGAAGAAAAGGGTTAGAGGTAGCCCAAGACAAAAGCACAATTTTCAAAGAGTTTTCCACGATTTCAATGCGACTAGCAAAAGTGCCAAAAAAAAAAAAAATAGCTCAAAACAAAAAGTTACCTCCTTTGAAGTGTTGCCAACTTAATAAACATTCCACCCACACATTCACACACACACACATGCGCGCACACACACACACATACAATGTATATATTTTAAACGATAATCATAAAGAGTTAATAATAATACGCACAATTTCGAAGTCAAAGCCTCTTAACTATTCATGTATATTATGAGTCATGAATGTTTATTTATAATATTAATATTTAATTTATTCCGATTTCCAGTGCTAGAAATTAACGCGTGTTAAGTAAACCACTTGTCACTTTCATAATCATCGATGCCAAAATATTAATAAATCTCAAACAATTTACAACTTATTAGGGAAATAAAATGGATAAATTATAAATTTACCTATACGAATTTAACTTCAATTTTAATATTCAATTTAATATAAAGTTAACAGTTATAATTTGATACATTATCCCGATTTTCATATTTTATTATTATTTTATTATATCGACTTGATTTTATAACAGTTGAGAAATAATAGTAATAAAATAGCAATAATAAAAGGCATTTTATTTTTAATTTAATTTATAAGTTATATACAATATTAAGTGCCACCATAATAATATAATCGATTTCTCAAGATATTTTCTATCTTTGATTTTATAATCTTAGAGTTAATAACTCGAGATGAGGTTGCTTAATGATAAATAATTTTAATGAAATAATTTAATATGAAATTCATTGCTTTATTCAGCTATATGAGTGATTTTAAAGTTAAACTAGCTACAGATATTTTTAATCCCAATTTGCATTGCTCAAAAAATGTTTCGAATTAATGTTTAGTCAGAGGAAAAAAAAGAAGCTAACGTCAGAGTTGCCAGGCTCGTTGAAAATCCTATTAATTAATTGTAGAATTATCTTTGAGCTGTGACAGTTTCAGTTGCCGCTTAGCTCGCAATTTAATTACAAATACTTTATTAAATTTAATCAGAAAAAAGTTTCATGCTGATTTTTTTTCAAGAGAGAGTTTTCCTCTGCATAATTTCATTGAGGCCATAGACATCAACAACATTTCTAAGGGTGCGCTAAAAATTGCCAACAATTTGCAGATTACCTGACGAAAAGTCCAACTCTCTCACTCTCACTCCCACACTCTACATCTGTCTCAGTCATTAAGCCCGAAGCGAGTGTGTGTGTGTGTGTGTGTGTGTGTGTGCTTATGACCATGGCCCATACAAAATTTGATTACATTCGCGACGCTTTTACAATATTTTTTTGTTACCTTGCCATTTATCCAGTTGAACACCTTGATTTAGTCCTCCACTTCCGACTGCCCCGTTCACTCTCTCTCTCTCTCTCTCTTCCCTCTCCCTTTCCCACTCTCTATCCCGCTCGGTCTTTCCCTTTTTTTATGTGCGCAACTTTTTAAGATTTGGCCGCGGGCAACGCAACTGAAATGAAATTTAAGAGCAAAACAAAAGTTCCTGCTCAAAATGCCATAAAAAAAACAAAAAAAAAAGAAATTTGAAAAAAAAATACGAAGAAATTGGCGACAAAACGCGTAACCGACAAAACAGCAGCGGCAGCCAAGCTAACGATTGTTTTTTGGTTATTGTTGTTGCTGTGCTGTAGTTGCTGTGGTTGCTGTTGTTGCTACCTTCTCGCTGTCGTTGTCGTTGGCACGCGCGACAGCCACAAACATGTCGCGACGCCCGTCGCCGTTTCGGGTGTCCGTGAAAGTGTTGTTTATGCCCCAGGAGCTCAAAGGACACACACGTTTATAGACACACACGCACACACATACACACGCACACAAAGGCCATTACAAAACTCAAGCAAAAAGTGCTCACCTGCTGCGAGTGGAGTGCAAAAGTACAGACGGCTTACGGCAAGTAGCATTTACCACAAACTAGAGATGGCCTGCCACTCACACACTGTCACACACACACACACACACACACACTGACACAACTCTCACACACACACCATTAAAAAATATACCATAAATACCGAAAAATATCGACACATTTTCCTTAAAATATAGAAAAAAAAAATGATTTCTTCATATTCTCCCATATGCATTTTTGTAGTAGTTTTGTCCCGATATAGTAATCTTTGACATTATAATAAGTATTTTTAACAATATAATGGAGCCATTGGAAAACTGCATACGACATAAATAAATAAATGCTTTATCAGTTAAGTTATGAGTATCTAAAAAATATGCATGATATCTTTTTACATATTCTAAGGCGCAATTTCACAGCAATCGACAATTAAACTTTTCAATCGGTTATAATTTCAAATCGATACAAAGGCGACTTGTGTTTATAGATCCTTTTTTTTAATGTTTCGAAATTTTAAGAGAATCATTGAGTTTCAAAGTAGTTTTGTAGTCAAATCAATAAATATAATTATAACCGCTATCAGCAGTGGCGTCTGCATTAAGGGACACATCTCTTATTCACGCACACACACACACGCACACACACACACGCACACACACACACGCACACACACACACGGAATGACAAATACACGCTTGCCTTGAACTATTTTAGAGTTTCATACTAAGGCAATTGACAATAAATCAGCGCGGTAACTTTTGCCCAACTTTTTAGTTGCGGATTCAGAAGAAGCCGAGGGAAACTGTGGAACTGAATAAGATGTATATCAGATCTTCCTACTTACCACCCCCTTACCCTACCCTACCTCATTAACTTCCTTAACTTCCTTATCCAATTTGAGGCCCCCTTTTGACAGAGGACAAAACTATGCGTTAATTTAATGGCTTTGTGCTTTCAATTGTTGTCTCTATCAATGTCGACGGTGCTCAGGTGTCGCCTGAGCAACTGGATCCCAATTAGAGCGAAAGCGTTGGGGGACACAGTCAACTCGACTAGCAGTTACCCTTTTCGAATTTCTACATTTAAGTTAAACATGTGGAACTTCAAATCGAACACATTTAAGAACTGCAAAAAATTACACTCAATTTTGTGTTTACATTTTATTAGCTTTTCTGCTGATAATTGCATTACAGGGTATCCCATGTAACTGTCACTTTGTGCCAATTCAGTAACTGTCTTTCTTTCTCTCTGTCTGACTGACTGACTGACTGACTGACTGTCTGACTGACTGTCAATCAATGTGTGATTGCAATGCACTCGATGCTCAACTGAAAGTTGCGTATGTACGTGCTGACACACCTACCCCTAACCCCTTACCTATAACCCCTACCCCTCCCCTTCAAACTCCTCTCCCTAGCTCATACTTTAACCCTACCACTATGGTGCCACGCCCCTTCGTTCAGCACTCAACACGTCGCTACACGTGGGTGCCTGACTTAATTTAACTGTCGATGTTGATGCGCATTAAACTGTATGTTGGCGGGGGATGGGGATTGAGATAGAGAGGGAGAAGGAGAAGGGGAGACGGGTAAAGGGTAGTGGAGGGGGTCTGTGTTGTTGGGTGATGGTGGTAAGGGGTTTTTGCTGTCACTGCGATTGCCACTGCTTCATGGCAAAATTGCGCTACGTGCTGTGAATTGTATTGCAGCATTTTAGGCGCGGCCTCCGACAGCTGCAGACAATGAAAGAACGCGCCTACACCCACTCCCCTTGCCCCTTGTTCCTTCTCCAACTTCAACTCCTTTCCGGTCTGCTTCACCTTCTCCTGTTTGCCACAAACGTATAAAGGGAAAAGCCGCAGTAACGTCCGCCTTTGGTTTGTGTCACGCACTTGTGGCATAATTTACTGATGACACACACACACACACACAACACACACACACGTGGCAACGGCTGTCAACTTTTTAATTCCTGCCAATGACTTGAGCCCCCTATGCGCTTTGCCCTGCTTAAGCACTTTTCTTGTTGCATGACGCATGAGGCATGAGGCAGGCCGATAACTTAATGCCACCAATGTATTCCTATCGCGTGTGTCTGTGAGTGTGTGTTTTGGCCTTGTCATGGGGTTAGTCGTTATAAACAGTTAAACAACCAATTGGTAACCAGTTAACCAACTGCTCATAAAGCCAAATGTTGTCGTTGTTGTCCTTCGCGACATCATTCCTTTAAAACTGGCGTTCAGCATTTCTAAATTTCTATCCACAATCGGTGGCACGAGTAGCAATGATAACTCCAGAAATAGGAACCACACTTTTGAAATAAACAGTAGTATTAACGATGGTTGTAAACACCGTTTAAATAAGCGAACATTTCAGATATATGTAAGATCTCGTATATTCTGATAAATAAAATAATCTATAGTTCATAATGTAGTCTTTAAGTCAACACAAATATCTCAGTAAATAAATGGTAGCATTTTAAAAATATAATTTTATAAAATGCTCTTCTTGTTTATGATTGAATTTGTGATTGAAATTCATGGAATTCGAAAAGAAAGTGTACAGATTTACGTAATTAAGATAGAAGCATTTCTCACCAAAAAAAGTCAATACATTGTTAACATTAATGTGGTTTAATATAAATATATAAATTGATCATTTTAGAACTACGTTTTTCTTATTTAAGCTTAAGCTCTTCGTCCGCTTTCAGATACAGCGATAAACTTAAATGCATGAACTTTAATAGGCCAGCAAGATTATCGAGTTGTATGGTAAATGCTCTCGATAGCATTTATTAAATTAGTTTAACCCTAATTAAATTATGCCTTTCTTCCCTCAGACATGTCTTCAGTCTTAACAGCTCTTCACTTTGAATTTCTTCAACATTCTGAGTTCCAATGCCTCAACAGGCATTGAGTTGTCCTCACACCTATTTCTATTGCCTTTTCGTCTCATTCTTTGTCCCACTTCATCGCTGTTTTCTGGTGCTCCACCCCCGTTAGCTGGTTTTGTCTAATTGCCGCAGTGCGTCGTGCGTTGCGTTACATCGCACAAAATCAACATGCCAGTCACATGTACACGTAGGACCCTCAAGCCACCACATGCCACCACAGACGCTTCAGCCTCCCCTGGGCTACACTTCTTGCACCACTTGTCAAAGTTATCGACAGACACTTTTACTTTTACTTTTACTTTTAGTTGTACTCTCACTTTTGTTTGATGGCTTGATTACAAGGTTCCATTCCATCGATGGGCCTAATCGATTAAAACCATAATTAGCAAACTTTGAAGTAAACCAAAAATACACAAACCATAACCACCCTTGTCACTACTCCGTAATCCGTGATCCGTAATTCGTAATCCGTAGCCCGTAACTTCTTCAAGTCCCTGAGAAAGCATGCTGAGACTGAAGAACTCGTAATTTCCATGAGTTCTTTCGATGAGTTTTGCAAGTTAAGTTATTAAAATTTATTACTTACGTCAAATGCTTGTTCGTATTCAATGACCAATCCCCCTTCCGCCTGCCTTCTTTCCACCCACCCCTTCAGGCAGCTCTTCAGTTTTTTGTTAGGCATTGGTTTCTGATGAAATCGAAACAAAACGACAAAACCAGAATAAAGAAATAAAAATAAAAAAATAGACGCTGCAAAATAAAAGGAAAACACTCAAAAGCAGCAACGAAAAAAATAAAAAAGAACTTGGCACAAACTTGGTGAAATCAATCAAGCGTTAGGCTCAGACGGCCAAAGCCGTGTCCATCCAAACCCCACCCCCCTCATTCCGCTGCGCCACTGTTTCGATTGGCTTAGTAGGTGGCAATGGTCGCCTAAGGGTCGCCGCAATTTCAGCTTTGAAATGCCGCCGCCTTCAACATCCTTCAGCATCCTTTGCCGTTCTGCGGCCATTTTATGTGGCATTCTTTTTGTCTTCCTCTCTGCATCTCTTTGCACTCCTCTAACTTTGTTTTTTCTCTCTTCTTTACGCTAGCAATCATTTAGTATTTATGCGTTTTGCTCTCTGCCAATATCAACAGTCCAACAGCCATCAGCGTTTCGGCTATTTCGGTCAGTCAGCATCACAATTTGAATCTTTGAAGCATCAAGAATGGTAACACAAGTTAATGAGTGCGGGTGAAGGATGGGGAAGGGTGGAAGAAATCCATCTCCCTCGGAGACAGAAGAACAACTCGCGAAACACTTAAACTCTCCAAATTACCCATTATTTAAAACAATATAAAGTGCTTTTACATTTCCTTGATTTTTGAAGTAAGGAAAAAGGTTAAAAAAAAGTAGTCTAACTATTTGAATTTAAAGCCACTTAAGACTATTTAGATTTGGATTCGAAAATTGCTGAAATGTAGAAATAGTTTTTGTTCATTTATCTTTTTATATTTCTTTAAAACAATTAATTTTGGAAATATTTAAAAACTCATTTGATAAATTCAATATGATCTTATTATTTTCAGACTTTTATTTAAAGTCTTAAAGTCTTATTTAAAGGAAATTAAAAATTCTTTATTTATTTGTCTTTATCAAATCGCTTATTTAAAACTGTAGTTCCACTTAGATTCGATTTGGAGAGGCAAATATTTTCAAAATTTTGGCTATAATCTAGTTCAGGGTTTTAGGAAAATCGAAATTTAGTTAAGAACCGTTGCTGAATTAATAATTATTATCTTTTTTACTCAAATAACAATTCATGATAACAACGTTATTCTATATTGTGTAGTTATTTTAATATTGGTGTCAAAAATTTATATATATATATATATATATATATACATATATTTTCTCAGATTCAACGAGATTATCGGCCTGACGAAAATCGGGTTTGGCTCTATTTTGGAATATGTACATATTCCTTGATTCTCATGGTTCTTTCAAGCAAAAAACGAATCTGCTGAGAGCACTCAAAGGTCTCTCAAATTTTCTAGTTCAATTTTGTTTTCGCTTTGCGCCGTTTGGCATTTTTATTTTGGGTTGTTCCTTCATTACGCATACGCCGCGTGGTACAAAGGCAAAGGAAAGGCATTGATGAATTGTTGCCATTGAACTTTTTGCTGCCGCATGCCGCATGCCGCTAGTCAAATCAACTGTTATTATTGTTGTTGCGTTCCTTCTGCTTCTGCTTCTGTTTCTGCTTCTGCTGCTGTTGTGCCTACGTGGCGCCACCGTCGTCTCTGACAGCGACAGCGACGGCAACAACGGCGACGACGTGTCCAGACGTGCACAGACACGCGCTCGCATCCGCCCTCATGTGTTGTGTCCCATCATCTGGTATTTCTACAATTCCCTATCCACTCTCACTGCCTATTTCTCGATTTCGCTCTCTGTCTGTCTCCCTCTCTCTCTCTCCCTCTCTCTCTTCTTTTTATCTCTCTTTCGGCGTATGCCTATTTTATGATTTATTGTATGTTTTTCTCTCTCTTTTCCTCCCTTCCTCCACTGGCGACCCTTACAACTAACCAACTAAGCAAACCATCACAGAGCTTATTACACTGACCTTTACTCACACACACACACACACGTGTCTCACATAAGAAAAATGCCAACGCAAAAATTGCTCAACCCGAACTTAAGTAGAAACTAGACTCTTATGCCGCCAGCTCTGTGGCAGGTAGCCAGAGGTCAAAGGGCAGTGCCGACAGGAGGAAGTTAAACGCACAGAGTGAGAAGAGAGTGCGGAGTTAGGGAGTGAGAAGAGCGGCAAGATACGTAGAAAGCTCAATTGAACTAAAGTGTCCAGCTCATTGATTAAAGTCCTCCTAAGTCGGCTAATACTTGTCCTTAATATTATTTTTTTCTCCTTCATATACCCTGTCCCGGTGCGACACAAGGGTATAACAAGCTAGATGCATAAAATATATATAGCTGCAGCGGATATAATTATCAGAATTATTTATATTAGAAGTTCTAACTTGAAAATGTAGAACGTATTTATCAAGCAAATCTCTTAGTTAAATTATATCGAATATTAAATGCGCTTTCTTTCTCTATCTCTCTCTCTCTGACTTTTTACACTTTTTTATCTTCTTTTTGTAAGGCATTTAATGTCGCCTTTCTTTTCGATTTTAAATTCAATAAGAATAATTAATAGTAATTATTATTTGTCCTTTTTAAATTATTTCAAAATTTTTTTTTTATAGAAACATATATAACTTTATAAATAAGAATTTAAAATTTTGTCCTTTTGGAATCATACATTTTTTTGTATTATCTAGATATTTTTTAGACGACTTCCTCGTCGTTTGTTAGTTATACCACATCCGTTCTAGCTGTTCCCTCACCTGATTATTAATTTCCTTTTCTACTAGCTTCTGTTCTTTCTTGCATCACTTTAGACCATCTTTCCTAGACTTTGTGGTCCTTTTCTTGCAATCCCCTGTAAAAAGTTCCTTAAATTCTTTTTCCTTCTTTTTAACTTATGCCAAGTTCCTTAACTTTCCTCCTTGGACCGGTCATAAATTGTATGTTTCCCCCGCAAGTGGAAGACCATAATATCAAGTATAATAGTATATACATATATTTGGCATTAGGGGTTTCCCTTATCCCGATCATCATCTGTCAATTGAGTCACGTCTGCTCGTCTTACTCCTTTGCTTTAAATCCCCTTTTACCATTCCTTATACTTTACTATTCTCTTCTCATTCTGCTTGATTTGTCGCTTCTTCTCGCTGGGTTTGTGTTTCTCGAAGGATTTGATTGACAGTTTTCAGTTTGCTTAGCAAATTATATTTTTATTTCCAACGTAACTATTTCAACCTTCCAGAGCACTCTCTCACTCTCTTTCGTTCTTGCTGTGGTCCTATCTCTATATCTTTTGCTGTCTGTGAAGCACTTACCAATGTTTTTCTAGGCATATTTTATACTTGAATTGCTTTGGCCAGTCGATTGCAAGTTGTTTTTATTCTTTTATTTCATCCTCATCATTATCCCAGCGATTGCCACATACTTCATCTGTGTGTGTGTGTGTGTGTAGAGTCATCTGCCAGAAACAGTTAGTTTTCCTGTAAAATCCTACCATGCTGCCCTTCGCTCTTTATTATTTATTTACAATATTTTCTTATTCAAAATGAAGCCGCAAGGCTCTCAGCATTATTGATGGCAAACATACAACACACACAGAAAGAGAGAGATATAGAGAGAGGGAGAAAGAGAACGAGCTTCAGCCATGGTCCAGTAGCCCTAACCACAATGACAACCCGTTCCCATTTCTCTCTCTCCGTCTCTCGCCTATTCGCTTTCTCCATCCATTTCTCCATCTCCAGTTTCCCAAGAGTTTTTCAAGTGTGGTCGCCAAAAGTTCTTGACTCAATTTACCAAATTTGTTTGCTTTCTTTTTTGGTAGTCCCTGCCATTCCCCCACTTTTAACGCCTTTGCCTGTCTCTCTATTCGTTATTTTTGTATTCAATTCTTTTTGGCAGTCAACGATTATTAACTTTTAAATTATGTACACGACAAGAAGCAACGACTGCAACGTCGACTGTGCTGCCCGCAAGTGTCAAGTTCATTAGCCAGCTTGAGCAAAGGGTTGGCGAGGTGTTGGCTATAGTTTGGGAGGCACTGTTTGCCAGACAGTTTGTCGTTTGCTCTGTCGAATAATTTTATTGTAAATAATTTCGAGAATTTTTCAATTTTTTTAATATTTATCGTGCGGCTGATGATTTATGGGAGTTGATGCCCCTGCATTTGTGTGTGTGTGTGTGAGTGTTTTTTGGTGCTACGGATGTGTTGCCAGCGGAAACTGTAAACAACAACCCCATAATAAATAAATATTTACATTCTACGTGGTGTATTCTAACCAATTCACCCCTCATCCCATTTCTTTCTCTTCCTGACTGTCTTACTCACTCTCTCTCTCACTCTCTCTTGCAGCAATGAAAAGTTTTATACGTGCTGCGATGAGCCATATCTGGACATTACATTTAACATCACTATGAGAAGAAAGACGCTCTTCTATACGGTCAACCTGATCATACCCTGTATGGGCATCAGTTTTCTAACCATTCTGGTTTTCTACCTGCCATCGGACAGTGGCGAAAAGGTGAGTGTGTCCATCTCTCCATTTCTGCTCTTCGTTGACCCGAAGTGAACCCGCAGCTGATGTCTCCACATTGATTTATATATGTACATACATACTATATGTATGTATAGAAACACGTACTGACGTACACATGTGTACATAAGTATGTATATATAGTGACAGTTTATTGGACTTTTTCATCCATTCGTTTAATTTTTCTTTTTGTATTTTTGTATTTTTTTTTTTTTTGTATTTTTCTTTTTCATCCAATTGCCATAATTTATTGCAACGACTGTACACACTCGTACATTGACAAATGCACACATACATACATACACTCAATGTCTCTCAATGTGCTTTTAATTAAAAAAAAAAAAATAATTTCACACTCAAATGAAACTGAAAATGAAAATGCATTTCGGCATTTTTTTTTTTTTTTTTTACTGTTTGCCGCCATTTAACTTTGAATAAATATAATTACATGCTGTATTCAATTTAATACGCTCTGACATGCACAGACATGCACATACATGCACACACGTGCACACATACGCACCAGAGAACTGCATTGGGCATGTTCGTGCGTGTTTGCACATGTGCGCAGCCGCAATACGTTCAACGGTACTAGGCCTCGCTGTTTACGAACGATACAAAAACAGGGGTTGTTTTTGACGCTACACAGGCGAGCAGTTTGGCTTTGACTTTAGGCTGTTTTCCATTTCACGAAACGGGCACTGTTTTGTTTTGCTTTGAACCGAACGGGCATTGTGAAATGTTCGAAATGCCCGCGGGCAACGAGCGTGTTCTTGGATATGCAAGCGTGCAAGCGTTTGCATACATTTTTATGCTTATGTGAGATAGTTTGTAATGTTGAAAGGCAAAATAAATTATAAGAAAACTTATTAATTAATTATTACTACTTTCTTTGAAATTATTAATATATATTATTATTATTAATTAATATTATTAATAACAAAAATTATTTTTGCGTTTGAGGCAACAAATAGGTGAGCCCACAATGCTCACTCAGGTAGTAAACTTTATCAGGCCTACAATATGGAAAATAATACACTACCTGTTATCCTCTAAACCCATTGAGAAAGTTTACGAAACTACAAAATACATCTCTATTACATTACAAGTTGTAAAAAACCAATCCGTTAGTTTTAATATTTTCAAAACTGTTTCAATCAGGTAGCGCAACAATGTAAGTGCATTGCAGACAATACATACATATATACATACATACAATACGAGTACATACATACATACACACATAGTTGCGCTAATATCTAAATTTTATTGCAAGCGGTCGCTGCCGCGATATTCCGTTATTGCGCATTTGTCGCGTGTCCCTTATTGCGTTCTTTGTCGCACATAGAGAGCTCGCTATTGCGCTCTCTGTCGCACAAAATACACAAGAACTCAAAACAGAAAACCTCCGCAGCTAGCGGTCGACGCGCGGTGTTCCCTTATTGCGTTCTTTGTCGCACATAGAGAGCTCGCTACTGCGCTCTCTGTCGCACAAAATACACAAGAACCCAAAACAGAAAACCTCCGCAGCTAGCGGTCCACGCGCGTTGTTTTCGTTGACAAAAAATGTGTTTTCAACCTCGCACAAAAAAAAATGACCAAAAACCACCACCAAATTTACACTTGCGGCAGTCAAAAGTCGAACCTTTTTCAATGCTTTGTCCAAACGTCTGAAACGGGCACTTGCCCGAAATGCAAACGGGCAAAATGAACTCGAGCAATGTTCAAACTGTTTTTAAATTTTTTCCCCTTTTGCTTTTCTGTTACCCACAAAAAGCAACGCTGATGAGTTGCGAGCGTTAAAAAACGCGCGCGATTTGCGGTTCTCGCTGCGCTTCACTCAGCCCCTGGTTTTTTTTTGGGGCAAAAAGGGGCCGAAAAAAGGTTTTTGTGGTGCAAAAAAGTAAAAAAAGGTTGAAGATAAAAAAAAAATATTAATAAAATAAAACGGCATAATGCATAAATATAAATATTTACATGCTACTGGGACTTTTGAATAAATTTACGGCCAATTTTCAAAATAAATAAAACGTAAAAATAATTTGTGTGTGCGCGCGGTTTAATGTACACACATACAAACATATTTCTGCGCTGACGCTGACGCTGACGCTGGCAGCGCCCATTATGCATAATTTGTGTAATAAATATTGACAGTGCATTTGATGGACTGTGCCACCTGGTTTCAGGACAGGTGAATAAAGCGATTCGCTAGAGATTCCACATCAGGAAGCAGCTCACAAATTATGACTACAAATTGGCAATAATCAAAGCAACCGGAACTCAACTCGAAATTGTGTGCATACATTAAACTCCTAGAGCTGTAAAACAGCACTCGTTAGTATGCTAACAGCGAGTTGAACACACACTCGTTGATATGTTAAGTGGCGTGTAAAACACAACTCGGTGATGTGACAGAAAATAATGTAAAATCTTACTTCTCTGTATGGTAAGAGCGAGTTGAATAGCTTTATTTAGTGGCGTGAGGGCGAGTTAAATAACAACGAGTATTATTTATATGTATTGACAGTGTTCTGTAAAATATAACACGTTAACATGAGAAAACACGTGTTAAAGAGCACTCGTTGATATGGTAAGTGCGAGTAGAACAGCTTTATATTGTGGTGTAAGGGCGAGTCAGATAACACTCGTTGCTATTGTCAGTTTTCTGTAAAACAGGCCTCGTTAATATGAAGAAGCAAGTGTATAACAAAACTTATTCAAATGGTAAGAAAAAGTGGTTGTGTCATTAAAACGAGTTTCTGATGCAGAAAGTTATTGATAAGTAAAAATAAGAAAGAACAAAGTATTATATACATTTGTATTAAAAGACAGATGATAAAGTATTAGAATTTATAATAATAATTCCATAAAATCTTTAAAGGGCTTAAAGGATCCATTAGATACGAAACAATTACGAAAGACGGGATGAAGTGATAAGATAAGGGGCGAAATAAAACAAATGATAACAAGCTGCAGAGGGATCTGTTTAATTCGGGCAATCCGTCCAATTGGTCATTCAACTTGAAGAGAGGAAGAATGCATAAAGAGCCTATAGCTGGCACATATCAGTTTCGGTTCATTCGAATAAACAATTCATTCTGTTTTGATTTTACGAGCCAGCCCGGTCAAGCTGTGTTATGTTTTGTTATGTTCGTTGTGCCTTTTATGGCCACACGAACACAAATACGCACATGCGGAGAGACGACAAACAGAGCGACAGATGGTCAGATGAACAGTATACACACAAAAACCCACACAAATATTTGCGCCTAAACGCGGTCAACGTACTGACAATCGGTCCTCATATGTTTCTATCCGATGGAGGTCCTGTTGGTCATTGGCAACTCCTGCTATGCCCGTCGTGAAGCTCTCAACTTTCTCGCGTTGCATCGCATAGCAGTGCACATTTTCGGTCTTGGTATGGGTCATGGCCAATCGGAATGAGAATCGGATTCCGACTTCGACTCCGATTCTGATTCTGATTCTGATTCTGAATACGAATTGCAATTGCAATTGCAATTGCCAATTTACATGCATATGCGCCGCAACGCACTCCATTCATTCATTCATTGAATTGGTGGGACACAGTTCATGTCCAATATAAAGTAGCCACTGTCACTGTAGACTACTGGCCATGGTACAGTGTACAGTGAGCAGTGTACACTGCCCAAGGCTCCCAAAAGCCACATATTTGGCATGTTATCCAAAAATGTAAGTTTGCTGGATTTAATAATTGTAGCAATCATTCGATTTGGCCAACATTTAGAGTCGATACGACCACGCCTACGTTTAACACCCATATAGGCACACATTGCGGATACATAATTTGATTAGGCACATTTTGAGTGGACAATGGAGAATAGAAAATTTATTTTTACTCTTAATAAATACTAAACGAAACTCAACTACAAAAGATTATAAGAATTTGTGCAAGTATTGGAAAATATTAATTAAACTTCAACAGTTATATAAACATATATTGTATCAGTGACTTTCCGAAAAATATGCTATTTTTAGGAGACTTTTTGAAAAGTATACAAAATTTATTTAAGCAAGTTAAATATTTATCTTTCTATTAGTTTATGTTTTATTTTGTGAATTTTTGTTTTTTATAAAAAATTGTAGCCTTAAAAAAAGGCCTAACTAAGTTGGAAATATATTTGTATAAAAATGTGAAAACTTTGGGCATGCAAAGCAATCAGGACTGTACTGATCACTTGACAAAACCTGTCGACGTGACTGTATTTTTTATTATTGTTGAAACAGTTACATTTTATGTGTCTCATATATCCGTGTTGCTTGGCTTACAGTATGTGTAAGAGCGACAGAGAGAGAAAGAGAGGAAGAGAGAGTGGGGAAATCCCAAATATAGTGCAGACATTAATTACACATACATTTGCATAAACAATGTTGAATACCCCTCGCTGGAGGACTGTCCATGTCACATGTCAAAAGCGAGTTGCAACCTTAATTAGTCAGCGCACTAATCGCTTTACAGCACTGTGCAAAACTTACGCTAATTATCATAAAATCATTAGGCATCAAATTTATGCCGCACATACAGACACAAAGCGTTTCTCGCGGGAAAGAGACAGAGACAGAGAGAGAGTGAGAGAGAGAAGGAGAGAGAGATTTGTGTCTGTGTGCGCACACAAAGAACCAGGAAGAACTCAAATTGCCCGTTTCATTTTCGACATTTAATTACTTTTTGCACACACTTCATTACAAGCAGCTTACACACACACACACAATCGCACACACAGTCAAACATACAAATCTATACACCTGAGCCACCTGTTCTGACCTTCAGCTTAGCCAGCTGTGTTTAGCAGTTAATACATACAACTTGGCAACCGCTGACTGCGACTCACTCACTCACTCTTCTCTCATTCGCTCTCTCTCACACACAGACAGAAACTTTCTCTCTCTCTCGCTCTGCTCAGTTGTAGAAATCATATTGGATTTGCTTTATTGAGCGAACTGCGAAGTATGCTATGGTTTTTATGTGACGACTGACGCCGCAATATATGCAACGGATATTGAAGCTGAATGTGGCAGGGAGCTGAAGC
This sequence comes from Drosophila sp. st01m, assembly GCA_018901795.1. NCBI lineage: Eukaryota > Metazoa > Arthropoda > Insecta > Diptera > Drosophilidae > Drosophila > Drosophila sp. st01m. The sequence goes on along the minus strand of JAEIFG010000284.1, from coordinate 4,112,528 downwards.
TTTTGGAATGCGAAACCGGGGGGGATTAGTCAGTCAACTTGTCATTTCGTTTATTAATATGGAATGTTTCTCTCTAGTTGACCTCGTATCCAACAAAAAGTACAAAGGGTCTACTAAGATTTTAAATTACCCTATATTAATCTTTCTTGATTAACTTCTAAATTTATTATTCAATCGTCGTGATATTTTTAGAACTAATTCTGAATATAGTTGATATGTTATTTGCTAAATCTATGAATTTGCCATTGAACCTGCATTTAATTTATTTTTGTCTCTAGCTTGTATATCTAGTGATTTCTAAAGTCAAAATGTATCTGCTTTTTTTAATCATCTTTTGGTTAGTCCAATAAAAAGTACAGGGTCTTTCACAGTGCACCTCGCTGGATTACGATGTTATGTTTGCTTTATTAAAACAAAAACACGATTCCAATAACTCAAGTAGAAAATTCAATAGTAATTGTTCTTTAAAGCTAATTTAAATAAGTTCGATTTAATTAATGTTCTATTGGTTTCTACTTTGAGATTTTCTATGTGTATTCACTCGAAATTACCATTTTAATATATGAATGTACAAATGTATTATTCACAAACTAGCCTAAGAAAATTGTGTTTATATTACTTAAATAGTTGGTAAATAATTCGTATAAATGAATTATTCAGATTAAAACACACTTGTTCACAAACGAACATTCTATATTAATAGAAAATACCGAGCCATGATAACTCAGTATATGGTCAGCAACAAATTCATTAAATTTTTTCGATTACTGTTACTCTGTTTAAAAATTTCTAATCATGAATACTTAACCTCGACAACTTTAAAATGGCATAACTTGGTCATATCTTAACCGATTTCCTTGCGCAACATCAATTTTATTATTATTTGGCATAATCTGTGATTCTACTTAAAAGTTATAAAAATCAATTTTTTCCATGATTTCCGATGGATGGACAAAACGAATATTTTTATTATCGAATCTAAGCTCCAATCACAATTCGAATAATCATCACTAATGGGAAGCATAAAAAAAGTCGACTCTCAATTTAAAATCGATTAGCAATATTTATGAAAATTACAATGTGATTGTTTGATTTAGTGGTAACTAAGTGAGGAAGTTATAACACATACACACACACATGCACACATAGACATACACCCGGTGAGATAACACATGGAAATCGTTTAGTTAATGTCAAAGAAATATTTTAACGACAAAAAAAAAATAAAAAAAATATAAGCAGACATCAACCTTATCTATGTGTAAAGTAGAGTTGAGTTTCATTTGTCGCTCCTTTATGATGTGAAACGCTGCGTGTTCTCACCTTCAGTTTTCCGCTCACCTGAAACTCAATTTCCCAAATCCCTTGGCACATTCCGGTGAAGCTGCAAATGAACTTGACTAAAACATCACACTGACTTCTATCACAATTCTAGCACACTGTATCTATCTGTGACTCCAGTCTCTCACTCTCCCACTTTCTCACTCTATCTCTCTGTCTGTTGCAGGTCTCATTAAGCATATCCATTCTGCTGTCGCTCACTGTGTTCTTCCTGCTGTTGGCGGAAATCATTCCGCCCACGTCGCTGGTGGTGCCGCTGCTCGGCAAATTTGTGCTCTTCACAATGATACTGGATACGTTCAGGTGAGTGGATGTGAATGTTGAATCTTGAATGTTGAATGCTGTATGCTGTATGCTGTATGCGAGTGTGACATTTGTGAATACGATTGCGATTTTACTCGTGCACGCATTCGTTCGATTTGCATGCCAAACTGATAACAGTACACACAACCCTCGCACCCACCCTATTGTAGGATCTGTCGGTCTGCCTGTCTGTCTGTCTGTCTATCTGTCTATCTGTCGGACTGAGTATGTCTCTTGTTTATGAGTCAGCTGCCGATTCGGAAACGGATGCAAAAATTGAATTGCTCCCGCTACCAATTTTATTTTTTACTTCTCTCTCACTCAGTGATACCCTGGGACTGTATGAATTTATTGAATGGGTGTCATTAAGTTGTGCCAAAGCTCTGGGGGATTCCAACACATACACACTTCAGCCAGAATTCTTTAAAACATGCATATATTATGGATAAAGACATAAACTACTTATAAAAATCAAGAACAGATTTTCCTAAATAAATATGCGAATTTACAGTTGCAATAAACAGCGAAAAAGTAGCTTTAAAGTCTATACTCTTATTTAAAAATAAATCACCTTTATTGTCATTTTAAATTTAAATGTAAATAAATTCTAACTAGTCGGTCAAATTGGACTTTAAACTTCCTTGTGAGTAAGAGTTGAAATTATTGGGTAACTGCTAGTCGCGCAAGTCTCCTATGAAGTTTTCTTTTGTTTTTGCAAACTCGTTCGTATCTAACGCACATTTGGCCAACTGCCCATATGCCACGCCCTTTCCCATACCCCTCGTATTGACTCCCCACTCGACTCGACTCGACTCGACACGACTCCACTCGACTCGGCCGCAAGTCAATTCTTTTAAAAAAAAATGGCCGGGGCAAATTACAGCCATTTGCCACGCCCAGTTGCCACACAGAATGCTCGCCTAATTGTTGGTAAACAAAAGACGAGGTTAGCCGCCGCCCCCGCCCCCGCCCTCGCCCTCGCCCCTTCTCCCTCTACTTCAATCTCTGTCTGCTTTGCTCTTCCCCCATCCACCTCCTGTCAAGGACTCTTTGTGACTGTTGCGTCTGGCGGGGCAATGCGGCATTGGGGCAACTGGACTCGGGCTTGCACCACAAATGATGTAATTAAGCCAATGGCCACCACTGCGAGCAGGAGCACGAGCAGGAGTCAGAGTGTGAGTGTGAGTCTGAGTGTGAGTGTGAGTGTGAGTCCGAGTTCGAGTTCGAGTCTCAACTCCATCTCCGGCCTGGACAGCAGCTAATTAGAGAGACGTGGGCGTCACAAGTTAATTAGACGACTAAAGGACTTACACGATTCTTCATCTCATACGCTTCTGTCTTCCTCTCCCTCTCTATATATTTTACAGCATCTGTGTGACCGTCCTGGTGCTGAACATCCATTTCCGGTCACCGCAGACGCACACGATGGCGCCTTGGGTACGCACCGTGTTCATCAATCAGCTGCCACGTTTTCTGGTGATGCGTCGACCGCTTTATCCGATCAGCGAGATGATGTATGTGCATAAACATATAAATTAATTTCTGTCTTTCCCATCCCATCAGCTTATCAATTAACAACAATTTCTTGGTTCTATGTGTAGCAAATCCTCGCGCCGTCTCATGGTGCGCACCTGCAATGGACTCGAGCTAAGGGATCAAATACCACCGTTGCCCCCACCCGTGGCTCTGTCCCGGTAAGTCTTGATCATTAATCATAGCATTTGATGCAGCCCTCTAAGGTATTGGCGGTTTGCAGCATGCATCATAGCCCCAAGACCACGTCACGTAGCACTTCGCCACATCTGCAGCATCGCGTGCAAACCCTCAGCCTGATGGATGAGCTGGGCGTTGTGGGTGGTGGCTTGGGAGGTGGAGGTATTGGTGGTGGTGGAGGTGGAGCATCAACGATCACCGGTCATTTGAGCTCATTGTATCCGCCGACCATGTCTACGGTTAATCAACAGACATCGACAACATCCTCGCTTATTGATGCACAGTATCATAATCAGTATCAGCAGACGGGAGGCTCTTTGCTGGATCATCCGCTGACGCCGACCAAGTTCCGCCAGATGACATCCACATCGAGTCAGACGGGCCAAAATGGATCATCGGGTCATCATCACTACAATGCGGGTTGTTCGGCCGCTGGAATGGGCATGGCATGTGGAGGAGGAGGAGGAGCAGGAGGATCAGCAGGAGTATCAGCTGGTGGTGTTTCTGGTGGCGCTGGTAAAAGCAGCTCCACCTCAACACTGGCACATCAGGGCAGCCAGGTCGGAAGCTATCATCTGTATCGGCAGCAGTCGAGCTGCTCGGCAAATTTCTCGCCATTGCCGTTGCATGCGCATCAGGCGCACGCCTCAACGACCACCAGCGATTTGGGATTGGGCGGCAACCACAATCCCAATGTGATAAAGTCCACAACGACGGTGAATTCGGTGGCCACCGCATCGACGCTGGCCGATTCCTGCTGCAGCGGCACCATCCAAATACACCAGGGCATGGGCGCTGGCGCCGCCTGTCAATCCTCGGAGCTGTTGCATCAGCATCGACCCACCACATCCGCCGCAGCGGCAGCGGCAGCAGCAGCAGCGGCAGCGGCGTCGGCAGCTGGCGCTAGCACCTCAGCAGCGGCTGCAGCGGCGGCGGCGGCTGCTGCTGCAGCAGCGGCAGCGGGTGGTGCAACGCCACCGCCACCACCGCCGCCGGCCTGTGATATACTGCCTGCCTGCCAGCGCGAGGGCGGACCCCACTGCTGCACGGGGCGTGGCAATGTGCGACAACGCTGGCACACCTGCCCGGAGCTCCACAAGGCCATGGATGGCGTCAACTACATTGCGGATCAGACGCGCAAGGAGGAAGAAAGCACACGGGTGAGTGGCACATGCAGATGATGGGGGAAAGGGTAGAGACAAGGCAGTGGAAGAGAGGAAGGAACAAGAGAGGAAGAGAAAGACATAGAGAGAGACAACAAGTAGAAAGAAGGGAGACATGACAATTAGAATAAAAGGAGGAGGACAGAAAGGAATGCGATGGGAAAGAGATCGAAGGAGGAAGACGAAGCGGGAAATAACCAGCTGAACGAAGGAAGAAGACAAAGAGAATGTCGAAGAAAAAATAAAGTCAAAAGTAAAGAGAGAAACCAAGGGATTAGAAGAAAGATGAAGAATAAAACTAAGTTTAGAAAACTAAGGCGAATATAAAAATAACTACAAAGGGAGGTGGAGATGCGAAGCAGTGGGAGAGACTAATAAAGATTTTTATATCTCATGGGGAAGACAGAGAAGAAATGGATGAGGATGCAGTCTACGTCGAAGTAGGAGATCACGTAAAATATAAAAAGCGCGCAATGAAGAGAGAAAAGACGAAAAAGATGTAGAGTCGACAAGAAGTAGGAGAAAAACTAGTAGACAAAAAAGAAGCTGAAGAAGTAGCTAAAGCTTTAACTGAAAAAAAAGAGAGAAAAGCTAAAACTGAAACTGAAACTGAAATTGAGACTAAAACTGATACTGAAACTGAAGCTAAATCTGTGACTGAGACTGAAAGCGAGACGGAGGCGGAGGCGGAGGCAGAGGCAGACACAAAAGCAGAGGAACACGACGGTTGGCAAATGAGGCTAAGTGAGGTCGCCTGGCAAAGCCGAAAGCCGCTTAGTATTTGGCGCAGCTTAGCCTAAGTCTCAACCAGCGGCTGACGACAAGACAGAGAATAGGACGACAAGAGGAACAGTGCGAGGTGGGACCACAGGGTGGTGACGGGGGCTAAGGGGAGTGGTACAAGGGGTAAGTCTACCGAATTGGGCGTATAACGTTAATAGGCCAACGCTGGCGGGCGCAATAAATTAGAGCGGCCTTAGCTCGGATTTATTAGAATGTCAATAATCGATACACCAAAATAAGGACGTGTAGAAAGTGGAGCATGTGGGGGACAATACCTAGATGGGACAGTGCCAGAACAAATGACTAGAGAAACTAGCGAATGTTCCAAGCTTCACTTCATTTTCATCATCAACTCGATGGTTTTGCTCATGATGATGATTGTCCAGTCGAGCTAGACTTGCCCTTTTATTGACCTTTCATAATGCAATGTCCAAGTCCTTGCCAGTGTCCTGCGCCCGCCTTTAAGCCATACGCATGTGGTGTCTCCACGGAGGCTTATGAAGAGCCAGCGTCAAAAGTTTTAATGACTTTTCATGCGGCTTATGAACACGCACGGACAAAATCCTTGGAGTCCTTGCAGTTCTCATGCTCGCACTCATATGAGTAGTGAGTTGTGAGTAGTAAGTTGTGAGTAGTGACTAGTGAGTTGTGAGTAGTGAGTAGTGAGTAGTGAGTTGTAGTTCCTTGGCAGCATAATGAATGTCTTGTGACGGCACAAATGCCAATAAAAGAATTTTATTAAAATTACGCACACATTCAATCATTATTGGAATGTCATGCTGGGCTTAGAGCACACACAGGACACTGGACACTGGACACTGGACATACACATACATAGCACAAAACACCACGACAATCGACATGACACAAGTGCTGAGATATGTGGGAAAAACATCAGACAGTGCACATAATGGAACAGTTGGCACTGCCAATGTCCTGGCATGTACATTGGGCACAAAAGCGTGAAATCGCAGCATTGGGAACGAGGTCGCGGTATCCGACAGAGCACAGGACATGGGGTCGGTGGCCAGGGGTCGGGGGTCGTTTGTCGGGGGTGAATAAAAGTGAATAGAAATAAGTAGTGACAGTGTGTCACTGATATTCGCTGATAAATAGACGAAACAAATCGGAATTGCTTTATTCCTTTGTATCGATTATATCAATGTGAATGATTCGAATCATTTGTGGCAGATTGAGCCATTCAAATGGGCATTAACTCTTTTTATAAAGTGTTATATCAATTTGCAATCACATTCTTTCAAGTGCGCATAAAAGAATTCGATACAAGTCATTTAAATAAACTTGATCAATGAACAATGTTTCGCATAATCATAGTAAACTTATTATAAATTCATTGAAGTTTATAGCTATATTTGGCTTGATTTGTAGTATATAAATCAGTAATTTAAATTGAATTAAGAAGATTCGGCAAATTAATTAACATAAATATATAATTTAAGAAAAAGTTAAATAGTTATTCAGTCTATTTAAAACTTTGTCCAACTTGAATATAAAAAAATTTACTTGACTCCACAAATACCTTAAATCATTATGAATGATTCAAGTAACTCATTGCAATTAAAATGCATTGAATCAAGATTAATATTAACATCAACGTATTTAATGACTTGAAAGGATATTTTTTAAATTATCAAGCAACTGGCCTAATGTATATTAATAAAAGATAGTCTATTTTTACCGAATCTATTTGATTGATTCGAGTCAATCAATACTCGTATGAATTGTGCACATTGAATTAGTTTCTTCATTTACAACTCCACATGATTTATGTTTTGTGTCATCATTGTGTGCTGTTATCCCGCCAACAGGTCAAAGAGGATTGGAAATACGTTGCCATGGTGCTGGACCGACTCTTCCTCTGGATATTCACAATAGCCGTGGTGGTAGGAACGGCCGGGATTATCCTGCAGGCGCCCACGCTCTACGATACTCGCGTACCCATTGACATCAAGCTGTCGGAGATTGCCTCCACGACGGCGAAGCCGAATGTGGCGAGGCCCGTGTTGTAAGTCCCATATGGACAAAATCAGCACACTCTCACAAGGACGCACAGATACACATACACACACACACACGCATACACACACACACGCATACACACACACACTCTCCTACTCGCAGACAGACAGAGAAGTCTGAGGAACAGCATGAGAAATTCGCAATTTGTTTTCCTCTCGTTTTCTCTTCATTTCTTTTTTTTTTTTTTTTTTTGTTGTTGTGTGTATTGTGACAACGCGACTGCAACAAGAACAGGACAGCAACTTGCTCCAATAACAACAGCAGCAGCAGCAGCAACAACAAAATTGAAGTAACTATAACATTACCAGAAAAAAGGTATATAGAGAATTAACTGTGTTTGTTATAAACTAACCCATGTAAGAAATGCAAATGTTTAAGAAAATTAACCTTAACTACGATTAACTAACTATAAAAAAAAAACTGTACACTAATGTTTAACAATTAACAGCAAGAACAACAACAACAATTGAAGAATGCACAAAAATCATGTAGGAAGTTATAACAAGTTATGTTTGTCCATATGCTCAGTTCGTTCCCAAAATGTTCCATAAATAGTCGAATTCGATTGTCAAAGGCAAAGTATTTTATATACATACCTTTAAATTTAAGTTTTTTATAAGTTTTGTACAATTGGAAAGGTAACTGATTGACGATATGATTGCTAATTTAACTGGAATACGAGTTTCATAAAAATGCTAGCTGCTTCTTTTCCTATAGCGAAATCCATTTCAAATTCCTTTTTCATATTCATTTTGAAGTTAAACTCCTATTCTATTCTCTTCATTGGCGTGTCCATTTCAATGAATAACATTACTCACCACTTTTGGCAACACTGCAAATTCAACTACCAGTAGGTAAATTTAACTAACAGTTTCACGACTGCATGTAAATAAATGATTAACACTTTAAATGACATTAACTAACGAAGTCCTTGTTATTGGACTATTAAATTAAATACTTACTGTGCGATCGATTTTTATTTCTTACAATCGATATTTGATTTGCTCCGATTTCTAATAAGCTTTCCAGAGAAGTGGGGCATCGATATCCGATAAGATAAGTACAATTTAAATATTCTTTTGCAAATGTTAGCTGCAATGTTAATTTACTAGCTCCAAACAAAGCCAGAATCATAATTAGTATATTTTTTTTCATTGCCAGAGAGAGAAAGAGGAGGGGAGATAGTTGAGTGGGTGGCTAAGCGTAAGCTTTCGAGTTGCAAATGATGCATGCAAATTAGTGCAAATAAACAGCGTACGCGCCTCGCACATTCGCCTTGCGGCAATTAGTTAGCACAAAGCTTTAGTTATTATGCCCAAGTGTGCGTGTTTCGAGTGCTTCTGCATGTGTGAATTCATGTACAACTGCGTATGTACGTATGCACGTGTGTGCATTCATATTTGCGTGCGTGTGTGTGTGTGTATGTGTGTGAACAGTAAATAATCACCATTTGGAATTCAAATTCAATTTCTGCGTGTCAGCTGCGCGCGCGTGCAACGCGTCTAATTGGCCACAGCTGACATAACTGGCCGCCGATCGACAACAGTTGCAACTCCCAAACACTTTGAGTTGCTTAAATTTCTCCATTTTTTAAATTGTTTTTCTACGTTTTAAAATTGCATTAGAAGTATTCTGTTAAGAGGTTTCGGTTTGATTTAGGTCTGACCTAAATCAGTTTACAGAATGTAAATATAATTGACAAAATAAGAAGTGAAAGCTGTTTAAGACACTTGAATAATAGTATGCTTGCATACGTGTAATAGAAGCTGTAGAAATTCTCACATTTATTGCAACAACTCAAACAGTAGCAGCTTCTTTTAATCGCATTTTTCGTTAGCATCATTTTCCGCAGTTCCTTCATAGCTGCCATTTTTATCTGAATTATTTAAGATTTCAGCAGCTTATCGCAATAAATCTGTTTTAGGAATCTCCCACTTAAGTTGGCTGCACATGCTTTCTAGTCATATAGCGTTCCGTTTTCCACTGTCCTTATAAATCGTTTATGAGTGTTGCGGCATGAGTTTTTAATGTTCGGCACGCCACAGCGCGACAAAGATAACTGTATGTTTGTTGTTGTTTAGTTCCTTTGTTTGCTGGGTGCGTTTGCGTTTTTAATGCACTTGCGACTTTCATAATTTATGCAAATTTGCAAATGTAGTGCAATTTATGCGCACAATTTACACCGGCAACCTGGTCGAGCGGGTCACGTGCCAACAGTCGCAACAACGACAACAACAATGGTAATTTTGACAACCAAATATTTACTATCCAAAAGCGCCAAAAAGTTTTCTTGTCTCGCTGTGCATTTGTCCTGGTTTTGTTTTGTTTTCGTTTTTGTTTCTGTCTCTGCTTCATAGCATTATTTCTCTTCCATTCGTTTATCTGCATTTCATTGAGGTAATAAAAATCAAATAATGTTGATAAGGCAACCAAAAATGTTTTCCAAATTGCAAAGAGCTCAGAATCCGCTTTAATACAAAAAATAAACAATCAAAACAAAAATCAACCGACCATGTTAAGCTTAACATTAAAAGGGAAATTTTAGCAGAGGCAAGCAAATGCATGAGGGACATTTTTTAAACGCTCTAACAGAAAACTGTTAAATGTTGCAGAGCGTCACTGTTGCCCATTTGAAAGAGCAGAAAATAGCCGTTTCTGTCCGGAAAGCAACTACATTAGTTTTTGTAAGCATTTTGCAGATTTTAAATATATTTTAAATAGTCAGATTTTCGGCTAATAGCAACTTTCCAATTTTCTTAGAAAACGAAATTTTTAAATAGCCAAATCAAACTATAGCAAAGCGCCAAAAATAAGTGTTCATCAAATCTAAACTAATATACGTATCTTCTTCAAAATGTTGTGATTGCTTAAGTTTTTTCATCAGAATTTAAATGCTTTGAATTTAATTATACTTTCCATATTTTTAGATATGTTTCAAATTTTTATTAACCTGGTAATAAACACAAAAATGGTGAAATTAAGTCTTTAATAGATTTTCGAACAATCAAGTAAAAAAAAAGGCTATTTCGCTTTTTACCCAGGTACGTTGCCAGGATGTCTTAGAACTACATATATACATATTGTTCATGGTGCCGTGTCAATCGCCAGCAATTTACAGTAATTGTTGGCATGTCCTTTGCTTGCACTCAGCTATCATCTGTTCTTTCGACGAGCTATCCTTAAAGATTCCCAAGCAGCTTTTAACGTGGCGCGCACTTTAATTAAATGAAAATGCAAGCGAGCAAAAAAAAGTGCACACAAAATGAAAAGCCATTAACCAATAACAAATTATTATTTTATGTTATTTATATACGATGGGCGGAAAGATGGGCAAGAAAGAACGAAAACGGAAACAAGAAAGCAGGAATTTACTCGGCAAGCCGAAAGTTGTAATACCCTTGCAGTGCCTTTAAATCAATTTATGACTGATCGGGATTAAAATCATATTTCGTCAGAATGGCCATTAAATTTATTAAACTATACGTTTGGTATATATGATAAATTTTGATTTTCATAAATACACATAGAAATTTATTCAAGAATATATCAGACAGTACAAACTAAACATGGATTTTGGTGCGATCTTCTCTCTGGCAGTTATGTATATGATTAAGTGATCCGATTTGGTCAATTCCGACATAGCTAAGTTTACCAAGTTTCATTGGGATAAAAACAGTCGCACATTTGATAACTTTATTGACTCAACTCACAATAAATATACATGTACAGCATAATTTGTACTGTCTGCCACGCCCCTTTTCATGCAATGCATATTTCATGACATAATTATAGGACCCGCTGCAAGGATATTTAAAGATTACTGCGCGTCAGTTTATGTGCATATATATGTGTACGTATGCATTTGTATGTTTGTATGTGTTAAAAAAAGTGGCAATGTCGAAAGTTTTTAAAGCGCTTTTAATGACGAGGCCAAGAGAGCAACTCGCAAGGCGTTTTATAGTTTTTGCTTCATGCCTTTTTCTCTGTTGCACTCTTGTCGCCTGGACACAGCCAGAGGCAACGGCGCGGTTGGGAGGTGTGTGTGTGGAGGAGATGGTGGGGGGAGGGGGGTTTGGTGGAGACGACGATACAAAGGACATTGAAACCGACCGCAAATCATAATTGTTGCGGTGGCAGTGAAAACAGCGACAAAAGGAGATGATGAAACGGGAGGGGCAACAGCAACAATAATACCAACTGTGGCCACACAAAAAGCACATTAGCCTGGCTATCTCGCCTTGGCTGTCTGACTGTCTGACTGCCTCAACCCCCACTCCCCCTCCGCCACTACACAGAGAGAAAATTATTTAATTATGCTTTTGATATTTGAATAAATCACCCAAAGGAACAACGAAAATTGCAAAAAAAGATATATACTAAATCAAGTAAACTCAAAATTCGTACGATAATTCGCAAAGTAAGTTTGGTCCCGGATTCGAAACGGATTTTCACAGCAAATACTGTAGCATAAATTTGTAGAATTTGAAATCCAAAACATTTTCCACGTATAAATTAAGTTCACGAGCTTCCAATTAAAGTCTGCTGTATGAAGAGTTCTTTTTTGTTAAGTTTTCAATTGTGTTTGTGCTTTAAATAATTGGAACAAGTTTGAATTCTACTTATATACAGTACGAACGAAAGATGTTTGAAGAAATTTAATAGAAATTCTTCAATTTACAAACTTTAGCAATCGTATTTGATATAAGATCGAGAGCCGTGACCTTTGTAACTTCACATGTTTCAAATGTGAATGAGATGCTTAACTTGTTTGCTCTGTGTACCACTACGTCTACCCCTACCATCCACCTCCCCATTGTCCAACTGCTTCTACTCATATTGTTGTTGTTATTATTATTATTTTTATTGTTTCATGCATTTTGCTGATTCCTCTGCTCCAGCTCCTACTGCTCCTGGGCCTTCCCTTTGGTCCTAGCTGCCTGTGCGACGCGACGCGATGCGATGCGATGCGTATCAGCGAGTTTGTTATAACTTTTGCCACGCAGCGCCTAAAAGTATGTTACAGCATTTATCTATTGCCCTGAGACGCAACTAGCCGCCGCGTGTCCTGTGCCGCGTGTCCTGTGTACTGTGTCCCATGTCCTGTGTGCTTGGCCAATACAAAAGCAATCATAAAGTTACTGCCAACATTTTCACGTCGCACTCCCCTCTCGTTAAATGGGCCTATCTATTCCACCTAGAGGAGGATGACTGGACCTGAAACTGGCGCTCAATAGAAACGACAAATTTATTGCTTGCTAATAGGAAAACAGCCCCAAAAATGGACAAAGGACCAACTTTGTTAGCCAAGCCGCCAAGCGGAAGCAAACAGTTTTTCGACATTTTTGTCGCTTTTGTTTTCTCCATTCCTCTCGCTCTCCATCTCCCCCATCTCTCTCAGTCGCACTCTTACTCCCTGTCTCTCTAACGCTCTCTGTCATCTTGGGACACAAAAAATATGTTTTCAACATAATTTCATTCATTATATTCGAATTTTCATTGTTGTTGCTGGCTTTGCCTCCTGGCCTGCTCATTTTCAGCGGACTCATTATCATGCCACGCCCCATTCCAAATCCCCCAACTGGTCCCACTTCTTCCCCGTCCCTCTTCCCCCGTCCTCCGTCATCCCGACTGCTACTGGTCAGAGCCACCACCTTGGGCAACATTTTTGGCTAATTTGAATTTAATTTCATTTGAAATGTTTTCGTTTGTTTGTTTGTCTGTTGACTTTGCCTGTTTGTCCATTTGATTCACATTGATTTGATTTGATTTGCGACAAGTGCGAATGATGGCCAAGTGTTTCGAGAGTATGTAGTATTTTAGTATTGAATATTTGAGTTTTGCGTTTGCGTTTCTTAATTGATCTTTGGACGAGCCCACGTTAATTGATTCCCAGCCCTCTATATTTACACGAAAATATACATTTCACATTAATAAAACTCCAACTTCAAACTACGCTCTGAGCGAAACAGTTTCCATCCAATTTGATGGAATATTTAATTCCTTGGTAAACAAGTTTTCAAAACATTTAAATAAAACGAACAATCAATATTTTTGTGCTGATAGCGGACAACGATTGATCGCTATAATATTTTGTGGCCAGAAATATCGCATTTAAAGCTAACTGCTATGTTGGAAATCAGCAAATAAGAACACAATTGAATTGGTTTCAGTTTTAAGTTAAATGCTAAAAATATTTCACTACTTTGTAATTAATTGTGTTGTTAGTTATTTAGTTAAATGCATTTATTAATCGAAGAGTTAAACAAGTAGAGCTTACATGATCCTATCGATGTGACTACCTTTAAAGTACTTAAAAGTACAGTTATTAGACGCCTGTATTTTCCGTAACTTTGGAGACAGTGGTAACTCTGCACACACATTTCAAAAATCATTAGAAAACTGAATAAATAAAAAGAAATCCATCAAAATAACATTTTCAAAGCATTTACATAGATATCACTAGACATTAAACATATTACGAAGAAATCAAGAAAATTTAATGAGAAAACATATTTAAACTCACAAGCACAAACATTTCTGGTCAAAGAGTGTAAAAATGTTGAATTATTTTTTACCAATGGGAAAAAATAAAACAAACAACAAACATCCATTATGAGGGAACCGAATGAGCGATGGAGAGAGCATAATTTTCGAATATTCTTACTGAGGTACAGTCACAACAAAACAATTGTGTTATGCATTATCTAACGGAAATGCATATAAATCGGGGGGTACAACACGTAATATACATTATAAAATTATATAATATTAACGAAAAAATAAAACAATTTTTTTTTAGAAAGTACCTTTAAAAATGCAAACTTTAAAACAAACAAAAGAGAATAGAAACAAAATATAAGAAGAAGATGATGAATGAGAAGAACAACTAACATTAATTTTAACAATAAATTTAATAGTAAAATTAAATTTAACTTTATTAATAAAGTGGTAAGCGGTATACACAGCAAATTGTTAACAAAACCTAGAAAAAATTGTTTAAAAAATACAAGAGAAATTATGGAAAACAACTAATAAACACACTGAAGTTAAGAAAAACAAGTAAAAGAACAACCAAACACGAATTGAACTAATTTGTAAGCAATGAGAGGCATAACAAAATGAATAAAAATGAAACCAAAAATTATATTTAAAAAAGACAAATTAAACATACTTAAATAAAACAAAAAACAAAGAGAACAACTAACTAAACATTATACGATTTACAAGGAAAAAACCAAAATTTAATTGTAAAAATCCCAACACACTTTTTTTGGCTCAACAATTGAAAAATTTTAATGGTCATTTGAACGAAATGAAAAAACAATCGCCGAGTTCTATGCAAGTCCCTTGCCCCCCGCCCCATGCCCCTTGCCCACGTCCACACCACTACAGATAAACACAAAGCATGCACCAATCCCCTCCCCCGCACCAACCTTGAACCTACCCTCATGCCCCATGCCCCATGCCCCATGCCCCAAAACCGAAACCGAAACCCATCCAAACACACATGAGTATTTTTGTGGCACCCAAAAACGTAAATGAATAACGTAAATTTGTTCGTAAAGCTGTTTGAGAATTTTCTAAAATGCAAATTGGCATCACAAACGTCTAAAATTAAACAAATGCAAAATTAAACAATGCCAAAACAAAGACAACAAAAAAAAAAACAACAACTTAGCAACTAGTGAGAATTTTTAATGCAAAATGAGGTTTAACACAACGCAACAAAAAGATTAAAAATAATGATTATTATAAAAATAATAATAAAAGAGAACACGATGGAAAACAGGAAACCGCAAAACCCAAACAGAACTAAAAGAAACAAAAACCAAAAAGACATCGATAAGAAAACCAACAACAACAACTACTTATTTATAACAATTAATGGAAAGTGAATGAAAACAAAAACAAAAACAGAAGCATAAAAAAAACATACAAAACAAAAAATGGCATACAAGAAAAAAAATTCAAATAGAAATTCTTTTCAAATATCAATAAAGCAAGAATAATACTAAAAAAAATAAAAATAATAATAAAAAAAAACAAACAACAAAGGACACATTTGTTTTAATTTTTAATTTATTATGCGCTTTATTTAAAATGTCACTAAGTCACAGCGGAAAAAAAACCAACAACAATTAGTTGACTAAAGGCCATTTTTTATAGTTGCATACATTTTACGTATATTCTCATAAGTACATAATTAATTAATTGATAACGAGCTGGGTGAGATATTTTTTTTCAATTTGTGAACTAGGCGCTGCAACGAGAGCGATTATATATGTATGTGTGAGTGTGTGTGTGTGTGTTAGTGTGTGTGTGTGAGTGTGTGTGCGAGTGTGTGTGTGTGTGCGAGTGTGTGTGATATTCGAGGCATGGGAGGTAGTTTGGAAAGCAGCGCAAGAAGCGCCTAGCCTAAGGCTTTGTCTTTTATAAGCAGAAGAATCAAAGTATTTGGTTTTGTGCAAATCGCAAACAGCAACTATCTTAAGAATCGCCACTGAGCTCCTCAGTATCATCCTCCGGCTCGGCACCACGTCCCTCGCGTATACGCTTCAATTTCCGCTTCAGCATCATAACGCCTACAATGGGGAAAGAGAACAAAAGTTGTGTTAACAAAAGAATTGCGAAATCTTCAATAACTTGAGGCTTACATTTAATGGCCTGATAGGTTTTGGCTGAAGCGGATTCCGTGGCTGGCAGCGGATTTGATGTGGCCTTCTCATGGGCGAGCTTCACTTCAATGTATGCCCTTTTAAGGGTCTTGTAGTGTCGATACTCACTAGTATCCTTCAACAAGATGCATCTGCAAAGTGAATCACATGAATAATAAGACGTATAAATGTAAATTTCAACTCACTTTGCCGCCGAACCCTCGCCGGAGCAGTCGGAAGGCGTTGTATGATAGATCTGATGATAGAAGTATTGCAATACTGGAGAATTCCAAATGGAGAGGCCATACCAGAGCCAAATAGCCACATTTAGTGTCAGCTTAAAGTTCTTTGCGAATAGCGTAGGTATAAAATAGTTAAAGGGTAGCTGATTGATAAACACCTGAACCCAAGCAGCTATACGCAGCCCCATAAATATCTGATAGATCACACGATTCCGATTGGAGTTCTGTAATGCCACCAGGGAAAGGCACTCGGCGAGTATGCTGTATAGACCCAGCGTCAGATTTAGGCCAACAAAATAGTTCTCATATCTGCAGTTAAAAAAAAAACAATTGATTACCTATGCATAATAATTTTTTATTGGACATACCTGTACACGTCAATGGCAACAAGGGCCAACAGGTAGAGTCCCTTCGAAGCAGCCTCCAGAAAGTCAGCCTCCTTAAAGTCAAGCATGGCCCCATGCAGATAGAACGTAATAATAAATATCGAATAAAACTGAAACTTCTCATATTGATGCGAGCGATAAAAGATAAGATTATCCGAGCTATGGAAGAGCGAGTATCGTCCCTGGTTCTTCATCAGATGCGGCAGTATCATAAACTCATTATAAAAGTGCAAAAACAGACAGCAGGCCGAATAAAAGGCAATATTCCAAATTAAACGAGCAAATTGCTTTCGTTTAAAATACTTGATATTCGACGTCTTCAGAAAGAACTGCAGGGATAATATAGATAAGCATCAATTAGTTAATGATCAAGCAATTTCCATGTGCAAACATGCATATATGTATCATAATAAATACATGGTATACAATACAATGGTATACAAATTTCTTTATGGTATTATTCAAAAATCTTGTAATCTTTATGTTTATATACTCTTGCAGTGAGAATTACTGTTTCATTAATTGGTGTGCAACGCATTAAGAGGGCGTGTCAGACCACATAAAGTATACATATTCTTGCAAGGGTATCTAATTGTCGGGCTTTCGAAGATAATCACTTGCTTTCTTGTCACTTGCTACAGTCGAACTGACAATCGGTCGCATTGTGCTTGTCTTATCGCTCGAGTGCCTTGTTGTTGCAACGGCGCCTTAGCAGCAGTTTACAACTGGCTGCCGACTATTTATAAATGGCAAATGAATTGAGCAGCAGCGCCAAACGCCTTGTGTCCGTCATACTGTCATATAGCCATATAGCCACATTTAAGTGCTCTCAAGTCTGCCTATTTTTTACCTGGAAGACACGTTGAAAGCCATAGAAGCCACAGGATAACGCCACAAATATCCAGAAGACCGCATTGATCAGGTAATACAAGTCGATATTCTGCACAAGTGCGTCGAAACGATCGTTCGTTATTAGATACTTAAGCGGCAAAAAGAAATTGCACACTTCCGACCAATAATCCGGCGGGCCGGCCTTCATATCCAGTATTGACATCTTGAGATTGAGGCTGCCCCTGCGCTTCGGGGAGCGCTTGTGGGTCGCTCGAGCTGAAACCACAAGCAAACCTCCAATTTTAAACGTTTGCCATGCACCGATTTCGTTGTCAAACTAAAATAGTGTGCGATTTATTTATAAATCGTTTATAAACAGTAACAATTTTGTTGTTTTTTGAAAGACCTTGCCACCTGGTCGAAAAAAGTTGTTTGTTATTTAAATGATGCCAGACTTCAAACTAATAATTTTCATAAAACTTTTTATCTATTGGAAAAAACTAAAAGTATTTAAAAATGGGCGCGGTAATGCATAGTTAAATGGTTGCTTACCGGAAAAAGCTACATTACCATTTTCAGATCAGGTTGTGAAAACAAATTCTTTATCATTGAACTTTCGCTTATTTCCAATTTAAATAGTATAATTAATGGTATACTCATTGAAAAATTAATCAATATTTAAAAAATGTTATATTTTATAAAAATTAAACATCGATATATCGATAGCTCTTAATTTGATTTTTGATGGACCTGCCAACTTGATTGTAACACGCGCATAATTTAAATTTGAATTTTAAAACTTTTGCAGTCAAGTTGTATTAAAATGTCACAATCAACTGTTGCCCGCATTATTAACTATCCGAATGAGCCGATGTCGTTTTTCAAACAAATAATTGAAGCCGTCAGCAAACAGTCAGCTGATGGTGTGATATACATGAATCTGGCCACCATTGATGAGGAATTCGGTGTGCTCAACCGCACAGTTTTATACCGAGGACTTAGCAATGATAATTGCATTATCTATATAACTCAACGTTTTACTCGGAACTTTAAGAATATTCAGGCGAATGCCAAGTGTGGAATCACTTTTTTTTGCCAAACGTTGAACTCCCCTCACAGGGTCTTAGTTCGGACATTTGGCAGGTGCGTCTGATTGGCGCCACGGCTGAGGAGCTGCCCGAGTCTGAATTGGACGATTGGTGGAACAAGGAACTGTTGCCGGCACAAATACGTGGTCACATCTTTCGCTGTGGACAGCCGGTGAACTATGAGGAAGTGGTGGAAAAGCATGACCGATTCCTTCACGATCATCTAGAGAGCAACAGACCATTGCAGCGTCCTGTCACTTAGTCTGTGATACTCCGTAATTAAAGGATATCTAATACAAATATTACATCTCTCCTTTACAGTACCGCCTTCAAGTTCAGGGCACAAAGATGGGATTTCCTCAAGGTGGGCAGCGGACAGATCGCAGATCGTGTGCAATATCGTCGCAAGGAAAATGGGGAGTGGCAATCGATGCATGTGTATACATAAATGTTTAATCATTTTTATTCAACTATTATTTGAAAAACAAAACAATCGTTTTCTACAAATATAAACAAAATTATAGTTACAGCAACTAAATGTAAAACTAACTTCATTTGTTTTCTTTTCAAGTACATACATATGTACATATTTCATATTTTGTTTTACCTTTAGCATACAATTAAAATAGTTAATAAATATTACACAAAACAGCAATAAAATTATTGGTCATAATAATACAGAATAAGATTAGATTACGGTATATGCATGTAGATAGAATAGTTCGCAGTTAGTTAAATTAAGATTATGATTAGGGTTAAGCTTAGGGGTTGAAGGTCTCTACTTCATGCTTTTTACATACATAGTACACGTTAGTTATGATTTTGTTTGATTGTTTTTCGTTTTTTTTTTACAAAATATCAAGATTACACCGCATTGACCGTCTCCCGAATCCAATCTGCATTGGAGGCAATCTTGTCGTACATGCGTGGACGCTCCACTCCAGTTGGTCCACAGGCAATACGCCACGATGACACCCCAATTAATGCCCATTGGTTTGTTCCCGGTATGAGACATTGTACGGGCGCTCCGGAGTATTCCTCCTGCTGAAATTACAAAAACAGCAACAAAACATCATTAACTACAAAAAACCAAGTACATAAGAAACCAAGTACATAAGCGTTAGATGCCCAGTACTCGATTTAATTACAGCAATTATTCAATAAGTAATATTAGTGAGTAATATAAAAATATAAATAAATATAAAACTTAAAATTGCAAATAAATTAAAAATTGTTGACCAATATGTTTAAATATTTTTTGAGGTTCACGTTCAAACGAGCGCACTAAACACAACACCCTGTTTATAGGTATTGTGACGTCACGTATCAACAGTGACTACTCGCGACATGCAGCGACGCGTCCACAGCAAGAAAAAAAATAAACAAAATAAAACGACAGGCATGAGTAACGCCATGCCTACAACAACAGCAAAGAGATACTCTCCCGCTCTCAGGGTAGCACGAGCGCACTCACTCACACACACACACACTCTCACAATAGGCAATTTCTATGAACATCCCTGGCGCCGACTACCTAGAAAAGGAGCGAGAGAGAGAGAGTGGACAGTTAGTTAAAGAGGACAGCTGCAGCCTGCAGGCTGCAGGCAGGCGCACACAGATCGGAAATCAACTGTTTTAAACTCTCTTTTAGACGCTTTCACGCTCTCATTTCTTATCTCTGCATAGCATAAAAGTGACAGCGCGCGACAACTGCAGATCATTTGAGTGTCAACGAGCAAACGAAGTACAACAAGAGAGATAAAGGTGAATTGTGGCATTCATTGAGAAAAAAAAAACAATAAACGGTTATTCATAAACGAATTTCAAGATGTTGGATATTAAGAGCTGCCTAAAGATCAGTTACCAGGGCGAGGTGGGTTTCATAATTTGTGAGACGGGCAGCAGCTACGAACAGATCATTGCCCAAGGTAAGTGAATAGTTTTCATTATGAAATATCTAGAAACATCAACATTTTTGTTTGCAGCCTGTGCCCGCTTCAGCGTTTCAAAATCTCAACGCGCCGGCTTGGTGCTGACCAATGGCCAGGGATATGTGTTCGAACAGCAGCTGTTGGAATATTTCCTGCTACTCTTTCCCTGCCCTGAGCTGATCTTCTATCTGCGCATGGATTGGCAAAAGCTGCGACGCGCTTTAATTGCGCCCAGCGTCAAGCGTCAACGGATAACTGATGAAATCACCGATGCCAGCGATGAAATTGACTATGTGGCGGTGCCTGTGCATCGACAGAATTGTTTTCTAGGCGCACTGCCCAGCAGTACCACAACATCCAGTGCCGCTGCGTCACTTCGTCGCCAGAACTGCTTATTGCCACAACATCAACCACAGCAACAACAACTTCCGTCGAGAGCCTTGCGCCAATTCACCGTCGTTCCTGCAGCACGTTCCCATTCGGAATCCAAACGAATGCGTCTCCAACTATGCAACAAATCACGACGCGCTGTTCCAAATGTGCCACCGCATGTGGCACTCTTGGCAGCGTCAACAGCTCCCCGCACCATTCGCATCTAATGTTCAACAACATAGGCGAACTTGTACATAAAGCATTAAGGTTGAACCATAATTCCTTAAGATTCCTATTATTCCTATTACTTCAATAACACTCGTATACTCATGTGAATCTATCACAAATAAAACAATAAATTTTACTCAAAATCGGCAGATTTTTTTAGATTTTCGGATGGTTTTGATTGTATGTGAGACCAATATATTTTTTGTTGTTTTCTTTTAGGTTTAGATTTTACTTATTGAGGTAAAATCGAAACATGCTATTTAGCAATTAATTATTTTAGTTCCATCTTAGGCTAGAGAACAACCTGACAGCAATGTGAAAAAATTAATTTTCCCGTTTTTGTTGCAGAATTCAAACTGAGGTTAAATAATGACAAAATAAACATTTCGTAAGAAAATCGGTTAAGATTTGAGAGAGTTATGACAGTTTAAAGAATTGAAAGAGTATCAAGTGAAAAAGTATGGAAAATTTGAATTTTAAAATTTATTTTTATGCAGATCAAAATAGAGGCCAAATAATGATAAAATTCACATCCAAGGAAATGGGCTAATGTGTGACCGTTTAAAGTATTAAGCGAAAAAATATGGGAAAAATGGATATTGACGGAAAAAAATTCCAAATTAGAACGGAAATGGTAATAAATAAAAAATACCACAAGAACATCGTTTAAGATTTGACAAAGGTATGAAAGTTTAAAAAAGTATCAAGTGGAAAAGTATTAAAATAATTGAGAGTAATATGAAAAAAAATGAATTTTCCAACTTTGATGCTAAAAATTATTAAAAGTGGATGCATGGATGTAACTCACCGTGCAGTCGTACTTCTGGTAGGTAGCCTCCATGCACATGGAGTTCACCGTCGTAATGGAGACGTTCTCGCAGGGAGCCATGTCGCCGATTTTGAGCTGGACGCGTTGCAGATGATCGCGTTGTCGGGACCAGCCGAGCGTGTTGCAGTTTGTCCAGATTTCTTCGGGTGCAGTGGGTGCTTTGGTGGTTTTGCCTGCCTGCGACGAGGAGGAGGAAGTGGAGGAGGATGAACCGCTATAATAATTGACCTGCGGCGCTTTGTCGGGCAGGGGATAGTTGTTCAATTGGGATTGTTGGTCCGGCGACTCAGGTGCCTGCTGCAATGCCTCCGCGTGTGGCATATGGGAGGCAGCTGCCTCGGCAAGTAGGTAATCATAGGCAGCGTTCTCCTGCTGCTCCTCGGCGCTATCGCCGTTATCACCCGAACCCTCCGGATGCTCCTGCTGCGAGGGAATGAGGAAGAACTGTTGCGTCTCCTGCGCCAGACGACGCTGGACAGACGTCGTGGCAGATGGAGCTTCGAGGCGCTCCGCCACAGGCACATAGGCACGCCGTGACATGGGCGGATGCTGTTGCTGGCGCTGCAGTGCATCCGGCAGGCATATGGGACGCACATGATCCGAGTAGCTAACTGGCGTCTCCAGACGCACCAGCGCAGCCGTTGAACCCTCGACTGGACTTTTGATCATGCCAATGATGCGACGCCTTTGAGTCCACGGTGCCTTTGCGGACAAACGCACTGCACCCACTATGGCCATCCAGGTGGCTCTGGGCTGACCTTGGAAACAGCTTTCCGTGGTCAGCACCCAATCCGGTGATATCAACGTACCATCGCACACATGTATATCCTCGCGAAACAGGGCCACCAGCCAGGGCCAATCCCCAGGAGCGGACATCTTGGGCAGCGAGAGATGTTGCTTGGCATTTGGCAGTGCCGATTGCACTCCGCATCGCAGATCCCCGCAGCCCACATACAGCACCTGCCTCTTTGGACAGTGCGTACGTATGAAACTGATCTCTGGGGCATGTGGATCCAAAACGCGCACATAATCCGACAACTGTTCCGTATCATTTTGCACATCAAAGATTTCCACAGATCTATCAGGGATTGATCGATACAAATTACGCTTTGCGAACGAATTGATGAGCAAGAAATGCACTTACTCATAGCCCAGAGATTTGCACAGTGATTCGGAAACGGTCTGACGCACCACCAGCTTGACATCGCCTTCCAGGCCTTCGGCACACAGTTTGCCCACGACGCCCTTCTCGGAGAAAACTGCATAGCCGGCGGCATGGAAACGCGGCAAATATGGAACCAGTGGCTCCGGCTGCAGCAGATCGGCGGCCAAGGGAGCAATCGACACTGCGGGAGAGGGGGAACATAAATGTGCTGATTTGATTAGATGATTAATGATTGGAATGATTGAATTTTTTTATTTGCAATCGCAAGTCTGGTGGGAAATGATTTGATGGATGGATTTGTACTCACAGCAATCCTTCTCGTCGGCGCCATCCGGGCAATCGGCTTTGCCATCGCAGCGAGCCTTACGCGGGACACAGGCGCGACCACGTCCACAGTACAAGGCATTGGGGGCACAGAAGGCGCAACTGCGCTCATCGGATAGATCCGGGCAATCGGCATAGCCATCGCAGAGTCGTGGACTCTGCACATTGCTCTGCATGTCGCCCACACAGTGTGGCTTCTGATGACACGACTGTGTGCCCGTGGACTCCGGGAAGCGTTCGCAGTCAAAGTACTGACGGAAGCGAGCAGGCAATCGACCACCACAGCCGGCCATGAAGGCTTCACAATACTCCCGACAGATGGCTCCCGCCGTCGGCTCCTCGCTGATACCGTGCGTCTCACAGGGCGGCTGGAGTAGACGGCAGACAAAGTCGTAGGCTTCCCGGAAGCATTCGCCGTCGACCAGTTCGCGGAATACAATGACATCGTCGGCCACCTGGTCGTAGCTCGCATGTCCTAGCAGATTTGGATATGTGGTCACATTGTAGCCAACACTGCGACAGTAGGACAGCTGCAAGGATTCACAGCGACGTGGCAATGGGCGTGGTGTGGTGCTCGCCGGCTCTGTGGTCTCATCATTGCCGCCCAACGGTGAGCTGGACATGATGGGCTCCTCAATCAAGCCGGTGGTTTCCTTTATGCTAACACTGGCCACGTCCACTGTCATGTTGGCAAAGTGACGACTCTGTGCATCGCTGAGCTCCTCGTGAAACAGCGCTAGGAGTTCCCCGCTGCTGACCAGACCCGCATATGGATCAAATATCATATTGAAATGCACAACAATGTTATTATTCTCCTCGCTGCTGTGTATAAGTTGACATAAATGTAAGATAATCTTCTCGAGATACACGAATGACATATGCATACCCATCCAGAGCCAAGATCTCGCTGCCCTCGTACGCTTCTCGCAGGTCGGAGCGTCGTAGTGCGAGATTGATGCGCTCCCTGTAGTCACGGGCCTTGTGCTGGAATCGCAGTGAATTTTGATTCGCCAGCTCCATGCTCCACTTGTCGTTAAGCACCATGAACTTGCCGCGGAACACGCGATCCGGTAGCGGTTCGGGTCGAAAGTATGTATCTAAGCAAAACCAAATTTAAACAATTTTAAAGAACAGAATAAAGAACAAGATTCATCACTAAATATGAGGAATCACAGACGAGGGAATAATCGTCTGGCAATATAAACAGGAAAAATGGCAACTTTCTAGACCGGTTAGATCAATTTCGATAGCTCCATCGATTCCTACTTAAACAGAGTGAAAGTGAATAAGGCAAAAACTTTACGAACTTCAGAGAATGGTGTTTTTTGGGTCTTTAAAGTAAACTTTTGTAATACACTTTTTGTCAGTAGAATAGCTAATATGTTAATATAAAAACTATAAGGGTCAAATAATAATAATAATAAGTATCTTAGATCAATATGTAATATGTTGAGTTGAATATCTTTGGCACAACATTGCATATAAGACATTTTTGGGATTGCACTTTTTATTGCTACTAAACCTTGGCCTAGTTAAATAGTTTTCTCTATATATGTATGTATTTTATATTGTTTAATATTAGTACTTACAGCCCACATAGACAAAGGCGCCGGCAACCAGCAGGGCAATCAGGAAACCGGCTATCACAGCGCAACCACATTTCTGGCTATCGCCCAACTTGCGTCGGGTGAAGCGTATATCCGAGTCGGTAGAGAGCACGGATTCGGATTTGCGACGCAGTCCTTGATGTGCATGGTTATGACTGTGACTGTGCATGTGCAGGTGGTGCTGTTGTTGTTGCTGCTGCTGTTGTTGTGCTTGATGGTGGTGCTGTTCTCGATGCTGTACCAAATCCGCTCCAGCTACAGCTGTGGCAGTCGCAGCCACGCCTCCTCCGGCATTGGTGTGTGTGTGATGGGGCTTGTGGTGTCGCGTACAACGGGTATTGTGGAAAACCTTGGGTGGCTGAGACACTGTTGACGCTGAAAGTGCTCCATTACCGTTTGGATTGCTTTGGACGAGACCCTGTACATACAACAAAACAAAAACGAAAAACGAAAAAGAAAACAAGTTAATAATTAGTGACAAAGCCGAATCGGATTTTATTTTAGCCACAGTTCGCTGGTCATTGACCACAAAAGCGCCTTAAAATTAGACGCTTTGATTTTGCGCCAAATCATGCCGTTAAATCAGCCATCGAAACGAACGCTCCATCACGCTGAAGTGCCTTGGTAATGCACTTGAAAATGTTTTTAATTTGTTTTTTGTTTTTGGTTTTTTATGCCGCTCTTGTTTTTGCTGCTGTGCATGCAAATGCAACAGAGTTTGCATGCAACGTGATGACCACAACATATAACTAAAACCAAGGAAGCGCGCTTTTAATTGCATTTTACTCTGAATTAATTACGGAACCAAATTAACTGCTTAAATGTATACATATACATATTAAAAAAAAACTTTTCTTTTCGCTAAACGATAAACGATCTGGCAGCGCTGTGCATTGATGTTAAAGGATCAACAGTCCCGTCAGCAATGAATTGTTAAGTTTATTTCGCAGACACAGGGTGTTTCAATATGTATGTTGAATATAGAAAGCGGAATGATTAAATAGTATTCAATAAGCGATAACTGACACTGAATGGCAGCGTTGAACTTTGAGGTTAAAGGATCATCAGGCTGGCAGTCTCTAAATTTACATGCAAAGTTGGCTGCGCCACAATTGGCTCACAATGTTAAGTAACGGACAAGATGGAAATTCATGCGGTCGGTTTAATGTTGCAATTACGAAAGCCACACACACAAAGAACGTACATATACATATATATTTATGTACATACATACATATGCACATAAACACACTTTAGAAAATTAATTAAAGCGCATGTAAGGTAAACTGAAAGAACAACTGCCAAGACGGGTGGGGAGGGGAGGGTCGGGCCGTTGGCGGTAAACAGGTCGCATCGCGGCCTACTTTTCTCTTCGTGATGCTGCTGCCGCCTGACGTTGCAAAGCGTCAACATATGAGCATATGTACATACATATGTATGCATGTGTATGGACATACATACATAAATACATATAACAATAATAAAATAAATGAGCAGCAAAAAGCACAAAATGTAATTAAACATTGCGAGTAAAGAGAGCGCGCGAGCGCGTAAATGGTTTCCTCATTTCATAATCAACATCTGCGTTTATTGACCATGTCGCAGATCGGCAGTAGCTAGTAGCTACAAAATCTCACACTTACGCACACACATAGAGACATGTGTCAGTTTTGGGTTAAATTATGAACTCCATTTGCATTTGGCTATTGCAGCATTTTACTCACTCGCGCTGAGCTTTTGAGTGTTTGTCTGTTTACCCGAGAGAGTCAGTTGTCAGTCGGGCAAAAGTCACTCGGCCGAATAACGGAGCACACAGAGTACGCACGTGCAAACATTTCTTTTTGTTTCGTTTCATTTCTAGCTGTTTTTGTATTACCTAATATGTATACTACACGCATTTCCTTCTTTCATCTTTCCATCTTCTTTAATAATTGCACATCATTGCACAAACAACGTGTGTGTATTTTATTACGTTTTTACGTTTGCAACTCATTATTGTTGTTACCTTCCAATTGGGTTTGCCTCCATTTGTTTGCATGTCTTTGCTTTTGTCTTTGCTGCCATTGCGATTGCTGCAATTGTTATTGTTGTTCTTTTTGTCAACTGCCGCTGTTGTTGTTATGCCCGATGTTACTGTTGTTGCCGTCGAATTGCCGCCGCCAGCATTGTTATCCGCATCGCGCGTTGATTTTTTGATCTAAAAAAATGAAAAGAAATACTTTTATAAAAATGAACAGAAAACAAATATAAGTAAAATAAATTTAAATTAAGTTTTTAAAAATCTTGATGGACAAATAAAATGTAATGTTATTTTTTATTTAAAAAAATCATGTAATATTTTTCTTTCTACAAAATATTTCTAAACAAATACATATTTAAATTTTACACACACGGTAATTGGTATAACATGCGCCGGACAGGTGCTAATTGTGGCGTGGTCACAAAATTTACCACGCAGCGAGCTCAAATAACTGCTCCAGTTAAGTTGTTGTTACCCAAATAAAGTTGAAAATTAAAACTGTGCAAAACAAAAAAAAAACAACATAAGCAGCAGCAATAACAGCCCATAAATGAAGCCAATGTCAAGCGATCAGCGCCCCAAGCTGAAGTCGACGTCGACGTCAGCGCCAAAAGAAAGTTGCGCCAGCGTTTCCCTTGCTCATCTTCATATTTACATACACAATCACACACACACATTAATATATATATATACAACACATAACACACATATGCACATACATACGGCATTTTGGTAACGTTGGCGTCGCTGCCTCTGCGCTGCCACTGTTAATATGAACTTTTATTTTCGATTCGGCAACTTTTACTTTGCCTTGTTATGTTGCTATCAACATTTTGTATCAACAATGCGACGGTGACAACAACAACGACTTGTGCTACGTTTCGTTTTCGCTTTTCTTTCACATGACTAATTAGGAAAATTCATTAAAATCCATCTCCATAAACACACACACACACACATACACACACACACGCTAGCGCCGCGGCACGGCGGCCTGTAAACATGTTTGGGCGCAACATATTGCCAACGACACACTGTGGGGACTTCCGCTCAACTTGGTAGCAGCAATTGCAAATGCATAGTTCAACAAAATGATGACTAATAATTTGAATTTGAAATTCCGAAAATGTATGTATGCATCTGCATTTTAATTTGTCGTACGTGGGAATATATTTAATGCCGCCCACTGTGCAGTGCTTGCAATGTTGCCGTAACGTGTTTGGGGGACAACAAAAACCACAGCAGCAACAACAACAACAACATAAACAAAACACTTTCTTTTGCTGGCGACGTTGCCGTATTTTTTATTTTTACTTCGCCTTGGCTTTGAATTTTTGACTGCAATTGGCACAAAAAATTCGCTTTCGCTGCGGTAGCAGCACTAACAATAACAAGACGACAAATGCAACAACAACAACAACAGCAACAATAACAACATCATCTGCTGCACATGGCAAACAAACAATTCAAAATGCGCCTCTTCCAATGACACTTGTCAATGGTAAAACGAGTTCGTGGCCTAAGTCTTTTGAACTCTGACGTTCACGCTGCACTTTCACAGTTATACTTGTACTACTTATTCCTCCTTTTGCCCTCACCTCCTGTTGCTTACGCGTCGCTGCAGCAGCTGTCTGACCTCTATGGCACAAACGAAAGTCGCAATTGCATTGGAGAAATTCACAAAAGGCCACAATTTTCAAATACATATTTCCAACCGATGCTACACTGAAACAGTTGGATGCTCTTGAAAGGAATTCACCATAAAATATTATAGTTATAAAGCAAATTGACCAAGTTCATAAAAAGTTGCATAACATTAAAATTTTGCATAGTTCTCGTAATTTTTAGACATCATCTCTCATTTTCTCTACTCTGCCATCGTATTTCAGATTTTAACCAACTTTAAAAGCAGTCAAACTTCTCTATACGTACAGACCATGCATTAATTTAAGAATAAAGCTTTGCTGTCTATAGCAAGAAGAGTTTAAATTATTGATCAGTTCTGGCTAATGAAGTGATTTGTTGTATATGATAAAAATATATTAAATGTCAATTTTTATTTTTAATACGTTATCTGCATTAATAGAAAACTATAAATTGATAACGATAGAAGCAAATTTATTTGAAGATTCTGAATACAGATATTTTGTTGAAAAGAAAAGTAGTACAATAATAAAAAGAATACATTTCAAATTTGCACAATAGTAAAACCATAGTTAAACCATTTATTAATTATAATTAACTGAGAAATTTAGCTTAGAAAGTAATGAATTAAAAATAAAAAATCATAGATACTCTGTGTATTCAAAAGACTAAAGAAATCATAAGACTGAAGAGATCAAACAAAACCAAGATTTTGCAGAAACTTCTATGTTAGAGTATTATTCGGAAACCGTTAGAGGCGGCAACAGCAGCCACGTGGCAGCTGTGACTTGGACTCAACGAGTCGCGAGATTGGAGACTCGGGACTGTGACAGTGACAGCGACAGCTTTTCACTAATTTCCCTTTAAGCAAACAGCTGCTGGCAACGTCGCGTCGCTTGGAGCAGCAGCTGCCATTCAATCGTGACGAATTAATAACGGCCACAAAATGTTGCCAGCAACAAAGGCGACCTCAACGGCGAAAGCTTTAAAGTTGAAACACTGCCTTCTGTCGGTGTTGCTGCACTTCAAGAGTGACACGCCCCCATGACGTGCGTTGCGGCCAAAATTGACGCCTGCCGCAAGATGGCGCCTTCGTATTTTTGTAACCAGCCTAAAACGACGTGACAGAGGCATCAACAAAATCACAAACTGATTTTTCCAAGCGCTGACAATTGTTGTTGTGATTTTTGTTGTGTATTTTGGGTGTGTAAAGAGCAGAAACTAGCGAGTTGAGTCATGCCAAGCTTAAGTTAAATGGGCCTGGCCATGTTACACCTACATGAACACATATGAGCGTGTGTGTGTGTGTGTCAATAATCAGAATGCAGCACAACAAGCTGCTCATCTATAAATCACAGCACATTTGACTTCATTTAAACTACATACGTATATGTTTGGTTTTATTGTTTAATGCAGCTATAATTTATTTTATGAAAAGAAATGAAAATATTTTTAAAATCTGCGTTAAAAGTTTAATTATAATTGTATCTCCTTAGAAGATAAATTCATTAAAATTGTGTGATCTGTAAGACTAGTGGGCCACATAAGCTGGGAGCCACTGTACATATATATCTATATATATATAATGCTTTGTCCTGACTTACTGACTATCTGCAACCTATTTTAAACAATAAAAAAAATAATTTAAATTGCATTAAATGCAAGTTCGTTAAGCAAGCATTGAAAACGTGGGTCTACGTCCAAGCAAAGCGAGAACGCAAAAGCGGGCCCTCTAGTATATATACATATACACAAGCCCAGTGTTTTGACCTCGTCTGGTGCGGCGCCTTTAACTCGTGGACGCTTTTGTTTTGCATTCAAATGAAGTAGAAAGTTCTGCTTACAACAACACAATTCACAAGCAAAAGGTGAACAATCGGCATGGAGTTTAAAAAATTATTCGAATACCAATACAAATAATTGAAATGCTGCCGAGCGCTTTCTTGGCATTTATCTATATCTCTCTTTCTACCTCTCCGCGTCTTTTTGTCTGTTCCATCCGAACAAATCGGCCGAAATGTCTTTTATCTGAAAATGTAAATTATTTATTCAGAATGCGACTGGAAACGCTGGGAATAAATGAGTTTGTAGGTGGCTTCTCATTTGTATGGATAACCAGTGTCTAAAATATCTCTTAAGCAACTTATATGTAGAAATAAGACCAGTGTATAGAGGTCATTGAATTTGTGTGTGAAGCTCAAGTCTTCTTATTAAATAATGTAAGTATGCAGCAATCAAACTGTTAGTCGTTATCGATACAACTTATCGATATCAGAACTCATTTTATACAATTACACACACACAGTCTACAAATGAATACCTCACATTTGGGGTGATGCCAAGGACGCCTCAAAATTGCTTTAATTGATTGATCTTGTTGCCTTAAAACATGAATATTAATTTCCGCTGCCAAATTTGCATCGTTTGTCTATTCAAATTTCATTAGATTTTGCAAATAACACATTTGAACAAATAAGGCGGTTGCAGCAGGAAAAGCTAATAAAGAGAACAGTATTATAAAAGTAACAACATAAAGCAACAAAAATTTGTTGGTCAGCAACGCCAACGCAATGCGTCGCGTCGCTGCTGATGTCGCTGCCGTTGGCGCAGTTCAAGGCTATACGAATTGCAAGCAGATCGGCTGCGCGTAAAATTTACAGCGTAGCAGCAAACCGAAAAGAAATATGGCAAATTTCGAAAAAAAAGAGGTAAAAGTAATTTGGCTATAGGGTGGCCAAAAAAATAATAATAAAGCGCTGCAAATTGGAAAGTAAAGGGCACACACTATTTATATACATAGGTGCATATTCACAATCGAAAGGAAGCTCAATTTAAAAGACATTCTCAAACATTCGTTTGTATGTACATACATACATACATATGTACAATAAATCGCATCTGTCGGCAGTGCCTCGGCGTCTCTGCTTATAGCTGACAACAACAACATAAGCGATGATGATGAACAAACACAAGCAAAGCCAATGAATTGTGCTACTTTCTTTGCCAGCAGCCGCCGCAGTTACTGCGCTGTCGACATCTGCGCTAAGAGCTTAGATTTGCGCAGCATTGTTGTTGGATTGTTGTAGGCTGCCCGTCATTGTTGTTGTTGTTGTGTTATTGTCTACTTTTTGCTTCTAATTTATTTCAATGACATTTTCAAAATAAGAAAAAATGCAAGACACCAGAAACACAGACGTAAACTGCCGCCGCGTGTTGTTCTCTCGTCAACAGGCAGAGAAAGTTCATGCATCTAAATTAATGTTTGTATGTGTACATATATACATATGTATATGTGTATAAATGAATGTATGTGCATGGCGCTGCCATTAGTGATCATTTACCGGGCACCGATATTGATATTGATGCTGGTAGCCGTAATGAAAGGTCACTCAAGTTGCCACTCAACTTTTGCACTCAAAATATCAATTGCGCTCAAAACAGAAAAGCACAATCAAATTAAAACGGAGCATGGCTTAGAAAAATATAAAATTTATACAAAAGTAGACAACACTGACTTATTATTATTGTTTATTTTTCAGGTTTCTGTTGCTGCTTTTATACATAGTTGTTATTGTTGTCTGTTGTGTGGCATTTGGCAAATGGCAACAACATTTTATTATTGTTGTTGCCGCTGCTGAACCTGTTGCAGCACATGACTGCTTAACTGTGAGTGAAAAACGCATTGGTATGGAGGCTACAACAACAAATCATACTATGTCTAATAACTTAGTATTGAGAAAACTGGATACGTAGCTTTTTTGAGTATCGTTGTTTACCTCCCCCTTTGTCGCAAAAGGAATTTCTCTGTGCAAATACGTCACACTATCGTCGATTTGAATGCAAGTTATTGTCGATATCTAAAGGGTCTAATAAATTTTGAAGGAGTGCTCGATTAAATACCTTGTAGTCTTATCGAGAAATATCCGTTGATTTGCATGCTAGTTATTATCAATATCTTAAAGGGTCTAGTATATTTTGAAGGAGTGCTCGATTAAATACCTTGTAGTCTTATCGAGAAATATCCGATTGAGTGGTAGGTGGGGGTGGTGGATGGCGTCAGCTTGGCCGCTAGCAACTCTTTCGGTGATTGTGCAAAACTTCAAAAAAAAAAAAAAATAATAATGGCAAAACCGAGATAAGCATAGCTTTAAGTCGCCACAGACAAACCGACAACTGAAAGTTGTTGCGTTTTTTTCTAAGCCAAACGAGTTTGTTATTGTTGTTTTTGCTGTCGCCGCAATCACTTTTGGCCGTGCGCGACTTTAGAGTCTAGACTAGACCTATTGGAATGTTCATGCCACACACATACAGAAACATAAAACATAAGACATGTACATATGTATCCATTTCTGTGTGTATGCTAACACTAATAGGTATCGCTGCAGCTTAAATTACAACGGACGATCAACAACTGCAACAATTGCTCAATAGTACACAACGAAATTATTACACGCCCTGCAATAACAACAGCAATTGCAACAAATAACAACAACTGTCAAGCAACAGCAAAAGGAATCCGTAAGAAACCCAAACACGACTATAAAAGACCTATTAATTATTTTGATTAAAAATTTAAAACCAATAAAAAAAATACATATTACCAAAATTAAAATAAATTATTTTCATATACAAATAAATTTATTTTCATATAAACAACATTACAAAAATAAAACATTATCATTTCAACAAGTTCTAAAAATTTTAAATTGAAATGCAAAGATTTCTTTTAAATTGTCCACTAACAAGTGCTTTTCATGTATTTGATATACAAGAAATTTTAATAATTATACCTGGCATTATATATTTAGAATCACTAAAGAAATTGACTTCTTTGCAAAACGGTATCTCGAATGGCTGTATGCTTTACATCCGTTACGTACATTTTAAATTTAACAAACTTAATATACCCTTTGTACTTCGGGAGAACACGGTCTTAAAAATTTGGTCAGTGAAAACCTTGGTTTAGTTGCTGCTCTCTGCATTGTTGTTGTTTTTAACGGCGACATATTTTATCTTGGAAAAATTCTCACCGATAGCAAAACAAAAGCCAAAAGTCTCCAACGTTTCATTTCACAAACAAATTTAGACAAACAGACTTACACACAATTCATTCATACATACTAACATACACGTATGTATGAACATTCCATGCATGGCACAAAGGCAAAGTCAGATTTTGCATGAAAACAGTTGCAAATTAAAATAACAACAAACAAGAGATAAAGACAACACGCACTCGGCAAAACTTTTGATTTCTTTTGATATAAAACAGCAGGGCAGCAACAATAGTAAATACCAACAACAATAGAAGAAGCGGCTAGAAATTTAACGGCCATGCGCCCAAAGCTAACAACAACAACCACAACAACAGCAGCAGCAACGCATAACAAAGTTGCCAGCAGAAGTAAGTTACTAAGGCGAATTGAAACGGGGCGAATTGTAACGGGGCGAACTTTCACTAGATTGTGGATGCTGGTGTTGACTGTCCATCGGATTTTTTTGCTGCTTTCTGCGGAGTGTGTGACAGTAGTCAATATTTAAATTTCCATAAGTTGTTCGCAGCAACAGCTCAAATATACTCGATATACATACAATTGCAGTGCCGTTAAATTTTAAGCAAATCAATATGATATCGATAAGCCATTTAAAAGCAATCTGATTGCGTAATCAAACAGCAAAAAGTTATTTCTGTTGCTGTTTTCTGTGGATCATTTTAGCGCTTTTACTTTTGTTTCATTAATTATCGTCACAAACAATTTCCAATTATGTTAAATGACAACAGTGATTGGAAAACCGTTTAACTTGAACAAACATTCCAAAGTTGGCAGCGTCTTGTCTTTGTCGTCACATTCGTTTCAAATTAGTTACTGCATAACAGCAGCAACAAATTACAAAAGGGGAACCCACTAACAGACTGGTAAATGCATCAAGACTTGACTGTCTTTTTCCTATATATCAAGATATAGACCCTCAACAAACGAGATCATAATCAGTTAACTAATACCCAATGGATATTGTTCACGAGCAACCATAAAAGGTTTACTTTAACATTATAAATTAAGACTAAGGCAATATGGTTGTCGTAAGAAAATAGTAACATTTTGTGTTTATGAGTTACTCTGAAATATTAAAAATATCCAACAAAATCTTTTTCGTCGTACAACTTAATTAGAGACTAGACAAGACAATTATTTAGTTTTTTAATTGTTTTTGTCTGGGCTTTCTCCGTTGTGAATTTGTGTTAGTTGCAGATATTTCAACTTTTTACTAATAATTTTTACCTATGTGTATATATTTTATTTTTAAAGTTTAGATTACGTAAATTTCCTGCGTTCCTTTTGATCAACCTTATTTTAAAGCCTTTTCATGCTGTTCGTATTTATAAACAAAATTCAATTCAATTCAATTTATTGGCTCACTTATAATTAATATAACAATATTTTGTCAGTTTAATATTAAGGTATTAAGAGTTTAGGCTAGTTTATTAATTATTTTCTCCTTAGATATTAATATTAATAATTAAAATATTTCGAACATAATGGCACTTATACTTGGAGATAAAATTTTAGTCAAAAAACCCCTAATTCAACTTAATATAAGACTAGTAAATACAAATAAAATTAAAGGTGGCTAGACCAGATCATAAATCAAAATATTTGTGACATTTTAATGATCGATCCGATCATCCAGAGCATACTTTGTCGTAGAACCGAATTAGCCAGGTTAACTGCAGTCCGATTTCCTCGTACTCACCTGGCTATTACTGCAGTAGTAAATGTCCGACATCCTGGAGCTGTGTTGTCTTTAATGCTTGTCGTTCTGATGATGCAGGTGGTGACGTCTTTTTTTTCATGAAGTGAACATGACCGCGTTTTTCGCGACGCAGGTGAAACAAGAAGAATTAGAAGAAGAAGCAGAGCACGGTGCTTTAGGGCAGCGCATTCAACCAGTTTTTCAATGGTCACTTTAAAAAGTGTCACACGAGTGGAAAATGTAACTAATATTGTGATACTGATAGCGATACTGTTTAGGCCGCCTTGCGCAATAGTTTTCAAGCCTTTTTCAGATCAGATTTTCCGCATGTTTATTTTTTTGCCAACAAATAACAGATAACAAAACAAAAACAAATACAAAAACAAAGCACAAACACACACACACACAGTCAAAGAACAGCGTGCTGCACTTCACGCTCCGTCTTGCAGAACACTCTTTCGCCTTTTTTCCTCCCAAACGAGAGCACACGGCGCACGCGCACCTTTTCCAAAATGAAAAACAATGAAAAACAAAAAATAACAAAGAAATACGTTCCCTCGCGAAATTGAACAACGTAAGATGCCGAATGCAAAATATGATTACGATTGTCGCGCGCCAAGCGACCGACTCTGACCAAGTTAAAATGCTGACTGTCTAAAGCTTCAACTGCGGGTTGTTTGTTGGCGAACAACTTCTTCTTCGTCTTCGTCGTCGTCTTCGACTTCGTCAACGCAACCGCAACGAAAGTTGTTGTATCCAGTTTGACGCCGCCGTTCGCCGTTCGGTTGTCTTATAAGCGTCACTGACAGGCGACCGATTAGCGCAAAGGACATGCGTTTAAGCCGGTGATTTATGGTGAAAACCTATTATGAAAACGAGTCTCACCCGTTTGCAGTTTGTGCGGGAGCATACTTCGCAAGGACGCTGTAAAAACGTTGATTTTTATTTAACAGATGAGTAAAAAACGCGCCCCTTGTTAATGTACACCAAGAACACAGCATAATACTATAAATAAAAAATAAAAGAGCAGAGAACTTATTCGCACACCGAATTTTACATCATTTAAACAATCGAAATTATCGTATTTAAATGTGATTTGTGCTGACTGTATGTACTAAATGTAGAAACTCTAAATATGGTGCACTATGTAATTTGTGCAGAAAATTATTAAAAATTAGTTACATATTTCCGTCGTTATATGTCAACTTGTGTTTGAGTTTTCATTATTCGCTATTGTGACCTAGTTATTTGAATTCATGTGTTGGCGTTGCCACCTACCGCAATGCTGCCACTAACATCTCGAAAATCAGCTGTATTCATATCGACTGTCATGGCTTTCAGATGTTGTGCTTATCGATTATTCTTGAGCACCTGGATGCTTTTATTTTGTTGTTATTGGTTTGTTGTTTTGTTGGCACTTGATTTGATTTTTTGTCTTCTACGCTATGATAGCAGTTTATGTCCACTGAATAAGAACTTGTAATGGCACGCAATGTGCTGCAGAGCAGCCTGCTTGGCGCTGGCTTCAGTATCATCTTTCAGGTGAGGCTAGGGCAATAATTCCCAGGGGGAAGCGAAAAATAATGTATGAGTCAGTGAATTTGTAATTGTTGGCATTGTGTCGTTATCTTGCAGATATTGTGCCGCATTCTAACGTTCGGCATCAATGCCTACATTGTACGAAATGTGGGTCGCGAAGTGCTGGGCATTATGAACGTGCGCCTGCTGCTGCTCGAGAGCACGCTGCTCTTCTTGTCGCGCGAGGCGATCAACCGGGCAGCGTTGAGCGCTAACTCACAGCAGCGCGACAGATGCTCTTGGGCACAGTTGATCAATCAGATGTGGCTTACGTAAGTGCCCGGCAATCCTGTCTACACACTACACATTGCTCTTATACACTCCCTCTGTTTCTATGATGCAGTGTGCCCATTTGTGCCGCTCTCTGCATTCCCTGTCTTTATATCTGGCTGCACTTGCTCTCGGCGGTGGATGCTCCCTATAGCGCACAATATGTGTTTGCCTGTTATGCAGTGGCATTGTCCTGTGTTCTGGAGCTGCTTGCCGAATCTACAGTATTTGTGTCCCAGGTCTTTTGCTTTGTCAAGCTCAAGATTGTCCTTAACACGCTCCACATTTTTGTGCGCTCGGTCATCTTTCTATGGATTGTGACAGGCGATCGCAGTGCTGCAATTACTGCCTTTGCTATTGCCCAGTTAGCCAGCGCTGTTACCATTGTTCTGGGGCAATATGGATTTTTTCATTACTATATTCGACGTTTTAACGACTTCAAGCTAGAGCAGCAGGGACGCAAAGGCAAGGCAGTACCTGAACCTAGCTCTTGGGAGCGTTCACTTTTTGATAATATGGATGATTTTCCTTTTACCAAATTATCCGAGCTGCTTCCGGGGGTCATAAGTCGTTCCAACGATGGATTCTTTAACAAGGAGCTACAAACGTTAACCTTAAGCTTCGTGAAGCAGGGCGTGCTTAAACAGATTCTAACCGAGGGCGAGAAGTATGTGATGTCCGTGTCGCCGGTGCTCAGCTTTGGCGAGCAGGCCACCTACGATGTGGTCAACAATCTGGGCAGCATGGCAGCCCGTTTCATCTTCCGGCCAATCGAAGACAGCGCCTACTTTTATTTTACGCAAACGATTGCGCGGGACACACGTCTGGCCAAGCAACCGGCGGAGCGGGTGCGTCAGGCTAGCAGTGTGCTCCACAATCTGCTGCTAGGTGTCAGTTCCATTGGCCTCATTGCATTCACCTTCGGCCAGAGCTACTCCCATACATTGTTGCTGCTGTACGGTGGTGAGGATTTCGTTGCGGGCGGATTGCCACAGCGTTTACTCCAATGGCACTGTCTGGCCATTTATCTGCTGTCCGTTAATGGCATCAGCGAGGGTTACATGTTTGCGACCAACACCAGTCGAGATATTGACAAGTACAACTATTTGATGGCCATATTCTCAATAAGTTTCCTTGTCTTGTCCTACATTTTGACGGGTATTTTTGGTCCCGTCGGCTTCATCTTTGCCAACTGCATCAACATGCTGGGACGGATTGTGTACAGCACGTGGTACATACGAAAGCAGTATCAGCCGCTGTCCCTTAATCCTCTCCAGGGTCTCTGGCCTGGCAAGCTATTTGGCGGCACTCTAGTAATTGCCGGTGTCATCTGCTACTTGGTGAGAAGTTGTCTCATAATTATTACTTCTTTAGATATATAAAGTTTTTTTATTACAGTACCAGGGTGCGATCTTTGCCACGCATTTGGCCATCGGTGTAGGAACAGGAGTCCTCTGTTTAGTCGCCTGGGCGCTGGCACATCGGGAACTCGTGCACTTGGCCTGGAAGTATGGCCGTCGCATCAAGATTGAATAAAGCAAATACCAAAAAAAAAGAAGGAAATTATGAGATAAGAAGAGGGAAGTTTTTTTAATCCTCTATTGCTGCTCTCTTTCCTCAGCCTGGAATAAGAAATTCGCTTGCTGTGACCACAAAACGAACACAACAACAACAACGAGTTGGTATTGGGAGACATACCAACTGTCAACTTTATTTATGGTGGAAACTAAATTAATTCCTAGTTAAGTTATTGTACATTTATAAATATTCAATTGTTTAATATTAATGCTTTTCGCTACAAATTGTTAAAGACGCATCAAAAGACAACGAAATGAAACAACATTTTATAAACAAAACGTATAATTTTCACTTGAAAATGGGAGAATTTAAACGATTCCAGCTAATGAGTACGTTGAGGCCTTTTGGCAAAATGTTTTAGTTATTAAAAAACGCGTCGATTGATAATTTGTTCACCAAAATCCAACAAGTGGTTCAAAAAAATAAGTAATTTAAATATTGTAATATAAAGGTTTTAATCGTCTTTGAAAATCTAGAATTGTTTGATTTACTTTTTTAAATCGCTAGCTTAACGGGAAAAGGCTAAATCGCGCTAAAATGGATTTGGAGTGTTTCCAAACCCATAATGCTACAGATACATATGTATGTATGTTATACATATGTCGTTGAAAAGATACATATGTATGTATTTATAAATGCTTTAAGGCGTCCATTTTTTTCCTAAGTTCTCAGATAAAATTTTACAAGTGAATAAAGGTCTTTTGTCTCACATTTTGGCGATTTAAACTAAATTAACAGTCAACATTTTTTTCAAAATGTATCACACATAGCTGCCAAAATACGAATTTGCAGGAAACATATGTATATACACTTATATATACTACATCCATACATATGCATGATTTTTGCATTCTGCATAATTCTAAAATTCGTCTGAAAGCGCGAGTTTCGTGTAAAATTTTTGTAAAATGCTCAAATCGCAACGATTACTGGTGCGATAGTTGTTATCGATAAGTTATTGGATTGTACGTTAAACAAGCGGCGACCGCGCATTGCAACGACACCATCAACAATCTTGATTGGTTTTCAGCAAAATGAAGCGCAGCAAAGATGAGGATAAGGATGACGCTGTGGCCAGCACAGTGGCTATTGTCAACAACAACAACAATGGTAAATTAAACAACAACGCTTCACCTAACATCAGCAGCGGCAGCAACAACAATGATGCCAGCAGCGGTATGACAGGCACGGCAGGCACTGTGCGTACTACGGGCCGAGTTAAGGTAAATTACGACTGCATATGAAATGTAATTGTTTTTGTTATTTGACAGCACTTACATTTTGACTTTTAACAGAAACCCAAACAAGTTTACGATCCATCCGACAATTACATATCACGCGGATCACGCAGCTCGTTGCCGGCACCGACACCTATACCAGCACCTGCACCAACTTCAGCACCACCTGCAATGTCTGCTTTGTCGTCAACAGCATCGCCAACTCCGTCACAAACAGCAGAGTCAGTGTCACCCACACTGAATAGTAGCATGGCACAGCAGCAACAACAGCACCCGCATCAACAAACTGGAAATACAAGTGCAAACGAGACGGCTTTAAGCGCAGGTGCTAATGAGGATTCCGCGGACGCAGCGAATGTAATAGCCATGCCCAGTGCAGAACAACTGCGCAACTATGATACCTGTATTAAGTGCAGCAAGAGTGAACCCAAACGTGGCTCTGGCTACAAAAGTAATTATCTAGCCTGCAAGGCCTGCACTCTGAAATGTAAGTACTCCTCAATACTCCTTATAGTCGAATATTGAACTTTATTTATTATTTCGTATGCAGGGCATTTTAATTGTTTGCCAATAACATTCGAGATTCTAACCAATGCCCGCAAGCGCTACAAGTGTGAAGAGTGCCGTCGTTGTCGTCTCTGTGTGTCCAGCAAGGGTGACCATAACCTCAAGGATCTGGTGATGTGCTGTGTTTGTGTCAATGTTTATCATTTGGAATGCCATTGGCCACGTGTGCTGCCCGCCAAGCTGGCTGATCCCAACTGGAAATGCTACAGCTGTGATCCCAGCTACAATGCGCTGGATACAGACGACGATGTCGCACAAATCGAATCCGAGTCACCCCCACGCAAATCGAAAGCTGGACGCAAGAAGCGGGCCACTTCTGATCCAGCTCCTGCTAATGCCAAGAAGTTGGCTGTTGCCAAGCAGGTGATAACCAAGAATGGTGAAGATGCGGATGACTGTATTACCGATGACAAACCCGTTGTGGTGCTAAGTCAAAAGAGCGAACCAATTAAATCCACCGATGAGAAGTCTGAAGAATCACCAAAAGTCCTAACAAAGTCTCCGCAGCCTACGCCATCGATCATTGAGCCAATTCCGCCGCCAATTCCCATAGAGGATAAAGAGAATGAAAATGGTGAAGTTACACAAACCGTTGAGTCTGAAATGCCGCATGGCTATGAAAAACCTGTGCAGACCTGGAACGTTGATCAGGTCGTTAGCTACATTGAAAAGTTCTATCCGCAAGAGTCAAATATCTTCAAGGTGCAGGAAATCGATGGCGCTGCCTTAATGGTTCTCACACGCCAAGATATTATCGATCGCTTTGGCTTGAAGCTGGGTCCAGCATTGCGACTTTATGAGCTCATCCTCAGCTTGCAGAGCTCCAGAGATGATGTAACCCTGGGCTGGTGTGATTAATTCCATAATACATCATTCAATAGTTTATTTCTTAATTGTTAAGTAAAGAAAAATCGTTTCGGAAGAATCAATACTCCTAAGTTCATTATTTGGGATCAAACAAAGTCAACCACTTGATTTCCTCATTATTTTTATTATCATTATTATAATCATTGCACATTCAGCCGAAAATGAAACATACATTAATTTTAGTTATGTCAGTTAAC
The DNA here is from genome assembly GCA_018901795.1 of Drosophila sp. st01m. Classification (NCBI taxonomy): domain Eukaryota; kingdom Metazoa; phylum Arthropoda; class Insecta; order Diptera; family Drosophilidae; genus Drosophila; species Drosophila sp. st01m. The sequence continues at coordinate 4,070,816 of JAEIFG010000284.1, read as the reverse complement.
TGTCGCAGCATACTCCTGTTTGGAGTACGACTTACATGCAACTTTATTATTATTTTGAAAATATAGATGACATACATGTATGTATGCTAAAATTACGTTAGAGAAATAAATCGAATTCGCTCTAAAATTTTGAACTAAAATTGGTTTAAACTTTTAAGCATTTCTTATTTAGGAAATATCTTGAATTTCAGCTCATTTTCAATTTAATAGTTAATGGACATTGAAACTGAGAATTAGTTTCATTTCAATAAAATCTAATCCATTCTTGATTTACTGTTGGATTTAATACATGCGATTTAATTGATCTTTTTGTTTATTATATTTTTTGAATCACTATGACAAACTGAAATTGATTCATTTTTGAAAAACATCTTGAATTCCGGCTAAGATAGAGGAACACCAAAAATTTAGTTTATAAATTTTAACTGTTAAATAAAACACTTTAGATTTAATTGGTCTTATTTGTTTAATATGCATTTTATCAAACACAAGGACATACATTTAATTTGTGTGCTGTCGCTGATAATTACGAACTATGTAAATATGTAAATACATAATACAGGCTTGAGCCTATTGCAATTCGATGAATGGAACTAAGTGTAAGTGTAGGTTATAAGGAATGCAATATAATTCCTCTTACAATATCAAAAGCAGTACAAATATCTAGTTGTTGAAGTACACAGATGATCATCACACGGGCTTGGAGTTGCCACAAAAAACTCACATTATTATATCAAACAAACGACAATACTGTTGGCAAACTGTGGTTTGCCAATTGGTTGGATTACATGGTGATCTCATACACGTGGCAGTAGTTTCTCAGTATCACCAGAACCTGGACCCGTGTGCGTCGTCGTCGGCTTAGCCGCGGATCGGGCTGGATCATAGCCGTAAAGGAATATTGAGGCAATGACAAGCATGGCACCAGCACTGAACTGCAGCGTGAGATTAAAGTTGAATATATAAATGGATGCAATGCAGGAGATGATGATAGCAAGGGATGTGGCAAAGCCTTTAAGTATATTATCCGCATATTTGACCACGACGGCAACTATGAGGCCACCGCCTGCCTGCAGCAGCACAAGATACCAAACGAACACATCGTAGCCATGAAAGAAGCCCATATTGAAGATGCGACTGCCATCGTTCACAAAGCACGTAATCAGTCCAAACGGTATGCTCAACAGGCTGAGCTGTACGTTACGCATCCACACTGAGATCTCGGCACCCTTCAATATCTTCTCAAAATAGATGCCCGCAAAGCCGGACAGAAAGCAGGCGCCCAATGCCGCCCACATGCCCAGCATGCGATTTTGTTTGGGCAACGCATCGGTTGTGGGTAATGTTGTTGCTGCTGTTGAAATGCCACTGCTGCCAGCACTTCCACTTTCTCCGCCATCAGTCTGCGCCAACTGGACCAGGACAATGCCCAGCACGAGCAGCACAAGTGCACCCCATTGTGTGTTGAACAGTTTCCGGCGTAAGATAACCACTGCGAACATGGCCGTTGTCAGAATCTTGAGCTGGTATGTCACCTGATACGTTGCTGCGTCCAAATGTGACGCAGATACGTACAGCAAATTGTTTTGCACAATATACACCAGCGATGGCACACACACCTTGAGTGTGTCCACTGGATTGGCAATGATTGTCTTGTGCAGCGATCTCACAAATCTTTGCGCGTCCTTGCCCTCCTCATTGAAGACCAGCACCAGGCAAGTAATCAGCTTGGCGAATTCGGCCATCAACACAGCTGTAATAAACATACAAACAATTAATGATTTGACATTAACATAGTCTAAGGGCTACATGAAATAGATAGATAGGTGCACTTTTCATTACTACACGAGTGACATAGTGATAACATGATAATATTGTACATCACATACATCTCTACATAGATTAGAAGTCATTCACTTTAGCGACGAAATCATTTTAAGTGCATAATTCAAATTACGCGCTTACAAATTAATTACTTAGCTACAAAAAAAAAAGTGACTTTGAGAGACCCTGTACTTATTTCTGTAAAAATAAGTGAATAAAAATTAAATTGAGCTTTATAATTTATTAGAATGGAAATGAAGAAATATTTGTTACATCTTTGGCCATTAACATCTTGTAAACACTTTATGTGAGAAACTAAAATACTTTAACGCCAAAAAGTCAAGTTTCGCCAAAATAAGGGCTATTCGTTTTCCGGTCCCATTGTAGGCCGTTAACCGAAACATACACATACACACATACATAGGTGCACTTAGAAAAGTGATAATCAGTCAAAGCGACACACACAAACGCCCGCATACAGGAAGCAAATAACATATTTTGCTTATCAGCTGGAACTATGTATTTGTTGTTGCTGTTGTTGTCTGGACTGTTGCGAGTCAAATTAAATTAGAAGTTCCATTGGCGGTACCATTAGGAATGCAGTAAATACTTCAAGATAATGTAAAATGTATTTATGAACGAGTGTGTGTGTCAATCTGTGTGCCTACTCAGTACTTCCGCCTTGAGATTCTTACCTGTGGAGCTGAGAAAAATGTCCCCGGGCCGTGTGCGGGCATAACGCATGCTAAGTCCCAGAATTGCATTCTGTAAGGTCAATGTTAGCAGACTTATGTACTTGAGTGTGTTGGCATTCACTATATGGCAACAAAGAATTTAAATATTAATATATTATGTAAATTGAAACAAATCAAAATGTATATTCAAATGGAAAAGTCCACTTACCGTGTATATTCATCTTAGCTGCTTCGTTGTTGTTGTTGTGCATCCGGCAGAGAGGAAGAGAGAGAGAGAGACAGATGCACGTTGTTAGCAAAATATTAAATGAAAATAGTTGTTGTTAGTGACTTTTGCTTGTTTCTCAACTTTACACTTAGCCGGCTCGGGGTGAAGTGTATAGTTTACAAAAATTTACATTTATATATCGAAAAACACCGGCTAGCATATTTAGAATGCAATATTTACACGTCCGCACAATGGAGCTTTTAGTTAAACACAGTGGTTTTGATGCAGTTGAATGTAATGTCGTTAATGCTGCGTTTTCACTGCCTCACAGTGTGGCACCATTATTTTGACACATTTCAAAAGTGTTCACTTTGGCGTCACATACATAAATTTTGCGTCAAACTGTTGCGACTAAATGAGAGCTTTCAGAGCGCCCTCAGAGGACATCACAATGACTAACAGGGTAATATATAGCTAGAAAGACCAAGCAACAGCTTGCTAAACACAAAGCAAAACAAATGGTTCTAAATATTTTCTATGTTGTCACAATGGAGTCAATAACCAACCTATGTGCGTATCTTTACAAGATAAAGTTTAAGAAGAGCTTCTTCAACTGAAACAGCTGATTAAATAAGATGTATCAAAATTGTAACTGCCTCGGCAAGACCAAATTTGTGACACTGGGACACTGGTGTTCATATTTCACATAGGGGATCACATTTTTGTGACTCCAAATTGTTGCTCTGTGAGGCAGTGAGAAGGCAACATAATAACTTAACGCTGCACATTTTAGCGACGTGTAAACACAGTAAACAAACATTAATGCATAAAAATAACAATAATATTTTATATATAATATATAGCAATAAATTATCACAATAAAATGTATTGAATTAAACAATATATAAATGAAAACACCTGTTTTGTAGATAAACAATTGCTTCACGATACGCGCTGCCTGCTGTGCGCGTTGCGTCGGCTATTTTTTGGCTTTGAGAAAACGCGGACACGTAAACAAGCTTTTAGGTCATTTTGTCCACAGTTTTATCGGGGTATTGTTGTTTTTGCTTTCTAATTATTATTGCCCAATGATTTCTGTCCGATACCGATAACGATTACGAGTTAGTTTCGAGTCGTGCAGTGATTTTGAGTACGAGTACTTTCCCAACGAATGGCATCGATTACATATTGTTATTTTTATTTTAACAACGTTGCCTACGAAGTCTAACCGGACATCTAGTTTCTTACTTTTGTTCAAAAAAAAATATATTGAAAAACTAAAAAATGCGGGAACAGCCGTTAAAGGAGGTCACACAGCTAATACACGCCGTCAAAATGGGGTAAGATATTTAGAAGCACACGTGAAACAACAAGAAAATTAATTTCGTTGATTGACCGCAAAATTGCAGCCTAGTGGAAGGTTCCTACAGCATTACAAACAAAACGCTGGACATTTTCAAGTATATTATTATGAGCAAAAGCTGGCAAAGTGCAGAGTAAGTTGCCTTTAAGTACTGTTCAAAGCTGCCATCTCAACACGACTTTAACTTGCAGAGCACTTATGCAAATTGTACGTGCGCAGTCGAGAATCATGCAAGCGGCGTTGCCACAAGAGACTGTTACGTCGAATATTGCACGCCGGATACTGAAGCTGACCCGGGAGGAGTTCGACTTGCTGCAAGCAAAGGTTCAACATTTCGCTGACGATTCGCAGGCCTCGTTATCGCTGCACAAGTTGGTAACACAGACCAGCGAGAATAGTGTCAGCGTGGATTACACTTTGCCACAGCAGGGATTGCGGGAAGCGCTGCTCGATCATCTGCAGGAGGTCGAGACGGAACTGGAGACCAGTTCGGAGAATATTAGCGTCCAGGCCGAAGAGCACATTCACTCTTCGGAGATAATATTAACGTTGGGACATTCGCGCAGCGTTGAAAATTTTTTAAAGCGCGCAATTAAGAAGCGACAATTTCTGACCATTATTGTGGCCGAGTGTGCTCCCGCCTGTCGAGTAAGATGCCTGACAATCAACATATTGTATTACGTATGCTAATCAATGTATCTTTTTGTGCTATACACAGGGTCACAATCTAGCTGCTACGCTGGCGAATGAGAAGAATGTCGAGATTATTGTAATACCGGATGCATCAATATTTGCAATGATGTCGCGCGTCAACAAGGTCATCATTGGCACACACAGTGTCCTAGCCAATGGCGGACTGCGAGCCGCATGTGGCGCCTACACAGTTGCCCTGGCCGCCAAACATTACTCAGTGCCCGTAATTGTGCTGGCTCCCATGTACAAACTGTCGCCGTTGCATTTGTGCGAACAGGATGCCTTCAACATGGTTGGCTGTGCTGAGGATGTAATTGCATATGATTCGTTGCCGGCTCGCGATGCCAAGGTTTACAGTCCCAAGTTTGACTATGTGCCACCTGAATTGGTCACGCTCTTCATATCCAACACGTAGGTTGTCAATGTTACAGTCACTAAATTTAATCCTAATCCATTATTCCATTTCTAATAGCGGCGGTCATGCTCCCTCATATGTCTATCGATTGCTCACAGAACTCTATCATCCAGAGGATCTGGAGCTCTAAGATATATTTTAGGCAACTGACTGTTTTTATATATATATATTTTAATTCAATGGAACTGGACAACACGAACAACAATAAGTAATAAAGTTGACAGCTATGCTGAATTCGCTTTAAGACTATTGTACATTCTTAAGCAATTGAACAAAATCGGTCAGGCTATCGGCATAATAGTCTGGCTGAGCTTCTGGTGGTGCCGCATCCATATCATCTTTGGTCAGGCTGCCGGAGAGAACAAGCAGCGATTGGAAGCCGCAAGACTTGCCAAATTGCACATCCTGAACCAACATATCGCCCACAAAAATACACCGACTGGGATCTTCAATGTTGAACATGTTCTTAAGCATCTTGCCAAGAATTGGCGATGGTTTTCCTAGAAAAATTGGCTCACGATCCGTATAACGCTTAACATGCTGCAAGAAATCATAGAACCCAGCGACATTAAGATTATCGGCCAGTGGCATAATAACATCACTGCCGCCGGCTATCAGCTGGCAGTTCTCGTTCATCTGTAGGTGACGTATGGCCTTGGCCAGCTCCACATAAGACATATCTAGATGTATATCAAAAAGTACTGCATCGACAGGCTCTTCAATGGCCAGATAATCCACCAGCGTGGCCGATGTTAAGTGCTCCTTAATTTGCTGCAATAATATGATTAAATAATGAGATGAGTACAATTGTATAAAATGATTTTCGACCCACCAGTGACTCGTACTCAATCCCGTGCTTACGCAATGTCTCATTGGCTTCCAGCGACATGAGCGAGTAGACACGTTGACCAGGTTTATTTTGATGCAAATAGCGAACAATACTTTTCACTGGATGCACAATGTCATCGTGTTGCACGTTGCGGGCACCAATTTTGTCAAATTTCTCCATATACTGCTCGTCTGTGCGGAAACTATTGTTGGACACGAATTTAATAGATTTACCGGCATTTTTAAGCGCATTAATTGCCTCGCCGGTGCCGGGTATCCATCCAACCAGGAGCCAAACAACTCCATCGCAGTCACTGATCATCAGATCAAAGGAGTCGATAAAGCGCCGCTGTTCCTCCACACTGAGTTTAAGTATATGCCGTGGTGTCATGATTTAGACTGAGACTGTGACAGACCGAGCAATGTTTCTGTTGTTATAAACTTTTATTACCCAGATACGAGAGCACGGTCGAAGGTGGTGGTGGTGGATGCTGATGTTGCGCGCGCAGGCAAATTAGCCACCATTTAACCTTGAACGTCACATTGATGTCTCTGTGATTACAATGACATATAACTATTATGGCTTAGCTTGTTTTCTTAATGTTAACTATTTGGGCAATAACTGATAAGATTCACTTATTTAAAAATGAGTAACGGAGATGACTTGTGAGCACACGCAGCACTCGTGCATGTGGCACGACTTAATTTTTTTTCAACGTGTTTTGGTGAATCGCAGTTAAATTTATAATCATTCTCAATTTCATGATACGTATTAGCGCGCCTTAAAGTCTGCGCGTTGCCAGATCAATAGACAACAATAATAGCGAACTACACACTGTTGCATTTTAGTTGAAGGCAGAGTGTTGCCAGAATTTGGCCGTTAAGATGCGATACGTTAAAAAAAGAAACACAAATCAAAACCGTTAGCTCTGAACCACTGTTACCAGCCACAAAACATTGAATCGATCTTTACCAGCTGTTGTATTACAAACGACAAAATAACAAAATAAATTCAATTGAAATGAAATGAAATGAAATTGCCATAGAAACTAACTTTTAAAAGTCCAAATGCCCAGAGATTTTACTGTTATTATATTATTTAATTTTCCGCATTTTAATCCTTAACTAACTTCAATCAAGTTTGAAAGAAATTTAGTTTAAAACAAGCGATTTAACACATTTAGGTGATTAGGATATTACTAACACATGTTAATTTTCAGATGTGTGTGTTACATACATAATACATAGATGGATGGGGCATAGAAACGATTCATTTTGAGTGATTAATAATGTCAGCTCGTCAGTAATCTATCAAACAAAGAAGCTATAGATATGAATTTATGCACATATGTGTATAGGGGTATTATAAATAGAACTATTGATTTGAATATAATAATATACGATTAAGTATATTATAAGCCAGCCCATCAACCAAATAATGAAACACTTTAATTGTTCTTACACTTCAATATCCTTTTCTTTAAGCAACCGATAGAACCGCACTCTCTCGTTGTCTGCAAGCGAGTAGGACGATTACTCTACACATGCATGTGAGGGGCAACAATGACAGAGTGCTAAGAGAACAATAATAGAGCGCGTTCTCTTTTCCAAGATCCTCTTAATGTCATCACTCTCACATACAACTTTGCATAAGTGTGACTTTTGTATTTTCAACAGGAACAGTTTCCAGTTCTTTGGGACTCTGCTTAATTATGGCATAGCTGTGTACATACACATACATATGTACATATATGTAGTATATGGGCTTAACCCGCAATAACCCAAGTAAAATCGTCAACTACCTTGACATTGACAATAATTTCAACGGCTTTCCGACCGCAAACGAAATGCAGCGGAAATAGGAAAAAGGCCAAAAGCAGCTAAAATAGAATAAAAATAGAGAAAGAGAAACGTGGCAATAATTGACAAAATGAATTTCCACACATATACGAATATGTTGCGTAGTTGTTTGCAGTAGATAATTGACTAAAGACGCAAGTGAGACGCGGTGCTACTAACTTTATTAAATACGAGTACTAAGTTAATATTGGTTGCATTCTTTATGAATATATATGTATGTATGTGAATTTACGCGAGCAAACACTACGTTAAGTAACTGTTCTGACGATAAAATTCAATAAAGTCACGAATTGCTTTTTCGGTTTTAAAAATAGTTAAAATCGGGTTTTATTTTTTAACATGTTTTAATCAGCAATGCAATATTGAAATACATGAAATAATAAATGACCAAGAAGAGTTTTAATTTTTTTAAATGTGTGAATTTTGTGATTGGTGAAAATAGTTACTTGACTAACTGTGCGTGTATATATGTGTGTATATCAAAAATCCAAATCAATTGGCCGCCTAGTTAGGCAGCTCTGATAAGATAGAAGAAACACATAGAGTGTTATACACACACTGTTATACACTGTTATACAGGCAGTGATATTAGCTTTGTATATATGTGTAACTGGGCTGAGGCGTCGAAAGCTGTTTTTGCCTAGTTCTAGTCGCGATTACACAATTATTAGGCTGCAAGCAGGAAACATGAACGACTCCGTTATTATCACAAATGGCCATACCACGCAGGAGAATGGCAATTTCTCCGTTTCCACCTCCGCCTCTTCCTCCTCCTCCACGACAATGACAACGACAACCGAATCCAAAACGACAGCAATTCCCAGTACAGTTGATCTGCCGGAAATTGTGGGACAGCTGAAGAGCATTGAGCAAATTAACGAACAGCGTCGCATTTTTCTGAAGAGCACCATCAAGGAGATTCAAGAGGAGACCAGCCCTGAGTCGGGTAAGGATAAGGTTACGGAAGCGGACACGGATGCAGAACCACAACTAAGAAGGCAACAGACGCCGCCAAACAGTCTCACATTGAATGTGAAATATGCAACGCTGCCGAGTCCATCTGTGGTCGCATCCTCCATCCTGCGTTCGCCGCTGTCGCCGCCACCCAAACCACCCATGTTGAGCCGTACACGGAGCACGGGCTCCGGTGACGGACGGACCCCGCTGACCAATGGCGAGACAATAGCACAGCGTCACAGTGCTGCCGAGACGGCGCTTAAAACGGAAGTGATCACAGTGAAGACAACATCCGAAACAACTGAAACAACTGAAACAACAGCAGCTTCAACACCAACAAAAACACCTAGTGATCAGCTGCCGCAATCGCCGCCAGCAACCGTGACGGCCAAACACTATGAGAGTCTGATTGAGGAGCTGCGCTGTCCTGGCTGTGCTAGTCCCATGAAGGCGCCTGTCCTGCTCTGTAAGAGCGGTCACAGTATCTGTGAGCAGTGTACACGCATTCTCCTCATGTGCCCACTGTGCAAGGTATGTAAATACAAATACAAATACACGCTTTTGAAACTACACTTAAAGTGAAAGTTAATAACAAAAACAAAAACAGAAACAGTCGTAAGACTATAAATTTTTATCTTATTTCAAGAATTTTTTTATGCTGAGTGATCTTTAAATTAACATTTTTTTTACCTTACTAAAAATGTTCTTCGGTTAGATCTTTTTAACATTTTTTTCAGTTTAGACTCTGTTTAGTGGCAAAGATTTTGTTGCATAATTTGCATTGCCTTCTTACAAAAACACTTGCTTAAAAAACATTACTCTATATATTTTTGTTACTTGAGCCCCAAAAAAAGAACATTATAACTTTAGCACTTTGATGGGTCGTTGACGTCAACGTTAGGTAAGCGATATCTATACCCTGATCTTCACCTTGCACCGCCAGCCGATGAGCAGTCTTATCGCCCCGGGTTGTGACGTGAAGGCAGCAGATACAGCAGAACAGTGGAACTACATAGTACATATTCGAAATTATCTTTTCAGCATTTCAGTTTTTCTTTCCTTTTTTTTTTATTTTCCATAACTTGATTGATCAGATATTATAGCATTTGTATTTATCTTATCGAAATTTATAGACTTTTTTAAAATACTAAATCTTCAAATAGAAAACAGTCCAGGGCTTTAAAATATACATATATTTATTGAATGCCGATTGTTTCTATGTATGTTATATATAGTACAATAACTGATTATGATCCCTAGTTCAGCTTGAAATTTCTGCTTTGATATGCTAAGTGAATAATTTTAGAAAATCCATTAAAATGCATATCTATGTAACTATAAAAGATTTGATTTAACATACAAAGATTGAGAAGAACACATCGTGTTTTGTAACTTACAGGAGGGATTCACCAATTCACGCTCGCTGACCATCGAAGCGTTGTGTGCAAAGGCGCACTTTGGATGCAGTCACTATGCAGGAGGATGCACAGTGAGGATGCCAGTGGCATTGTTGCCGTGGCACGAGCAACAGTGCATCTACAAGCCGATGAAGTGCTTCATGGGACGTGTGTGGGGCGATTGCCGATGGCATGGCAGGGAGGTGCAATGGAAACAGCATCTGGAGGATCAGCATATGGACAAGTTGTTTCAGGCAGCGAGCGCCGATCTTGTTTGGAATATGGGCATGCGACGCAAACCGCTCACAGGCTATTATGTATTCCAGGCTCACGATGAGATGTTCAACTTTTATGAGATTTACGACAAGCAGAGAATTCTCTTTACCATGACATGCACCTCAAATCGGCGGGAGAGTAAATACAACTACGCCTACGAGGTGACACTGCTGCAACCGGACAACGAGGCGGTATCGTTGACCCAAAAGTTTCCGGTGCACAGCGAATACGACAGGGACATCCTCATGGAGGGCACTTGCGTCTCAATTGGACTCAACGAAATAGCGCGCTTTGTGGACGACGACAAGGTAAGTGAGCACGTCCATCAAATTTAATTTCTATATTTAGGAAAATCGTCTGATAGTTATAGGTTTAATATCATTGAGTAACATTTTTCTTGAAAATAGAAAATGTTGATTCGTATTCTGAATTTTGAGTTTAAATCGTCTTTGAGGACAAAGTCAATTTATTGGTTAAGTAAATTCGACTTAAGTGCACTGACAACTATTTGTATAAACAGTTGCTCCCAAAAAATGTTTCTTAGCTTGAAAAGTATTACCCATAAATTAAGAAATACAGTAGAATCCGATTATAACAACTCCGCTCATAGCGTTAGGTCGGTTATGCGTATGCAGACCTCATGCCTATATTCCATTAAACGTCCCGTTATATTTCTAGTTTTTTCTGCTTTTTTTCCAATAAAACTTAATGCGTAAATTCGCCAAATGTGAGTTATTGCACTAAATGCGCATGATGATGATACAAAATTAATTCGCTATAACCGGATTCTACTGTATATAGTAAATTGCTTGCCGGTCAAACTTTTTGAAATGCTAAGAGCATTGGATGAACTAATGTTTGACTAATACACATATTCCTCCTCATTCTTCTTCGTCAGCTTCTTCACTATCGGGTAAGCGTAATGGCGGTCAAATCTCCGCGACATTTGAAGCCAGCTCGACAGAGTTTGCCGGTGAGCATGGATTACCAAACGAGGAGCAATGGCGTCAATGGCAAAAGCGTGCCCGCCAACATGATCATCACAAGAACCTACAAAGAAGCACTCGGCGAGCCAGTCACACCATCTACACCGGACCCCGACGAGGAGAATGGGACGGGTCTGGATCTGGAACGCAAATGGGGCACACCACAATTGCACTTCAATCGAAAGTATTTGAGAACCACGCTCAATGCCGAGGGCAACATTGTCGAGCCCAAGGAGGACGAACTGAGTCCGCTGCAGGAGACACGGTCATCTGCTATGGCCAATGAGGATAAGCTCTCACTGTGCAGCAATAGCACCAGCTACACCAAAAAGGTATCGGACTCACTGCGCAGAAGTTTCCGCTCGCTCAAATCCGATCTCATCGAGCTGCGTCCATTTGCCAGAAAGAAAACTCCAGTCTATGCAACGACAACAGCAACTGAAGCAGAAACAACAACTGCGCCAAAGACATCACTGAAATAATCGAACTATAACAAAAATAAATAACATATGTATCTTACTGCTAAAATACGGGATTCCCCCAAACACATAATTCGAGGAAGTCTTGGTTCTTATTGATGTCCTATTTTCTCAATATCCATTTAAAATGTATTAATTATTAAAAAACATGGAAAAAAGAAGCTTCCTGTAAATATTTTAAACCGATAATTAAAAAAACCAACCGAGTGTAATATCAGATTGGAAGAATCGTAAGAAATCGCGTTGTCGGCAAATAAAACATCGATAATATTGTCAAGGGATTTGCTTTGGGAAAAATTTAAATTAAATTTAAAAAACACTAAGATTTTACAAAATTATTATAACTTGAAGTACGTGTGATGGAAAATGGAAAAAGAATGAAAAAATGCGCAGCAGTTTTAAAGGGCATAATTCTTATAGATATTATCGTTATCTTATAAGCTGCTTTTTGATGGGGAAAACATATTGGGACAAGTTAAAGTTTGAGCTTAAAGCGCAGTTCTCAGATCTGAGCTTTGCCTGCCATCATCAGTGCGCACTGAACTCAGATTAACAAGCTTTTAACTATACAACATCTAAGCATACATCACTGTAATTATTTGTAATTATTTAATAAATTTATTTTTTTTTTGTTATGTTGATTTTTTAAATTTTATTTATTTATTTTGTGAAACATTATTTTTCGTTAAAGAAATGAAAATACAATTCTCGTTAGTGCAATATGTTTTTTAAAAATGCAACCGATTAACGGGCTGGATTAATATCGATAAGTACATACATTTTGCGATAATGTATAGTGATTTTCTTAAGACTATCGATTTTTATTGCTGAAGGTATTTTATATTATAATTTCTTTAGTGAAACTCGTAGTTGATATCGATAAATCGATAGGTAACGTGTATATTTACGCGATTGGCACATCTCTAAAACATCTCCACGCACCATTTATTTAAATGGCATCGTTGAGCAGTTTAAAACAATGTCCACAACTAGCCTCGCCAACGGGTGCAGGTCATCGTTATAGCTGCACACCTGAGCTGGACCATTATCCAATAATTAATTTAAAAAATGAGCTGCTCAGTACGACATCTCAGCGGTTTACAGTCGGCCAAAGTTTCATGCCGGTCGAAAGCGAGAGCGTGCCGAAGCGCATATCGCGGGCCTTTTTGATGGCGGCTTCTGGGAATCGCTGGCGGAGGCCCGCAGCAAAAGACGCGGGAACAGGCGCCATTAATAGGCAATACTGCCGATCAATTAGCACAGTTGTTGGAGCAATATAAAGCGCTGAAGTTAAAGGTATTCCCGCACACACAGGAGCTGAGCGCCGAACGCATTGCACAATATGCCGAAACAAGGTGCGATCTTAGAATATTACACAGATGAACATAAACTATATATTAGATATTTTCTTCTTTTTTTTTATTAAGGGACTGGATTAATAGCGCCATACGCTGCACCGCCTGGCACTGTCATCTATTCAAACTGGCCGTTGCTGGTGTAGACGATGTGGTGCGCATCTATATGAAGCGAACGGACAACAATGGACTGACTCCAGTGCTTAAGAGTCCCTCGCAAACTGAAATCACATGCATGGCTTGGCGTCCATTGTGTGCCTTTGAACTTGTTGTCGGTTGCCGTCAGGGAATGTGCTTTTGGGCAATCGACAACAATCTTCATTTGGGACGCACCATGAATCCAAGTCACGTATTCAAACAGTACGTTCCAAATGCAGATCATTGTTTCATTGGTATTCTCAAGTAATTTGCTTTCAGCCCCTCCAATTTGCCCATCACAACGCTGCAGTGGAATAAGGATGGCACACTGCTGGCGAGCGCTTCAATTGGAGATAGTGCCATGCTCATTTGGCAACCGGACAATGGAATGATGCAACCATTGCGTCGTTTAGGTCCGCCAGGCTCGCTGCTCAAATGGTCGCCTAGCAATGAATGGATCTTTGCAAGCACCGTGGATCGTGTGTTTCGTGTGTGGAAATGTCAGAATCGTTGGACCACAGATCGCTGGGTATGCAACGAGGGCAACGTGCAAGCCGCCTGTTGGTCACCATGCGGACGTTTCCTGCTCTTTGCCAGCACATCTGAGCCAATTCTATATCGCCTGCAGTTTGTGAAGCTTCATCTGAGGCCTGGTAAGTAAAACTCTTTAAATGTAACTAAATACGGGCACGGCTGGAGCAGTGATTGTTTATTAAGTCCAAAACGCTCTCTGCTCCTCCTCATTTTCCCCCTCTGCCCAAGATCAACGCGGACATGCAACAGGTAGGCGGCTGCTCGAGCAACCAGACCGTCTGTATAATGCTGCCCACAAATATTGACTTCAATATAGCTGTCGCAAGTATATAATTATAGAGTAACTAACGCTTTCCCCCTGTTTCTACCCAGTGAAGGGCGACGATAAGGAGGTACTACCTGTGGCGGATTTAAATGCCATTCCTTTGGATGGCAGCAATCAAACTTTAATTGGCGGCACTGCCCAGCAGTTGGCTTGGGATCCACATGGAAAATATCTTGTGATCACATTCAAGTCTACAAATTCAATTGCCATATTTCGCACATATATACAAAAATTCGATTTACAAATCTCGGGTGGATATTATCTTAGCGGAGAGACTTCCTCTGAATATCCCAGCTATGTGTGTTTTCAGCCATTAAACAGGGAGAATGATCGTTCCGTGTTGACCATTGGCTGGTCAAGTGGTCGCATACAGTTCCATGCCTTAGATTGATATCAGTTTGTAATTGTATTTATTTGGTTTTCTTTTAATATAAGCGTGTTAATAAAGGTACACAAATTACATAAATATTGGATTTGAAATAACAAATCGCAAACACCTCAAAATATGTATATGTGATCTTACGGGTCATCCGCAAAAACTAATTGACTAAGCCTTTATATGTATAACGGGGATCGAAATGATTACAATTGAATTTTTTGTTGATCAATATGTTAATAAATAAAAATTTTAAATTTTCATTAAAAACATTGGAAAAAGGTTACATAAGAATTAAAGCAACATTTTTTTAAATTAAAAATAAAAACAGTTAAATTGAATTTGATCTTTTAAAGACATTAATTCATGCGTTTGATCCCTGTTATATTATATAGAAGATGATCTATTTCGAATACGCGTATTATAGACATATACGTACATGTCCATATAATTAAGCTGGGATAACGGCTATACATAATATATATTATAATAAATATATATATATATATATATATACAATACACAAAAATATATAACGATTTTGCATAAATGCAATAATTAAACATATATATATATATATACTTGAATATACGAGTAACAAAACAGAAAATAGTTTAAACGATTATCAAAACAAAAACAAACAATAAGGATACAGAAAGGCTACGCCAAATACGTAGCGTAGGCAGGATCACATTAGGGAAAATACTTATTATAAACAATATTTATATATATATATAAGTTTATGACTGCTCCTCTGTGTGTTTCTCAGCTTAGAGTTGCGTGGTCCCAATTCATCACTAGCTTGGTGTACTTTTAGATGTCTCCAAAGAAGTAACCCAAAGCCTGTGCCGCCCTTATTCGCACCATTGCATGCTCATCCTTGAGCAGCACGGCAATCTTGTTGGCCACAGATTCGGTTTGTGTATTTCGCTCGCTTAGGAAATTATGCAATATGCCTGTAAGCAAAGTAAAATTGTTAACTACTATATGGGAGAAAAGGTGTGAAAACCTTACCAATTACAATGGCTGCACTGCCTCGCACCTCCGGCCATTGACTGCGCAACTTGGGCATACAAGAGTCTACAAAATCCTGGGTCTGCTCTGTCAGCTCCAAGGCCTGTAAAGCAAATAATCCAGTTAAATATTATACAAGAAAGTAAAATCAAATTAAATGAAATGAAAGAGAACTGATTGAAAACCCACAATCACTTTGACAAAATCGACGATAAAGCTGTTGTACTGCAATTGATGCAATGCATCCGCATCTGGGCAGAGCTGCTGCTGGGCCATCTCATTGACTCGAACGGCGCGCAACAAGCGACAGACACGACGCAAGGTGCCTTTGCAGGCGGTGGCAATGCTTAATTCGCTCTCACTAAGATGTAGCAGAAGAGGAAAGAGATTGGCAAAGAGTTGTTCACGCAGCGCCTCCATCGATGAGGTGGGTGAGCTGCTGCCATCATCATGCTTGGCCTCACAGAGATCCCCAAATAAGATGATGGCTGCCTCACGCATCTCCATGGAGTAGCTTCCAAAGAATGGACGTATCCTTATTGCGAGAGAGACATGGAAAGGTTCGACACGTTCACTGGGCAATGCCTGCAGAATCCGTGATAATCCCCGCATGCTTTCCAGCGGCACATTGATTAGACAGTCCCCAACAGTATCGTCAACACCCTTGAGCAGCGCCTGTATAGCCAATTCCGAGTAACGAGGAGCCTCATGATCCCCCAGTTGTCCGACATAGCCCATGCCCTGCAGACTCAAACCGCGCACCACAGCATTCGGATCACTTAAAGCCGCTCCCAGGTGCAACATTATGGTGGCAGCCAAATCGCCACACGGCTTCAGCGGCACAAAACGCGAATAGAGACCAACGGCTGCTACACGCTGTCCATCATGCGGTGAGGCAACATATTTGCTCAATGCATTGATAAGCTGTCTCATCGCTGGACTGTTCAACTGCAATTGATTGGACAATCCAATGGCCATGGGCGTCAATAGCTCGATATAATTATGCCAATCTGTGCTGGAGGCCAACTGTATATTCACTGTCAACACCGTCGCAATTTGTTCCATCTCCAAATTGTTAAGGAATGCCTGAAAGGTTTCGAGTGCAATTTGACAAGGATTTAATTTCACCAGCTCCTTGTTCGGCACAAAACCAAATTTGCTTGAAGATTTGCTCGGTTGACTTGGACTGGATGGTGCTCCCACTGGCATCGGTGGACCCAAATTCGTATAGCTAGACAACGATGTCAACAGCATGCAAAACATGTCCGCAAAACGTGCTTCTAATTGCTGCAAAATAGAAACACAAATGCAATTAAGATTTCCGGTAATTAATACAATGATTAAGGTAACGTTTATTAGACTTATTCAGATTCGAAAATGTCTATATATAAAATTTTGTGTATGGCATTAGTTGTTACAAAGTACGACTTTAACTCACATCGTGTATATCCTTGCAGGGCATCATCTCGTGGAGCGCACAAAAGATGGCAAATGGTGGCACACTGGCCAATCTCTGTCGATCTCCTGGCAATCCATCGTTTGGCTCCGACAAACATGCACCGCTCAACAATTGCAGAAAGTTGTCCAACATCAATCCGGTTAATTCGGGATCATTGCACACCAAATGCCAGTATTCCACGAGATGCTCATCATAGGGCAGCGGTTGTTGCAACATCTCCGCACATACCAGCTTCGGATGATGCTTTGTCAATGCCACAAGGGCTTTAAGTACTCCCGACTTGGCACGCGGCGCATCGCAGAGCTGCAATGCCACAAGGCTTCCTTTGACCAGATCGGGTATCGCATGGAACAGCTCCGAACCTTTCTGTTGAATAAAGAACTTAAGAACAACGCTGGCGCCAATTGTGGAGCTTTGTTCCGGATCGCGCAGGGATTGTAGCAGTGTTTTACTGTAATACGTTGAAGAATTAAAGAGAACAAAGATTTAAATAATATTCATCGTTTTTTCAGTGGAGTTTAACTAGTTTCTAGGAGTTTCAGATAGCTCTAATCAGGATTGTCAGGTAAGATAAGCAGAAAGAGCTGGTAGCAATAGTTTTGAATAAAAGTGAGACGAAAAGAGAGAGAGAGAGACAGAGAGAGAGAGAGAGAGATAGAGTGGGTCATGCTAAAAAGACAATTCTTAGAAGATTAAAATGAGTAAGATAGAAGCTTTAGTTCATTTTCAAAGTTAACTTTAGATTCAATAAGAGAAATATGGTTTTCCTCTTACATTATGTGATAATATATAATTCCAAAGGCACCTTAAAAACCGATGTTTTAATCTTATATTCTGCATTTTACTAAGTTTCATATATACGTGTATTATTTAACTTTTCTTAAATGCAACGGAATATAACATTTTTATTGCAATCCACGCTCTATACTATAGAAAGAGATTGTTCCCAAAACATTTGTCCTTACCAGAATTGCAGATACTGAAAGCTGGAGATGCGCTGGGCTATAATCTTGGCTATATCGCCAGCCAGATTGTAGATCTGCTTGGGCTCATCGGTTATGATGTGTTCCTTGATCGATTCAATTTCCTTCAACCATTCGGCACTGCTATCGATGCTGGCGATGGTCAAAGTTTCATAGATGCACGCAATTTCCAGTGTCTTTTGAAGTATATCCACCGATACTTGACGCACTGTTCCATTTGAATCGATGCAGCGGGGCACAATCTTGCCCAGCATTTGTCCCGTCTGATTGAACTTGGAGGGCGCTTCACATCCACCGATTTTCATCGATTTAATGTACACTTCAAGGGTGTTGTTCAGCACGTGACTTGCACAGATTCTCACTTCGGAATTCTTATCCCTCATCCAACACTCGAGTATACCAATTATTAAATCAAGTGTAGATGGTGACGGATCTAATTCGACAATTACACGCACAAGTGCATTCAATTGGGGTAACGATTCATTCAGATGCTTGGCCAGAAAGCTGTTATGCTCATCCTCCTCCTGCGACTCAAATTTCATTTTCAATTGCTTCGCACAACCAAAAAAAGTTTTTACACGCAATCTCAAAGATGACGCTGCCATCAACGCACTCCGAACTGTCGCTGCCACCTGTGAGAAAAAAAACGAGTTAGTTTAACGATTCAAAAGATTTACGTGCTGTATGGACTTTCAGCGAGAAAGCACTTGAATAATAAATAATTTACTCGCAACAAATGTAATGAGTGCTCCACTTTCACTCACCGATGCGTATGAAATCAGTGCCCAACTTTAGGATGGTTGGCAGCAGTGGCAGATCGTTGAATGGCGATTCAATGGGTATACTGAAGACGGTCTCCATGATTTGCTTGCGATGCTTCAAAGGCGCAGGCAGTTGCTCTTTGGTGACAATTAGCTGATTGCAAATGCTAAGCAGCGTTTGAAGAATGGCCGACATGATGGTTTGATCCTTATGTCCGGCCAATTGGATCATTAGAAAATTAAGCATGGCATCATCCAAATGCTGCAACGATTGCAATGGATCTGCCTCGTCCATAATTCGGCCAAAGGCTTTCACAACAAGTAAATTACTTTTGTAGTTCTCCAGCTCCTTGTGTGTGTCTTTGATAAAATGAAGATTGCTAAAGAAACCGGTTGAATGCTTCCTGCCGCCCATCTGGGCCAATTCCGATAACTTTTTGATAACATGCGCCAAATGCTGACGCGAAATGTAACCCAAGGCCCGAGCGCACGGCTCAATGCGACGTTCGTATTCCGCATGCTTGACATGCTTATCGAGACGCTCCTGCCGTGCACTGGTCACAATCAAATCGATCTTTGTGTGAATGCAGGCGACATCCGTAACCTGGCAGAGTGTTAATGCCACCGCTTGCAGCAACATGCCACGCTCGGCACTCAAATCCGGCAGCTGCCACTCAAAGTGTGGCAAGTGCATGGGATACAAATACATCTGATCGGCCAATTTGCTGGCCAAACGTTGAGCAAAATGCTCATCGCGTGCGTTGAGAAACTCGTTTGTCTCGAGCACAAAGTCATGCAACTGCTGCAGGTACGCTTGCGGCTTGTTGATGTGCAGCAGCATGTCAGAGATGCGACGCTCCCAGAGTTCCTCCAATGCGGGATTTAACTGCGGATGATAGTACTTGAGGAAGCTGAGTATATTCGAGGAACGCTTGATGCTCTGCTGATTACCCAAGAGGGCCAGGCAACGTGCATATATACTCTCTGCACTGGGCACAATGACCTTGCCACGTTTAATCACACCAGCACGATCTTCGCCGGCAGCTGATCCTCCTGCTCCCGTGCTTGCTTCCACTGCAGTTGTTGGAGCACTTTGCTCATCATCGCTGGCAATTTCGTATTCAATATGCGGTGATTTGGCAAATAAGCTGGCCAAACATTTGGCCAAATTCCCACAAATATCCGTATAATCCAAGAGCAGAAAATAATTGAGCAGCTCACGCTTGAGCAGCTCATCCAAAGTGCCCACAGTGGATGCGAGCATAAAAAGTGTATTCTCACAGCTGAGCACCAATGTGGCATGCTCCTCCAGAGTGCCATGCTCTTGACTAATCTTGCTATATTTGCAACTATGTCGCACCACAAACCACACAAATTCCTTGTCTCGTATCAGGGACTTCTGTGCCAATGCCACAATTGTCTTGAGCAGCGTCAGTTTCATTTAACGCTACGCTCTGTGAGAATCAATTGCTTCAGACACTCGATGAGCGACTGAATACGACTCTCGATTTGCACTGCACAGCTGTTGAGCAGGTGCGTCAGGATTAGCAACGCTTTAATCCTTTCTCTTTCGCTATTGGTGCGCAAATGGATGAGCAATGTGTCCATTATTTTGCCAGCATAATTTCCTGCCAACAAATGAAAACAGCGCAAGACTTCGTAGTGTCCCTTCACCGTCTGTGGTTTCTCATAATCCGGATAGACGCAAACGAGATCAAAGAGATGTGTGATTAGGGTATCGATGACACCATCGAGCACCTGGGCATGCAGCGAGAGATTCGTTTTAAGCACCGAGCATAGGAATTGTGTAACCGCATTGCGATCCACGCTGCGACGATAGAGTGCCAGAATTTGTGGCACAAGACGTGGCGCCTGATCCAAAATCCGATCCGTGGGCAACAATGGATACATGCTGGACAACGCCTGGAGTATCTCCATGCACACCTTGATCTCTCGCGATTGCAGCCATTGATTGAAGAGGACGTCGTACGCAACGCTTATTTCCGTAGCACAATTCGCCGAGGCCTTGGTCTCACCCGCTGGCGTATTCGTTCCATGCTCTAGGAGTGCTTCACTGAATCTTCCAATTGCATAGGCATAGGCAAGCTTAATGTGATCCTGCTTAATACCACCCAAGTGGGGCAGACAGCGTGCCAATATCGTCTTAACGTGCGGCACAAGACCCGCCGTATTGGCCATGGCCAATTGGCCAAGGCACTGCATTAACATAAAGTGCGGCACGGTGCCAACTGGACCACTGTGTGTCTGCAGAGATTCCACAACCAGGGAACAGTCCTCGCCTCGTCCAATTGCAACGAGTATATGCAGTGCCGGATTCTGTATCAATGGAACATGCTGATCCACGTTGCGTGTGAGCTCCTCAAGTGCCAGCACAATCAATTTTTCATTTGCAGCCGTTGGCAACGACGTCTCTGTTCTCACCACACGATGTATGCAACTGCAAAATTGACAAAAGGACATTAGTAAATTCTGTATGGGATTGTGTCGAGAATTAGCACTCACTCCAGCAGCATAGCAACGGTTTGTTCGCTCAGTTTAGCATTCTTGGCGCGATATTCAGTAAGTATGAGTGTGGCACGCACTGGATGCGTTTCCAGGATTTTCACAATCGCCTGTTGCATCGCCTGACGCACTTGCTCATCCTTGTCCGTCAGACTATCAAATAAGTTGTGCATTACGCCTGTTGAGCATAAAACATAAGTTGAATACATTTCTTGTATAGTAACAGTGATGATTAATACATTTATTGTATATATAACACTTTTAAGCCGGATCAATAAGGAATAATATGTTTCGTGTCATTCAAATAAATAAATAACAAAGTACACTTAAATACTTGAATTTAGACTTCTTTTAAAAAAGTTCATAAAGCAGTTGAAAATGAGATAGAAATTATCTAATTATAATTGCGTTGTTGTACACATATATTTTTTCAGAATACCCCCTTCAAAAATAAAATACCTGAAATTGATTTAATCTAAAAAATAATAATATTTGTGTTGTTTAAAATAAATACTTTTACGCTCCTGGATTCATTTATTATTTAAATTATTTATTATTCAGAGTTGATTGTAGTAAGCGTTTTGTACAGAGGTTCTTTAAATTATTTCTTTTTACAATTAAAATAGTTTTATATATAATCCTTGGTGAATCTTTCAGTTTCATAAATTCGAAATTTACATAGTAACTGATAGTCAAGCATTTCCATCCTCCCAGTCTCTCTGCAATTAAAATAAATGCTCTTCTTTTTGCTAGCACTTTTGAAATTGATAGATAATTGTTATCTGTTGGCTTAAATAAATATCACATAATTTTCTAAGAGTTTGAAAAAAAAACAAAAACAAAATTCAAACGAAAGAGAAACTCATTGTTTAAAACTGTGAGTGTGAGAAGGATAGAGTTAGGTTGATACGGCTTATAATCTGAAAATACTTTTAGTTTGAGGGGAGGAGGTTTGGCATCAATGTGAACATTAGCATTAGCATTAACATTGAATGGGCAATTGGAAGGAGGAATAATCTGTAGCTTGCCATTCATCAGACAGAGGCTCAAAGTCAAGTGCTGTGTGCGTGTGAGTTGGATGCATACAATTGCAAAGTGGCCCATAAAAATAGCTCAATCAACAGGTCACACATACAGACACACGCATGTCCTCGCTGCTATGTGTGAGTGTATGTATCCTTTTAAGCTAATGCGTAGTTATATTTATAGACAGCATAATTTGTGGACAGGAGCAGGAGAAGATGCCTGGCGCCTCCCCCACTCCATTATGACCTGATTAGAGCAGGCGCTGATAAAAACAATGAAAAAAACGCCCAGACAAAAGTGGACACGCAAATACTTGGGTTTACGTATGTATGTGTGACTACATGTATGAGAGCTTGGAACGGCTGGTGTGTGTCATACACACAGACAGATGCATAATTATTTGTTATTATAACAGAATTTTGCATGTACCTTCGAGAACTGTTGGTTTATCGGCATTTTGTGCTGCTGCTGCCGCTGCCGACGCCGTTGCTGCTGCTGCTGCATTGGATGGAACGCCCGATGGACTGCGCTGGCGTTGATCCATCTTTTTCGTGGAGTTGCGTGTTCTCTTCCACTTCTCCAGTTTGACTGAGATGTTTGACTTTGCCAATTGGTTTCTTTTTGTTTCTTATTTTCTTGCTTTTTGAATTTCACAATTTAACGCTGACGACGTCTCAATATCAGACTCCGATTGCGGCTCCGTTGTTGTCACTGTCTCAGCTGGGAGCAACAAGTTTAACTGTCAATTGGCAAAGGTTTTTAATTGGCAATTTAGGGCTTCTTTTGCGTTTTCACTCAATCACTATGCACAATTATTTAGAACAGTGGCTGCAGCAACAACAACATTAATAAACAAACGCCTCGGTTAGCGCTGTTGCTACACCGTGCCGCAAACTATGAAATGCGACCGCTCTGGCCAATGACGTTTTTGATAAATACAATTTTTGTGGTCGCTGCCGCTGGCTCTGCCGTTGTCCAACCGCGCAGCGCAGCGTTGACGACAAGTAGTATATGAATTTTCCCTGTGTGTGCGTGTTTATGTAGCAGTGTGGTAATTTGTGACGTTGGCATGAATCAGACGCTGACGCGACTTTTACACGCACGATTGATTTCAACACAATAGAAATAAAAACACCGAAAAATGCATTTGTTTTGAGAGTTTAATGCAATGAATTTGGTACGCGCGGGCAGCGCTGTTGTCCAAACAACACTGTAATGTAGTGATATCGATACGTGGACTACAAATATATCGATGACGATGTAAGTTTACAGTAATATCGGTAACTTTATCGTATCAGGAATTTCGCATTCCCGCCAAGCTTAAATTTAAACGATAAGTTATTTTGCTGCGGCAAATTGATATTTTAAGTTAACGGCCGAACGGATTTTTAAGTTTGCGTATTATAGATGTTGTACTTAACGCTCAAAATAGCTTATCGTGGCGTCACAACTAGATGTTGATTTTAATTTAACCTATCGATAGCTTCTTGTGGCGTAATATTTTTCCAGCTGATTCTTGTCAGACTATCGCAACACAATACCTTCGATAAAAATTCTTTTCATACAAAAATAAAACGTACGTAAAAATTTGGAAATTTTGTTTTCGTTGCATAAACATCAATTAAAAAATCAATTTTAGAGTCGCAAAATGCGTTTGCTGAGAGTGGGCGACCGCATGACAGCGCTTCGTGTGCGTTTAGAGGAGAAATTCACGCTACCGGAGCGCTTTAAAGGCACTGTCGTAGAGAAGTGGACAAATTACTGGAAAGGATTGTTGCGTGATTATGCAGAAGTGGGGGTCGGTGTCGTCAAAGAGTCGTATGCGAAACCCAAGAAAGCACTGGTCTATGGAGCAGGCGGACTTTCAATATACCTGGCTGCACGAAATAATCCAGATGAACGAGCCTTTATGACGCTGCTGCGGAAACAAACAAATCGCATGGTAACTCTTCCACCAGAACAACAAAATCGTGAATCTACGGACTATTTGGTTATGCTAGAGCGTGCTGTGAATCAGAAAAAGCTGCGCCTACTTTCGCTGGGCATCCTCACGCTGATGTGGGTGGATTTGTACGACGAGGATGACTGCACTTATCCGGCCATCTGTGAATACACATCAGTGGGATTTCTTAATTTCCATGAGCGCATAATCGACGTGGGCTTCTGGAACGAGTTCTGGCGTCTCAAGCAAAAGATGCGCAATTACGACATCAACTACCTGTGATTATGTCTAGACGAAACGCACTACGATCGCGTAACTAATCGACTTGTTTGTTACCTCTGTTTAATATCGTATATTGTACATCAAAAACAATATATAAATAGTACAAATAATTGATTGTAATACAAAATCTATCGTTTTACGATGCACTCGCCGCTGTCGGCTCCACAGTTGACTTCTTTGGCTTGAAATGGTTCTCCAGTAGCGCTGTGCATTCATGTAAATTCTCTAGATTGTTTATCTTTCCTTGATAATTGTTCTCCTTGCCATTGCCCTTGCCTTCGAGGAGCTCGACAAACTTTGGACCCATCTCTTGGATCAGCGCCGGATCACCACGTAGGACCATGTGTCCCTTGGCGGAGCTTCCAGCTGAGACGCCCTCGGAGACAGTTAAAAAATAGAAAATTTCATCCGGAGCATTGCGTAGAAATGTGTTGATAAAGTCCACCTCGATGCCGTCGCGACGATGCAATACAAAGTATTTGGGACGCATGGATTTGGTTAAATTCTCGAGACGTTCGGCTCAGCAGTGGCAAAATCTTTCAACAATTGTTGAAACGATTTGCGTGTGGATTTAACATTCTGCTGCAGCTTCTGCACCAAGTCCAGATGCTGGTGGGCGCCACCTCTGTGGAGGTTTTAGTTTAATGGAACAGGAGAAATTATTAATTTACTCACTTGAGTGCTACCGTGAGCTGTTGCTCACGCTGAAAGAGTTCGCCGAGCTTACGCATAGCACGTTCCCCCACCACAAAATAAACGAGAATATTTGTCTTGACCTTTTCGGCGTAGAGCAGCTTGATGCACTGCAGCTGTGACAGATTGTTGACGTGAGTGCCACAGCACATGTTCGATTCAATTCCCTCAATACGGACAACTCGCGCCAATCCCTCGTGATCCTTGGGCAGGCCACGGGGAGCACGTGCATCCTGGAACTCCAGGGCAGCCTCTGGGTCAACCAACACTACGCTTACCGCACGGCCTTCGCGGATTAGATCATTTGCCTGTCGCTCAATGAGGTCCAACGACTCCCGGCTGATAAGATGCGAAGTGCTCAGCTGTATGTAAGAGACACTGGAGCCCAGGGACCAAGACGTTGTGTCGTATTTGAATTCACGATCGAATAACGCCGTTATCAGATGCTGACCGGAATGTTGCTGCATGTGATCTAGACGACGCGACCAATCCAAACGCTGTCGCACCTCGGCGCCCTCCTCAAAACTGCTGCTCGACTCTACAAAGTGGACAGCTGTGCTTCCCTTTGCGTAAAACGCTGCGCACCTGCTGACCATTGATTGTCCCATAATCGCAAGGCTGACCGCCGCCTTCGGGAAACAGTATGGTGTTCTCGCAGACCACATTAAAGCCGCGCAACTGACGTGTCTCCAAACTGCTGTCCTCACCGCTCCAATCCAAAGTGGCATAATCACAGGAGACAATCGTCGTTTGAAACTGCACAAGAATTGAGTTGATTGAATTAAATAAAGCACTCATTCAATTGATATGTGTACCACTGCGTACCTCCTTTAGGAAGCTGTCCTCCTGGCATTTAAAGACCATGTTACAAGCCTCCTTCTTCGATTGGGTTAATTATGAAATCTTTTGGCAATTGGTGTAATTTACAGCGGCAACAACAAAAACAAACAGCTGCTTCTTGATTTCCGATACGTTACGCACATGTGTTGCCAATGCAATAAAAAGAAACCCAAAAGTTTAATGGTAACTCTGCTGCGTCGGTTGTATTTTGTTTACATTTTCAAAACGCAGAACTGATTAGAATTACCACTAAGCAAATAACCTATAGAGATCTCATTTCATACAACCGAAAGTGTCAAAGCAAATACATTGCGATTGCGTCCACGGGAAATTTTTTGCCGTGGACCCAATGTGCGAGGGAAATTATTGTGAAATTCAGTTCAGTTGGCTGGAAAAGCTCGTCGCTTGCTCAGTAAGCGAAACATAAAACATGCGTACTATGAAATACCCTGTAAACGTTATTGTTTTTAATTATGATAATTTCATAAAACTGCAAAAAATCCAAATTGGATAAAAAATTTGACTTGTAAGGATTGACCAGCTACCACTGATTTTGAAATGGAATGTCATTTTGATCATGATAAGGCATCTTTATTTATAAACTATTTGCTTGGTGCATATACATATATCATGTATCGAATATCAAAATAAACTGCGCGTGTAATTTTCGAACGGTTCAAAATAATTTAGACTGATGGGACTTAAATTGGCAATTTTTTATTCATTTTCATTGTATAATTGGTTAATTGCAATAAATATGATTTTGTACAATTAGTTGGCGAATTTTTGCAAGCAGCAAGACATTGTGCAATTAGCAATTGTTTGGATTTGTTTCGTTAACGATTTCGTTTCGTTTCGATTTCTGAGGATAAACATCCTTCAGGACTAGCACAAAAATTTCGCCGGCTCAGCATATAAATAGTTATATGTATATAATAAGTAGTACATACAATAGTATATATATGTAGATAAAAGAATACTTTGCGTAGACAAGGGCGAGTGGTCAGTAAATTAATTAATTGGGCGGCGAAATATATATGTATGTATATATCTAAAAAAAAATAAGTAAAATAAAATAAACAACGGATCTAAATAAAAATAATAAACAATTAAATACATTATAAAAGTACAAACATTTTGCTGGCGATTTTCTTGTCGTATTTGTTTGTGTGTGTGTGTGTGTGTGTGTGTGTGTGTCTGTATTGCAGTCGAAAATTGTCATGTCCGGCGGATACTCTGTCACGGCATCGCACCGTTTTTAAATGTACACCTTGAATGCACTCCAGCCATGGAAGCATTTGGAGAAACGTCTCGATTCCTTGTTCTTCATAGTGAGGAAGAGTTTGCGCGTCCTCTCTGGCTGTTTGATGCGCATGTGCTGTATATATACCTGGGCCGATTTATATGCCAGCTTCACCTCAACCTCACTGCAACGTGGTCCCATCCAGAGAAAGACATGCTCCCCATTATCGAGTATCATGATATCATCATCAGCCAGATCATCTTGACAAAAATCGGCACACTTTTCGGCAACCGTATAATAGCCACGCTCATTAGAGCACCTAAAGAGTCGCGTGTAATTCATATAATCTGCATCCGTATCATATGGCTTGCGACCGCCCAGTGCCACCCAAAAGAAGTTCTCCGGCTCGTCGCCCTCGTTGAGTATCTAAAGCAGGGCGTTATGCATAATATAACTTCAAAGATTCAAAGTGATTGAATGTAGCAACTCACCTGTAGGCTCACCCACGGACTATTGAACATCTGTTCGGCTATCTCCTGTACTAGTTTCGCCTCCTCGTTGCATGCCTTGCTGCCCAGCCACACGTACACAATGCCCGACTGTGACTCGTCCTCCGTTTCGAATGGCACATGAAGAATATAGCTAAAAGATGTAGGATACAAGATCAATGATTAATGAAATATAATAGAACAAAACCCTATGCCTTTTTTAATCTAAAATCAGCATTAAATTACAATGAAACAGCGTCAATACCTTGTCCTCAAAGAACATAAGCATGATTAATGAGGTAGAATATATAAATAAACATATATAGCCATGTGTCTCACTTGAGCTGGAATGCATTTCTGATAACACCGATTAAACCACAATAGCTCAGTACTTAAATAATACAAAGGGTCTATTACGACTGTAGAAATGTGTACGTTAAAGTAGTAAAAATACGTCGAATACAATTTGATTATTGCGAAAGCGAATTTCATCTATTTTAACTAAATATGATTTTAAACAAAACATATTTCAATCGTCGAAACTTCATAATTATTCAATCACCTCATACTATCATTAGTTTGTAAAATTGTATCCGATTTCTTGCAGAATGCTAAGTTATTATTGTTTGACCTCTACTTGGTGTGTCCCTACATACCAAGCATATTAAAATATTCTTTTTTTTTTGAGTTCGGAAACAGAAATAATTCGATTTTTGCTTCTTATTTTTTAAGTACAGGATCTTTTGCAGTCTGTAGCCTTTGCCACAATTTATCAGGCATTTAATAGACTTTAAATAAATGCTAAATTCAGAGGAGGATTACTCACCAGAATGCCGAGTTAAGGTGCACTGCATCCGGATGAATCTGTATGAGTCGTGTGGTCAGTGCACCGCCATTGGATCGCAAGTGAAAGAACTCAACGGCGGGTTTGCCATCGGGCGTTAAAGATTTGCCCTTGCGTTTGCCCGTGTGAATGATGAACTTGCGCTTGAAGTGGGACATGAATTTAAGGTTCTCCTGCTGCTGAAAGATGCGCATCACTTCAAGCTCCTCGCCAAACATGGCCTTGAATTTCTTTTGCAGCGTAAATGTGAATGTAAGCCAACCCATGTTGCCGGCATTGCGTCCCTGCCAGAAATAGACGACACACTCGATCTCATCCTCTGGCGGCGCTGATTTGCTGTCATCACCACCATTCCCGTCAGCACCAGGTTCACCATTGTCGACATCATCGACGGGTATGCAGTAGCGACAGAGAAAGACATAACATTCACCGGTATAGAAATGTCCGAGCTCCTCCTCGGGAAGGCGAACAAACTTTTTGTTCTCGAGGACAAAGGCCTCCATCATCTCGAGATCGTAGTTCCATTCCTCCTCCAGCTGTTCAGCCTCAGCCAATGGCATCGCGCTCTGTCTGGGCATAAACAATGCCGCCAGATCTGTACGCGTCTCCTGTTGACGCGCCCATTGCGTAAGATTAGCTCCCGTTTTGGCCACCGATTTGGCAGTGCGGGTGAAATCGACAGCCATGACCTCATCCCAACCGGGGAATTTGGTGCGAAAGATCTGCATCTCATTGCCCTCGGATACACGCATGACAAGCGCACAGTCCGGACGATCCATCATGTTAAAGAGCTCTCGACTCAACTTGACGGCGGCGGCACGAACCAAACGGGTTGACTTCTTGCCAAACCAGACAAACAGATCCATGTAGCAGTCGAGGATGTAAACGTGCTTGCTGTTGAGCAATGTATGTGATAGCTTCTGTTCCGGCAGCTCGACCTGCGGCAGTTCCAAATACCCCATGCCCAGTTGAACTTGATAGAGTCGTGGCTGTACGGGTGTATAGTCCTCATCGATATGCTCCTCTGGTGGCGGCAGATCGTCCACCTCTTCGGGCAGCACATCGAATGCATCCCAGAACTCGGGACTCTCCTCACCCTGCATATCGACAAGAATATCGCATTTATTTTTGCGCTCCGTCTTGTTAATCTTCTCGGCCATCAGTCGCGCCTTTGAGTTGAGCGTGTTCTTGGATCGTTTACCCAACCAGATATGTATACGTGTGCCCACATCCAGGACGAAGGCATACCGTGGATCCAGCGATTGCAGGATCATGGCCACTGGCTCCAGATGAATGCTCGCACCATAGGCATGCACCACATACAATCGTGTTATGTGGATCATCTCCTCGATGGTGTAGAACCCAGTGGCAGTGCGTCCTCCTTCGATGTAGATGACCTCCGTTTCAAAGAGTGCGAGAAATTCGTCGGATTCATCGCCCTGCTCCTCGCGGATGGTGCGACAACGTGCGCCCAAATAATTACGCAAATTGACGGCATGAATGGCGGCACAGGCTCGCTTATCTAGTGTCGCCTCATTGCCAATCCAGAAGAAGATCTCCCAGCTAAGCGTGTGCAGTTCATCAAATTTGGTCTTTAGGACAATGTAACAATCACCCTCGTAGAATTTACCATGAACCACGTCCTCAATTTTGTTGGGCAGAAAGTTCTCAATCTCCCAGATGGTGAGACCGGGCTGTTGGCCATCCTCCTTCTCAAAGAATTTGGAATAGTCCAGCTGTGGCTTCTCCAGTGACTCGTCCCAGCGTTTCGGCTTCAATGGTTCCGCATGCATGGCATCATTATCATCATTGTTCTTATCCTTGGCCACATCTTTCATGCCCTTTAGCACCTTGGCCGCATCCTGGCCGCCATCACCTTCTGCACGGGGGCCACGACGCAACCGAATCTTACGTGCCGTCGCATCCTTGGGTGTTGACGTCGTAGGAATCGAGGGTGGCACAGCGGCTCCGGCCAAACGTAATTGTGTCTGCAGCGAGAAATCAATATTGTAGAATTCCAAACTGGTCGCCTTGCTGGCTTCACTGGGCTTCGGTGGCATCACCAGCTCCGGGTTATCACGCAAATCCAATTGATCGAGTCCCTCCAACAGATGTATGGCATCTGGCAGTGTGATTAATCGATTGCTACTTAAATTCAACTGTTTAAGTGCACCACAACGGCATAATCCCTCGGGCACCATTTCCAGCAAATTATTTGACGCCGAAAAGCATTCGAGGGCTCCCAGTTTGCCAATCCCCGATGGGATGCCCTCAAAGTTCAGCTTATTATCGTTGACAAAGAGTCGTCGCAGCCGCGACAGCTTGCAAAGAGCGGCGGGCAGGATAGTCAATTGATTGCGGGATAAATTCAGTGACTCGAGACGTTGCCAATGCTCCATATTGGAGCTTAGTTCGTTTATCTCATTGTCACTTAAATTAAGACGCACCAATGTGCTCACATTATACACACAGTCGGGTAGCTTGGGCAATGCATTGTCCGATAGATCCAGCTCACAGAGATTGGCCAGACTGTCGATGCTGGTGGGAAAATTAAGAAGGGTTCGCTGTGTCCCACTCATTTTCAGCACCTCGAGACTCTGCAACGATGGCAACTGACGCAACTGGAACAGTTCGAGCGGATTATTTGATAGATCCAATGTCTTCAGATTAATCAAACGTCGCGTTTGTGGCGGCAGCGTCTCCAATCGATTGTGCGACAAATCGAGAAAGAGCAGATCCGTCAAGTGGATAAACAGCGGCGTGGGTATGCTCTCAATTTGATTATAGCTTAGATTAAGCACTATTAAATTCTTGGAACGCTCCAAGCCCTCGGGCACCTCCTTGAGTCGATTGTGCGATAGATCCAACGTTGTCAGCTCCTCCAAATGAAACAGCTCCGGCGGAATTCCGCTGTTTTTTAATTGATTGTGGCGCAGATCCAAAGAACGCAGGCACGTCAGCTCCGTTAGTTCACCAAAGAGCTTCTCCAGCTGATTGTGATTAAGTGATAGATGTTCCAGCTTCTGCAGCTGGCCCAGCTCCTCAGGGATTTCTTGTAACTGTGTGTGATCCAATGTAAGCCACTGGACCCGCGACATTTGCCGCATGGAGCTGGGGAATGTTTTCTGTAAAGCCAAATAATCAATCAGAATTTCAATCGAAATAAACATAAACGTCGATGTCGAAGTTGGTGTTTGCGTCGGCGTCGGCGTCAGCGTCGCCGTCAACGTCAGCAGCAACAGCAGCAGCAGCTGTGCGCTGATGATGACAAATTCGCCGTGAATGGTTATAATTTTTTTTCTTATTTGATCGAATAACAGAGCCGCTAAACTCTGACTGAATATGACCTGTTTGTGCAGGTGCTGCACTTAATTTAGCATTTTCATTTACATTCCGCATTTAGCCACACACCAGCCAACAACAACAACAACGATCGCAACACAAAATATACTTACGCTGAAATCATTTTTTGTAAAGTCAACGCCGCGTACAAACGGTAAAACACTCATCCTAAATATGCTAAGCACTCGGCTACTGCTGCTTCTTGCGTGGGAGGAGCGGGGAGTAGCATAAAAGTAACAATTTTGCGTCACGGACACGAAGACGGACGGCGAAAACGGCTGCGAGCCTGGTTCGTTCTTGTTATTGCTATTTCAATGAATATTAGAGCTGTGGACTCGATTGGATTTTTAATCGATTCTTTCGATACTTTCTACTAATGCGGTCACACTTTAATCACAATTCAAAAGTGCGATCAACTTAATTTTTCCCTTTTATAGCAATACTTTGGTAACAAATAAACAAATCAATAAGAAATATTAATTTGAAATTAGGTGAAATATTTCTTATTTCAAGCGTGAATGCCTCAGCAAGTTGGCAGCACTGTTACCACTGCAAAAAAATCTATTAAAATTTCCACACAAAATGAATAAAAGACAATTTTGAACCATATACAATGTGGCGGCCTCGCATTTTTTGAACTCCTTTGTTAATTATGTTTTGAAAATTTGTTTAGAGTTAAGTTGCACATCTTCTTCCCTTGAGAAGTGAAGAACTCTAAGAACTGTATTAAATTCAACAACTGTGTTTTTTCTAATTTACAATTATGAATAGTGGACCCGAACTTTTTGACCTTGAACCGGCGTTGTTCATGGTTGAATCGTTTTTGGTATATAATCGTTAATCGATAATAGCTGACGTTGCCAATTGGCGCCAAACGGTAGGCATTTGAAATAAGTCGGCCAATACATTTAAATTTAGATACGAAAAAAAACAAATTTATTTAGCTTCAATCGAGGTGAGTATCTGGCATCAAAAATAACTTACAATGCACAACATTTGATGCTGGGCTCACTAATTTTGTACTCATGGAGGTCACATAGAAAGAGATAGAAACAGTCAAACAACAAAAAATATTGGTAGACAGTAATGTTTGTGTTGATAATTTATGCTCAATCCATAGCTGCTGTCAGTTCCCGTTCCCGTTCCCGTTCTC
Source organism: Drosophila sp. st01m (assembly GCA_018901795.1). Lineage (NCBI taxonomy): Eukaryota > Metazoa > Arthropoda > Insecta > Diptera > Drosophilidae > Drosophila > Drosophila sp. st01m. Next base: position 4,037,514 of record JAEIFG010000284.1, on the reverse strand, counting down.
GCTCGCGCACCAAACGCTCCCGACTGTCCTGCGGATTGAGCAGAACTTTGACTAAATGTTCCACCGTCGGACGCTCTGCGGTACAAAAGACTTTTAGACCGAGAGATTCAAGAGCACGCCGAGTGCTTGGCCCAATGGCCACCAGTTTCCATTGGTCCGGTGAAACATTGTGCGCCTTAAAGTATTCGTTAGCACAATTGACGCCGGATGGTGAGAAGAATGCCAAGAATTCAATATTATCCGCTTTAAGGGCACGCTCCATGCAATCGGCCAGCTGAGGATTACACTTGGTTTCATACACCTCACAGGCATCCACACAGAAACCGTTCTCTAAGAGTTTGGAGAGCAGGGTATCCGTAGCCAGATTACCGCATGGCAGGAGCAATGGTAAATTCCGTGATCCATCAAAGGTGTCAACAATGAATTCACCCAGATTACGGGCATTTCCCGTCTGTTTGCCGTGGGTGAAGAGCTGTTGCAGCGTATTCATCGCCAGATTGTGCGTAACCTCTCCGACGGCATAGTTATGCAATAGCTTCCAACCGCCCGGCAGTTCCGATAGCTGCAGTGCCTCGGCAACGGCTTCAACGCAACGTGGACTCGTAAAAATGATGCCTGCATATTTGTCCGGCGTTGTCAGCTTGGCACGCAGCTGGTCAAGGTTTTTGAAGCCGAAACTCAGCGTCGGCACAAACAGCGGCTGAAAGTTGTGACCCAGCAAGGTCTCCGCATAGACATCTGTACTTTCCGATTCCGATTTGAATATAATCACCGTACGCTGTCGATTGGTCATTTTGTTGCCAAAATACAAATTCTTTTGCCCACTTTTCCTCTCCTTCACGCTCTCTCTCAATTGATTTCTCGCTCGCTCGAGCGATCCGTCCGATCGATCTACAACTTTACTAGACTGCAATTGCTTTTTACTTGCACCTGCAACGTTTACTGTCTGCCAAAACTTTTATTTTGTTGCAAATTAATTTTTTTTTTTGCTCATCAGCTGTTTTAACTGACCAAACTCGGCGTTGCCATCTGTTAAGCGTCTCAGCTGGCAGCGCTGTGCAGCACAGTGGGCTGATGTTAATGTTCTGCTTAAGAACTTTAGTAAGACAATAAAATTCAAATCATTAATGAAATGTTCTGTAATTTACAATAAAAAAATCGCATATTGCAGTTAACAGCCAATGCTGATGGTAAATCTATTAGCTGAGACTGTATTTTATCAAGGGAAACTAATTGGAATATAAAGATTATGAGATGTGACCACAAATTTACTTTAACTTTTCAAATCATTATCTGAGCCGACTTTTAATTTTAAATTATTTTATTTTGCGAATTAGAAATATATTTAAAATAAATTTAAAGTACTTTTTTTTAATTAATTTTAAATTGAAACACAACTCCAACAAAATTTGGTATGAATTTTCCTTGCCAATTAAAAATAGGAAAAAATAAGAAATTTAATATTTGTTTAAATGTTGTATATTTAAATAGTTTGAATTCCATATATAATCCCATTTAATTGTTCCAAGTTAAGTCAATGCTACCCGTAGTGTAGGATGTCCATATAGTGGATACTTTCCCTAAATCCTTCCCAGAAAGGTTGGATCGGCAGTTTGGTTGTCTTTGTGTATTTTGTCTAATAATTCGTACGTCTAAAAGTAATGTAAAATGCTGAGAATTATCCGTTGGATTTTTTGTTTGGCGCCCGTATTGTGATCCAGCCACTTGCGAAGTAGATCTCCTGGTCGTATATCGGAATTGGGCTGAGAATTAGACACTGTACGATCAAAGTGAATTTCACTTTGTGTTGAATACGGTGATGGCAACGGAGCGGGAATCCGTAACTGACGGGACGTCGCGTCTGGAGGGCAATAATAATCAACAAATGCTCCATTGGAAACGCGAAGTTGCTGCTGCTGCTGATGCTGTTGTTGGGCATGCGGAGCAAAGAGTTGTTGCTCAGTTCTGACTGGATTTTGATGGCCCAATTGTGACTCAAATCCCGAAGATTGAGACGAGGTACGTGATAATTGCTGCTTGTCCGCTGTCGAGCAGAAACTGAGCAAATTGGCAGTATTTGGCTCCCCAAAAATGTTGAGTGGCCGCTGGCAATCGCTGGTGGCATTCACCCAGGCGGATATGTCGCCATTGCGCTGCTGTTGCAAGCGTGATGGGAACAACAAGTTGTTTGTGGAACGCGTCTGTGGACGTCCACTGCACAATGTGGATGGAGGCGGGCGACGTTCAATAGTAGGCGAAAAGGGGCCTCCAACGACACCAGCTCTTCCCTCTCGCTGCCAGCCATAGGGTTGAGTCATGTTCATGCCGTGCCACGGACGTTGCGAGTCCATGCAACTAGCTGCATAACTGGGCACCGGCGCCGCCGTCCGATAACTGGGCGCGGGTGAAGCCATCTGTGGCGCCATTGCCGATCGCTGCGAGGACAGACGCAAGGAGTCCAGTGAGAGCACCGAGGGTGCAATGTGATGTGTCTGGCCATGTTGACGCAACTGCTGTGACCCATTCATACTGGACATGCTGTGGTTGTTGCTGCTGCCATTGCAACTCAACTGCTGGCTGAGCATGCTGATTGTTTCGTCATCCGATATGCATTCATCCGCATACAGGCGGTGAAAACTGTCGCCCACGGATTCATTAATCGCCAGCATCAGCAAAGAGTTCTTACGATATGTAGTCAAGAGAATAAGTGTTATCACACTGCCCAGCAGCTGAAAAAGAATTATTGTAATTTAGGATCCCTTGTAAGCAACTGTAATAAAAAAAATATTTTTTTATTTTACTCACTAGAAAGGTGATGCCATCGATGGCCTCGAACAGCAACAAAGAGCCTTTGGCATAAATGCTCCACAGCACCAAGAGCAGCGTGAATCTTGTGAACTTCAATCCATCGCTGATGTTGTGCAGAAAACTTAATCCCAACATTGCATAGGGATAGAGACTTGTAAAGCAGCTGCTTAATGTTGCCTGCTGTGCCTGCATCTGTGTCAATCCCAGCGAGTACAACAACAACTTGGAGAAGGTGCCTCCAAAGAGCTTTAATCTGGCCACCAACGGCTGCTCGGCCAACAAATTGCCGGCATAATCAGCCAGAACTCGTAACAATGTCAATGCATGCGAGTAGACAAAGAACAAGCCATGTCCCAATGTCTCACCCAGAAGACTGCTGAATTGTGTACGCGTTGCTGCTGGCACACTGCAAAGCAGACACAATACATTGAGGATTGTGAGCAGCATCATCAGAAGCTGATAGCGTCGCAGGCGTCGTTGCCGTTGTACGCGTGCCAAGCGATTGAAATGCGGTTGTTTAAGCAAAGCGGCGCCCTTAATTATGAAATTGAGAAACTTGGAGCCCAGCACCATTTTCTTCTTCTCGTGGAGCACCTTGTTGACATGGCGTTCGCAGCTGCCGCAAAGACGAAACTGTTGCTCCAATTGTTGTCTGCAATTAGTCAAGTTTAAGATTAAGTGCTCGGTGTAATTGTATTTTATTTGAAATCCCTTACAGAGAAAAACTAAATTTGTATCACGAAATTTATAAAACCTTATCAGATATATTCCTTTTTTGTCTGATCCTTATGCTTTGTATGTAAGCTAGAGTCTCAGTTTTAAAGCTATCTTGATGAAACTCGGCACAGACCACTCTTTCTTCGGCATATACTACATAAGTCAGAATTGTTCGAATCGGATCACTATTTCATAAAGTTATTATTGAAGAAATCGGTCAAACTCCTGAATTTAGTATTAAAATCATGTTTCCTTCTCAAGATAACTAAACCAAATTTACAGAATATACATTGATATTGTTCTAAATGACCTGCGTACATTTGGTTCATTCCGAATGCCTATATTATATTGCAGACATACTAACAATCAAAAACAAACAGTTATAACTCTACATTCAATATGGAAAACTTGTTTTTTTAAAGGTTTACAACCAAATTCACATTATATGTAAAAGATATTGTATTTTATATTCTGACCTTGTATGAATCAAATCGGACCACTAATCATATAGGTACCAGAGGAAGAATTCGTCGAACATGAAATACAGGGCTTTGCGCGGGTATTAAATTTTGTTTTCTTTTTGTTGGGTATACTAACTGATAGATCTTCAGCTCGTGCTCGTAGCGTGACTCGTGCTTTGGCTCAAATTGTGCCAATTTTTCGACCTTCAAACGTTGCGCCTCATTGCACTGATCGCAGAGTCCATTGCTTGTCGCCGGCGGTTGAGCATTGAACTCATTTGTGTAATATGCATTGGCGCAAACTGTGGCGCTGGCACTGCCGCTACTGCTGCTGTTGTTGTTGTGGCTGCTACGGGATGAGTTTAGATCACGGTTGTAATCGCCGTCCTTGTTAAAGCCATTGTATTGCTCGCAATGTGGACATGTCCAGCTATTGCGTTCAGCATACGAGACGCGTGTGTTGTCATTGCAGAACCAGCAATTCACTTTAATATCATAACGAGAGCTGTATCAAAAATTTTACAACGTTTAATTCAATTCCATTTAAGTGATTAATTAATTTTGCAATTCACTTACCGCACATTTATATATATCTTGTGGGCGAACAATGCGGTAACATAAACTAGCGCCAAAATTGGCAGCGCGGTTGCCATTAACATCAATAACAGGTGCTGCATGCTTCTCGCCTTTGCTTACAATTTGTTGCCTAAATTTATAATTTAACTAATTCTAAATTCAGCTACAAACTAAACAAACGGTTAAACACGCGGAATTCATATATATATATACAATATATTCATAAAAAAAAAACCGGGCAGTGTCGCGGCTAACGTTTCTCTCTTTCTCTTCTTCTTTTTGGTAGATCTCACTGCTGTCAACTTAGCTATTTTATAGGGTGCTCTCGCTATTTTCAAAGTGGGTTTGCTGGAATAATTTAAGCATTCCTATTAGCTGGAAATCTGGCTTTAATTTTTTAGTGAAGTCTTTCAATTAAAATTTTTTAAAACTGTGCAAAAGTGCCCACAAAAACAAAGTTAGATGCTTTCCAGTCAGAAACGTCTATTTTACGGCTGAAAAGTTGGCAGCACTGGTGTGGATACTGTTGTGGCCAGAAATGCTGACCCTCGTTCCAAACGTTGCCACCCCGCAAAGTATTCCGACCTGGCAGCTCGTAAAATTTTTGGTTGATTGCCATTGACGTATGCTTGCGAATGTCAAACGTATATTCGTGTGTGTTCGTGTTGCTGTATTTTGAAGCCGCTCGCACGTTGCACGTGTTTATTAAAAACTAAAGTTTTTATTTTTTAAATAAAAAACAAGTTGAGTAGTTTGTAATCAGTAATATTTAAGGCGGCCACATAATGCAACACGACGATGTAAGTAGACAATGGATGAATGAATGATAATCACGTGAATATAAATATAACATACTGTTGTCACATAGGTTGTTTGGAGTATCATCAACAAATCCTTTTGTTCACACAAAGTCAAGTAAGTGGTTGAAAACAATACATATCCATATCGGTAAGCATTAACAAAGATAATGTGATGTTCACAGGACCGATACACGCACGTTTTGCCGCCATGAGTACAACTTAACAGGTCTCTGCACGCGTCGCACTTGCCCCTTGGCCAATTCCCAATATGCAACGGTGCGGGAGGAGAAGGGTATCATATATCTGTTCATGAAGACGGCGGAGCGTTCGCATATGCCTAGCAAATTATGGGAGCGTATTAAATTGTCGCGTAATTTTGAAAAGGCCATCGAACAGATAAACGAGAATCTTGTCTTTTGGCCAAAATACATGATAGCCAAGAATAAGCAACGATTCCTCAAGATTACACAATATCTGATGCGCATGCGTAAACTGAAACTGCGACGACAGAAGCTTATTGTGCCGCTATCCACAAAAATCGAGCGACGTGAGACTCGTCGTGAACAAAAGGCTCTGATTGCGGCCAAAATTGATAATCATATTGAGAAGGAGCTGCTGACTCGTCTTAAGATGGGCACGTACAAGGATATTTACAACTTTTCGCAGACAGCGTTTAACAAAGCGCTTGAGGCGGAACATATCGACGAGGAAGTGGACGAGGAGGATGAGGATGAAGTGGAGCGTGAAATGGAATTGGAAGATGCACCCGAAAGTGAACGCGAAGCGGCCGATCTGCGTCGCGCCCTCAATGACACCGAGGAGTTTGTTGAGGCAGACACCGACGATGAAGAAGATGATGATGAAGACCAGGATGATGATGATGATGATGCCGTTGACAGCGATTCGGGTCAACGAGAAGAGGTTGAAATGGACAGTGACTTTGCGCAGTCCGATGATGACATTGATGATGAGGATGCTGATGACATTGAGGTACGATCTCAAACAATTGGCAATTTGTCAGCAGACAACGCGACTTATCTTGACTTTACGTTACGTTATGTCTTACATATTCCGACCCTATGCTTTCAAATTATAAAGGGTTTATTAGGTTTGTTAAGAGCGAGATCAGCAGCAAGAATCTTGATACCTTTAACGTATATTAATTCTTGATCATCATCAGCAGTCCAGTAAATCTGGGCATATTCGTCTGTCCGTTTGTCTATATCGAGAACATCTCAAGTTGTAGCTTTCATTATTTTTTTGTTCAATATTTTGGAATAATACTGTTCTAACTCGTATCGATATCTTATTGTTGGCAGCAATATTTCAAAATACCAAATAAGAGATACATTTGTATAAACTATTTAACTTTTATCTATTAGCCAATATGTGGAAATAATCGGAATTTTACAGACTCCATAGACTTAAAACCAACCATAGATCTCTTAAAAATGTGATAGTATGAATTAGTTTGAATTTCTGTTGCAACTATTTACACGATTTAAATCCAATTGTTTATCCTAAAACAAGTTTTGGGGTATTATTACAGGGTCTCTCATAGCCGAACTTGCTCGACTTTCGCCATCCTACTGTTCATTTTACGCAACGTCATTGCATAAGGTTTATTTTTAAGCAATTACCATAATGTGCAGTGAAAACAAGACGAGACAAGTTCAAGTAGCTGTCGGTTCGACTAAAGCCGTAATACCAAGTTTATACGATAGATTAAGTCATTTTAAATTCAATCTAGTCGAGTTTTAGATTTGAAACGTATACAACTGCCGTATACCGTTATTTCTATAAGAATATATTCAGGTGGACAGTGAAGTAGCAGTATTAAATACGTAAATAACTAAAAAGAAAGCTTATATTGTCTATTAAAGAGTAAGAAAAAAAATAGTATTTTATTAGAATCAGTTGTCAGAATCAGTGCATTTTAATGAATACCCTCTATAATTGTACAAAAAGTGTTAGTCAACATGTTATTGATAAAATCAAATTTAGCTGCCATATAAACTTGGCATAAATCTCATACGCCGGCCGGCAGAAAAGCATCAGAAACAGCGACGACGACGTTGACGTCGACTGACGCTGCTACTGCAGCAGCCGTAGTCGCAGCAACAGCTTCTGCTGTGACGTCAACGACGAAACTGTGTTTGCTTTTGGTTCTGAGATTTTTATTGAGCGGCAGTCAGCGAACGCGCGCGCGCGCATCTTGAAGTTGAAACAGAGCCGCGTCTTGAGTGACAAATTGCCAAATACATACATATATGAAATAAGAATAAAAGAATAAAATTACGAACACCGGACATAAAACAAGTGCTGCATAACGTTGATAATAATTTCAGGATACAAAGCTACCAAAGAAAGCTACGAAAAAGGTCAGCAGCGTCGACAGCAAGAAGAAGAAGACAACAACAACAACAACAACTGGACGACGCACCAAACCAAAACTGCAATTGGAATATGAAATGGAATATGAAAATGAGGCTACTCCAGCACGGAAAATGCGTTATTAGCGAGGTAGAAACAGATAGACCGAGATATATACAGAGAGAGATCGCTAAAAATTACAGATACATATATATTTTACATATTACTGTATAGAACTAATTAAATATACATATAATGCTGAAAAGTAATAAGAACTGGAAAGAAACAACCGAAATATTTACTTTGCCAGATTTGAAAGAAGTTGTTAAAAAGAAGGAAGGTCGAAATACAAAAGAAAAAAAAATTAAATGTACACAAAGTGATATTTGTGAATTGAGTGATATAACTTAATTTTAAAAATCTTTTGTAGCTGAAATGGCAAGTGTGCTTTGAATAGACAGAGATAGCCATAGCTCTTGTGTGCTGTTCTTATGCGCGCGAGTGCGTATTTATGTGTGTGCGTGTATGCAGCCAAATATGAACTTGACATTGAATCGTGTTGTTGCTGTGGTTGTTATTGTTAGTGGAGTAACAAATTAAACAGCTGGCAAACCAGTTCTAACAATTTGCAACTAAATCAAATTGCTAGTTGTGATTTTATTACATAAAGTTGGCAGCTAATTAAATAAAAAAAATGTATGGTTACATACACACATATAAATAACGCACGCCAAGTTAAATGCAGCTGCGGCAACAACGCTGACGTTGACGTCGGCGCAGACGTTGGCGTTGGTTTGGCAAGGCCGCTGCTGAGCCAGCTTTAACATTGTTTTTGTTTTTTGTTTTGTTCTCGTTACGGGCTACTGCCGTTATTATCGCCCATTTGACCAAAGGTTCTGTTGATCTTAATAAACACACGAATGCTACACACACCTACACACATACAGCTAGTCAAGAGAGTGTTTTGACCGCAATTAAACTTTAAATTTTTAGTACCGGAACCATAACCGAAATAAATTCGTTATATTTTTTTCCCTAAAACAATACATAACAAAATTTTTGTCTCACATGTACACATTTAATTTTTCTATAATATTTTATTAAAATATCTTAATAAAATACATATATACGCTTGTACATATTTGTTAAAATACGTTTTTGTTTTAAAACATTTAAAAATTGTTGAAATTGAAATTGATTGTTAGTATCGGCAACGAAATATTGGTTTCAAAACGTACAGGAATCGAAAACATAATATGTTTCGGATTGATTTCCTAATTCTGACAAATATAAACAAAATTTTTTTTCACAAAAAAAAACATGATTTTTATATTATTTTAGGTATCTACCCGAAACGAATATTGCATTAATTTAGGGTTTTCCGTTTTCCTAGTATTTTGGATTTCCGTTTTGGTTATACAAAATCATTGTGTATTGATTTTAGTTACCAATTTTAATACGGTTTAAGTCTCTTAATTACGTTTTTAAAACTAGATAGTAAAATAATATTTAAAACAGCCATAAGGTTAAATCACTTTTAAACTAAAAGCACGCAAACTATTTCGTTTGTCATAATAGTTACATGACATACTGTAGATACACACACTCACAGTTTGGCGACAACAATTGCTAATTAACAGATTTTAATGGCCCTCCCCTTTGGAGGGTTTCGTTGGCCTCTGAGGTTCAAACTGCAATCTTAAATCTCTATTAGCATTCCACCTCAACGTGCAAAAAAAATTACTTCACGCTGAAATTAAAAATGTGTTTAATTTTTTAATGGAGAATAAATATGAAAAGTTTAAAGTTGAAATTGAACGTGAACTTGACCTATCCTTTCCTTTCATGTTCATCCAAATATAGAGGAGTTAAGGATCAGTTGAAATGACCCAAGCTTCAATTAAATTACATATTTGGCAATCTTAAGTATGTAACTGCCTACTTTTGTGAGCGTGTATATATTTAAGGAACAGTTTCCAGTAGAACAAATTAAAATAGTTTCGGAATGAGTAGTCAAAAGAAAACCAAATAACATGGACAGGAGAAATTTGGGATTAAACTCTGACTGATTTACAATTTAGATATATTAGGTTAAATCAATAGTAAAAGAGGTCTAAACGTTTTTCTTCTTAAATTGTAGTTCAAATATTGTTCTTTATGTAAGCGGAAAATCTTGAGAAAATACATGTCCTAAAAAGTTGTCGAAGGGCCAAAGAAATTCAACGCCTTCGATGATTTTCTCTCAACTGTTGTGTGCAACTTTGAGTCTCCTAGATTTTAGCGATTGAGCTGCACAAGGATCAATCAGTATAGACTACCAAACCAATGGCTGAGTTGATAAAAAGCGACGCATTTAAAAATCCCAGCAAAATGACAATAATTTCAAGAATTTAACTAATAAAATCAATCACAAACACATTGTTGTTATTTGTATATATATACATACATTATATTATATTTAAATACAAAAAAATTAAGGTTCTTATTCATCATTTTGTAGTGCACAATTCTACAAATGGACACAGTCGCACTTTACGCTAATATACGAAATAAGAATAGAGAAGCATTAAACAAAAACATAAAATAATTTTTCGAGTTATTTCGGCCAGTTTGGAACACATATCCGTGTGTCTTCCTTTCCCTGCAACTAAACTGACAAAATGTATAATCAAAAGAAAATAAATGTTCACGTAACTTAATTATTTTGTGTTTAATCCAATAATCCAATGATGGACTTGAAAACTCGATTAGGATTGTTAATTTTCTATTGCCATGATTTACAATTGCTGTTCATGTTAATGAAGTTGTTACTGTTGTAGATGTTTATTTGGTTAATTCGTGGTATGCCATTGCGATGTTGTTTAGGGATTCGGACTGAAAGCCGCCTGACGCAGCAGCACATAGATCTTCTCCTTGATCCAATCCTTATTGTAGGGCGCATAGGTGTTGGTGCTCTTTTGATAGACCAAACAGCTAATATCGATAAGTGTATCAATGAAATCAAACAGCTGACTGATATCATAGGTAATAGTGGGTGTGTTTGGATTCCGTCGTTTCAGATGCTCCTCATAGATCTTACAGACACCCTCCATGCACTCATTAACGCTCTCATAGTCGCAATATGTCCGCGTCTCTGGACGTGCCCCAGGTTGCACTAACAATATTGTATGCGACATCTCTCTCTCTCTCTCTCTCTTTTACTCGCACGGCCACTTGCGCTATCTAAAAGTGAGGAATTTGTATAAAGTTAACGTCATTCTTGTTTTGTTACTGTTGTCGCACTTACCCAAACTATACTTATTTTGCTATTGTTGACTCCGAGACTGTTCGAAATGTACCAAGTTCGCTGCTCGGCTTGACAAAAACGCTGTAAAATATGTTAGTTTAGCTTTAAAAAAATCATATATTTATTTTTCCTGTTTTTTTGTGCTGCACATTTTTCACTGCATCTTTTTTTGATTTGCTGCCATTGTTTTTGCCGCCAGCTTGCACACATGCACACATACTTCTATCACACATACACAAGCGGCCAGCGTATATACACATGCAAAACGTTTACGCTAGACGAATTGTGTTTGTTTGCACTTTAGCATGAACAATAAATGCAGTATTATTGACAAAACTTACCTGTTTAGCCTTGTAATCTTATATTTGCGGTATTATTTTTATTTTAATTATTATAAACACATTTTTCACTGTTCGGTAGCTGCGCTTCTATGCGTTTAGTGTTGTTAAATGCAGTACACAACGTGTTGCCAAATGGCGTTAGTATTGATGTCTGGCAGCGTTGGCAGGCGAGTGTTGAGGACTGCCACCTAACATTTTAACAGACAGTTTGAACAGCTGATTTCAACTGATCGACAAATGGACCAATTGGGGAGCAGCGGCAGTTGGCTTAGCGTACGCGGGGGCTGCGCAGCGAGCGTTTTATCTACATATAAGAAAATTAAATTGCTCTTGTGTGTGATTTGTCTGTTGTGCATTTGTTGTTGTTTATTTTAGCTTGTGCCTATGCAGTTGCTGCTGCAAAGTGAAGGCGCAGCCGCAGCCTAACTGAGTTGTATGTGCATGTGGCACAAACATTTTAATTGAGAAAAATATGAATCGCCAGCACTGTTAATTGTGTGTAGCGCGTATGCTTTGTTTTAATTCACATTTACTTTTATTCTGTTTTTTTTCTTTACTCTCGTTGCCGACGTCTCTGCCAGCGAGCGCTGGCCAACGCGACGTACGCACGCGTGTTGTAGAATTATTTCTATTTTTTGTTGGTTTTTTTATGTGCGTGTGTGGATTATATGTTGTCATAGCCAAGTATTAATATTATTATTTGTATTGCTGTTATTTTTGTGCATTGCTCTAATCAATGTTCTCCGCTGCCAATGGGAAAATAAAGGTGTTGCATCTTAATAAATTCCAATTTGAATAAAAATTCCAATTAGAACGGTTGTCGGTGTTGTTGTTGTTGCAGTTGCCGCCTCACGACACGGATGCGGCCGCCTCGTCGACACTGCGCTGCCTCTTGAATGGACCCTTTCGGGATCTACATTTTAATGTGTCCGATCATCGGCTAATACCAGTGCATGATGTCGTCTTCCTTGACGACATCGAATGCAATGTTAAGCCGCTCATCTATAGACCCGTGCTGCCAGAGACGACGTTGACAACGATGCCGACGCCGACGTCGCCGCCAACAATATTGACGTCGCGGCTGAAGTCAGCTGTGGCTGCCGATAGCAGGTGAGTGTACTTGCCCTTGAACTTGTTTCAATACATGCACATATTACACGTACTGTCGCGCTCTCTTCCACATTTTACACATCTCACGCTCTCACTCTTTCTCTCTCATGCTCCCACTCATTAATATTTTTGGTTTTTATTTTTGTATTTGGTTTGTCATCCCAATTGGATTCTAACTTGCTCTAATTTATTAATTGGGCGGGTTTATTGTGGCCCATTGTGCTTTAAACAGCACTCTTAATAAAATGTCTCAAAACTTTTATTTCCTCAATAGAGGATCTTAAAATAATATACTACTTTATTATAACAAACTATGTAAACGAGAAGTGACTAATTTGATGTGAAATAAAATATATCACTACAGATACCACTATAAGATACTTGAATAATATTTGAAGAATATGAAATATAATTAGACTTAACAAAAATATTACGACAGTTAGACTTCGCTGTAAAGATCTGGGTGATAAACAGTTAAGCTTCAATAAAAAACAATTTATCGAAAATAAAACATTATTGCAATCTGATTATAAAAAACGAATGATTCTAAACGGTCGAGTTTCGATATATTCGATTTAAAATACATTTTAAGGTTATAACTTTTTTAGTAAAATTAAGAATTTTTATGAAAACAAGCATCGTCTTGAATTTACTTAAAATTCTTGTTGAGATCTGACGGCTGAATGCACTTTAAACTATTTTTGAACCACGTTCAGTTTTCTTTTCACAATAGATCGCGAAAACTCTAACCTTGTCACCTGGTACTAATTGGTTGTGTTTTACGACCGTTTAAGCGTTGTCTGCTGTTTGCGATAAGAACTTTGTAGGCTGATAAGGTGGCGTACATAGTTAGAGGAAGCGATTCCATTATTGTTATCATCATCATCTTTCACATTTACATTTGCATCAGAATTATTTTCACTGATTCGACGTCATCAAAACTAAATTATTTCGAATTTCTATATAGAGACTGTTTTTGCTCCCGTCGTTCTATTAATCATTGTTGTGGATACTTCACTCAGGTTGAGGCGAGTTAAGTAATTTATTTATGCAAATATAAAATATCTGTGGGCTCATTTATGGTATGCATGTGTGTATAGGTCTGAAGTACTTATTACTCAGATTTCGCAACGTGGGTTGCTTATCAAATTGTTATGCGTGTATATTTATTTTCATTTTATTGGGTTTCTTTGCCTTTTTGCATTTAAGATTGTTTGTATTTTTTTGTCTTGTATACCCTGTTATTATGAACACAACACACAAGTACTTTAGCCAATCCTAAAATAGTAAAGTGAGTCTTTCTGAAATTTGTCTATCGACTCGTATATACCCTGTATAAAAACAACCTCAATTTCGAGTTTATTTTAAATTTATTTAGCTCTTGAAAGTTGATATTTTATTTACTTTTTTTAACAATGTTTTTCTGTAGTTCTTCCGAATCAAATTTACAGGTAAATTTTAAATCTGTATTTTTTTTTGGATTTTAAAGATCTGATTTAAATATTTAAATTTAGCGCAACGAGGTTAATTGAACGTCAACATGAATATACGGATAATATATCTTATCATTGTCTGCTAATAATGTGTGATATTAATTTTCATTATTATCTATCCACAAATCACCTGGAAACATGTTAACTTTATGTTATAGTAGCTCGATCCGCCACGTTTTGATACCATTTATAGAGTCAATGATAATGCTTTCATCAAGGGTAACGTGAGTAATTGACCGACGTAATTTTGGATAATGTTAGTAACATTACTTTTGGAGTTTTAATGATTTGATAAATGTTTTTCAGGTCTTCCGCATTTTGGGCTGCGTTTTTTTTGCTGTCTGAAGGTTGTTTTAGTTGACACCTTTTTTTTGTGTTTTATTATGTTTTGGTCTCTTCTTTGGTTTTTTGCCTCTCCAGATCCGTTATTGTCTTCAGCTTTGTCTATGTCTACGCTTGTGTCTATTAATTGTTGCCTTTGTGCTTGCGGTCAACGTTTTGCCATATATTGCCGGCACAGTGACTGATAAAAGTAAGTAGCCTTGGCATTGACTGGCGTTGACTAATTATTATCTTGTGCATCGGCACGATTCAAATTCAAGTCGGAGTTGCTGTAAATGCAACAATGCTAATTACATAAGACGTTTGTCATTCGATACATCGAATGGCTTAATTTTGCCACATGTGGCAGCATCATCTTGCCACATTACTCTGCTGGCTTGAACAGACTTAATGCCTTACAAGATTTACACAGAACTATATATATTATACAAATAGAGAGAGTGAGAAAGGGAGAGAGAGGTAGAGAGAGAGATAGACAGAGACAAAAGACGACCTTTGTTAAACATATCATGTTGCGAATGTCAAGACAATTTGTCCATCAGACTACGCTTTAGAAATTTGAAATTTTCAAATAATTTCTCAGGTAACCTTAGTTGTCACCGTTTAGTTAATTACTAACCATACGTTCAATGTGCCGCAAATTGATTTAATTGTTGACAGCTGCAAAGATGTGCAGTTTGTTTGATTTGACTCGAATTTCCGTTGTGCCTTTATTGAATTTGCAACAAAATACGACAATAGTTATAACCAGTTAACTAACTCAAAAACTATCTAAATTCATCAATTTTTAAGTAGTGCGATGCACTTTTTTAGTTTCTATGCAATCCAATGATTTAGTTTCTACTGATAACTAACGAATTTATATAAAATCCGTTTGAACTAAAGAATTTTTAGATATTATTAACATAAAAACTTCGCTAGATTTAAGAAATAGTTAACCGATTCCCATTGATTCTTATAATCAAATCGTTTGAAATAACTTAAACAATTCCTATCCAAAAGAGAATAAAATGCAATGCAATTTCTTTGAAAAAGAATTTTTAAACAGACAGTGAAGTTCCGACTTATTTGATAAATCATCAGTATAAAGTATATTTATTCAGATACTAGCTGTAATCGGAAAGACTCATTAGAGCCTTTAATCCACATTCTGTATACAATTAAACTAGCTGATGTCTGACGACCAAGGCTATAACAAACTCATCGCTTTGTCTTGGACTCTGTACAGAATTCATGACTTCAGTCGAAAAACACCCCATGCAAATGTATAAAAATAAATTAAATTAAGTGGCATATGTAAGTGTAGCTCGTGTGCGTGTATTTCACTAAAAAAAATGCCTTAAAAATCTATCTAAAATCAGGAAGATTTATATTATATACATTGTTCTTAAATGACGACTATTTTAAGACAAAATTGGTAACACTAAGAGAATTTAACCAAAAAATCGCAGTTCTTAAAATAATTACAAATTTTCAATTGTGTGAAGAAAAACGCGGGATCGAGTCCCACATTTTTTATGAAAATTATACAAAACACGCATTTATAATATTGTTATGTTTATATAATAATATAAATAAAATAAAACAACAACAAAAACAATACATTTTTGGATGGCATTTTTTGCTTGTCAATCCAGAATAATTATTATTATTATAACCATTATCATTGTAATCAATTAAATTATGTTGTATTAAGAGATAATATTGTGTTGTATTAATTGTAGTTGTTGTAGTGCAATTAATGCCATTATGGTAATATTGTATAATAATAATTGATTTTGAATAATTTAATAATAATATGAATAATGAATGAATGCATAAGTGTATTTTGATGAAGTACTTGCAGTTTGTGTTGCATGAGCTTAAAAAATACAACCATTAGTCGTACTGACTGTGCCTTGGCATTGAAATGGCTCGTTAAATGTGCGCGTTTTTGCCTTTGTGTCTCGGCTCAGCTCATTTTCAATTTTATGGTTCTTTTGGCTTGCCGGCAACAACCGGAAGCGTTGCCAAAGCGGCCAAATCAGCCAGCGGGCCAACTAGTCAAACAGCCAAACAGCCGACTGGCCAATGGTTGTTAATAATTTGTTGTTGCTGTTGCTGCTGTTGCTCTTGTTGTTGCTGTTGCTGTTGCTGTTGCTGTTGTTATCGCCGCTACGAGCTTGCAAATATATAGCTAATAAGCCAACGTCAGAGTCAGCTTCGAAAATCAATAACAACAATCAAAACAATTCAAAGTCGGGTGTGCTGAGCACGTTCTTATTTAGATACCCTGCATTTGGCTCTATAAATCATTTAAAAAATATATATTTAAATGTTGATCAAAATGTATTCTCTTTTGGACAAGTTAAAATGTTGTACCTTGAGTTCACATATAATATACGAGTATAACTATGAATATACTTCTTCTGATTTAAAGTGAATTGAAACAATATTCGAGAATTTGTTTTTCTTTCACTATAAATTAAAGTATTTTACAGATATCTATTTTAGATTTTAAAACCATTATTTTTGTATTCATGATCAATGCTTTTTCTTTTTAAAAGTATGGAATTATAATCGTTTAGTTTTAAATAAAACTTGATCAAGGCATGAATGCAACAGAAGTTTGATCTATTTCAACTAAATATCTACAAACCTATAAAAGTTTTTAACGCATATAATTTTGTTTTATCAATTTTATCTCAAGTAGCTATATTTTATATTTACCATATGCGTTTCGTTTCGATCAAATATATTTATATATATTTGTATGTTTGTTGTTCAACAAATTTTCTTGACAAACATTGTTAGTTCACTTAAATAACATTAATTTTAAGAAATTCGTGTGAATTAACAGTGGAAAACATAGAATTTTAAAAAATTGATATAACGACTTGGTTGTAAAATATTTTTCTCTGTATTTTTCACTGAAAGTTGATATTATTTAAAAAAGAAAATATTTTAGATAGTTTTTTTATAAAGTGTTACTCCTACATATTTTGAGTGTGCAGAGAGTGAGGGATCTGATAATCCAAAATTGGGCTACTATCTATAAAAAACTAACAATAGTTGTTAGTCAAATCCAGGTAATCACAGTCAAAAAACTTAATTTATCAAGTGCTTGGAAGTTTCAGGAATTATTATTTAAGATAAACATTTTTAAGATTGAATCTTTGAGATATGAATTAAAATAGATATGTTCAAGATCGCATTTATTAGCTAAGCAATTTCAGAAGCTTATGAAAATTAGAGGATCAAGATTGAACTTTTCAGACATAAAATTTTAGCATTTGCTAAACCAGAGGGGCTTCCTATTCTTACTATTGTTGTTGTTGCTCTTGTTCGTGTTGCTGTTGGCCCCCAAACAATGTCGCCCCCAAAAATCGCTGACCCCATTTAAATTTGCAAATATTGTATTGCATTGCATATCTATGTAAAAGCATGAGTTTGTGTGTTGTCTTCGATGTGGTCTATGCTAATTGAATTAGCATAGAAAATCACCTGGCGGCCTTTTCGAAGCCCCACGATGTCAATTGGCTGCTTTGGGATTTGGCCACTTGCTGCCAACTGGTGTCGCTTTCGTAGCGCCAATTGCAATTTTGGATGCGTTCGGTGCAAGTCTCAAGTGGCAGCTGTGGCAGTGTGGCAGTGGCGAGTTTCGTGTTTGATTTGCGATTCGTGAAAATTGTGAAATTGTCAAATTGTGCAATTGATTCAAGATTATAATACTCTATTTTTTTCTTGTTCTTGTGATCGTTCAAGTGGACCGAGTGTGTGACAAAGAAAGCTAGCAAAAGTGCAAGAACGAAAGAGCCAGAGCTAGAGTGAGAGCGTGATAGAAACACATACAGAAATAGATAGCAGAAAGTTCGAATAATCGGGACAGAAAATAGAGACAGCGACAGCGACAGGAGTTACAACAATGCCGGAGCGGAGCATAAGTCAACGTGATATCGATGAGATTGAGATCGAAAGCGATGAGGAGGATGATGAGCTGGAACAAGGTGTCGGTTTGCCCGTCCAACCGTCGCGTAGACGCATCGCCGTCAACTCGCCGGAAGACAATGCCCGCCGTCATGGGCGTGGCAGCAGCGGTAACGTTACCACCACCAATGGCCCAACTCATCGGGAGCGTAGTCGTGAAAGAGAACGCTTTGGCAGCAGTTCTGGCGCCCATGAGTCGAAGTTCTACGACGATAATGATGATGCCGATGCTGATGCTGATGATGTTGATGTTGACAATGGCAGCGGCGATGAGGATGACATTGAAATGTTGGATTAGTGAGTGTCATCCCTGACGCATGTTTCTCTACCCGTTATTTCAAAATTAAGTTAATGCGTATATTGCGTTCGTTACAATGCATGTAACAGGGAGAAATGAATAATTCCAACCCTTTAAAGTCGGTATAACTAAAGGATCTCAGAGTCTATAAGAGCTAGAGCCTGCAAATTTGTCAGACTGTCTTTTGTGTACTTCACGCAGGTCCAGTTTGCTTTAAATTTTTGCCACCCAAAGTTCTTAAAATATTTCCCTACCATCCAAAATAATCATAAAAGATCCATTATGCAGTAATAGCACCAAATGATATTATTTTTTAAAGCAATTGAGCTCCTTAAAGTATGTAACGGGTATTCCTAAAGTCCGAGGCTTTACTTTAACTTTCCGACTAGTTCTTTTTAAAAACATGTCTAATTTAATTAGGCGGTGTGTGTGTGTGTGTGTGTGTGTGTCACAATTCTACTGGCCATTTTTGACTTTCTGGCGCACAAGTTAATGATTATTGTTGTTGTTATTGACGTTCCTTCATGCTGTCCTGTTTCTTGAGTCTTGAGTCTTGAGTTTGCTGTTGCTCTTCCTTAAATGCAGCTCAATTTTACTTGCTCGCTAGTTTTTCACCTCCGACTTCCACCATTTCCATTTCCGTGCGGCCTTCAGCTCGGCATTTTCATGGTATTTCTTCTTTATGCTCTCTGCTGTTGTTGTTGCTGTTGTTGCTGTTGTTGTTGTGTCTGCATTGCGCGCGCTTTTCAATTAAAAAAATTTTCTTAAATGGATTTTCTTAATTCCAAAAGCGCGAAGGTTATTTTTTTTATTATATAGCATGTTTTTTTCATTACTGTTGCTCTTTCTTTGCCGTTATTCTGTTCAAGGTATTAAGTTTCAACGCTCACAAAGATTAATTGGTTTATCTTTTGCTTATGTCGCTATAGCTTTCGATTTCGATAGCGGTTTCAATTCTAGTTTGTTTTGGGTATATTTTGTTTGATTTTTTTTTAATAAATAAATTAGCTAACAGATTTGAATTATTACATTGATTTGAATTCATTTGTTGTACACATATTTTCAGTCTATAGTCTGCATGGTAACAATTACAACGCATAAGTCAACTATTATTTGCCTAATTGATGAATGCGCATATTCATATACTTAAAACCCACAAGTCTTCCTTGGTCACTTAGCTATCAGACTTAAGCCACTTAAGCACAATATGCGTTGTAGCCTTATTCTACGTCTTCTGCTAAACGTAGCCAAATTCCACTTCACCAAACTCTAAGGAAAATAATTAGGCAGACTCTTGTCGACTTTACAATACCCTAAGAAGTTAAAATAAATTACAAATATCATAACTTCATAATACAAAACACAAAAAATTGAGGTTTTCCTTAGTTCACACTAAAAGAAGTCAAATTTGTTGTCTAGTGTTATTTATTTATATAATTATTGTGAAATTTTCCCTATGTAAGAAATACATGAAAATTAATAAATTCGATAGTAGTAAAAAATTAAAATCTTAAATAGACCAAGTATTATCGAATATTTAGTAATCGCAAGTTTCATATCGAGTCTTAAATCGAAATTGCCAAAGTTAAGTATCGAGTTGTCGACATATTTTGACATCACTCCAAATATTTGAGGAGTATTATTTGACAATATGACCTTTGAGTTATTTTATGCTTGCAGGGTATGCAAAGAGCCAACCAGACCTTCAATAACTCAAAAACCATTTTAGATGCCAAATTGAAATGTTTCAAGTTCTGCGGTTGCATTTCGTTAGAAAGTTGAAGGAGTGACATGAGATTTTCATATGTTACATAGATGTATATAGTATAACTTTTATGTTTATGTATCTGGTTATGTTTATGTTGTCATGTATATTTATAAGGCAACGACGGAAACTAAAAATTCGCCTGTGTTCTTCAGTTTGACTAGAAGAGAGTGAGAGGGTCGAATAAAAATACAGAGAGAAATAGAGAGAGTGACAGAGAGAGAGAGAGAGAGAAATGAAATAAACGTGAGTAAAGGCAAGAAACTTAATTTATTATTCCTTCTCAAGGTTAGCCAAAAAATGGCTGCTGTACTATGGCAAATGTTAAAATGCAAAAAGCTGTCGACTAATTTGTCACTTTTGGTGGCAAAATGGTTGTCTTCTTTAAGGTGTAGTTAGAGATGTGTTCGTGTTTTCAGCATTCCGCAGAAGATCTACAAGTCGACATAGTCAAGGAAGAACTAAAAACATGATATGAAGAATATCAGCAAAATACGACTGATTTCGGAGAAAGATTTTGAAAGCATAATGAAAGTAGTGCGATGTTTCCAAAATAAAAAACAACCATAAAACATCAGAAGAATAGCTGTTATGATATATCACAGATCATTATTATCATTATATACAAAGAAGCTCATGCTTTTCAAAGGCGTTTATTAATTTAAATATCGATTGGCGCAAAATTTGAATATAAATAATGTATAGAGTGTGTGATATTATATTTAAGATATGCAAAAAATCAGTCGAAGTTTAAGAACAGACTGATGCAAGAGTATTCGATTTTCGACGTGCCGAAGATAATCTTAAAGTGTTCACAGACTCATCTCTGGCCTGGCGATGGATACTAAACATTTTGCGATGCTACCAGTCGTAACTTGTACATAAGGTGCATTTTATAGACTACCTTCTCGCTACCACCAAAATGGTACGCTTTTTGTCATGCTGTGGGCGCTTAATTAAAATTAATGAAGTTCGTCGGCTTTTTATCCTTTTGGTAGGCCAAGAGCATAAAGCCATCTACCGCCCCCATAACCAGCACAAATTCACTCGACACTGGATTTCAAGCGTTCTGAATTTCAACCGTCTACAGCTTTCTCCAGTTCTTGCCTTCCAATCCCACTGTAAATATTTGTGTCTGACTTTATTTTAAGTCTGTTAATTGAGCGGCATCCGTCGCATAGGTCGTTCTTTGTGTGTGTGTGTGAGTGTGTGTGTGAGTGTGTGTGTGAGTGTGTGTGCTGAGTGTGTGTGTGAGTGTGTGTGGTGACTGTCATTTGAGTAACACTGAGCTATTTTATTTTTTAAGACCATACAAAAATAACAGCTATGTTATATAAATCATATCCTCAAAAATATCGTCTTCATTTGCATTAAAATTAATTATATTAATAAAAAATACATGGACTGGATGTAATTTTATTTAATTTTAAAGTCTCAGAACTATATTATAACAATAAATCGTCATTTTCATTTAATTTTTTCTTGTATTTCACTTGTATTGTGCCCACAAATACAATTTGACTCTCCTTTTATCAGTTTTCTTTGGCAGTCAGCTGAAATTAAGGCAATCCAATATTCCGATTTCCAATGCAAATTCTCTTAACTAGAATCGTTCCACAGAGACCCATTCCATTTGAGTCTATCTTTCTATCGAATTTCGTACATATTCAACTTAAAATGATTTGAAACGAGATTAACTCTTTCAGGCATATTTAGATTTTTCCTTTCGGCAAGATTAATCGCAAGAAAAAAAATCTCTAACCTCTTCCAATTTTATTTTGAAAATATTTTTTTACTTAAGATGTCAAATTTAATTCTGACAAAGCGAAGAAAGCATTATTTATAATGTTTCAAAAGTTTATTTATAAATTTGTACATAATGGCTATAAAATTAAAGCTTATAAAATGCCCTTAATTTTCTACATGATATTTTAAGATAAATCAAAAAAATCAGCTCAATTTGCCCTACAATTTCTGTAAATATTCTTTTTTTTTCAATTTCAAAAGTTAAATCTAAATTGTTAGTGCATTTTATTAAGATGTCAGTCTTTGTCTTGAATTTGTATGGATAAATGTTTGAAACTCAGTTATTTGTATCGGTTTCTATCTCATTCGCTCCCTATATATGAATCTGGTTCTTAATCTTTGGCTTGAGTACCGCTTTCAGCTCATGTCATTTGGGCAAAAAGCTTACGTCATCCTCTTTGCTTGTTGCACTCTCACTTTGATGCCAATTGCTTTTACTCCCCCAACGCTTTGCGTGATGGGAGAACTAAATGTGTCTGCTAAATGTTGAATGCAACATTTCGCTGCCAGAGACTTAAGAAGCATCAGCCCCAAGTGAATGGGTTAAGCTGCGGTATAAAGTTCCAGCAATGCCCTTTAATATGCAAAAATGCATTTGTTGGCCATTAAAAAAAAAGGGAAGATAAAAAAAGATGAAATTTTCTGGGGAAAAGCGGAAAAGCGCATTGTGAATGGAGTAAAATACCAAGAGCAAAATGTCAGCTACAAAAACAAGAAAGCTTTTGCAACATTGCAAAACCGAATGCCACAACAACAATAGTATGGCCAAAAATTTCAAGTAAATATGCGCTTAGAAATTGTTCCTAAACAAAGCTATGAACGTCAAATACTTTCGCATCGTCTTTCCTTTGACTTTGCTTTAAACTCCACATGCATGTCTGCTTATGTGTGTGTGTGTGTGTGTGTGTGTGTGTGTGAGTGGGTGTGGATGTAGTTTGTGTATTTACTGGTCTGGACTTTGCACACACTCGGTTCCTTATACATTTTACTGGCTTGCAAAAATATTTGACAGCATGGCGACCAAACGCATTTGCCTGTGTCATCAAACTTGCTAAAGTCTTAAGTTTTCTGTTTCCCTTATTTCCAGCAGCTTTGAAGTATATTTTGAGCGTAGCCCACATGAAACAAACCCCTTT
Source organism: Drosophila sp. st01m (assembly GCA_018901795.1). Taxonomy (NCBI): domain Eukaryota; kingdom Metazoa; phylum Arthropoda; class Insecta; order Diptera; family Drosophilidae; genus Drosophila; species Drosophila sp. st01m. The sequence goes on along the minus strand of JAEIFG010000284.1, from coordinate 4,014,236 downwards.
TCTTTTTTATATTTGGTTTCTTTTCAAAATCCTTCTATATCACACAAAATTGATTCACTTTTGTATAGTTTGTAAGCTTTGTAATGTTAGCTTTAGACTGAATGTTTTTTCTATCGAAATAGATATTTGCCAAAAATAATAATCGTGCTATCGATATTTCAGAAAATATTAGATCGACTTGCAAATATTGAATTTTCTCTAAAAGAATTAATTTTCTTCTATGGATTTCATGCCTGACTTCAAATTTATCATTTTTGTAGGTCATTTTTATTGCGGCCGTTCATCAAAAATTAATAAGCTTCACTTTATTTTGCAAATAAGCGACGATAAACAAAGTGAGTTGTTGAGTTGAGTTTATAAATCAATTAAACCAAGTCGACGGATCGTTAAAAGAACAATCGAGTTTTAGTACTAATATATCGCTTACGCGATAATCGAGTTTTCGATATATTGATGTATTTTTACATCATTACTTGTATGTATTATATTTAAAATTAAAATAATTGTGATGTTTGATAGTTTGCTGGGAATAGAAATAGAATAGAATAGAAAAAAAAAACTGTTGATTTAATTTTCAGTTACATGTATTTAATTTTTGTGTTAACATTGGATATTCTATAAATTTTCATATATATATATTTTCCAAGTTCTCGAACGTTTTTAATCTTTTCCAGAAAGACTTTTCAAACTCTTATTAATAATTTATTCTTCCATTATTTCGTTTCAGCGATACGTGAGTAGATCTACAATTTCTTAATCAACATAACATTAAGCAAGAAAAATGAAAGTCAATAGATTTACGGAATACCAGGTATTTACCATGGCAATTCAAATTAATTATAATGAAAGCAACGACTCTAGAAATTTAAATTCATTTATTTATTTTTTTTTAATTATTTTGTTCTTTTATATCTATTTAATTTTATTTAAGCGGATTTATATTAGGATTTTGTTGCATTAACTTGCAAGTCAGGAACTGTATTCGAAAGTGTGAGGAAAATTTAAACAAAGTTAATAAGTGCAATTGTAATTAATTAAGCATTGCGCAAATTCAATGAAAGTTCAACCATTTAATCCAAAATAATGAACAGAAAAAATATAATAAACAAATACGCATTCCTAGAGCCGAATCTTGAATACTCTGACAGGTATATGTATTTACATGTAAAAATTCGAATGAAAATGGTTTAGATTAAGCAATTACGAATATAATTTATTTCAATCGATACCGGTTTACATATGTAAACACATATGTATGTATAGTAAAATTAACATTTGGTAAGTGTGTTAATTTAATGTAAATTAGAAAATCGAATTTCCATATCAAATGGTATTGTATAAATTTGGGTCGGAAACTCAAAGCTCCTAAAAATTCAAAGTAAAACAAAATATACTCCTTTACATTTTTTTTTATAATATAATATAAACGTTTTTTTAGAATTTCAGAAATGGTGGGAAGATAGACATTTGTAAAAGTCCGATTCAATTTCAAAGCATTTTTAAAATTCTGTATGTGTAGATTTTTACAAATTTGTTGCATAAGTTTAAAAATTGTGAAACTAGTAATCTAGTAATATTATCTTAGATTCTAGTGTCACAGTTTCTATTGTTAGAGAATTTAAATTATAGGTGCATTTTTTGTTTTCAATTTGCAATTGTGAAACATCAAGTAGTCTTTATTGTTCATAAATGTATGAGTATATATATATATATAAATATATATGCGTGTATCTGTATTGAATCACCACACTCACACTCACACACACACACACACTCACCTTTAAACGAGTAGAGAAGGACAACATTTGTGACAACATTCCAACCTGGCCAGGCGTTGTGTCAACCATTGTAATCATATTTCCCTCTTTACAAAAAAAGCAATAACGTTGTATAATAATAAGTGAAAAAGCAGCTGGGACTGTGAGCGGAAAGATGTTGGATTGTGGGAACCGAATGCGGTAGGTGAATGCCGGATATAGCTGACTTACAACACAACAGTTTACGCTCGAAAGCGACTTAAAGAACTCTATAAAAATTCAACGGAAAATCGCTTAAATGCTGTACTTTTTGTTCCTTTTTTCTTAGCTTTCTTTACACTTCATTGGACATACTTTTTGTATATAAAGTTCTTTATGAGGTATTCTAGTTTTGGCTGTCATATTTATTTTTTCTATACCAATTACTTAAAAATTAAGTAAAAGGGTATATTCTGTTTGTTACAATATATGCAATAGGGAGAAGGAGGCATCTCCGTATATAAAGTATTTATATATTCTGTCCCTCCGTGTGAGCAGCTAGATCTCCGAGACTATATGAGCTGGAGCTAACAAATTTGGCAGACACACCTTTAAATTAATCCACGCAGGTTCAGTTTGCAAATCGCAAATAAGCATCGACTATTTTTTTTTCTTTACCTATTTTAAACTTAAAATATGCTAAATTATATACATTTTTATGATACTGAACAACTATAATGTGTTGAAAAGCATTTCCAGCATGATACAAATCTATCAGTTAATCTTTTGGCTGAGGAAAATTAATGTTGATCAAAAAATTATTTAAAATAATGTTTGTCATAATGTTAATGTATATCAAAATCTTGCGACATTCAAGTTCAATCTGTAAACATGAAGTGTATACGAAGTTCACCACTATCAGTTGTCAATTTCATTTGCTTTTACGTTACGTATTCGCCACATTGTCTTTGTTTTGCGCGGGGGAGTTATTATATTTATTTGATACTGGTTCGATTTAAAGCGAGTAAAATGTGTGACAGTAACTTTGTTTTAGAACATAGACTGGCAATGTTAGTAAATTGTGGAGGCCAAGGACGCAAGGATGTGACTTTATGAAATTGATATTATTGTATATTCGTTGTTGTCACTTTGTGTGACCCACAAATTCCTGCTGCTGTATAGAAAATAAAATCAAAGTAACGAAGAACACAAAAAAAAAACAAAACAAAGACAAGACCATTTTCACATGAACGTTTATTTTAAGCGCAACAAACATGATATAAAATAGAACTCATTCAGAGAATATTCAAATTAAATGTAAATCGAAACTGAAATCCCAATAGCGTGAGACGAATGACATTTGTAAATGCGAATACTACAGGTATATGCTGATTTGATGCTACAAATGTGGCATTAAGTTAGTTGCACGAGCTTCCTGTATCGAGGAAAAAAAAATAGAGCGATTCGTGTGTGATAAAAATTTGAAAACTTGCGTCTTGCAACTTGGTTCCTTTTTTTTGCTTTCGTGTTTTCTGTTGACATTGTCAGTGAGTTGTTTGTTATTGCTGTCTTTGTTGTGCCATTGGATTTAAATTGCACATCAAACAATGGCTGTTAAAAGTAGTGAAAGGCAATCAAAATATGTACATTATGTTTGCATTATGCTGTCCGACTCTGATTACTACAATGTTGACAATATTTCGCTGTTTTCACATTTGATTAGTTGTTAGTTTTTCCTCCATTTGTTATTTTTTTTTGTATTAGCTGGCAATTCTCTGCGGAATTACGGACTTGTTTGATTGCATACCGTTTATTTTTGTGAAATTAGGTCAAAAAGCAGTTTTTTTATAATCGTCATCAAACTCAATTATATAGCCAGTTAGTATATTAAAGAAATACTGTGAACTGAAAGTTACTAAAGTTTGTAAATTTAAATTTATCGAATTGATATCTAGTAACTACATATATCGATTTCAGCGTATGTGTATTTAATCATCATATCATTAATATCAATCAATTAGAATAAAATTTTAACTTAACTATAATTGAATTGCCCGTTAAATTGTATATTTTGATAGAATTATTGTAGTTCAGCTTAAATCAACACATATCTTGTATTCTTATAAAATAAGACGCATTTTATGCTAAGTGGCAGTTATTGCGAAAATGTAAGAATAGACTAAATGTACCTCTGCATCATCTTTTCATCAGCTTCTTCCTTTTCTGAAAATCCTTTGGTTGAAGTATCTGAAAACCACAACCACAATAAGCGCCATGTCAGTTAACAGGAAATACTTATGTTATTGCGATTGCGAAAATTGAATGGATTAAGTTTAGCGAAATTCTGAAAATAAATTTTAAGCCGTTTAGTACCTGCACAGTTTCCACATACAACAATAATAATTAGAATTCCCATATCGATTTCGTGAGCGTGTCTCATGTGTCTCATGTGTCTCATGTGTCTCACGTGCTTCACGTATTCAGCTGCCAGTGGGGCATCAAGAAAATGTCTGAGATGGTCGGGATTGGACGGGGATGGCGTTTCATCTTGAGCCAACATCAGCCAACGGTGGCATTAAAAATGTAAGCGCCTTAAATATTTCATATTACGCATACGACATGTTGCGTCAGTTTGGTGCGGTTCCGTTGCTGACATTTAAATGAATTTTCAATAAATTTCCTCGTCGTTTTTCATATACATTTTTATAAATTTTTTTTCTCTGATTTTGCTTTGCTGTTGTTGCTCTCACAGCAGGCGATAGAGTTGGCCCAAGCACTTAGCGTCTAGCTGACAGATTGGCGACAAGCGGGTTTTTGGCGCAACAAGAGACTGAAGATAGGCGAATCCAGGCGACAGGCAAAGTCAAGTCTTGGGTCTAGCCCCAAAATGGTATTTGTGCAAATCTAATAAATAGCAAACCGCATTAAATTTAACACACACAAAAAAAATTATATATAAGCAGTTAGAAGGGGCATAGAAAAATAACAGACGCCAAAGGCAGTTCGCACGTGTCAATGGGACTGGGTCACAAATTTCATTATGAAAAAAAAGAGACGAAAAATAATAATAAAATGTGAAACGTCGCACATTGAAATCCTGCGCTAACTGGCGAATGTGTGACACGCTTTTCTCGATGATGTTGCTGCTGCTGCTGCTGTTGTTGTTGTTGTTGTTGTGCTGCTGTTGTTACTTTGGGGATTTACAGGCGAAGGTCGCTTCCGTTGCAGCGCAGCGTTGTGTAGTTTAGGCCAAATTAACATATCATACAAGTCGCACTCGTCGTCGCAATCATCGTCGTTGGGGCCAATCCCAGTGGCATGTCCTTGCCTGGCCCGTTCAACTCTAGGCTCTGCTTGACTTGTCACTTTGAGGCGGCTCCAAGGTCTATATACATATATAAATAAATAAATAAATATATATATATATATATATATAGAGGCCTAGGCAACTTCTCATTTCACTTCTGGCCCATTAACTGGGCCAAACATTACACCTAGACACTTACTTCCCCCTCTCATTCCAACTGCTGAGCGACGTCATGGCTCATATCACATTCTTGCTGCTTGCCGATATTTAAGGCCAAGGAATGTATTATGAATCTGAGGGAATCGCTAAATGAAAAACTCGTCTGCTTACTATAAACTGCCTTTAAGGCTGGACACACAATTTTATTTATGTAGATAATTCAGATAGATCTAAAATTGGCAGCAGAAATCAGTTTCTATTTTATACATCTTTATACATTAAACTGTTTGTCTTGACTGACTGACTGACACACTGACTCATATTTGGGCAGTCCAGGTGAGACACAACATAGATGAGACAATTTTATCGTACAATAATGATTTATTTTGCGAAATTCGCATTGCAATTGCTTTAAATGAATGGTACAATTTTACAAATACACACGAAAAAAAGAGTTTATTAACTTAAACTTCGAACGAAACTTAAAGATTCATATTTCAATATACCAAAACAAAATATTTATTTATAACAACTCAAGTTTTTTAGTACCAAAAGAAAATAAAATGAAATAAGAAATCCATCCAGAATCTACATTCTAAAATTACAGAACACATTTAGATTGTTTTGTTGTTTAAGTTGTTTTATGATATTTCTTGTAATTTTTCCACTTAAAAATATTTTTGAAGATAATATTCATATATAAATATCAATTATTTATTTTATTTATCAGTGCTGTATTTTGAAGAAATTATATTATTGTAATATTTTTCTTGTATATATTTATGTATTTTTGATTTGTGTTATTTATTTAGTTTTCTGCGAAGATATGGGTGGCAAGAAGCTAAACGTCGACTGTAGAACTCTTCTTAGATTTACTTGAAGCAATAAAAAAAAAACAAGCGGTTCATAAACCAAACCGCAAGTTCAATGACTGCATAGCGAAGAAATAATTCTCAAACGACGTGAGGTTTTCTATCAGATGTTGGAAAGTGTCTGCATATCTTAAACATGGCAACGCATTGCTGAAACTCCGTCTCTCTCTCTCTCTCGCTCTCTTTCTTATTCGTTGTCTGTGTGTGATTCTCGCACACATTACATTTTGACAGTCGCCGATAAGCGTACAACTTTCAACTCACACAATGTCTACAATTCCTTTTCGTTCTTTTGTTCTCAACTCTGGGCCAACCCATTCAGTTCCCTTTACCTCTCCATTTCCCATCATCCACTTGTTCTGCATGACACATAGCACAGCTGTCAGAGTGGGATTGCATGTGAAAATATGTGTGTGACTGTGACTGTGTGTGTGTTTTTATTCATTTGTGTACATACCTTTTAACCAAGCAGATTAATGAAAATTGAAATTGCATTTATCGTTGATAGCACAAACATTTGAACAATAGTGCATCTTCTATCTCCCCAACTATCAAATGCCGCGCCATTTTGTTGTCCTTTCTTTATGCTCCAGCCTTTCGTCCCACGCTCTTTCTCCATGTGCTCTCTGCCCACACATTTAAAAACAAAGAGCAATATGATTCATTGTGTTCTAGGAATGCAGGTAATATATTTTTGTTCCCCCGCTATATCTCTCTTTCTCACTCTTTTTTCGGATTCTCTTGCACTCTTCCCCACTCCTAGAGTTTATTCGCGTCTTCTTCTTGTTTACCTGCTTTTTTGTTTCATTCTGATTTTCCTTTCTTTGTTTTTTTTCATATACCCTGTACTTTTGAGAAAAGTATAAAATTAGGGTATAAGTGGGTTGTGAATATGGTCGGATCATGTTCATATTTTTGTTTAGTTTTTCTTTTGCGTGAGAAATGTTTATATACATATTTATATCGTAACTATCGAAAATTAAACAAAAACTATCTTCAATTCAAATACTTGCTAGATTTGACGAGTGTCTAACAAGTCGAGCACTCTGACTTGTTGATATTATTATTATTATTATGATTGCCGCTGTAGTTGTTGTATGTTGTTGGTAGACAATAAAAAGCATTTCATTTGAATAATGTGAAAACATTTTGTTAGACAACAATTTTTTTATTTAATTTTTTTTAAACTGCTTAACTGACACGTTCTTCTCTTCATCTCTGTCTATCTCTCTCACTTTGTATATGTTTTGCCTTACTTTGCATATATCTATCGTAGTCACTCTATCTGTTGCTTTTTTGCCTCACACTCTGCATTGATTGCCCATTGATAGGAGACCGACGGCAAACGGAGCGAGAGGAAAAAAACTCAGAGAAGGAGAGGGAGACAGAGAAAGACAGAGACAGACAAACAGACAGGGTGGCAGCTAGATAGACGGATGCCATGGCTTGGACATTGTGCCATTAGCCCAATAGACTTGTAACTAAAAGCATTTTTTTTTGGGGCCTATGACCGAAAGTTGGTCAACCTAACGAAGGGATAATACTTGTGGTAAGTTTAATGTAATTTAAAACATTTTAATGTGATTTTATTTATATGTAAGATCTTAGCCTTGGTAAATTTATGTAAATTATTTAATCAAAAATGTATTTAGTACTAAATAAAAGCAAATTGTGAAAATGATTTTTAGGAAAAACTTAAAAAAAAAACAGAAACACTTATATACATAAATTAAAGTTGGAAATGCAGCTAAAATTCTAAATTTATATTTTGCAAAAATTTTAAAATCTTTAACAAATATTACATTTAATGCTCTTATGTAAATATCTATAGAGAGAGAGAGAGAGAATAAAGGAAGACAGAAGAATTTTTGACAGTTCTATGAAGTTGTACTATGAAATCATAAAGTTTACTACATCATAATGAAATATTTTAAAAACTACATTAATTAATTATTGTTCCTAAAGGTTTAGTGCATTTTAAAGTCGGTAGACAGTTTGTTCATTGAATTTTGACTTGCTCTTGCTTGCTGCCCCTAGAAGTATGCCATATTTTCAGTATATTTATTTATATATATGTACATATACATAGATTGCATTGTCGTTTATCAATTGGGAGCATATATGAATAATTCGTGCCGTGGGGGATTTGGGCCAGTTAGAAAACTGTCGTGTAGCGGTTAACCCAAAACAAATAATTACTTTATTGAAAGCACGTTTGTAGCGCATAATCGATTAGCTAAATATGCATGTGATCGATAAACTTTCCTATATACCATACACACCCAAATGTGTACATATGAACCCAATTATTTATCCTTTTCCATTGGATATAAGTCAAGACAGGTTGTGTAGATGAAGTTGAAGAGAGTTGTCGAATTGACACTAATTATTGTACGTGTTGGCACTTGACTGTGCTTGTTTGCGGCCACTTGGGCAATTAACTTGTCACACAGAAATTGATAAGCGTCACTTATCGCAAATCAAATCACAACTCGATACTCCATGTCTTGCAATGATGGAAAATCACTCACATATTTAGACTTATCTATATACCTAATGCTGAACAGAAATATCACTGTTCATGTTCTCAAAATGCGAATTTCTCTAATAGTTCTTCGTCCTTTTTTTTAAACTCATAGTGAAACGATTGTAATCAAAATTATTCGTAGAGCCCAGACCTTAGAAAATTTAAATTCAAACGACCAGATGTCCTTAAAACTACATACAAAATTAAGTTTTTTAACTCAAAAATCAGGGACGATGCATTGATGTTAGAACAATGGATTTTTTTTGGTGAAAACGTCTCAAAATTGACTGTCGATTACGAATTTGAAAAATATTTTGTATAAGATTGCAAAATACCCATCGATGAAGCATTAATTCATATTCAAATTCTGCAACTTAGTCCTAATAATTGGCAAGATATCCATTAGTATAACTAATGCTTATCATTATCATACACACATATTTATTGCTTAACAAAGTAGGCAGCTATATTTTCTTAACAATATTGAAATAATCAAGCTATAAATTGTAACACAAAAATACGCAAAGTTTGAAGCAAAATGAACGATAACACCGATCTGGAGGAACAGCGTGAACGCATTGATAATGCATTAATTAATGCCATCGATGACATGGATCGAGAACATCTCCGAAAATTACAGTTGACGATGCACGGCTGTGCCAAACGCTGTTGTGCCGACATGGACGCCAGCGCAGATGCCGTGCAACGTTGCGTGGATCGTTGCCAATTGCCGCTGACGCGTGCACGTTGCTATGTGCAACAAGAGTTGGCCGAATTCGAGTCTCAGCTGGAGCACTGCATGCGTCTGTGTGAAATGCCAATTAATAATGATGATTCAATCGGTCGATCTGAACGCTGTGCATTGGACTGTGTGGATAAGTATGTGGCGTTATTGCCCGGCTTGTTGAGCGCCATGCGAGTGGCTCTAGAAAAGGGCTTATAACGGTTTCATATCATGTGTTATGTATGAGATGTAAAAATAGTTCATTCAAATACAATTGCTGCACATAACTCAAACTGACTGATATATTAGTAGTCATAACTGCAGCTGTAAGCTTTATTTTTTATTATGCATTAAAAAGAAACAGATTTTTCATTACGTTTTATTAATAAAATTAAAGATAGAAGTATTTTTAGTTTTTATTATAAACATCAAAAGTAATAGATATTTTTAAAGTTTTTTCACAAATAATAACTTGTTTGATAGATACTCATAAATTGATTTAAATGATTTAAAAAGTTATTTATAATACTTATTGAAAAAAATATTATTAATTGACTACTTTTATTTTTGATTTTTATAAAAATAATTGCAAAATAATTTTAGTTCTTGATTTGATGAATAGAAGTGAACGATAATTTTAGATTTTCATTTCATTTAGTTTTGATTATTGTTTATCATTAAAAATAAGATTCAGTTGCGGTTTCTGGTTGAAACTATGCGTTGCCTCTTGCAGTTGCTTCATCCTCTCTTGGCAAATCCTTCAATTCGCTGTCAATTCGGCCTAATCAGTCCATATTTCAACAGTGGTCAAAGGGTGCTGACCACATGGAGGGACTTAAGCTTAAGAAGCTGTCCAACATCGATTGCCGTTGCATTGTCAGAAAGGACAATGGGCAGGTGACGCGCTAAGATAATGCGATCACTTAAACGACAATGCGTATTTATAATAATAATTATTGAAATTCCACTTCATATGGCTCTGTGTGGGTTGCACTTATGGTTGATGCAATAAATGAGTTTGCTATAATTCTTATGGCAAGCTGCCTATAATGTGCCAACTGTTGAGTTGCTTTCCGCTTCCGCGAGTGAAAGTGCTCTGTTTCTCTCACACTCGCACACACATCTACTCTCAATATCTTAATCAGCCAAAATGACTCCTCTTTACATGCGTTCTCTCCCGCTCTCGCACACAAGCAAAGCAACAGCAACAACAACAGCAACAACAACAGCAACAGCAGGAGCAACAGCCGAAGCAACAACATTTGCTATGCCGGCATCGGCATCGGCATCGGCATCCAACGAATTGCCGAATTGCCGAATGCCGACGACAGCGACGTCGACGATTGTCATGCTTACAGGTGTTTGTCTTGCTTTGCCTGTTTGCCTGTATGCATGTGTGCATGGCTTGTGCAACTCGTCATACACTCACTCACTCACTCACTCACTCACTCACTCGCTTACTCACTCACTCACTCACTCACGCACGCAGTCGCTCGTTTCCTCACATGCTCGCTTATGCGTTCGTTGCTCGCTTGCTCGCTCTCTTGTAACATTTTGCTTTTTCTCTTGTGCTCTTTCTGTCTTGTTGTTGATTTTATAGCGCTCTCAGCGTGTGGTCTGGCGCTTTATATTCCTGCGGCAGAGGCGACATCGCATCAGTTTCATTTGAACGCTCGACAGGGCGAGTTGTGCAGCAGCAGCAACAGCAGAGGATCTGAATTAGAGTCAGAATCAGAATCAAAATCAGTATCAAAATCAGTATCAAAATCAGTATCAGAATCAGTATCAGCAGTAAACATCAATCGAGCACATTGAGCAACATAGCCACAACAACATTCAACATTCAAAACACACTCAACTCAACATAATCAATTATCTTAAGCTCAATGCTTATGTGGCTCACCAAAATCAAAATCAAAATCAACAACATCAACATAAATCGTCTAAATATTTATACAAATAACAACAAGAATTATTAAAAACTTGCTATGAATACTTTTTTTATTGTTTGTTTGTTCCACACTAAAGTGCAAGTGCAGTGCTAAAGATCTAACAATTAACACACAATATTTAAAACAATTTTGAAAATCTTTCTCATCAAAAGAGAGAGAGAGGGGAGGAGAAAAAAACAAAACATAAACAAAACCATTTAAAAAAACATTTGTAAAACAAAAACATTTTCAAGTCAAACTCAAGAACTAAACAACAAATAACTCAAAGTTTTTCAACACTTTCCTTCACTTTGCACAAATTTGATTTGTGTTTGTCAGTCCTATTTTTTTCGGTGTAAGAATTTTTTGATTGTTTACCGCACAAAATGTGCACAAAATTCTCATTGGATTCGAACGACTAAAAAGTGCGACGTTCTTAGGACATTTTTGGGTTTTTGTAACGGTAAGTTTCTCCGATATTTATTTCTATAATAAAACATTTGATTGTAAATACACGCTTGTCCGATGGGAAAACAACTTTGGGCCAAACAGTTTTGAAATGTATTCGAAAAAGTTTCGAGTTAGTTAAAAAATTGGTTAAAGTATTGAATGAATGTGTTTGAGTGTCTGTGTGTGTGTTACAAATGACACTTTTTAACAGTATACGAGAAAGTTTTTGTTCTGGTTTTCATTCAAATGAATGTCATATATCATATATTCCCAGAATCAATTGGGATTATAAGTTCGGCTAAACAGTTTTGATACAATTCAAAAAGTTTATGAATTCGAGCTGGTGAAATTGTTAGTTAGTTAAATGGTTACTTAAATTAGTGTGTGTGTTTTTATATTTAACTATGCGCTAGTTAATGCTTTTTGTGTTGTTCGGTTTTTGAAATCGTTAAATCTTTTGTAATACTTCTATTTAACATAGCTTGAGAATTATTTAAATCTAAGAAAATGTTGAAGAACGGCATGAACAGAAACCTTTGTGTTTCAATTTCATATAAACATATAATATTTGGTACGGAAAATGCGCATATTCTTTGTTGTATTATTGATATTTTGGAAAAGCATTAATTAATATATGCATGTTTAATTTGTTAAAAGACACGCTTGGGTCCCATCTAGAAAGCTTCTTGGAACTTGATTCTGTCATTTCCTCAGCCTAATATCACGTATACGCCGCATGAGTCTATTAAACTGAAACGTACAAGCGGTGCTGCAAATTGGCAAACTGTCTGAAATTTGCAAGAAAATGGCAACAGTAACAGCATCAGTAAGAACAACAAAAGCAATGGCAACATTATCGTACATTGAAACACACGAGACATGCGAGGGCAGTTCATAGAGTTATGGTTCTTTAAAGATTTTTTATATTTTTGTACATGATTAATGATTATGTCTTTAGGCAAAAAAAAATTAAACTTAAAAATATTGATGTAATTGTTATAATAAAACTTATAATGAATACAATCGCTGCTTGAAATTGAAATTATTAGTTTTTGTTATAAATTTTTAATGCAGAAAACGATCAAACTTAAGAATTAACTAGCAACTGTAAAGTGTAATAAATTGTATTTTATCAATAAGACAGAACTGTAGCTTTTAAAACTATCTAACTTAAGAACTAATTATCAATTAAATTTATTGTAATGCGTCACATTTGGAGAAACTCTTTGAGCGGCCCTTGGTTGGAACGCTTCTGTGCAGGCTTTGTTAGCTGCTTCTCAGGTTTGCCGCTGGTTTGTCTCGTTAACCAATGTTCGCGTGTGTGCATGCCTAGGTGTTTCTAGGTGTAGATGTGGCTGCCCCTGTGTGTGCACCTGTGTGTGTGTGTGTGTGCGGTTTGTATTATGTTGTATGTGCGTGCGCTATGCACGTACGTGTTCTTTTGCTAATCGCAGCGTCCGAAGTGCTGAGCGGAAAAAGTGCAGCGTCGCTTTTGGCGCGTGATTTAAAAATAAAGTAGAAAAATCTAATGGTTGCAATGGAATGAGAGCAGCTAGATAGATGGACAGAGTAAGGAAGGGGGTGAGTAAGAGAGTGAGATATGGAGAGAAAACGGAGAAAGTGATCTTTGATTTGGCAACGAAATGGGCGGAAGTCTTTATGTGGTGTATACGTGATATTGGTTACAATTTAGCTACCCTTTGATAGAAAACTTTGTGGTTGGTTAACTGCCGTCATTTGTTACGCTTTTCCCATTGTTACATTTAATGCAGTTTTTGCCCTTTTCTGTATAATATTGTATTTTTACTTTTATTTTTATTTTATGCTGGCTTGCGGTTGTGTGTGTTTTCCTTTCAAGTTTTCATTTCCGTTTAAATACGAGAACGTAACATGTGCAAAGCAAACACAGCACACAGAACAAGGCCATTTTATTTAATTTATTTAATATAGGACCTTAGTTAGGGTCTACAAGCATTAATATGAACTAAACACGACAGAAAGTTACTTAACAATTGAACTTAACCACGCCAACGCCAAGTTATGCCAACTGATATTTAATTTAAATTCTTGAGTCTTATCTTGTTGCTAAAATATTTACTGGCATTCATGTGAACAGTGTCAGCTGTCAAGAATCTAACAAATGGCCACTGAGTTGGGCCACACATTCGAACAAATTATCAATATTATCAACATGTGTGTTTAATGTCAGTAACGCGTGGCCCAAAATGCCAAAACTAACAGCTGGTTCAAATTCGATTTGGTCCTTTTGAGATGAATCACAGTTTGGCATGGCAACTGTGGATGCAATCCCCTGCTTTCCAAAATCTATATATCTTTCTATCTATCTATCTATCTATCTATCTATCTATCTATCTATATGTATGTATTTCTACACTCCATCAATTTAACCAGTGTCCATTGAGTATGATGCGTGTGTATGTCCTTAATAACTGGTAAACAACCCAGAGAATCGTCCATCGTCTGCACAGCTTGACCCTTTTCATGTAATACTACCACTATATACCATATATGTATATAGTATGTGGCAGTGTGTCTTCCAAAGCCTTCCACCTGCTATTAACAGTCATTCAATCAACGTCTACTCAATTCATGCACTTGTCATCCACCAATTATCATTGCATTTCTGACCCGGCAACACGAGTCGCTCTCAATTCAATAGAGCACTTATCAACTGTTAGAATAATTTATCAAGTGGTAAACTTCAATCTCCTACGCTGAGAGAATTTATTTTGCATTTCTACATTATATTTTGAGCTTATTTAAGTACGATATTTTCCCATCGGCGATTTTTTTTAAAATCAAATATCTTAGGCAGAATTGCTCATTAAAATTTTCTTACTTTCTACATAAGAAACTTTATAGATATATATTAATATTTCATGTAAATTAACTTCGCAATCTAATGACAACCGTTTTTAGTTATTGCTTGAAGCGATAGTCAGGAATTTTATATGGGGACTCAAAGTAGACTCCAAAGCATTGATTTATCCATTTATTCGCTAATTTATTTATTTATTCGCTTATGTATTTGTTAATTCTCTAACTTATTTATCATAAGTTGCAAAGTGTGCGGAAAAACAGAAATATAAAATCAGCTTAAAAAAAATGATAAGATAAGAGCTTTTAGAAAATCTTTCACTGTTGAAAATAGTAATTAATAAATTGTCCAATATTATGTTAATTAGCATGGCTTTAAATGTCCAATGACATCCAGAATAAAATATGTATAATTATTTAAATACTTGATTCAAATAGTTGATAAAAGAAAATGATGATATGCCGTTTTAACTGAAACTACAGTCGTGCATACCCGACAAATTCTATTTGTACTTGAACTCTTAGCTGCAATTTAAATTTGCTGCTTTTACGACATCTGATGTAGCATCACGAGTATGTATATTTCTAGATTTATATATATTTGTCTAAATACATGCAGTAAATGAATGATTGTTTTTTTTTTTTGGGGTTTCTTATTTTCACGAAGAGTTGAGTTTGCGAAAATGCACATAAAATATTCAATTTCCATTTTTTACGTTCGCTCTAAAAGACTAAAAAACAAAAAAGAAGGAATACTCCAATAAAAATAAAAACGTACACACACTGACACAGACACATAGCAAATGAAAGAATATTCAAAACAAAACAGAAATTTTCGCTTGTTGCGTCCTGTGGGCGGCCGCATGGGGTTGATGCCTCAACGGGGGAACTGGGGCAGGATGGAAGACGGAACGACGGAAGTTGGACGGGTAACAAAGCTTGGTGGAAGGGGGAGGGGGAGTGGGAGGGGTTGTAGAGGTGTGATGTTGGGAATATGTTGAGGTGCGTGGCGAGGCGTAAAAACACATGCAGCGCATTTGATTGCAGATTGTGTTTCGTAGAAAATAAAATACGAGTACGTGAGTTTGTGCGACTGTATGTGTGTGTGTGTGTGGATACCTGTGTGTGTGTGTTCGAGTGTGCATGTTGTGTGTGGTTGCTTTGCAACATGCACCGGTGCCAAAAAGTTTACGTTGCAGAACAACTAAAATTTTTCTATAAGAGCGCACACAGAGAGCGAGGAAGAGGGAGATGGAGAAAGAAAGATGGACAGAGAAAGAAATAAAAATGAAGCACGACCAATTAATACGCATTTAAAATTAACGTAAAAGTTTAACACGCAATTTTCATTGATAATACCCAGAATATTGGTTGTTGTTGTTGCCATTTATTCCAATACCCTGTTGTTGCGAACAGTTTCGAAAATCTCTTAATTGATAAAAAAAAGTACAATCGTATTTTATTTATTTTTTGTTAAATTACAAATGAATTGCATACGCCAGGATTGCTTACATTATGTGGAATAAAGAGCAAGGAAGTTTAGCGATTCTCACATTCTGTGAAACGTTTTATCACTCTACTTTGTACAGGGTAATTGACCGTCACGCTATCATACTAAATATTAATTCTATTATTGTTTTTATAGCCTGTGTGTATCAATCAAAATGTGAAGCAACGATAAACGGTTTTAAGCTCTCATCTAGATAAATATTATTATACATACGATACATCTATCATTATTTCTATCTCTATCTCTATCTCTAAAAATACCCATGTGTATACATATTCATATATAGATCGGTCAGCGATTTCTGACAGCTTAAGTGGAAAATAATGTTGTGTTTGTGATAACGCAATAGTTGCGTCTAATTCAAATTGTTTTTCCATCAACATTTTCGTCACGAATGCAAATCAATCAAATTAAGCCAGCAACTTTATTGTACAATTGATTCTAACTATGTGTTCCAACTACTCATATTATTCATATTCGAATTTATATTCGTATTCCTACGTGTCTTCGAATTATTTGTGGCGCAATTTCCACTGAACGTATTATTTTGCTGATTGAACATTGTTTTTCCTAGTTTGTCACTTGAACAAAATTATTGTTTGTATTATTAATGCTATCAAAATTTCCATTCACCAACTAAATAAAAAAAAAAATGGATAAAACAACATTTGATGTGTTTTTTTAATTATGCCACACAATTTGCATAATTTATTGGAAATAATATTTTTGTTGCGCACTAGACTTATAAAGAATATTTGATTACATACATATTTAAATATTTTATCTATTTGTGTATTATATAAAGCGAGCGAATATTAAAAAACAGTTTTAGAGCAAGACAACTCCAATTTTGTCTATACTATGTTGTATCAGGGAATGGAAATAGCGTCTCAATACTTACTTTCTACTGTTGCACATGTTGTTTGATATGTTCTTTAAATACCATATGTGCCAATAACACTTAAAGTTTCATGTTGACCTCGAATTAATGGCACAAAAGACCATGGAATCTGATCAGTAAAGACAAATTTTAGTATTCTTTTTCTTCTTCGCTTTCACTTAGGATTAAAATTGGAAAAATGGTCCAGATCATGTTCAAAAGTTGTTTAATTGTTGCATTGTTTTTGCTGATGTCAATTTTCGTGTTTTTTTTTGTGTTTTTTTTTTGTTGCTTGTTTTAAACAGAGTTTGACAGACTAAAGTTAAGGGATTGCTGTTTTGGGGGCTAGTTGTCATTTAGTTGACGTTTTTCGTTGTTCGTTGTTCGCTGTGGTTGTCATTGTTGTTGCTTTAGTGCTCTATCAAGACTGAATTTTTATGTTTTGTTACTTTGTTTTTGTCATCCCATCGGCATCGACAATTTGGGGCAACGTTCCGTTAGAAGCGCGACAAGCACAAACATTTTGCACCCATTTTCATGGGCAATTTATGCCTCAGCCGTTGGTGCCACACACATGGCGTATGCTTTATGTACTCAACATTAAACGTACAACAACAACAACAACAGCAACATCAACGGCAACGACAACGGCAACATGAACAACAGACTACCTAGTTATGAGTCTTTAACAGGCCATAGCAACCAAGCGAAGTAACAAAGTTCAATCCCTCACCTAGCAACCGCTATCCGTAATAACTAACGTAGTTTGCCTTAGCAATTTGGCACTTGTGCGCTTTATGTGACTGCTTCAATACCACCCACACTTACACACACTTGCACACACTTGCACACACACAAACACACCTATTGAGTACATTGACTGCACCACATACACACTCACTCCATTCTGCTTGCCGCAAAACTGACAGTGGGCCAACCCTTTAATATACATCGATAAAAATTTTAAAATCACTGCACACAGTGGATCAATAGTTAAATTTTTATAATCAAAAACTATGCTGGTAACAGGGCTGCCAGGGTGACTGGCTATTATCTTTATCTAATTTTTTTGATCAGGCTTAACATTTAAAACAGAAAATTTGGAAGCATCAAGCCGTCGATATATCGATCAATAAAATAGATAAATAACTAAATTTTCAGTAATTAAAAACTGTCTGGGTGCCTGGATATTAACTAGTGAGGTAAATGCAAATTTTTAAACGATTTTAAAAATTATATAAAAATTAAACGAGTCAACTTAATTTTGCAAATAAACTTCGTGGTCGAAACATCAGCGAGTTGTAGATTTTTCTTGGGAATCGATAGAATCAACTCGATAGGTCGTTAAAGAAATGATCGAACTACTCGATAATCGATCGATGATGATGATCACATTTCTATTAAAGATAAGCGTTGAGAAATACATGAAAACTACAATATTTGCCAGTTTATGTTCAATAACATAAATAAACCCTTTCAACACTCTGAATACTAAGTTTTGAATTGTCAAGCATTTTCCGTTTGCTTACTTTATAAAATAAGATGTGTTGATAATTCTGCTATGATTCTGTTTAAAAAACAAATGTTAACGACGATAACATCGCATTAAGTCTGTTGGCAACCTCTGTTATTATTGGGGCGAGACAATGCACATTCGAATTGTGTCACTGTGCATGAAAGGAAAATGTCAGGAGATATCACAAGAAGCACATCAGACAGACAGGATGTGCCACATGTGCTTAGCTGCAGCTGTCGCCATGGTTTAGGGGTAAACAGCCATGAGCCGGACGAATGGGGGAGACTTGGGGGGTGTGGGGGAATGGGGAAAGGTGATGGAATTGACGTCTGGTTCCATTTGCATGCAGGAGTGTTTGTTACACTTTCTGTTACTTGCTGCCGGCCCAATGATAAATGCAAATAGGCAGGCAGCATAACGAAATATTACGTATACGCCACGCATGGCAAAACCGAATCAACAATTTGGGAGTTGAGCACTGTTGTGAACTCTTGTGGTCTTGACATTGGCCAACTTTGGCCAATAAGTTGCCTGATTGACTGTCAGACAGACTGAAAGACCGATTGTGTGACTAAATGAACAATGGATACAATATTGTAGTTGCTAATCGTTAATCGAACGACTTCTGGCTCACACTTTGCTCACATTTTATTTGGCTTTGTCAAATACACAAAACGCATTTATTTAATAAACATAAAGCAAAAGCTGATGACGAATAACGAACACACAAAAAGAGTAACGATATCAAATGTGCAGACAAATGTTCTACTTTTCTTTGTCAATGTGTGTTGACAACAATAATAACAAACAAACAACAAACAGCACAAAACAAAAAAAGAAACACACAAAAAAAAAAATAGAAGACATTTAAGAATTTGTCGCGTGGCCTTTTCATTGTTATTTAGCTGTGATCAACGACAGGCGACTGTCGACTGACGACTGCCGACAGACGCATATCGAATTTATCTTTTTCTTTAGTATTAATATTTTTTGTTTTTTTCTTGTTTTTTTTTTGGGGTTTTTTCTATTCTTCGTTTGACACAGTGCAGCTGTCCCTCCTATCGACCTGCTGCTGCTATATCATTATTGCTTAGTTTTATTTAGAAAGTCCATTGACATGCGTGGCTTTTGTGTTATTTCAGCGCCGTCTGTCTGAACTTGACCTAAGACAAGCAGCCATTGGACGATTTCTTCATTTCTTCAATTTTATTTTTGTTCTTTTGTGGAAATTCACTGTCTGTCTTCGAGTCGTCAAGTCCAGGCAAAGTTTGTAAATGTAAATTTTGCACGGCCAAAAACTTTGCAGAACAACTGCAAACTGTCAAAGAAAGGAATGAACTTCGACTGTGTTTCATAAATAATAGTGCAAATATATGCACATACATTATAAATGTATTTTTATATTCCCAACGACACTGTGCTTCTGCAAAACGAAGTTTAAATTGTGATCAAATCCATTTTTCATTTACTTTTTAATTGAAAATGGCTGCTTTTGAATCATTTATAAAGTTCATATTAAAAGTTTTCCAACTGCAACTGTCATTGCCATTGTCGTGATCGCTTAAATGTCATCTCTAATAATTTACTGTTTCGAAATTATCACAAATCTGGTATCATTTCCCTAAAGGCTAATCCAGAGCAAAGTGATCATTCTTGTCAATGCAACAAAGAAAAAAATGCCAAATGTTTGTTTACATTTTAAATGCACAGCTGATTGGAATACATTGTGGAAGCAATTGGAATAGAAAATGTCAAAATGGTTGGATATTTTGTGTGTCATAATTCAAGGAGAACTAAATTCACAAAGACACAAAGTTATGAGTGAACTTTTCTATTTTGATTCATATTTGTGTCAATTCTAGCTTAATTTTTAAAGCAATTTTTTTAATATCTTAAGACACCATTGTATTGTTTTAAAATGAATGGCGGTCATTTCTAGCTTCCTGGCGTAAGAAGATTAAAAAAATGTAATACTGGAGGCAGTCAGTGTTGTATAATGACAGTATATTGATCTGAAAAGCAACGTATTCTATATTTAATTATTGAGTTTATTAATATTTATTTAGCTAAACGTTAACTTGCAACTGACAATTAATAAGCACAACTGTTTTGCCAAGGTCACGGCTAACTGATTGTCCTCTGAATGTGACGATACATATATATATATATATATATATATGTATATATAAGATCTGTCAGGTTTATTCATGCTACTTGCTTGCCTTTACTCTAATACCCTGTACCTATGAACAATGTACGGGTATACACTTGTGAAAATTAAAATGAAAATCTTAGTTATATTAATGTCATTGTGTTCCGATTTGATGCTATGGATAGTCTAGGACGGAAACGATTTAATAACATATTTTTCTATTCATACTTACCTTAAAGTCAAAGTATATCTATTAAATTTTGTTTCCAACATTTCTCAATAGAAAAAATATCTAAACTTACGCCTCGAAATTATCTTTCAGCTTATAGAGTATTTTCAAGTCGATAAAGATTTATTTTTTACTTATTTTTATTTTTTGTTATTTCTGTTTTCAAGCAGTCTATATGCAAATTTCATGAGCTGGCAACATTGCAGTGTCTTGTCTCATGTTTAAGACAAGTTTTTACGAGTCTGTCGAATACACATCCTCAGAGAGAGATATACTGAGAGTCAGAAAAAGACTGGAGACTCTGTTAGACCGGGAAGTGGCCTAGGACTCTTTGCAGGCATTATGTGTTCAACACTTTTGCTTCAATTATTCATTCAGTTGGACAGGGAAAGAGGAGTAGGGGGGAGGGGCGAAAGGTCAAGAGTGTGTGCGTACAGACGAATGTATGTGTTTATGTATGTATGTGAGAGACTATGCAATTAAGGAACAGTGCATGGAGACAACAGCAGCGATACAAAGAGACAGAGATATAGAAATGGAGTGAAAGAGAGAGAGAGAGAGATAGATAGACAGGGAAGGACAGAGAGAGAGAGAGAGAGAAATGGACAGAGAGATAGAGTAAGAGAGAGAGAGAGATGTGCATATAAATTGCTTTGATGAAGATATGCAAAAATCGGCAAGGTCAACGCAAGTTGTAAACCGGCTGCTACCAGAATTTTGGCACTCACACACCCACACACTCACACACACTCACACACACACACACATATATATATATATATATGTATACATACACACATACACTTAGACACAATATAAACAATCCATCATTCATTTTTGCCATTTCATTGGACTTCGGCAAATAGAAAACTTGATTACTTGTAGTCTAACAGTTACACATGCTTAACACACACGCACACACACACACACACTCACTCACTCACTACTCTAGAGTAGTACAATCTCAATCAATTGGCTTAAAACGGCAACTTAAGTACCATCAATTAGTTTATTGATAACCCACAATTATACCAGAATTTTGTGTTTTTGCATGTAAAGACATTAGAAGATTCGACTGTTCTTTTTAAAATCATATGTAATTTACATAAGTTGAACTTGAATCATTTTTGGTGTAATTTGGATTTCTATTTTTAATTTTTTATTCTTTTTTTTATAAGTTTTTGAAACAAAACGATTTCAACGATAACCGATTGATTGCCAACTCGATTCGATTAATTTGAATTAACGTTTTTAAATTTATAGGATTTATAGAATTTTATGTAAGTTCCTGTCACATAACTAAAACAACAGTTTAAAAATTAGCTGTGTTCAAATCCCATATATTCTAATGCCACAATAACTGTTATATAAATCGTGATCATAATACTAATTAATGAATTTAAAAAGTACTTTGTGGAATTCGTTGCTAAATTTTATTTTTTTATGTTTAACAAATTTTTGTGGATTGATTTTGTGCGTTCCTTGAAACAATTAATATTTGTAAAATTTACTTAATGCTCTTTTGAGCTTGCACATTGCCAATGTGACAAAATTGACTAAATTGAGGCTTTGTATATTTTCTTGTAACTCGTGTCTCTTGTGATTCACTTTAACCTTCTTTTTTTTATTTCCATTGAATTGCTGCAGTTCGTCTAAGTGTCCGAATACAATTTTCTTAGCATTCTTATAGGGAAGCAATGTAATATACATCACTGATTTATTTAACTGGTTAACGTAGGGTATTTGATATACGGTATGCCCCAAATAGCAGCCATTTTTTGTTTATTATCATCATTTGCGCTCTCAGATTGTCTAATTCTATGCATACTTGATGGCACACATTTAGATCCTGACTATGCTTAGCTGTCTGTGTGTGAGTGTGCGTCTCTGTGTGCGTTGATGTATTCGTTTTATCTGATACTGTTTGACAGCTTGCTGGCATCTTATATTGTCGTAAAACTCAAAAAAGATTTACGAGACATTGAACTGTGCGAGCGGGATGGCATGATAATGAGATAGCAAACTCTTTGCCATGCTCTGAGTAAAAACTAAACTCAAATGCAATTAATTAAAGTTGCTGCAAGGTGAATAAATAGGTAGAAAATACGAGTGTGCAAAGTCATTAAGCCAGATAAGCTGATAAGCTATATAATATGCAGTATGCAAATATTGAAATGATTTATATTTAGTACAATATGTTGATAAATATTTTTAACATATATTTATCTATTAGTATTTATTTTGACAAAGTTTTCTTATATGTTTAAATATATTCAATAAATACTTTAGTCAAAATGAATTATTTATATATTTAGATAATAATGATTTGGATTCGGAGTTGGCGTTGAAATTGAATGACATACTTTATTCCACATGCCATTGACAAATATTGTGAAATTATCAGATTTCATCTGATTGCGGAGCTGATTGATTAAATAGAAAATTATTTGTAAAACGAGTTCAGTTTCCTGAAATATCAAATTGTTATATTGCGGACGAGGAGAATCAAAAAAGTTGACTTTATAAAAAAAGGCGAGACGGTAAACAAGAACAAGAAGGTAAAGTCGGAATGGAGTCAACATTTTTTCTTATTTAATTTATAAATAAATTTACTATTTTATTGGTTTATCGTTTATTATGTAATTTTAAGTTTTATTAAGTCGCTTTATGATATTTTTAATGTTTACTTTAGCCAAATTAAACTTAATTTAATGCTGTTTAGTTGTTTAGTTGTTTAAGGGACTTGCATAATTAAAATTAAAAAGAAAAAACAAAGGGATTCTTTGTTTAGTTATTTTTAAAAAATTTTTATTGGATTTATCAAGAAAGTTTGATATTTCTACTTTACAATCGTTACTCAAATGTCGAACAGTAGAATCGGTCGTGTATACCCATCAAAAGGGTATATTTGACAATGCTGTGAGCTGATTTCGTTCAATTGAAAAAAAATGTGATGCCAAATTTTGTAAATAGTCGCTGTTGTTGTCGCTTTTGTTATTATTCTTGGGTAAATTGTTGGGAGGATCAGCGGGTGGGGCAGGAGTGTCAACTTTTAGCTGGCGTCACAAATACTATATGTTCAGACCATTGATTGTCAATGTCAGCATCAACAGCAACAAAAAAAAGAACAGCAACAATTACAAAAACATTAGCAATATCAACACTACAGGCGACAGCAATCGCTGCGCATAGTGATAAATGTGTTTTTCATTTAAATGTGTGTAACATTTGGCGGCGTCATTATCATTATCATCATAATTAGCATTTTGTTTGTCATCATCGCAGGCATTGTAATCATCTTAGCGTGCATTGACCGCACAGCCAATGTGAAAATGAGAAGAAATGAGAAGCTTATAAATTACTCATACGATGTGTTGCAACTACCCAAAAGTTATGCAAATGAATAAATATAAGCTCGAAATTGGTTTTCTAATTTGCAATATTTGATGAGAATTCACAAAAGTCATGCACACACACACGCACACACACACACGCGCGCACACACGCGAACACACACGCACACACACATCTATCCATCCATATGAACTCCCACCCAATGCAGGAAGCAAGAGCTCTTAGATAAACTTGAATTTATTGGAGATTCAATATGCGCATTTTATTTGTATTTATCCAACAATATTACATTTATCAAAGCTTATTACATTTTATGAAGCAGATCAGCCCCGCCCCCTCCGATTACGCCCCTCCATCCGCCTCAGCAATTCATCAAATGAATCCCTAGAATTGCTATGTCGATTTGCCTCACAGACATCGAAACTCAAAGTTCTGCAATTAAACATGCAATATTAATATTTGTATTTACACATATTCGTATTTAAATTCTCAATTGCTAGTACATACTTTACCATTTGAGCAATAAAATCAAATAGTGCTTCGCATCGAGATCAGATCAGATTTTTGGCAAAATTGTTTATTACACAGGCTTCTCATTTATTCACTGTCAGATTTAGTGTAATTTTTTGCACCCGGGTGAATTTATTAGCTTACAGTCATTTTACGAATTAAAGTATATAAATTTTAAATGAAAGTATTTTATATCCTGAATCTGGCAGATATTTAAGGTCTGATTAAAGTTGTCAAACATAGTTATATAGATACAATATTGTCTAAATATTTCTGTAAAATGTAATTGTAACTGACTAATAATCAGTTTCATATTTATTCGCCTTGTGATTCACTCTGTGATTCTTTCTCCCATTTTGTCTTTTTTTCTCCACCTCTCTTTCCTGTTTTCTGTCTCTCTCTCTCTCTCTCTTTAATTCATAACATTAAAATGTGAGTGCAAAAGAAACAGCTTGTCCCATATTTTTGATATTCAATTGATTTATATATATGTTTGAAATAGTTGGCATTGTTTTTGTTAAAACAAAAAATCATTGCTTTTCCAATTTTATTTCAACATACTAAAAATAGACAAATAAAGCGGATGACGTAAAAGAGAAACTGAAAAAAAGTGCGTACAAACTGATAAGATTTATAAGTTCAAAATATTAAAGTTGACAGCTAAAAGAAAAACAACAACATTACAATAATATAAATTACTCGATTCTTCGAAATATCGAAGAATATAAAGATTACGAAAATTTGGAAGTAAAAATTAGGAAAACTTGGAAGCTGTCAATACGGAACTAAAAATAAGCAAACAAAAATAAGGAATCATGTTTTTTAGAATTAAACAACAGGAATTAAACATTTAGAAATAAAAAATTTAGGAAAAAATTGGGAAATAGTAACATTAATTTTTTTTTTTAGATCGTGTAATTGACTAAAGATACACTAAAGTCTTTTTTCTTGAACGTATGATTTGAGATGCGATCTAAGTCCTAAAAACATTGTTCATAATTTGAACTTTTCCTATTTTGTATCCTCCTATTTGTGTTTTCCTAAATTTTATTTTCGAATAACATTACTTAAAATTTTGGCCTTTCTTAAATATACCCTGTGCAAATAAAAAATTCTCAAAAAGGGTATTATGTATTTTTCTTGTCTTTCAAATTTTATTGCCCCAATTTCGCAACTTGAATGTTATATAAATATATATTATATTTTTTTTGTGAATTTCATAGATTATTATACTTCTCGTTATTATTCCTTATCTTCGTTTTCTGAAAAGTTGTTTTTTTTTTTGGTTTGTTCCCTTTTTTTTTCTAATTTTTAAGAAAAATATTGGGAAATCGTTTGAGGTGACAAATTTGGAGTTTAAACTGGAATTGTTAGCTATAGAAAAGTGAATACGGTCGATAAAAAAAGACGCCAGGCGTCTTAAGCGTTAATCGTGACGTGATTAGATGTTGGGCGAAGTCGATGAAGCATCAGTTGAATTTGGTTGCCCCGGTGATAGAAAGGACTGTTAAATGGCAGCTAGATAAACATACTATAAAATAGAAAAATGCGAAACATGCCTCTTGGTCGGATGCGCTTCTATTGTTGTTAAAGCTCTTGAAGATCGCATGGTTTGCTTTATTTTTAGTCGAAACAATGCAGACAGATCGCATGAATTGTGGCCGGGATGATGGATGATGAATTTGTATTTGAATGCTGTGTGGCATGGTGGCAAGTAATCGACAAGCTGTTCGTGGCTTTCCGTGGCAACGACTCTAATGTGAGTGAAGAGAATGATGATGTTGATGTGAATGGAAATGGGAATGGGAATGGGAATGGGAATGAGCAGGAAAATGAGAATAGGTTGCGTTAGGTATGAATGGGAATTGGAATGGGCTGTTTGAGAATTAGTATTAAAATTGCGATTGGCATGATGATAGAGAGCGAGAGATAGAGTGAAAGAGAGAGGGGGAGAGAGAGACAAAGTGGGAGAGTGGAAGTGGCAAGACGGGAGCCAAATGGGATTTGGCTGTACATTGATTGAAGGCGCTACAAATGTGCGCACGTGACGTCTTATGGCCGGCATTAATTGCCCATTTCAGCTATAATTAAACAGCAAATACTCGCACAGTTTGGGTAAATTTATTTCGCTTTCGCCACAAAAATGAAAAAAAGAGAAAGAAACAAAAAAAAAAAAAAATAAGAAAAGAAAAACCCAATGAAATAGTCATAAATTGTGCCACAAGTTTCTGTAATGTGATTACAAATCGAGAACACGGCGCAATTTTAATCATTTTTAAACGGTTAATCATTGATTAATCATTCACAGCGTGTTGCTCAAATAATCGGTATGATTACCGAATAACATAAATACATTTAACTGAATTATTTGTTGCATTCCAAAACTGATTCATTTTGCTATTTGAATGAGAGCCAAAAAGATCCTTGACGGCATCTTCAAGTGCCAGAGTTGAATTGAAATAATTCAAAACTTGTGCTGTAATCAATAAACTTGTTGTTGCATTTGCTATTTAGTAAATTAACTTTTAAGCTTCTTGATTGCAACATGCGCTGCCTTTGGCTATTTAATTACCACTGAAATCTCTTCATTAATTTAGCTAAACACAAGTCTAATATGAAATTCAGTTAATGGCATTTACGGTAAATACGAAAAGTGTTATCTTTAATCCATTGGGTTTGATTGTTTTTGGCTTTTGGAAATGCGCAGCAATTGTACAATGCACAACATAATTGCAATTGCAATTGCAATTTTGAATTGCCAACGGTTGTCGATGCCTCGAGTGCCAGACGATGTTGCAATTGAGACTTGAGGCTCAATTCGGTTAATCACTGACACCAGAAGATAAACAGATTCAAATGCAATAACTAACATATTAGGTTCTTGGTTTGTTTGCAGAAAGAAAATGAATTGTCCTGTCCTCACAAATGGTCACACATATTGCGTGTCCGTATATACTATACTAAAAATATATTTGCATCATCAGTTTGGGCGGACGACAGCAATAAATACAACGCGCGATTGTGGCTTAAACGCTAACCAGGACAATAACAAGGACAATGCTAAAAATAACAAAGTACTGCACTTGAGCCACAAATATGACGCTTAGCTGAGAGATGAGCGACTGTCTGAAGACAAGGGACAACAGACAAGAGACAACGGACAACGAACGGCGAACGATGGCAACAAACGACAGACGGCGGACGACGGACTCGGAAAGATGAATTGCTCTGAGGTGGAAGGACGAGGACGACGACGACGACGACGACGACGACGACGACGAATGTCGCCGTAAAGTTGACGCTGACGAATGTTGAACAACGATGACAATGTGAATGTTGCAACCGGCAACTTTGCCTTCCAAGCTGATGCTGCCACAGCTGCCACAGTTGTGTTGCACTTGAACTAGCACATGTAACTGTCCTACTTAGCATTCATATTCTATTTACATCAAAATTTATTCAAATTTCTGTCTACAATTACATTTTGTTAGTTACTCACAAATTTCGTGGAGCCCGCTACGACTTATTTCATAAAATAATCAATATCATTACTCAAAAAATATGATAATTAAAATGATTAATAATTTGTCGACCAAAGTAAGCTTAACAGTAATCTATGCAATCGAATTGCATTTCCTTGTAAAGTTATTACAAAGCTAACTCTCAGTACTAAATTTCTTGAATATTATTTTCGATCATCATTAATACATAATTTTTTTTATTGTATATCAAAAAACCATATTGTATAAAAAACCAGTATTTTACACTGACCAAATTCTTAGCAAAACAAGGACAAAAAAGTTCTTAGAAATTTACAAACGTGTTTTATAGTACACTGTAGAATCAGAATACAATCGTGGTGCTCAACGTGTGATCATCTCTGTTCATATTGAATTTTATTTAAATTTACAGTATTTACGTTTCATTTAAAATAAAAGAACACATTCTTGTTATACAATTGACGGTGATGGAATCATTTGACCAATTCACATGATCCGAATGCTAAACGAACGCAGTTATTTTTTAAACAAAAACACTAGACCATGATGATATTAAATTTAGTAATTTTTAGTCGAGAATTAAAGATATTTTGCATAAGTCGAACTATTTAAATGTGCAGAGTATTAAAGTTTAGAGTTTTTGCTCGGAAACGAAACAACGCTCACCACTTGCAACTGTTTAGTTGTCCATGTTTGCTGTCTATGTTGTCGCTTTGTCATGTTCCTGTCTGCCTGCTCGGCTGTCTCTCACTCTCTCTCTCTCTTTCTCTCTCTCTCTCCGACTGTCTGTCTGTTTATCTGTTTGTCGCTGAGCTGTCAGTCGCCTTATCGCATCGCTGCTGCTGCCTTCAGCTGGCGTCATCCGTTGCACGTCCTTTGCTTGCTTGCAACTGTCAACTTGAACAACTTATTTGCTTAAGGATGCAATTGCTTTCAGGCGTTATACTTTCGCCAGTTAGACCACCTTCTTGGTCAGCGAAATAGTGGCGATTCGGTAGATAGATGCAGACACAAATGGAGACGGAGATGAAGCTAGAGACAGAGATGGAGATGGAGATGCAGGGAATTGAGGCGTGGTTAGGTTGACATTGTTGCACATCATTAAAAGTTGCTGTGGCAACTAATTAAAAGCTCTGCGAATGCTAAGCATGAAATGAAACGCTTGCATTTTCCTTCTCCCTTTCCGCTTCCCCCCTCCTTTGTCGTCAAGGTCAGCTAGCTTGAAGATTCATTTTGTATTTGTGTATGTGTTTTTTTTTCTTCTTCACTTTTTTATTATTTTGTGTGTGTGTGTGTGTGTGTGTGCGTTCCGTTAATTACATTAAAAGTATATTAAACGTAAACAGGACGTGTGTCGTAAACTGCCAATTGCCCCCCCGCCCATACTGGAGGCACTTGCACTTCCCCGCGGATGTGAATATCAAATTAAAAGGACATTAAAACAGCGCGCGATTCGAACGATAATTAATTTGTAATGAATATATATTGAAAATGCATTAAATGCTTGCGGCTTCTGGCGTCCATAGTCCGCAGGCGTCACTTCGCCAGTCGAATATTATTATTATTATTTTTTACATTTTTGTTTAGGTAGCAATGATATTGCTGGATTCTTTGATTTTCGCAACTCCAGTTAAACAGGATTTTATAATCTGTGCGAGACAAAAGCTAGACATTTAATATTTTATATTCTTTTCCACTGTCTGTATTCTGTGTCAACTAGAACCTGTAAAATGAGAAGAATGGATAAAGAAGGAGGAGAAGACACACAGCACGTGAAAGAGAAAGTCAAAGAACTGGGGCTGCTGAAATGCTCGAAGGACACTTAAAGAATCCATAAAAAATGACTGAAACTATGCGAAAAATATGTATTTAATGTTCGAAATCGATTGAGACGGTCGATTTAAATTGAGAAATATATATTAGTTCAATTTATATGATTTGAGAATTATTCAAAAACTATTGAACTTATTCTTGAAGAGGTTTTGCATGTCTTGGCGCCCGACGTGTGATATCTGATTTAAATTCAATATTATTGCAACATTTTGAACCGGGTATTTATCGTACTGATGGCACTAAATGGAACATTTAGTCGAGCATTTAAGAAATCCACGACACTTTTGGCGCTTAAACTATTTGTCGAGCTAATGATATGGCTTGTGTCTATTTATAAATGATTGTTATAAAAAATATGGAAGAATAATAAATGCAAAATAGATGAATTCTATTTATATGTTGTTGTTTGCATTTTATTGTTAGATTTTTTTACGACGCTTCACTTAACTATCGTTGTTGTTGCCATTTAGTGAGCTTCATTGTTGGCTTTGTTTGCTTTACTCAGCGTTGTTGCTTTTGTTGTTGGCGATATGACAGCGTTATTGTTGCTGTTGCTGTTGTAGCTGCCTCAGCTGCGACTTTGCGAGCTATTGAGTTGAACTCAGCTGAGTTAAGCTCGTGCCTCACTTTTCCCCACATTTGCAAGTCAAATGAAATTTTTTATATTGTATACATTTTTATACATTTGTTTGTGTGCGTTTACTTTTGTGTACGAGTATTGTGTGTTTCTTTGGTAGCAGTTTGGTGGTAGAAAATATGACAAAAAGTGTGCAGAGCGTATTATAAATAAGCTATATTCTGGCATTCGCATATCTAATATGCAGAAAAGCCACCTTACATTTTCCTTGCCCCCTCCGCTCGAAATGCTTGACTAATTAGAGTAAACGCTGAATACGAGGCTCTTAGGTCAGTCAGAACAGTTGCCGCATCACATAGGATAATCCAAAGTACTAGGGCTGCAAACCAGTTCTGAATTGAAGCTGTTCGAATCATAGGTCATAGGTTCGGTTTATAAATTAAATAATTTAATATATATAATGCTATAATATAATATTATGCAGTTTATTCATTTTAAAAATTGGAAAACTATTTAAGACTTCAATTAAACAGAAATCATATTTAAATCTGCGAATAACTTTAGAAAGCAAGCACATAACATGAAATGGGATCGAAACGAACTTATAAAGTTAGCTGAGCCAGAAAGGCAAAGAATGTATATAGGAATTTTGGAAGAAAAGGGAGATTTTGGCGATTTTGTGACACACCTCTTTCCCACACCAGACACATACATAGTGTATGTATTACATACACACACACACACACACACCAGATTAAAATGCACATTTGCTGCACTACATTTGGTGATGTCTGTTTGACATTTCCGTTTTATGTTTTTCATTTTCGTTGCACATTACAATTGCACAGATTTTTTATTGTGCATTTAATTAATTTTCACACACACCCGCACACACACACTCACATCGATATATAGTAAAAGCGTAACTAAAGTGGAATGATCAGAAAATCCTTTAAGCTGCCCTCGTCTTTCTGTTGCATATGCAGCTGATAAAAACAAAAATGCATTAACAATTAGCGCACACTTTGTTAAGGGCAAATGGAAGGCGATGATTTGCATTCGATTACAATGGAAAAATAATAGGGGAAAAATATGAAAATAAAAGACAAAATCCTAAGATTCTATTGGTAATATTGGTTAAATTATTTTGGTATTATATATTCGATTGTAATACAATTTAAATTGTGTGCCTTTAAACTTTCAATTCCCGTTTATCTTTTCAATCGATAAAAGTGGATAGAAGATACCCACATATACATATTTGTTGAGAATATTTTACAATATAATGATGTGTGGAATTTCCAGTTGCAATTCAGCTTGAGGATTGTGCAGAAATCTTATATAAACGGCGTTTAAAATTAAATTAATGCGTGTCAAAAAGGGAGACAAGAATTAACGTGTTAATCAACAAAGATCTGCTGTTCACACACACACTCCCGCACACACACACACACACAGCTTACACCCGCATACACAAACATGTATATGAGCAATTAAATGTGTCTTAGTGTGTGGCGCCTGCCAAAAAAGTTTCAACTCCAAAGCGACACATGAAATATGCTTAACAAAATATCCTTTTTAACATTGGGCACAAGCGAAGTCTCTTAGATGACATGTTGAGCGTTAAATAATTCATATGCAGCTGCGACGACGGATATTGCCATTTTTATACTCGGTTTCTGGTATATGGCTTATGCGTTGATTACAATGTGTATGCACATTACGCATACGCCGCGTGTGTTGCCGTTGAAATTGTTCGCATGATGTAGACAATGATGTGAGCGCCACTCAAGTCAAACATTTACCTAATTAAGTGTTAAATCATGCCGAAATTTTTGCCCACTCAGCGTTTTGGGCGTTCAATTTAAATATAGGAGGAGAAAAGAGGAAAAATGAAAAAATATAAGAGAAAAAAAAAAAATGAAACACACCCACACAGTGTAACATAAATATTGTCGAACGGGCTGCGCATGAGTACTCATTCATATGAAAACGAACGAGTACGAGTACTCATGCAAATGGCTCATTGCTTGATTGCCTAAATGTCTGACAGTCTCTGATTCACTAGGCAGCGTTTAAGCCACGCCCAACTCACACGCACTTTATGCCCAAATGAACACGCATTCACACTCACTCGCACACACACACACACACTCAGAAAAACTCATACAGCAGCAGAAACTAATTTATGAATATGCTGTCTTGTGTCATGTCATGTATGCAGAATATTTCTTCGTTTTTTTCACTTCCTCTTTTATTTAATTTGTTTTGTTTCACAGCACTGAGCAATGAAATAATGGGTATTATCAATTGCACTTGGACTTAAAAAAATGTGTGTGTTTGTAAACTCTTACCACATTCATTTTTCTTAATATATTAATATATGAAGTATTTGATATTTTATACAATATTTTGAGATAAATTAAAGTTAAAGTTTGTCGATTATTTTCGATTGATTCAGCAACTTAATGTTTTATAGAGATCTGATAAATATGTGTAATTTATAGATATATACAATATATATATTATTTTTGCAACATTTCTAGTGTATTGTAAGAGCATTAATGTTTCGCATTGCACTCGTTAACTGGTCTTATGACGTTGCTCTTCAAAGTTGTTGCTCTTGTTGCTTGCTGCTATTGTTGTTGCTATTATTGTAGAACACATGCTCTCCACCGGCTGTCTGTTTACGCTTTTATGGCCAATTTGAAACTCATTTTATTATACGGCAAAGCAAAACAAGGAACACAAAAAGTGTTGCCTCCTTTTTTGGGCATACATTTGCTCAGACCCATTGTACTCACACATTTACTATATACATGTATACACACATATATATATATATATATATGTGGTGTGTGTGCATCATTAACATTTGGTCTTAGCTGCGTCTTTAGCGTATTTAGTCTTTTGTGCGCTACTTAAGTGAAAATCTTCCTAATACGTTGTTAACAACTCATATGGGGATTAGCTGCTTTTGGCCAGAGACATCCTCAACAACAACAACAACAACAACATCGACACCAGTATCATCAACATCTTGCTGTGCAGCTTTACCTTTTGTTTTACAGCTGCTCTGTCATAGGTGCAAAAACTATACCGAATATTCCTCAATTTCTCACTTTTCGCCCGTCACTTTCGGCTCAGCAGCGTAAATTATTAATAGAGCATTTCAGCCAAAGCTGTCTTCATTTCCCTGCACTTCGCTTCCCTTTATTTTCCTTCATTTCACTTCACATCACATCGCTACACTTCTTTAAGCTCCAACAAAATGTTGCCTGCTGTGTCAAGTGGCAAATCTGCGTTGTAATGTGCATATATAATTTTTCATATGCTTACACATTTCTCTTTCCTCACTCTTGCTTACTTTCACTACCAACTTTATTTCACTTTTGGTCCTTAACGCTTGACTGAATTGTGTGCAAGCATTTTTATATTTCTTGGTATTTGTTTAACGTTACATTTTTCTTATATTACCTGAAGTCACTTAATTTTATATATCGAAATTTCGTATATACAATAAATTGTATACCTCTAGCTCTTCCGCAAAAATTTGTTTATTTGACTAAAATATTGTTACATTTTTGCGCTGGTTTTGTCTTCTTTTTTGTTTTTTTTTAAGCGAATCAAAGTAAGCATATTCAGGTTTTGTTGGGAATTTTGCTTAAAATTTTTTGACTTATAGCTTCATTTTCTGTTGTCTCTTCTTGTTGTGCATTTAATTTGCCTTTGCATATAGTACTTGTCTTGTCTGTCTTCTTGTGTGTGTGTGTATGTGTTGATGTGTGTGTGTGTTGGTGTGTGTGTGCTTTGGGGGCAGATGCCGCCTAAAACTATGCAATAAGCTACAAAATGTGAAAAGGGCGACAGACAGCAAACAGCCAGAAGCTCGCGACTTTCTTGCATATATTTTATATATTAACACACCGTCTTGTATGCATATTTATCTGCATATATGTATTTATCTATATATGTATATGTATATATATGTATATGTATTTGAACTGTGCTTCTTCTGTCGGCTGTGCGCTTAATGAAAATTATTAAAAATCCGGTCCAAAAATGTGTGTGCTTAACACAGAAAGTAAGAAAAAAAGAGAGACGGAAGAGAGAAAAGAGAAAGAGTGAGAAAAGAAAGAGAGAGAAAAGAGACAGAGACAGAGAGAAGAGAAAGAGAGCGCACACTTTGATTTGACATTAAAGTAAATACAAAAAAGGGAGCCAAAATATAAGTACGATGTTAAAATTGCCCAGCTGTTTAATTTTTAATGTAGCAACCAAAATAAATTTACTGCCTACTGTCGAAAGAATGTGGAAAACTCATTATCATCAGCATCATTATTATCAGCATCATTATTATTAATATCAAGCTTAAAGGAGCAGGAAGGGCTGCAAGCGTAGACAGCGTAGATACGCACAAAATTAAAATTGGGATTGGGGTTGGGATTGGTGCGGAAGCAACGCTTAGCACAGCTGATGGCTGTTTAATCATCAATGATTGAAATGGATTTTAGCAACCGGATATGTGGCGTACGTTGGATTATTGCGCATACGTCGAAGCGCAACCTATCGACCTGTCTTATTTGTAAAACTACACGGCAAAAATAGTAATATTTGAAACTCAAAATTTCTAATTTTTGACCTAAGCATGTGTCTATCAGGAAGTGATTTAAAAATACAACGAAATAATCGACAACTTGATTTTCGCAGAAGCCATTATAAATTTCTGGACCTCGATCATTTTTTGACGAACTATCGAGTTGATTAAATCGATTTTCATCAACTTTCGATGAACGACTGTCACAAATGAACTACCAAAATTAAATATTTGTGGTCAGACATGAAAAGCAATAAAAAAGTTAAAAACTATATTTTAATTAGTCAACAAAACTCGATATTTGCAGCTCGAATAACGATTTTCGATTTAGCTACATCTGAATATTTATTTTTACCTCCCGTTACCTAACTAATAAGTAAAATGATATAATGTGATCGTTAGAACGTATGTAACAGGGAAAAGGAGGCTTCTCTGACCCTATAAAGTATATATATTTTAGATCAGCAGTCACAGCCGAGTCGATATAACCGTGTCGGTCTGTCCGTCCGTATAAACAAAAGGATATCAGATACTATAAGAGCTTGAGCAACCAAATTTGCAACACAGATTCCAAAAACGTTGAAACCGCATAATCTAGCTCCTAAAATCATTCATTAATTTCGCGACCTTCACTTTCCCACTATTTTTAAGTATGTATTCAATAATTTATTGCTTTATCGAGACAATATGTGGTTGACATGTCAGCGAAACAACATTAATAAATTCGGGAAGGCCTAAATTATCATACATCGAACTACAAAAATTCTTTCATACCCTAGGATTATTGTGTTTTTGACTCCACATTGGCTGAATTTAATCCCAAAATCTCTGCAAGTTTTTCTTCTCTGTGTACGACTACAACCGCTACGTGCCAAGTGGTCGGAGCATGAGTAGGTCAAAAAGCGCATTCACCCAATAAAAGCCAAGAGCATGAAGAGCATGGAGCAGGCTTTGAATTTAACCCTTGGTAACAGCTGCTACTGCTGCCGTCAATTTGAATGTTGAATGTTGAGCGTGAGTTGACGCAAATACTCGCAATTATGTGGAAGTAAATGTGTTTTTGGCCGACTGCAATTAGCAGCGTTTTTAACTGCATTCTGCTGTTGCTACCAATTAGGAGAAACTTCTTGCCTGTCAATTGTGTTGCATACATACATACATTTTTGCAGTGAATAAGACGTGTGCTAAGCTTCTAAATTGACCCAGTTTTAGTCGGTGAAGACGAGTATAGCTTCTAGATTCTTTGACAAATGTACGAGTACTATACGGAGTTCTTAAGTATTGCATTTTCATTGCGTGCATCATTTATTCAACAGTAATTTGACACGTGAGTCGACTGGGGAGTAGTTGAGAAAGTTACTCCAATCTCCATTTGCCAAGGACCAACGAAGATACCAACATTTGCTTTACAATATGAAAATCGCATCATAAATCAAGGAGATACGATGCTTTCTTCTTGCGGCACTTGACAGCACTGGCGCAGAGAGTCACGTAGTCTGCGTTGACTGCAGCCTTATGAAATAACATGTTCATTGTGTATATGACATGATAATAGTTGCCTTTTAAGTGCGTTTCGAAATATTACATTTCTATTATACTTATTTACAGCAAGTCTTGTCAATTAAAACACCTTTCAAATGTTGAATATCAATTGTATAACTTTTACAATTAACTCTTAAATATTTTGTGTTTGTTGCATATCGCATATAGAATTTTTTGACAATTTGGCAGGGAACACAAATATTTGTATAACGGCAGTACTTTAATAAAGTACCTTAAAAAATTTGTATACTTTTCGTTTAAAACTGTTACTCCTAAATATCGTGTGATGTTTCGTGTTTGTACCATATCGCGTTTAGTATTTTAGACAAATTGGTACCCATTGTTAGGGGGTGGTATATATTTAAATTGCCATTACGGCATTGAGGTCAAAACTCAGCTCAAATGTACATATATTTCATGCTAACACGCCAAATGTATCATATGTTACCCTACAATATATCTATTTAGCTTTTAACACATTCCCTATACATTATCTTAATTAGTTCGATGGCACTTCATGCATTAGACAAATGAATAAACTTTAAACCAAGTAGTAGACGGCGATAGGTTAGTTAAGTGAGTTAGTAAGAAAACAAATGAATTCACTTGCAAGAGCTTGGGAAGCTTTCAACCTGAGCAATTCTTGTTTAGGCTTTTCCGCTCCTCGTTGTCTGTCTATTGTCTTATTGTCTTTTTTAGCCTTTCTGCTTTTATTATGGCATTGCATGTGTGTTTTTAGCGCTGTCTGCATCCATTTACGTGAAACAAAAAAAAAAAAAAGAAAAAAAGCACGAGACACGAGACATAAGACATAGACAAATGACACAGACACGAAACCAGGCTTACAATATTTAATAGTTTGCATTTTTCGGAGGCAAAATCACGTACATAGCAAATGTTCGAAAGCAAGCTGTTTTGCAGGTGTGTTTGTATCTACATATGTATAGTTGTGTCTGTCTGTCTGTATGTCTGTCTGTCGATGTCGCTGTATGCATTGTCTGCTATTTGCCATTAAATCGGGCATTTTGTTGATGTTGTTGCTGAATTGTTTATGCTGCAAGTTGAATGTAAGCCCAGGGGCTAAACCCTTTTGCTAATGGCATGCAAACAGTAGCAAACAGGCGGCAGCGGCACCAACTGGCGCATAAACTAACACTGTCTGAGTGTGTATATGTGTGTGTGTGTGTGTGTGTGTGTGTGTGTGCGCGGTATAAAAATGTTGCCACTTTGTCTTATTTTGCAATTTAGGAGTCATTCACTTTGGACTCTGCGGCAAATGAGCAACGAACTCTCAACTCAACTCAACTAGACAAACAACAACAATAGCAATCAATGCCAGAACAAGGAGCACACACACACACACACGCACACACAGTGGCAGCTTCTGTGTGTGTGTCTGAGTGTGCAGTTCGCTGTCTATTTTATTGTATTTTAATTTTTGTTATTTACGCCAAGCAGAGTCGTTGTACTTGTACTCTCTCTGCTCGCTCTCTCTCTCTCTCTCTCTCTCTCTCTCTCTCTCTCTCTCTCCTCTCATTCACTATCTTCCTCTCTCTCTCTGTTTTTTCTGTCTCTGCATTGTCTGACATCGTCACAGTTGCGGTTTGTATCACCCAAAGGGATTTGTACTTTAATTTCTTTGCTAATGCCAAACGCCTCAGCGTCCTTGTTTCTTCAGCTCGACTTTAAGACAAGTTTAGCAGCTGACATTTGGCTGCTGGTTAAATGTCTAATGCCTACCAAAATAGGGTCAAGTGTTGGGCCATAAATAAAGCACGTTAACTGCCTGTAAATTGGGGCAACAACTCGCATTTTTATGTAAATGTAGCCCAATAACAAAATCCATTTCATATCCAGTTGAAGCTACAGGTAGCTTAATCAATTATCAAATTATATTATCAAATCTTATCTTTCAATGAGTACGACTTATTAAAACAGCCAAGTTAATCATCCAGCTAGAATTGCTAATAGTTAAAGAGTAAAGTGGTTAAAGTTTAGCTTAACTTACAGAAAGAAAGAAAGTTTCAGTGAAAAAAAATATAATTGGGTTTCCATTTAATTCAATTAAAATAAGCTTGATTGGGATAGAATTGGTAACAATAGCTTTCAAGCTAAGATTTGAAACAGACCAGTTGGTTATTATTGTGATCAAATTGGATATATGAAAAAAAGAATAAACTAAATTTAGCTTCGCTAAAATTCAAGTAAACAAGTCTTTAGAAATCGTATGTACAATCAAAACCAAAATATAAAGTAAATCTGAATTTGGAACCTCTTAGTTCATTTTAAAATTCAACATTAGCAAAGTTAGCGAACGTTAATCAAATCAAATAATACAAAAGCAGATTTATGATTTGCAATACACTGACTAAGACTTGAATAAAACTGAAATCAATTAGCAAAAACAGTAACTTAGATTTCAATTGTAAAAATAATTAAATAGAACTTTATCTCTAAATTGAAATTGATTTAGAGGAGAGTGATTTATAAAAATGGTTTAAGATATGCTCGTCCTTAGTTACAGCTGTTGGCAACTCAAGAATTTGTGAAGCCACTATAGATCAATTTAAACTCCGGTTAAATATTGTTAACTCAAATGTGTTTCAAATATGTTTAAAATGCCGTAACGCCTGAGCTCAAGTTGAACGCAATCGCATCAATTGTTCTATTGAATGCCGCGTTCAAAAATTTTTGTTTTGTTGCTTTGAGTCGAAATTGCAGCAGGTTTTTGGGCAACAAAAAATCACAGATAGCTTCTGGTAGCAGAAGCTATATTCAAGCAAGAGCGAGTGTGAGTGTGTGTGTGTGTGTGTGTGTGTGTGTGTGTGTGTGTGTGTGTGTGTGTGTGTGTATGGCTTTGTGTATGTTTTGCAGTCGCATTCACATTTCCATTTCAAAGCAAATGCCCCAAGCAGCGTTCATGGAAATTGCAACGCCCACCCATTGTTCCATCGTCTCGTACCGTCAGTTTGGTTGACGCTTATTTGTCTGGCTGCATATCAAAATTCTATAAAACTGAAGTTTCAACAATTGAGTATACAAAAAAATAGACGACGTCGAGGAAGAGAAAGAGGACACAGCCATGAGGATGAAAATCAATGTTCACGATTGGCAAAAGCGCCAAAGAACTTTTATTATCAAATTGTTAAAAATCGAATTTTAAATTCTATTAATTATCTTCTCTATCTGAACACTATAAACTTTCCGCTTTATTCATAGCTCAGTTTAGATTTAACATAATTTATCAAAGTTCCGTTCGATTACAAGATTTAACATTTTAATTTTATTATCAACTTTACATTTCTATCGAGTTGACAGCAACTCTAGGCAACTCTTGCTTTGAAGCATTTTTGACGCTTTATATTTATATTTATATTATTTTATTTATATGTAACATTTATAACATTTTGTCAACTAATTAGTTAATTACATTTTGCTATGGGTCACTTCTTTTTGAATACCTGTTCCTGTTGGAATGGTACATTGCATTTTCAAACCATGATTGTTTTAACAATGATTTTTTATTATTTGGTTTTTTGGTATTGTTTGCTTGCTACCTTCGATTGAAAGTCAAACTACTGCTTTAATCTGATGGCCCAAAAAAAAAAAAAAGAAAACAAATATGTTTCATACACATTCGCATTTCCGGTTTCTGTCAATATCTCTAGGTTTATCCTGTTTTCCCCTATATCTATCTATGTTTCTATGTCTAATCCACTTTTTTGCTCCTCTTTCGATTATATTTCAGAGCTTTTGTCCAGGGGTGTGTGGAGGTTTGCACAAATGGCATTTCGAAGTACCTTTGCACTTCTGTCAGACTTTTTAATAACTTTTGACTGTCGTATAACTTGACATAGAATATTTTTTCATTTTTTTATTTTTATTTTTTTTTATTTTTTTTTTTTGATTAATATCACACCAAACGACGAACGGGGACTTGTAGAAGGGAAATTGCATTGCAAATGTGGCACATTCAGGTTGAAACTTACTTGGTATGCTAAAAATATGTTGGTCCTTAACTTTGACTAAGCAAACTTTGCGTGACAACTTTAAGTTCATGCCACAAATTCAGGGCTGGTTTGCTTTTAAGGTAACAAGCTTATGAGCAAGAACACGATGTCAGCGCAACAGGCGGCAGTGTTTTTTAAAATTACAAATATGTAAGTCAGATGTGGCAACAGCATAAAGTAAACTCTAAATAAAGTCGTTCAACAAGACACAACACAAAATAAATGCAATGCAAATATCATACGAATTCTCAATACACTTATCGAAGGTGTCATTAAAAAATGAAAAGAAGAATCTAGATTCAGGTGTTCAAAAACACACTAGAAAATATGTTTTCTTATCAAATGTGATATACATATTATATACTACAGATTTCGATTATTAATTGCGCTGCGAGTCGGTCATATTTAAAGCTCATACATTGTAACGCATACACTGTAACTAACTTTGGCATAAGAGAAAGAAGCGAGAGAGAGTGTGAGAGGGAAAGGGAGAGAGCGAGAGAGTATCGTAATGTTAACGCTTTGAGTGCCTTTTAACACACGTGCAGCAGAGTCAAAAAATGTCTGTTAGCAAAACAACAACAACAGGAAAAGCAACAACTATAACGGGAGCAGTAAAAACCACGTCAACAACAACAAGAACAGTTGATTTTAGCCAATGTTTTCATTTGGCCCGGGGCTCACCCGGTCATGACTTTATTTCTCTTTTCTCTTTGTTGCTGCTGCTGTTGCTGTTGACGCGCCTACACAGCGCAAACAGAAAGCGCGAGTACAAGAACAACAGACAGGGAGCGAGGGAGAGAAAAAGAGAGATAACAAGACTTACATTTCGCTGGCGGCCCAAAAAGACCACTAATTTGGTCATTATGGCAACGGTTGTCGCTCTCGTTGTCGCTGTCGTTGCCGTTGTCATCGTCGTTGTTGTGTTTGTTTTGTATACCCGATACTTAAAAATTTAGTAAAGGGGTATATTGTATTCGGTACAATAAATTTAACCCGAAAAATAAGTTTATAACGTATATAAATAAATATAATATAATATTTATTATAATCGTTGCATAATATCATCCCACTTAATCGACACAAGATCAGTTATGTAGAACAACATTAATGCTTGTTTTGATTTTTAAAGCAATACAAATTTCAAAGAGAATGAAACGGGTATTTAAATAGTCGGTTTTTTATTTATATATATCTTTCTCCAGACTGTTATGCCTGGGATCTTAAGATATTGAAACAATATAGCTGAAACAATTTCATCACAAGATTTTAATTAAAGAAAGAAAAGTTTCGAGAGTTAGTACCGGATATTCTTACAGCCCGCTTGATAATGTTGCCAACGTCTTGGCCGTGGGCGTTGAAGTGGGCGTGGTCACACACACACACACACACACATACACTCACACACACCTGTTGCGGTCGTGTTTAACTTTTAACGTGACTTTGCAATGTACAATTTTGCGAATGTTGACGCCGTCGCTGATGTTTCGGTAATGAGGAAATTTAGTGTTGACCATGTTGTCGTTTTGTGCTGCAAGAACAACCAGAGCCGCAACAAAAACAACAATCAGCGGAGCCACAACGTAACGCGTTCGTGTTGGGCATATTTAAAGCGCATGAGCTTAAAAGTATGCTATGAAATTTTGTGAGCGTCCAGATAATTGATAAATTATGCAAAAACTGTAACGCTTTAGAAGATGGTGTTGTCTGTTGAGTTGATCATTATGTAGCATTCTCTCTCTCTCTCTCTCTCTCTCTCGCTCTCTCTCTCTCTCTCTAGGATGACACATGCATAAACCGAACATTTTTGATAGCATCCATGAGTGGCACGAAACTGAAATCAAATTATGATTTTGTCTGCTGCCTGAACCCGTGACTCTTTGTGTGTGTGTCTTTGTGTGTGTTTATGAGTACGTATATGTATGTATATGTTCTTAAGACTGTCATAAATAAGGTTGATACTCTGCTCTTCATTCGCATATTTACTGCTTAACAATCGATGGCAACTCGTCAATGAAACTGAAAATGTATGAATTGATTTTTCTTGAGACTTTCTTCACATTTACAATGCTATCAACTTGATGTTAAGTAAGCGGGTTTTTTACATACTTCAAAACTGGTTTATTCAGGTTTGATTTATTTTTTAGTTGGTTTACGTATCTTATGCGTTTTAGATATTTTAGAGACAAGTAATATAAAATAAATATTTTAGTATATATTAGATTTATTTTTTTTATTTATTTAATTGAAAATATTTAATTTCATTAAGTAGATATATTCATATCTATAAATCGAATTTTACGCTCTCAATCTCTTCGGTTTTCTCTCTCTGTCTTTAGCTGTCTTCTTTGCAACCATTTTCGTTTATTTTTAATGATATGATTTTAAAACGCATAAAACCACAATAAGCAACAACAAAAGAAACTTCACGTTGTGCGCGTTTTTAATGAATTTAAATGTCGGCATAGGAAAAAATTCAGTTAATATGTAATTTTCAAATAAAAGCCCAACAAGACAATACCCTGTGAAACTGCACTTCTTTAAGAATTATTGTGTTGTTTCTCATCCGATTATTATTTCTAATTATAATTATAGTCAATGTACAGATATTTCTACATATAAATATTGTCAGTAAAAATATGTTTTTTCTTTTTAATGGTACATGAAATTTAGTAAACAGAGAAATATAAAAATATATGTTACTTTAATAGAGTACAGGGTATTTAAGTGCCAGTATGCTGGATCAAATGCATTCTACAATGCGTGCTGAAATTATGATACCCTCAGCAAGGGTATAAAAACTCGAAATATCAGTAAAAACAACCCACCAAAGAGCAGACGGGGGCGCGTCAAGTGGTGGGCGTGGTAGCCATATTTGTACTCCCACTGGTTACTGGTTACTTGTATTGGTATTGATATTCCGCATCATAAATGGAAGAAATATTCACTTTGTAGTGGTTATGCTCTTCATTGGCTTGGCCGCCAATTTAATTTACCGTGCAGCGTTGCTTTTTAATATGGCAAAAGAAAAGGCTTTGCTTTAATTGCCTAGCACTTGCACTTGATGTGCAACCACTTGTATCGAGTGACAGACAAAAGAGACAGACAGTGTAAGCGAGACAGAGACAGCGAGAAAGAGAGAGAGAGGCACCGAGAGTTTTGTGTATGTTCTTGTGTTTAAAAGAAATATTAAAAGATATTCACCCAATTTTAGCCAACTTTCATTGCATACAAATCGGCAACACGTGCGGGGTTATTACACCCTTTATTTTGAAACATGTCAACCTCAATTTATGAGGGTTTATTTATCTGCTTAGTTAAATCTTAGCATTTTTATTCGTTTGGGGTTCCTTTTTACTAATGCCTGATATATTGGAATTACCTGAAATCGAATTCGTCTATTTATTATAATTCGATTAACTCAATTAAGAACGTGTCTAGTTACAGCAAATGCATCTGATAAATTTATGTCTGCATTTAATTTAGTAAATTTTCATGTTTTCTACATATTATCTAATTAAATCGTATGACATAAAGAGATAATTTTTAGTTAGAGTTGACTTCCTCTAAGTTTCTTTTGTTGTAGTTCAATTAAATAAATGTGCGTGGTGAAATCAAGTAAATTTGACTTTCTTCTAATTGCCTAATTGTATTGACTTACACAATATTCACTAATAGCATTATGAGAAATACGACCATCGAATATGGAATATTGTCTCTGTGAAAACTCAGGTTGCAATTATTTAATTGCAATTGTCGCAATTGCAACACAACGAGTCTTTGCCTTTTAATTTTAATGAAGAGAGGCAGATAGAGAGAGATTATTTATGTTACACACACGTGTTGATTGGCAACTCATTACAGAATTGCATTTGCTCGCGTGTGTGTGTGTCTGTGAGTGTGTGTATGTGTGTGTGTGGGTTACTGCAACGCGTAATCCCACTGTTTAGATAATTAATTGAACTGAATGCTATTTTGCCATGAACCTCAACGTTGAGGCCGTCCGGCTGAAGCTAATGACACTCTTGTTTCGATGCACAACTAACTA
Source organism: Drosophila sp. st01m (assembly GCA_018901795.1). NCBI lineage: Eukaryota > Metazoa > Arthropoda > Insecta > Diptera > Drosophilidae > Drosophila > Drosophila sp. st01m. The sequence goes on along the minus strand of JAEIFG010000284.1, from coordinate 3,969,434 downwards.
GCTACTTAATTTGCTTTATTTCGTGTATTTCAATGTGACCTGAAACTTGAGCAGCAACGAAACTCGCCGTCTGACTAATTAGGCATGGCCAATGGCAACATTAAACACTCCACACACTTCCAAAGTCAATGCCAATGTCAATAGCAAGTCCACTAGCAAGTATACATAATTACAAAGGTCAGAGACGCGTCTCACGATATCGAAATGACTTAATTACATAAAGAATTATTTGTTTATTTGACGATTTGTCGATTGCCAACAATGGGGCAATAAAATAATCAAATGATATTCAAATATCCAGCTTTAAGCTGGCTAAGTCAAATAAGTTCTTGGTAAGGCAACGTCGTGACGCCGCTAACGGAAATGTAAACATCAAAAAGGAAAATAAATAACAAACGATCGTCCTAGGATAGACTCACAACTCTGGGCAGGCAATCCGCAATTTACCCAAAAAAAAAAAAAGGTATTTCCATTGGTTTGGGCTGTATAATTAATTTCAACGCCTTGTAATAATTAATAAGCTGACGTGTGCTAATAATTAATGACAAAACATGCGTAGCGCTACGAATTGGCCAAATTACATTTTTATTTTCATTAACATTTTCACTTACATTATCGTTCGCTCACTTTTCATTTCTTTGCTTGGCGCGATACTAGGCGTATGCACAATCTTATGAAAATCCCTGTAATGAAAGCGAAAGAAATATTCTTTTTTCAATTCAAACATTGAATATTAAATAAATATTTCAATTAGTTTAATTAGCTAGGATTTATTAAATTTAAACATTTTTTTGTAGATATTAATTCGAACATTTCTAATGCTACAAGCTTAACAGTTATTAAGTTATTTACAAAAATATTACATATTAACAACAGTGTTATATACAAGGAAAAAGAACTAACTTAACTAATTGTTTTTCAACATTTCACAAGTTTTCAAAAGTTTAAAAAATTATTTTCACTGGTTAAGTTTATTAAGCTAAGAATATTAAAAGGGTATTTTTAAAAATTAGACTATCTTAGCAATAAAACTCTTGTAAACCTCTTTGTAAACCTGTATAACTTTAAATCAATGATAAAAATAAATCAATTTACCAAAGCCTCATTCCAGTTACGTATCATTCAATTCACTAAGCATTAATTTGAAATGAATTTAATTGCGATAATGTCACTTCAGTAAATCAAGAAATGGAGTGAAACGAATCAAGAAACCTGTCGATTATGTCAAGGTCAATATTGCACTTAAGCAAATTGCTACAGTAACATTGGACTCTTTAATGTCAAAGAAGTTTCCGGGGTTTCTTCTTTCCTTTTTTAGTTTCGCTGTCAAGGTTGCATTTCTAATGATTCTTAATTGGGTTTCGTTAATAAATTTTTAATCAATGACTGACAAAGAACAATGAAGTGAAAACTATATTACAATTTCATTGCACCTGGACTTAAACATTTCAAGGTGTCTCCCTCAACCCAATCAACTTCGTAAGTAACTTGTTCAATTGCTCAACTTATCAGCACGAGTGTCAATGGCATTAAACTTATAGTCATTGGAATTGGTAATGGTGACTGTTGAAGCATTTGAGGGGAGGATTAAATGTGCTTGACTGTTGTGGCTATGACTTTATAACAGACACGCAATCGAGTAGAAAAAGTGGCCTGCTAACCGCAGTTATGTGGCAAATAGGGGGGCGGAGAAAAAGTAAAACAAAACTCGTTGAAATAGGCAATTGGTAATATTTGTACAGCTTACATTCGGGCGTTTCTTCGTGCTAATTTCGTTTGTTTCGAATTTATTTACGTCTTACTGAACTCAAAGTTTCTATATCTGATATAAATTATGTACACAAGAATTTAGTTCTTAAAGGTCGACAAGTTCCTGAAAAGTTCATATACTGACTGATCACTGTGGAACTCAAACTGCATGATTTGTATACAATGGAGCTGAGACAATTTAATGATAGATTCCAATAAAAAAAATGCGACCTGCAAGTGAATTAAATTCAGATTTAAAGTTCACAAACTGTTTGAATTTTGTCTGCCATTTGTTCCCTTATATTACAATCTCACCAGAACTGACCCAAATCTGATGACAATATCATTCAGTTGCCTTGAAAACAATCGAGCAATGGCAGAGTTATTTGAGATTGCATATTTATTAAAGTCGGTAAACATTATTAATAGAGCCTTGCAATTTGCTTGTACATTTTTCTAATATTTGAGAGAGAGAGACATTTGGAAATCGAAATCTAAGGTACACCCTATTGAACACAGTGGTGCCCCTTCCTACATCCGGTCGCCTTTCCTTCCTTCGGTTGCGTGTCACTGAACTTTTTGCGATGGCGCCAAGAACTTCCGGTTGAACAACTTTGTGGACCGACTCATTGGTATTTTGCCGCGTGTATGCATGTACTATACTATTATATATATAACTGTGTGTGTTTGTGCGACTTTTTTTTTGTAAGTGTATTTGTAATAATTGCACTTTCAATCGCACAAGTCACACAGTTAAATATTGTATATTAAAATCGTTACAAAATCAATTTGAATTGCAATGCGCTTTCATATCATAATCTAAACAATTTTCCTAATTGCTGGTTAGCTAGTTGGTGGCCTAGATGGAGAACTAGATGGCCGGGGGAGGGGTATTGTTGGTGCTGGAATGTCAGTAGGAATGTGAAAAGTTACAAATTTCTGTTGTTTTATTAACATGGCTTATTCTTCAAATTAACTTGGCAGCTCTTCAAGCCAACTGGCAACAAGATGATATCTTTCTCCTGTAACCTTGTTGCTGGCAGGGGGTACAGGGGATAGACCACATTTTTGTTATTTTATAATTGCCGTTCTGTCTGCCGTAAAGTGTGTGTATGTTTGTGTATACGCATTGTTGTTGTTCTTACCAGTGGCTGCTCATTTCACTGCCTTCACTTTGTAAGTCCTTTGCCTTTTGTTTAACCAAACCCGACCCGACCCAACCAGACCAGACCAGACCAGGCCAGACCACATCATACCCCGCAACACCACTTGCCACACTAAACCAAAGGAAACCCAAGCAATGCCGAGTCGAGTTGAGCTAAGAACAGACCTGGGACTTTTCTGGTACATCAACAATCTTACCCAAACCATTTGGCAGGCTCATGAACGATAGCTAAAAAGTTTGCAGTCACACTCGGTATTCAGTTGTGCTGGTGATGCTGGTGATGCTGGGGATGCTAGTGATGCTGGTGATGCGAAACAGGTTGAGGGGGAATTATGGCTTGAAAGCCGAACAAGAAGTACAAAAGCAAAAGAGTCAAAGGAGTTTTTTTTCGCCTGATAGGAAGTTTTTAGAAGCAGATACCCTGTAATAATTGAATATGAATAACTATTCCAATTATGCTATAAGCTACAAGAGAGACGCAAATATAGTTGCAAAACAAGTTGGTTAATTAAAGTGGTAAAACAAATATACCCTTTTAGTGCTGTAACATAGGGTAGGCGACGAACTCAACTCAACTCAGAAACAAACGCATTAATATTTAATGAAATATAAATAATATATTGAAATAACTGACAGTGGGCCAAGGAAATGAGTTGCGTGGGGAAAAATGGTTGCTGTGGCAGGAGGGGGGGGAGGGGGGTTGAAAGTAGGGTGGGGAGGGAAGGGTAGGGCATAGGAAAATAAAGGGTCGACCACATTTAAAGCACCACCTCATCCTCAGCGATGTGGAAGTCATTGTTGTTGCTGTATAACTTGAAAAATACACTTAACGAAAATTAAATGAATTACATTATCGATTTTAGCAGATCTAACAAGTAATTTTGGTGAAAATTGCCATATTAAAGCCATCGGATATTACTTAACTAATGACTGTGACACAATAAGCTAAATAAACATTACTTAAAACAAAGTAATGTTGATATTCATATAAAAACAGCATGGAAAATGAATGGTTTTTTTCTCTTTTTAAAGATAGAGCAAATCAGCAGTCGCATTTTAAAAGGATTTCGTTTATTTTAATTTAAATGGGAAATGGAAAATTTCATTTGTTTAATGTAACGAGCATAAAGAGGCAACTTAACATTAGGGTTGGGTCAGGAAAATAAAGGAAATATAGAGGAGTTGGAGGGCAGAATAAGAGTCACATAAATCTGCAATAAGGCTTGATAGAATCTGTTAGATGGTTTTGTATACCCGTTATTTAAAACTACGTAAGAAGGTATACTGTGTTTGTTACAAAGAGTAGGAGACTTCTGCAACCCTTTAAAGTATATACATACTGGATCAGCATTAACAGCCGAGTCAATAAAGCCATGAACGTCTGTAAGCCCCACGCTGGTCAAAAGCTTGCCAAAACATCCATAGATTTCAAGATATTTCGCTATTATACATATCTAATCTTATATATTATTATTATCTAAACGAAGCCTTACGGATATTTCTAAGTCGGGGTCCCGTCTTGAACTTACCGAAAAGTCTTTTTTCGGCTTTAGATTGTGGCCAACAATTTGAAAGACCCACAAGACTATGCTATAAAAAAGGAATATATGTCTGTGTTTGATTGTAGTTGCATGTATGTGTGTGTGTGTCTGCATATGTGTGTGTGTGAGTGGCATTTTCATTTGTGGATTTTACAGTTTGTGATGGGCTTCTGGTTTATCTGTTTAATATATAATATAAATATAAATTAGTTAATTACAAGCCATCAAAATACATTTTGACACCTCTCTCCCCCCAGCCCCCCACCACCTCCTCTCTCCTTGCACATGAATTGTGGCTGCAACTTCGAAATTGCTTTGCAAGTTTTGCCAATTAGTTAAAGTGCCTGTTAAAACAACACTAAAATTGGCAAAGACGACAACGGTAAATAAAGACAAAGAAAAACACAAAATGACATTCAAATGTTTGTTTAACAGTGCAAAATACACAGGGAATAATTGCATTTTGCATTCCCGTTGCTCAATCGGTTGTTATACCAAATACTGAGTGTAAATTTGCACAATTGTTACATTGTTTTTACATAATCATGGAATTTCAATCGATTAGAGAACAATAGAGTCTTCGGGTATTTCAAGCGTTTTCCAGTGATTTATCAGTTTATTTAAAAGCTATCAAAATTGATTTTTATATGTCGATTTTATATTTCACAACTTAAGCACTTAATACGGCTGAATAATGTGAAGCGTGCGTTCGTCAGCTAGTTCTCAAATTGAATGTCTTACGCGCTGCTGCATTTCTGCAACCTTCGCTTATAAAACACTCCATATCGCAAACAACAGACAACCATCTCTGTCCCACGCAGCCACTTCACATTAAAAGCATGACAACTGCATATAATGTCACGCTTTTCTCAAATCGTTGTCGAACCTCATCGAACTACGATGACCATCTGGCGAAATAACGGATTAAAGCATACTCGCCATATTGATTTTGTTCTACCACTGTTATAACACTACTTATTAAAATCATGGACCTAACATATATATATATATGCTGTATATTTATATATTTCTATATATAATTATTTTTAATTGTAAATGTATTCATTTCATATCTTAGTCTAATTTAAAATATTTCTTTTACTCATGTTTAAACAAATAATTTAATAAATAATGCATTGCTTGTCTAATTTTATTGTTTCTTCATTTTTTACTCTTCATTTTTTACTTTTACTTTTACTTTTCATTTCTTTTTATTTATAACTACAGCAGTTGAGTTTTTTTTTTGCCGCTGTTGTTTGTAATGCTCCCAATGGACAATCTCATGGTAAAGAATAGAATCATGACTGAAAGGCAAGAAAAAACTTGATTTTGAAACGGGCATCAAAAAACGAATATATAATAATATTTTATTCAGCTTGAGTTGTTAACTTTTTTACTTGATAACAAATCATCTTTAAGTTCTGTCATTTCAAATGACTTGCAATAAAAAAATCGGCTCATTACTCGTTATAAAGCAAATTTGGTGTGTCTACCTATCGACCGGCAAATGGAAATGTCATTAATCGAGTTACTTATGCCGTGCGATAAGCGACGAGTTGAGAAAAATCGAAGAAGGAAGCGATTGGAAGAGAGCGTAGCGCAGTCAGTTATCAAAACTGTCCAGTTGATGAGCCATTGAAGTGATTTTTATAGCTTCATCTTCGCGGTCTTACTGCCAACTCCTCACTCCCCCCTCGTCTTATGCAGACTATCTCGCTCTGACAATTATGCAATAAACGCGGAACAAAAAAAAAAAAAAACAAGAGGGATTGCCTGATGGCCATGTTGAATTATTGAATCACATTGACAATACTCGCAGATTGTGAGTGCGAATGTGATTGTGAATGTGAATGTGAATGCGAATGATTGCCAGCCATTAAAATTGTAAAATGTGCAATCGAGTTGCTGAATCAAGCGATTGAAAATTTGCTATGCTGCTGCTGCTGTTGTTGCACACAACTTAGGTTGCTACTTGCCATGCCTCCAGTGAAGGCGTAGATATTGTTGTTGCTGTTTCTTGTGGGTTGAGACTTGCTCAATGCGAGGTTGTCCATAAAAATGCGATATGAGCCTGCGGCGCTGATGTTTTTAATTGGCTTTGATTTTGATTTGCTTGATTTGCCTTCTTGACTGCCCGAAAAATAAAAGTAAAACCAAATATATTGAAATATATATTTAACGAAATAATTTTATTTTCTTTCTGCTTGTTGTTCTTTTTGTTTTATGTACACACATCTTCTTGTTGTACTTTTGTTTGCACGTAATTGTTCCTGTTTGTGTTTTGCGCGCACTTTTTCTCTCTCTCTCTCTCGCTCTCTCTCTCTTTCTGTCTCTGTCGCCCTCACCGCCGCCTGTCGTTATCTTTGTGTGTAATGCTCTCGGCTCTTGCCTGATGATGATGACAGCTCCCCGGGCATATGTATATACAGATGTGCTGGGTGACGGGTGTGGGAAGGGAATGGGGGGGGGGGGGGCGTGGCACTTCAAATGCCTTTGCGTCGCTCGTGCATGAATGCCAGACGAATCCCCCCATAGCCCCCTGACACTCCATCCAAACGCCATTTTCTCCCTTCCATCGCATTTGGAGACATTACGTATTCGACGCGTTGTCGTTCGTTGTCCTGCGACTAAAGTCAAATAAGAAAACTAATTCTATTGCCCAACGGCGGCTGCAGGTGGCAAATAAGCAATGGCAAAAAACAAAAAAAAAAATAAATAAATAAATAGAAATACATATAATGAAAAGGAGAGAACAAACGAGAAGAGAAATGGAGAGGAGAGGGGAGGGGAGGAGAAAAGAGAAAGCAAATATGTCTCGAATGGCCTCGCCTATTAAATTGGCCCTGTTTTTGATTTATGGCTGCCATTGAACTCTCTGCTTTTGCTGTTCTTTTGCTTTGTTTTGACACTGGCCAATTTGTAAGTTTATTTGCTTATGCGGGTCCAACACACACACACACAAACACATGCGTACACTGAAATGCTCAAATACCCTGGACATTTAACCCCGTAGCAACAAGATGATGAAGAAGAACAGCAACAACAACAGACATAACCACACAAACAATATTCATTGAAAACTAATGATGTGGAAAATAGAAAAATTGCCTGCAGTTAGCTGCTGCTGCTGTGTGTGTGTGTGCGTGTTTGTGTTTGTGTGTAAAAGTTGTAGCAGGGCCAAATTGAGATTAAGAGCGGTTGAGAGAAGTTTCAGTTATATGCTGCATGTTTTTATTTTAGTATACCTTACTCTTTGACTCAACTTCACTTTCACTTTCACGCTCATCTGCATCATCATCTCCCCCTTCCTCTCCCTCTCTTTCTATTTCTCTCTCTCTCTCTCTCTCTCTCTCTCTTCTCTCTCCCTGTTTACTTTAGTGACAACTCTTGACCTTTTGAGTGCAAGTAAATTGAAGTTAAACGCAATTGTTGACATAGTTCCTTAACCTTTTCTTATGTTTTATTGGTAAAACACACATTTTTACAACTTTTCCATTCGACTTGTTAATACCTCTTCTTTCTTTTTTAAATTATTTGTAATAATAAAACTTGTCTCTTTACTTTTCCATCAATTTATTTTATGAATCTTGGCATAAAAGGGCTTAATGATTTATGCATATGAATATGATAAATAAAAGAAATTGTAATCAAAGAATTAAACACATTGGAGGTCTGTATTTAATTTGCGACTTATCATATTTTCAGTAGCTATATGATATGCTAGTCTTCATAATATACAAAGTGCGGAATCTGAACGTGAACCAATTTTATTGCCCTCTGCAAGAGAAATTTCAAAATATCTAAACAGCTTTTTAAGAATCTTAAAATGATTGTCTAACATGATATTTAGATTATTTATTGTTAAAAGCGCAAAATAATCGTATAATAATATTTCTAGTGCTTTGTTCAAAGCTTATATTTGATATGAGTAGAAAAATAAACGGGCTATTTAAGAGTATCCAGCGCAGACGATTTTTAATTCATTCGAATGTGCAAGTGGATTCTTGAAAATGAAGCACTGGCAATTTGTTGGAGCATTAGGCACAAAGTGTTTGCACTTTGCCAGAAAGAAAAGAATATAAAAAAAAACCAGAAACGGGAAAATGAACAAATAAACAAAACTTCAGTCAATGTGCCTCGACACGAAACAGTTGCTGATTGATATTTAAATGTGCGTAATCAATAAAAAGAGAAAAGAAATAAAACGAGATGCTGTGGCAACGCGTCGTATACTTAATGCCCATCATACACATATCGGTGACGTCAAATGAAATGAAAATGGAAATAAATAAACAAAGAGAAGAACGATAGAGATCAGCTAAAAACCACTAGTTGCTGAAAATTGGCAGATATTTGAATTCTAATAACGCTACAGGCGATGAAAATCATTGTGGTTTCCCTCTAAATATAATCGTCTATAGGAACACACACACACATATACACACACACACACAAGCATTTATGAGCATCTTTGTTATGTGGTACTTAAGCTAATTTCTGTCTAGTGGGTCATAAGTGGTTTTCCAGCTTGTGGCCAACAACTGGCCAAACCACTCGCCAGATTTTCAGATACCACAAAACGCTGACTGGACGATATTTGGTATTGTCCGTACGGTACATGCGTACGTGTATTCATTCACTTTATTTGTCTTGAAATATAATCAATTTTCATTCAATTTATATTCAATTTATTGCGACTGTCAATGCGAATAGATTTGTAAGAACATTGATAGCCAATTGAATTAGTTGAGCAGTTAACTGGTTCCGTTAAGATTTACAAAGATTATACTTAAAGATTTTGCCCAATTAAATCTTTGAAATGTCCCACGCATTTTTAATTGCTTTATTTTGTTATTTGTTCATTGATCTTTATAATAAAAAGAGCATTTTAATTTAAATTTGTGCTTTGATTTAAAGTAGCTAATCATTTGAGAATTGAATTAGTTTACATACTGTTTGTTAAGCGGTAAGTTTATATCGGGATGTATATATTTTCTTATTTACCGAGTTTTAAGGCCTATTAGCCTTTTTCCGTGTAGCGACATATTAATTTGGTTATCAGAATCAATGTTTAATGGCTTATCAGATTCAGCTAATCACTGATCAATTTGCTTATCTTCTTAATAAATTTGTTACTATCTAAGTTGGTATACTATAAATATATTGTATGAAGCAAATCATATCTGAAAACATAATTGTTTACTGTGAACTCTTTCAACTCGATTGTTATTTCATTTCATAACTAAATTTAAATTATAAATTGACTATCGCTTGTTTTAAGAAACAACTTTTTTAACTTATCAAATACAAGATATTTCAAAGTCGAATACTTTCAACTAGACCATTTGAAGTGCCTTTGGTTGTGTGCCACATAAAATGGCATTTATTGAGAATTACCACATTAAACATTTATACAAGTTCAAATAGCATTTAGAGCACTCACACACTGAGTTCATTTATAATGACCCACTCACATCGAGCATCGAAAACTTTTCAACTTTGACCATTTGATCAAGACACGACTAGCTTCGCTAAGCATTGCGTCTCATTATTAGAAATTAACAACTTTTAAACAACTTTGTACACTGCATTTACCGCCCTTTCCACTTTTGTCAACCTCTATTCCCTCATTGCTTTAGTTCTCTTCTATGTAAATGATTGTCATCTATATGGAAGCTAATAAATATATATTATTCCCTTCCTTGGACTTCGTCAACTTTTTGCTCATCGCAAAGTTCCAACGAAAAACAACTTGAAATGAAAATAATGTAATTTCGTACGAGTTCTTAAATTTAATATTATTAAATTCCGTAGTTGACCAAGTTGTGATCGAGTTTGGATTTCGTTAGCTGGATGATGGAATCTGTAATCCCTTTAAAAACATGTACGTGAACAGCCGACTATCAACTTTATGCAAATCTCCATCTTTTTGTCTCTTCAGACCATTGGAAAGTTGCTGCCATTTGGTTGGTCTCGATGAGAAATGCCAGTAGTATAGATGCTGATAACATTTAAAAGGTTATTAGAGCAGGTGTTGGTCTAAAGAACAAGGAAATGACGAACAAAAAACGGCTGAAAGCAGGTAGCGAAGTGGACAATCGAAAATTGGCAAATATGTGTCACCTTTGCTCGAATTGTGGCAGTTGAACGTGTACACTGATAAAAAAGAGTTGTAAAACCAAGTTTTCGATCATAGTACTAAAATTCTACTATTCTTACGAAAAAACAAGATTTTACTATAGAAATAAATGTTTTAAAATAGTAAAGTCAACAAATAAGCATATTTTAAATTTATACTTTGCTTATTGTTGTTTTATTTTCATATATCTATGCTCTATTTATATATATCGTTGAAAAGTGCAGGATTCGAACCCGCAAATTTGTTTTTTAACTGTAGTAATAACTCTAATTAGATCATATTATTGGTTTTAAATGAAATATTTATAAATTCCAAGCGACTAAAGATATCTATTCTTATATGAAAAGCTGCGATTTTATAGGTTAATATTGTTAGTATTTATAATTTGGATTTATATTGGTTTTATTTCTACAGCAAAGTATCTTAAATACTTATATATTGGCTGATTTTAAAAGAGCGTCTTTTCTGCAGTGTAAGGGGGAGTAAGGGAAAAGGGAATAAGGCTTTGGCAAAGAGGTGTAACCAGTGCAAAACGACACAACCTTTTAAGCCTCAAAACCGACATGCTCTCAAAACCAGCCATCAATGACATGGCCCACACCCTATGCCGCATGCTTCATGCTGCATGCCGCATGTCGCATGCCTCACTCTTTTTGGCTTACCAGCTCAATAAATTGCATGAAATGCAGAGCTTGGGCGCATGTTGCATGGACGTGGCATTGAAAGCCACTTATAAAATCTTGAGAGTACGTTGGCTTGTGGCAAAGGCACGCAGACAGTGCAACAGACGCACACATAGTGCGACATTTTAGTGGCAACAATTTGCCATCAGTTGCTTTACTCCTTTTTTTTTTTGGTTTTGGTTTTTTTTTCCTACTTCTTTTCTGTCGGTCTGATTTTTTTTTATTTGTATTTATTTTTTTTTAACGCTGTGCAAGGAAGTGAAAATTGTAGGCAACTGTTGCCTGGCGTTGACAGCTTCATTGCACCTGAATAGTTTGGCATGCATCGCGATTTTCGATTTAACGAGCTGCTTCAATGTCTCCAAACCTATGAGTGTGTGTGTACAGGGCGTATGCATAATGTTGATTACATTTTGCGCACAATGCGGCGTATGCGCAATTTTAATTACTATGTACATCTGTGTGTACAACAACAAATGGCAAAGGCTCAAGCAAGTGAAGCACACAAATCGAATGTCGCCTTTCACTAACTAAATATATCATCTGAATTTATCCGCCTCGTTTGGCAAACGAGTAGCAAATTCTCTTTAAGAATTCCATTTAAAAACTTTGCTTTCAGTCGGTTAAGTCTGCATTGGAATTTGTTAGTGATTGCGGTTCAATTTCAACTATTAATTTCCATTTTTACTTATATGTATAATAATTTACAATTCTTTCAGTTGAATTGGAATTTGTGAAATTGTTGCTGAACATGTTTAAAATTATTTTTACATTTTTTTTAAGAAATTACTTTGAGAATTATATTTTTGTTGAAATGGAAAATTTATCTACATGAACATTTTATATAGATTGAGTTATTTACATCAAATTGAGTTATGTGGGTTTAATTAATATTTTATATAATAATTAGATGTGACAGAAAGCTTAACAAACGAAATTTTCTAGTCTGAGGCTGCTCTAAAGAAATATTTCAAAATTGAAACTACTTTCATTCACTAGAATGTGAGTAACACAGTTAAATTTCTCAGAATTAAATTATGTGAAATGTATTTCCATATTAAAGATATACCACATAAAAATCGCTGCAAGTTCTGATAAACTTTCAAGAGACGGACGTTGGCGATGTTGCCAACGTTGGCAACGAACTGGCGCCAAAAGGAAACATAAAGATGATAGTACGGCAACATAGTGTTGCAATTTTATTATATTTAAAAGATGATGCCATTGTCTGGACAGACTCCAGGCTTCACGGGATTTACCACATACGGTTTGCTGAAGCAGAAACGGATGCGGAAACGGATGCGAAAGCGGAACCTTAGTCCTTGAACAGCGATTTCTGTTGCATTTCTTTCGCCATTTACCATTTTACCTTCTGAAGTTGCAACACCTGTTATGCCAGTGCCTGTATGTGTGTCTGTGTTTATGTGGATGTTGCATCTCGTGTCCTTTTTAAGCTGCTGAGGCCTAAAAAAAACCCAGTCACATTATACGAACATTTGTATGCTCCTGTGTATTATATGTATGTCCATTGTACAAGCATCTGACGGAAGTGCTCTTATGATAATGTTACTGACACATACACATTGACAGGGTATTTGTGTTTATAGGATGAATACAACGCTTTAAAAAATATGAAATGTATTTTTTTTTGGATTTCACAATTATTTTAACTGTCCAAAACTTTTCCGTTTGCTTAAATAGAATTTTTTCCTGCATTAAAATTTGCACTTTTTGCAATTCAAAAATTTCTAAATCTAGCAATAAAGGAAAGAATGGCAACATCAATATTATTTTAATTAATTTCTAGCCTTCTACCTTCTATTTTTTATATTGCATTTAAAAAATAACTAGATATAAAATTGCTAATATGGTAACGCTGATTAACATGTCATTGAACAGTGTCTCAATACCATTGTTTCACATTTTCATTATCAGTAATGCATTTTAATTGTTTTCTATCCACTGCTCCATTTCACATATTCCAGCTTTCCACTTTATCATCATTTCGATCTCATTTGGCTACTTTATTGCCATTAAATACATCACCAAGTCAGCTTAGGTTTCAACATATGTAATTGCAGCTCGGTTTCGCTTTGTGTTCAACTCTTTATTCATATGAATGTTGTTGGGCACAATGGAAATAAAGCGTCTTAAGCCTCTGCTTGACTAACACCAAAATATCATGAACAAGAATAAAAAGCATGAATGGTAAAACTTTTCCTTTCTCCGGGAAAAACTTTTATACTACACACAAGTACTTTCAACTTATTAAGGAGCTGGCGAAAAAAAAAACTTTTGTGTAAGCTGTATATATATTGTATATATAGGATGTAAGTAGAATGCAGAGGACATGGATGTTAATTTGTCTGGTTTCTGGGTCGGTTATTTGTTGAAATTACAGCTACAACAAATTTGAATATATTGTTTAAACATAATTCCTAAACAATGCAAGTATTATTATGAAATTTGAAACTGTTTCAATTCATAATTCATAATAAATTCCCAGAATTATGCCAGACCTCCCACACCGACAACACAACACAATATGTGGATCTATCTGACGGATCAATCTTTCTGAAAATGTAATTTAATATGCGAAAATCTTACCCTAAACTTATCAACTTATCAACTTGCTTCTTGTTAATTAATGCATTTTGCTTTCATAAGCATTAGGTTTCACTTATTTCACTTGAATTTGCTTGAATACGTTAAACAAATCTGGATTGAATTTGGGATTATTTCCTTTCACGATCCCAAGTTTATTTAAAATAAATGCATTTTTGGTTCATTATATTTATTGATTCTCTAGATTGCAAATGTTTCTTAAATTTTTACCGTATATATATTAAATTGCAATCAATTCTTTATAATTCGGTATACAAATTTGTGATGCGAAATACTTATGACTTAATTATAATTAATTGAATATTTGAGCAAGAGTCTATGGGCAAGTTATTTAAGTGTAGACAATAAAGCTTAATATTTAACTTTCAATACTTAGCAAAAGACTTCTTTGGGTAACACAATTCACAGTGGTGCATTTGTGGCAGAGAATTTCGATAGCTCCAAATAAATTAAGTTGAAATCAATTATTTAAACATCACATAATAGATGGCAAATGTAATATTAAAATGGTAAAACAAGTTTAATTATTAATTTCCATTAGCTTGTTTAAGTTTTCTCTTGTTGCAACCACCATGCACAGTGGTTCACTTCCTGTAGTTAATATGCTTGCTTGGCAAAAGTACTCGCTCAATTATTAAATATCCTTAGAGAATTCGAATATTATATATTGGCTAATAAATCAGGTCAAACAATTAGACAATCAAAAGCAAACACACATTCACAGAGATACATCCAGTTAGCTTCATTATGCAAATATGATTCAAACTTTTCAGCCAATTTGGCAATTGTCAAAGTTTTCCTAAGAGTTTTCCATATAACTCTGCTCCTCGAAGGCATAGACATACATATGTACAACATATATGCATTTTAATAAAATCTTTATCAAATATTCGATTGTCATTTATAAAATATATATGTGTGTGTGTTTGCCAAATGTACAGAGTGCTTCATTAAGATTTAATGCACTCGATTTTACGGCTGATGTCAATGACATGACCTTGACAGCTTATAGATTTTCTTTCTTCCAAATAAATGTACCCATTTTTTTTTTTGGGGTTTTCAACGTTGGCTTCTCGGAAGTCAACGCAATCATCTAAGCAAGCAGATGATGCAATTTGTTGATAAAAGGAGAATTTCTCATACTCGAATCATCCAAAAATAAAGCATTTCTGTCTGTCGAACATAAGGTTAATTGATTAATTGATATTTTCAGTTCCAGATTTCATCGCATTGACATATGTATTTATAAACTCTGACTCTGAAGGTCAAGTGCATGTCGACGATTAATTTTTTTTATTTTTTTTTAGTCTTCCCTTGACTGTTTTTTGCAAATGTGGGAAATTTATTTTAATGAGTCTGACAAACCTTAAAAAAAATCCTTTCTGATTACCAATATTTTTAAAACTTTTTTTGTAGGGTTCCGCCTAACAAATTTCAGGAAATGTATATACATGTGTTTGCTAGCCATAAAATTAAGGACACGGCTTTTATGGGATTTGTTGCCGTCTATCTGGTCAAAAGAATTCCAGTAAAATTTCAGAAAATACAAGCCTGCAAACTAAAAAAAAAAAATACATGGAATTTTTGATTGCCCATCGAAAAAACCAATACGTATTCAAGTGATTTGACTAAACCCCAAAATGTTCCATGCCAATCGCAAAAAAAAAATGCTAGAAAATAAAATAGAATAGTTGAAAGAAGTAGGATTGACAATATGTTACCTAGACCATATTTCAATTAAAAAACATGTACATCCTTTGTATTTATATTAATGGTCAATCTTTCTAAAGCTTTGTTTCAACTATAAACTGCCGGGAATGTATTTTTTTTATATGTGAACATATGCTGAAAGTATCAATTTGCCTTGAAATTTTAAACCTTTTCACTTACGTTGTATATTCTTGATACAGGGTATCAAACGATAACATTTCAGTAGTTGCATTTCGAACTTTTGTCAAAGTAAAAGTTGAAAACTGAAAGCCCAAAAGCTCCCATATCTAATCAACGAAGTGCACATTTGAAAAGTAAACCCTCGTCCACAAGGACTCTATATATTGTCTGTATACTCTATTCTTACACTATACTATACACTATTTTACATACAATTTACTTTCCAATGCGCCAGCTGCTGTCATATAAAGCTCTAATATGTATTGCGTGTAAAAGTATTAAAGTAGTGGACATTTATAAACTCAACTAGCCAGTGAATATTTTGAAACACTGTGCGGCATTTGTGGGACACTTATTAAATATAAAATTTTATGATAAGTTGAGACTTAATATTTTTAATAAATTTCTGTTTCAAATTAAGCTTTTAAGATATAAAATAAAAGATCTGACTTCCTATGGTTGAAAGTTAAGTTCAAGGTTATTTACATGTTTAATTATCTTCTAGAGTTAATCAAGTGTCTATAGTTAGTTATTTTAACTTTAACAATAGGCTAAAATTGCTAAAAGGTTTCACAACCAATTTGCTGTGAAAATTGATAGAAGGTTTCGGCTTCCATTCAAAAACTCTTTTGTAGGCAACTTGAATTTTGGGTATTTCCGTTGAGTGCTTACACAAATGGCTAGGAAATTAGATTTGCTCTTATTTATTTTTTTTATTTTTATTATTTATTTATTTTTTTTTTTTTTTTTAATTTTTTTTCTTTTACAAATGACCAGGCAATGTTGTTATTGGTTGCTGTGTATCTGCCATAACCTGCAGCTATTTCACTGTATGTATAAGCATGTGTGTGCGTGTGTGTGTGCGTGTGTGTGCGTGTGTGTGTGTGTCCTGTTACGGTACTTATATGTCGATAACAGCTACAGCCGTAGGAGCCACAAGAGCAACTATTATGGTCAGGGAACGTATCTGAAATGCTTCATTGCACTCAGCTGTGCTGGTCAGGCCTGTCAAATTGTTCAGATACACACACACACACACACACACACACACAAACATGCATTTTCTGTATGTGGTTGTATGTGTGTGTAGCTCCGGGCCACAGCGGGCTAACATCGTTTGACCACATGTATACGGGCCAAGTACAGCAGCTTTTTTCTCTAAGGTTATCGCAAAAATCCAAGAAAGAGATTTTATAAAACTGCAGAGATATTTTTTTTGTCCTGCCTCACATCCAATAGTGCTCTTAAATTATTAAACTAAAGTATACGAAATACATACAAGTTGAGCTCTTAATTTATGCCATAAACATTGTGAATTAGAATTGTTAAAAAAGTGGAAATTCCGAACACAAGTTTATTAAGTTCTACTTATGTTTTTATATGTACTTTGCAGAATTGTTTTATAAGTTTTCATTACTGTCACTTACCAAGGATCTAATTCGTTAACATTCATAGTAAAGAGTTTGATTTTGACAGAATGATAATTGAAGTTGTTAAACTTCAAATCTGATAATATAATACTTTTTTATTCTTTTTAATTATAACACAAGTGATCATTGCTACACCAGGAGCGCAAAGTCTTTTAAGTCTGTCTGCCCGTTTATATGATCAAATGGATCTCAGAGACTACAAGAGCTAGATCAACCAAATTCGGCAGTCAGAATTCTGTATGCCCCATGCAGGTCAAATTTGTTTTCAATGTTTGCCACGATATTCATAGTGTTCAACATATTTCGCTATTATATGCGTAAGTAACTAACCTTATATATTGTTATTATCTATCAATATTATCCAATATTATCAAATTAATATTGGTTATGCAGAACAGCACTAATAGTATTGCATACAAATTATGAGTATACCAAAATTTGAACTTCTAAAAATATTTTCAATATTTTCAAATTCTATTGAAGTGTTCAATGCAAATTTGGCTTATTTTTATTTTCTTGAGGAAAGAACTTTATGCAATATCATAGATGTATGTCGTTTACATACACACATGCATATATATGTGTGTATATATGACATTTGTTATAAATTTAATTAAAACAAAATGCCGTAAACGAGTGAAGTGCAGAGTTGGGGCTGACAAAACTTGTTAAACTGGCTGGAAGGTTGACGGACAGGCAGACATATCGAGACTGAGAAAATATGGTAACAGAGGAGAATCTAGGGACAGACATATGCGCCTTAAAACAACGAAGCTGCTGCTTCCAAGTTATAGACAGACTTACACATATCGCAAAACTTTCTAAGGGTTACCTCATATATCATATACAGAATGATGAGTGCACGGAAAGGCTTCGCCGTTAAATGGTTTTGGAAAAGTTTGGTTTTCTCCCAAAACCGAGGAATATGCCATAAAAGGCGAGTGAAAAAGAAATATATATATATAACAGACTATTTTTTTGTTCCTCGTTTGTTGTCAAAGTTTAGAATAACAAGGAAAAGAACTGGAGATTTGCTTGTGTATGTGTGGTAATTTGTCTGTGGTGGGGAAGTGGAGACAAAGGGGCTGTGAAGCTGGGATCTCGGATCTCGGATTAAGCTCTCAACTTTGTGTAGCTAATGTTGAAAATTTGTTAATTAAGCATCGTCCTGGCTCGTAAAGTGAGTGCAATTACATGGCCCAATGGCGGCCTAAGTAGCAAGTCGTGTAGAGACTGAGACTGAAATACTTTTATATTCGTTTTGACTTTTTTTCTCAAACTACACTACTTTCATACTTTTGATGATGTTGAAGAAATAGAGTTTAGCTTACCGTTTATATTGTTCCATAAAATGTATTTTTTAGAACGCTTATGATCGTAAATTTCCAAGACTGCTTTTAATTTAATCAATTTTAATTAAGTAATCCCTAAACAAGTATGAGTATGCTACACTCCAAGTTTTTTCGCAGTATTTTCTTTAGTCAGTTTTCGAATTTCTCAGCAGTTGTCAATTCCTTGAATTTAAATAACTATCCTTCTAATATCTCTCGATAGCCTTCACCAAAGTTGTCAATAATTAAAAGTTTGCATTGTTTGAAGTGAAATATGTTATACGAACATTTGCATATAACAGACACATTAAATTATCAGAGATTGTGGTTTTGGTTGGTTCAAGGTAAATTGAAAAATCAATTTGACCTGCATTATAGATGACCTCTCGATAAGTTGTTGACCCTGCGCAAATATTCAAACGGGGTTCAATTCCATTCCCATTCCCATTCTCAGTTGGCATGGTGTCCAGTAACTGTTGCACAGTCAGTTATTAATTTATAAAGCTGAATTATTTATTTAGAGTTGTTGTTAAACTGTAACAGGCAACAATAACAACAACAATAATCATAACCGTTGCAATAAAAACGTAATGTGGCCCACAAAAAGCCACACACAAGTTTGATATTTGTGTGTGTATTGTGTGTGCGAAAGAGAAAGAGACAGAGATAGAGAGAAAGAGAGTCATAGGTTGTTATTTGGTGTTGATTACTTCATTTGAAGAATAACCACATAATGCAGATGGAAAAAAAATACACAAAACATGAGACACGTGCTTCGTTTCACACTCCGGTCTTATCAGTACCATTCACCCACCGCCCGTAACGTTATCTCCTGCACCTGGGCATTGGGGGATGAGGAGAGGGCATAGAGTACCGCTTGGGCCACATCATCTGCTTGTAGGATGACATCCCCCAGCTGCGATTTAATCTCATCCGATACAATCTCTGTGGCCACCCAACCGGGGTTAATGCTCTATTGACAATGAGAAGAAATTTGAGATTAATTGAATTGTAGCTTCAGCAACATTTTGAATTGCAATTGTTCTCACATTTTGAATTGCAGTTGTTTTCACAAAATCGACAATTCTTTCTATTCAATTAAAAGTAATTTTTAAGATGCCGCTGTATATTTATTTTAAAGATATCTTTTCCTCTATTTTCAATTCCAACTTATATTATATTTAATTGGATTTGTTAACGGAATATTAAATATTTATTCTCACAACTGATATTTACAAGATTTCCATTTGTACTAATTAACTAATCTAATCATTAGATTACTCCAAGTGTTTGATAAGCAATCAACGAAAAATCTAAATTTTTGCAATTGTTTTCTTTGTGTCTCATTAATAATTTATGTGATATAATTTTACTTTTCTATCACTTAATATTGACTAATGTCTTGATTAATGTATTGTTTAATTAATCGCTCACTCACCGTTGTCTTGATCTTCGATTTCTCAGTGATCAGCTCCTGTCGGCAAATCTCACTCACTGCTGTCAAGGCAAATTTACTAGGCGTATACGCATTAAGACTGGGATCAACATGGCCAGGATTGTAGCCGGCCAATCCAGCCGTGCTATTAATGAAAAACAAATGTCCGGCCATTTGGCGACGTTTCATGCTATTGGCCGCCAATTTGGTACAAAAGATGCTGCCCATTAAATTTGTTTGCAGTATATCATTGATGTCTTTTAAAGGCATGTCGAGCAATTGACCCTCACGAACGATGCCCGCATTATTGATGAGCACATCAATGCCGCCCAGTTTCTGCTCGATCCATTCGAAGGCGGTGTTTACCTGCGCTTCGGCTGAAACATCGCAGGTATGGTGATGGAAACGCTCACGCTGATCGGCGGGCAGAGATTGACGCAATTGCTCCAGTCGATCGGTGCGACGGGCCAGGCCAACAACTTGTAGACCGGCTGCCACCAATAATTTGGCACAAGCAGCTCCAATGCCCGAACTGGCGCCTGTTACAACTGCCACACGATTTTGCCAACGATCCATGATTTACACGACACACGCCACACAATCCACACAGTAACTGTAACTGTAGCTCTCAGCTGCCTTCTCTATATACCTGCTTATATAGCAAATGCTTATCTGTCGTTTATAGCTCTCTCTCTCTCTCTCTCTCTCTCGCCTGCGCCTACTCACTTTATAGCTCTCATTATGGCAGATTTTATGTACCAGTGATGAGTGCGTTCTCAATATGAAAACTCACGACATTTCGTATATATAATTCTATTTTCCGTAATAATTCAGTTTTTTCATAAAAAAAGCCAAGAACGAGGACTCAACAAACCGCCATAAATTGTCATGCTACAATTTTTTGTGAGTGCTTTCTTTTTAATGTATTTTTTTAATTACATTAATCCAATGCAATGCTAATAAGCGATTACCCACCAATGCAATACACGTCTTTCAATCTTGTTAGCTTCGAAAATGTTTTAAAATGTATAGCTAAAGCAAAATAAAGATTCCTAAGTAAATTTTTTTTAATGATATATAGAGTGCTATGAATGTAAGGAAAATTAATTCGTATTTTTATTAAGTCGCTAGTGAAAGTATTATATTTTTATATAGCACTTGAGCTTTTTATGCCCATATTTAACATGTAATGTATGGAAACCATTTTAAATTCAATACAATTCTTATTAAAAAATAATAATAAAAGGGGCTTTAAGTTAACTAATCTTGACAAGCGTGTCACGAGTGAAAACACGATACGTTGCTCAACCCTATCGCATATGTTCTCTACTCTAATCAGAATCGTTGACGTTTTGTCATGACGTGTCGCTGTCCGAATGCTCTTTGTTTTTGAACAGACCATCACAACAGCTGTTCTTCCAGGTTCAACGTGCCGATCCGGTTCGAGGGCTTGTTTGATTGTTCCCGTCTTATCTGTTGGCCCTGTCTGTCTGTCTGATGATAAACCATTGGCCCATCAACAATGTGTAATATTTTACGCACAATATTAGCGCTTAGTTACTGATCGAAATGCTAATGCTTTTCAGCTGATTATGTGAAACTTTTTCAAGCAACTCTGTTAATCTAAAGTCTATGTGATCTCAGGAACCATGGTAGACAGAGTGAATCTTTTTAATATGTGGTCTCTGCGTTTAATACTGAAATGTTGATTGTTCTTGTGAATCTAAAGTCACTAAATTTGGTATACGAACTGCATATAAATATACAGATGAAAAAGTACTTATAAAAGTATAAACTCGTATTTGCCTTTTTAAAGTCTCAAACGAGCTAAAGTTTATAAAACTGTGCTTTTATAAATAGCTGAATAGCTTAACCAAAAACTATAAAAAATTAATTAATTCACTGAAAATCGATATCAGTTTGGCGGAGAGAATGGAAAGTCCTTGGGAATGTTTGAAACAAAAGTTTGGATTGCGATTTAAAAACGTTGTGACCGCAATTAAGCTGTGGTTTTAAGGTCTACTTTCAAATTAGCCGCTCGGCAAATGGGTTAATAAGCCTGCAAGCGATATAACCAACAGCCATGTACAGTAGATACATATACATATGAATATGGGATTTCAGATTTTACATGATTCTATATGCGGGTATATTTATATGGGCCATTAAAGTAAAAAAACAAAAAGCCAACATGTAGTGCCAGTTAAACGGTGCCTCGTGCATTGCTATAGTACAACTACACACACACACAGAGAGACATATATACACACACATATGCTGAAAAGGATCTGCTTGGCTCTTTGTGCTTTATCACCGTCATTGTTTTCTTTTTTTCTCGCTCAATTTTTTATGGAATGCTCGTAACATTCAAGAGATGCTTAAATGGGAAACAATAAAAGGTCGATGAGTGTTGGTAGTGAAGTAAAAGAGAGGGAGGGAGAGAGTGTGAGGAAAAAGTAGAAGCAGAAGCAGAGGAATGTGTGTAGAGGGTGGCTTAAGACAGAAATGGGTGCAGCTTCACACGTGCTTTAACGAGCGAGTCTCTCACTCTTCTTTATTTTTCACGCTTTAAATTTTTTTGTTTTGCTTCAGTTGTTGCCTGTTGTTGCAAGTGTTGCAGCATGTGGCAAGTGTGTGTTTGTAGCCATGTTCATCAAATCACGACCGTCACTTTGCAGCACTTTATCATGCAATTACAAGTGCAAAACGATGCCGAGGCGTCACTAAAAAAAAAAAAAGGGAAAAACACCGCATTTTGATGTGACCAGATTTTTACAACAGCAGCAGCAGCAACAATAACACTAAGAAATTACAATAACAATAACTACGACAACAATGTCAATTTCAATGTCGATACTCAAATTGCTACATTTTCGCTTCATCAAGTTGGCAATCTGATTAACAGTTCGCATGCCTCAATTTCTATATGTATCTATTTTTATTTATACACGAATATATATATATATACAGATATGTATATGTAGTATGATTGTTTTTGCTTTTATTGTAGCCTCTGCTGCAGGACTCTTGATAAAATGCGTTCTTCTAAGCTGCTCTCATCAATAATTTGACGGCAATTTCTATAGCTTCTCATATTGATGTACGGCAATTTGTATGGATTTTCTAGCCGTTTAACCTGATGGCAGCGCATTTCAAACCACATCTCCCTACCTACCCTTGCCTTTCCACTTCTACTCCTACACTGAAAATATACTATATTTCGTTCTTGAAAGAAAAACATTTTAAAACAAATTACTTATATAAACAGAAATATTGTAACTCTTAATGCAAGATGACAAGTCTCCAATTGTTAGCAAAACATGATAATCTATTATGAATGAATAGTGGTTCCTTGACGCAACTTCGAGTCTCACTCTTGTCAAGCACAATCATGTATAGAAAAGTTTTAAGAAACTTATACATACCAAAAAAGTTCAAATTAAAATACAAATGCTATAAAACAACAACAAAATTATTATAATTTTAAAATCTGCCTTATTTTTATTTGTACAACTTTTCTTAAGTATTTCAGAATATTTATTCTCTTACCCTAATTTATGGTATTGAAAATGTAAGAAACTTCGATGTTTTTAACACCAAAATTCTTCGTTCTGTGCCCAAAATCTGAATTTTAGTATCTTTATTTGTAAAAGTGCATGAAGTGAGAATTGACGGCAGACTCCACTATATACATTGCCTTGGGCTATTGGCAACATTGTTTCTCAGTGTGTTTTTCTTACACTTTTTTTCGACTTTCTCTTTAGCAGCTTCTCCTTTGTGCTGATAAACGTGTCAATAGACCTGGGCTTAAGTATCCTTCCCCTTGTTGTTCGTTCCTTATACTCAACGTCCCTTTGAAATTCGTCTTGAACTACTTATATCTGAAAACCACATGACGCCTGTAGCTGCGATTATAAATATATATATATATATATATATATATATATATATATATTGTGTATTGGGCTATTATTTAATTTCATATCATATTTTATTTGGATTTAATTTATTTCCATGCATCACATGTGGAAAATGGAAAGAACAAAAATAATATTCTCCGCAAGGATATACATAATATTGGCAGCTGAAAATAGAACAAAAACATTTTGACAGCACAAGAGAGCAAAAACAAGTAAATAAATAAAAAAAACGAAGACAGTGAAATAGAGTAAAAAAGAACAGAGCTTAAAGGAATTTTAAAGGCTCAAATATTTCAAGAAATTTCATGGCTCACTATGTATTTAATACTTAAAAATATATTACCTACCGATAGAACAATTAATAACTTTAAAACTATTTGAATAAACATATTGATTGGCAAATATATTGCAAATTTTGTAGCTCATATCTTCTAAATTCGTATGTTCTTTTGAAATATTCCAATTATTCATTCTGCTAAGATATCAAAGAAATAGAAATTATATTATTAGAAAGAAAAACAACATTGAGATATTCACACATATTTACTTGAATATTATTACATATGTTCACAAGGTAATTTGTAATCGCTTAATATGAAAATTGGCAAAAAGTTGCAATGTTTATCTTAGTCAAATACGTTTAGTATGTTGCATATGGATTATAATTGGAATTTGTTAGACTATAGAACAAACATAAATGTATTTTGTTGCGTCTGACAGTAATTTATCATTCAGTGGGTGTGAGCAAAAAATCTACATAAATTAATTAGGACAGGTGGCAACATTTTGCATAATTTTACCTTTAAAACTGTTTTGGTAAAGCTCAAAATAATCGGTTGCATGTAAGACCCGCATTAACATAAACACACACACAAATGAGGGTATAATCAGTGAGTGTACAGTGTACACTGACCAAAATAAATTCATAAAATCAATTTAAAAATTTGCAAAGCCTTAATAATAAGAATAAATGTTCAAGTAAACAATTCAATAAAAAATTTCGACGATTTTTAAACTTATAATTTTCATATTTTCGTTTTAGTTGCATATACACGTGTACATATATAGATTTTTTCTTGCTTGATATTTTTAAAAAAATTATTTTTATTTGATTTTCATTGACTAATATGAAAATAACAATAATTACGAAGGTTCTCAAACTTATAATCTTTATATTGTTGTTTTATATTCATATATCGTTTTCTGACTTGGTATTTCTTTAACAGCTTCTTTAACATGATTTTCCATGACAAGTGTGAGCTGAGTTATTTTAGATTAATATTCTTAGTAATATGCTCTTATAAATATATTATTTATAGATATCGGATGAATATTCCTGATTCAAGAAGTTGATCCCATTTGTTTTCAGTATATAGCAATACAACAGGCAAAAGCAACATTATCAGCAGCAAAGCACAATTAAAATCATTTGCCCCCCAAAATCTATCTTTCTCTCTGGTATCTATCTTTCTGTCTGGTAATCTTTGTGTGAAATTGTTTGAATCTTCAATGTTTTCTACATTTTGTGCCTAGTTTTCAATATGTTGAGAGCGAGAGTAGCTGCTCATCCCGCATCGGTTTCAGTTCCAGTTCCAATTCCTGCTGCCATTCTTTTCACATCGTGAGTGAGCTGCCTCTATGCCACATAGTCGCCTCATTTGACTGCTCAAAATGTCATTAACGACAATTTGTTATCGCTTAGCTTCGCTCATTGGCCGCCATCATCAAAGTCCTTTCGCGTTTCGGCATTTCGCATTACATTTTGCCACTGAAAACGTAATGCGAAAGATGATGACATGGCCTTAACGCTTATTCCATTCAGCACATGATGATGATAATAATGATAATGAAGAACGTGAAGGAGGAGACACTAAAATCCCTGGCAGCGCATCACACTATGAAAGACTTGGACTTGTATGGAAGTGCAAGTAAATAAAGATAATGAGGCATACATATTATAAAGAATGAGCTCAATAGAAATCTTTTGCCGATTTAGTCTTTCATTTCTGTGTGCAACTTTGAAGAATGACACAAAAAAGAATTACATATTAATTTAAAAAATCAAACAATGCTTAACAATATATTCTGAATGATATTTTTGGATTGAATAAAAAACATTTATTATTTTACTTTTCAAAAGAGAGATAGAGAGAGAGAGAGAGAGAGAGAGAGAGAAGATACTCAGTTTGTACACAATATGCATTTCTATATGAAAATATGATAACTATTGGGCAGTAATTCGTTTAACTATCATTGTTTAAACTACGAAATTGTGCAGATCGACACAAAAGAGTTCAAGGACTCGCCATGTGAATAGTCAATCAGTGTGCATAGACAAGCAGAGTATTTATATAGTATTTACGTTCGATTACTGGTTTTCTCAGCATATGTTGCATTTTGTATCCATCCTGATATTTTCATTCAGATAGTTAGATCTTACAAAGTTTGCACTTGCAGTTTTTAAGCGCTCATCGTGAAAATAGGTTACATACCCCAATGGCAAATAAGTTGGGTGCCGGGTTAGGTTGGTGTTGGGGAGCAGGAGGCAGGAGGCAGGAAGTATTTAAAGCAAGCAACAGCGTAAAGAAAACCAGTTAAAAAGGCAGGTAAATAACAGCAACAGCAACAACAACAGCTAGAATGGCAGACGAACATAAAAGTGGTAACATATTTTTAAAAAGCAACGCTTAACTCACATTCTTCCATCCACTTTCCTCTGATTTTCCTCCTTCTTGTTTTTATTTTTTGCGCTCTTTCTCTGGGCTAACAATACATTGTGGCGGCTTAAGGGATTGATGAGAATAATGGCAACAGTTGGCGGTGGGAGGCGGCATGATGTGAATGTGGGCGTGGACTGTGCACTTTTCCAATTGTTGTTATTCTGGTTCTTCTTGTTGTTGTTGCTTTTTTCCTGGCTCCTCGCCATTTGTTACTCATACAAAACGGACCATCATTTGGTGCTTTAGTTTACAGGATCTATAAAATTATCACAAATGAGGCAACGAACGCAACAATGTAAACGGTTAGTGCCACTTTCCCTTTGCCTTTCTCTCTGTCTCTCTTTCTCTCTCTCTGTCTATCTGTCGTGTAAGAAATATGCTGACCACTGTAATGAAGCAAAATGTAAGCAAACAATAACCTGATATCGCTTTCACTGGATGAGCATTACATCACATAAAAGTATATTTACTGCTATTTTTTTTTTTTGTTTTTGTCTGTTGTTGTTGTGGTCATTTAAACCACATCATTTACCAACTAAATTGCGTTCATAATTTCAGTGTAGGTCTTTACATATATTATACAGAATACCACTGTTTCCATATATCTACATTAAAGTGCATTTGCTTTCTTAATTTTCCAAAAAAATGGTTATCCAAATTCGTAATCTTAAATTCGTAAAATTCGTTATTCTAAAATTAAAATTTATTGTTAAAAATAATCAAGCAGTTGATTTACCAACCACATATTGATAACAAAATATCTTAGAAACTCTTGCTTAGAATCATCTAAAGATTTTTTTTAATGTGCGTTTTTCCGTTTCACATTTGAATCATTTATTGACTTATCTTGAAATAAAGCTTACGTTAATAATAAATAAAGAACAGCGCAACAAATAAAAAAACAAGCATAGAGCTGAAATATTTTAAATTGATATTGCCATTATAATATAAGAGAATACCTTTAAAATCATTATAATATATCAATGAAAATGAATGACAATTGTTATTTGAAAGTGGGCAAATGTAGCTGGACTTATATTATGATTATGTGTCGTTAATATCAATTGCCACGCACATTAGTTGCCCGTAGTTAATGCGCAATTGAATGAAACGAAACTAACTCGAAAATGACAACAACAGCAACAATTCCAACAACATTGTCTTAACTAATGAATTTGTGGCTAGAAGTTGGTTAGTCTACTAACTGATTGACAATCTGTGCTACGGTTCGGTTCGGTTCGGTTCAAGCGTATATCACAGCCAGCTAAAAAGCTAATCAGCTATTAGTGGCGAACGCAAAATATTACACATACGCCCCCGAGGCACTCAGGGCAAAGTGAATGACAGAGAGAGATGGAGAAAGAGAGAGAGAGAGAGAGAGAAAGTGAGAGGCAGACAATCGTTCAACTGCTGGGCTTGGCACTTTTTACACTTAACTCAATTTGCCGGTAGCACACACAACACAGCCCCACTGTGACCCACTGTGCCCCACTCTGCCCCACTGTATGTCCATTGGATTGTAGCTAACTGTAGCAGCTTTGCTTCGTCCAGTTGGCACCTTTACAGTGGTCTAGAGAGGAGAGGGACTTTGAAATATCAAGGGACTTGCTGTCCGAGTGAAAAGCTATAGAAAATTATTGCTCAACGGAAAACAATTATTTCGTGTCGGTTTCTGGCATGCCATTAAAGTGAGTCCACCCCCTAGGGGAGGGAGGGCTCAAAGGAGTTGCTTGCCACTGCTAACACTCCCACACCTGTGTCTCTGTGTGTGTGTGTGTGTGTGTGTGTCTGCTGTGCCAGTGAATATTGCCGTGACTCGTTGCAGTGGCCGCTACTCGTTATTAAATTGCATTTGCCTAAGGCTTTTATTTGGGTTATCGACACTATATAGTACAACACTACGTGACGCGACTCAACACGACTAAATTCACACGATTTTCACACAGCTAAAACTGTCAGGAAAATGTATGTGTGTATATGTATATATACGAATATTTAATTCTAGACTGAATTTGTATGTTGTGTGCTAGAAACAGGTGTTATTATTTCCATTTCTCTTGATGCCATTGATACCAAGCCCATAAAATCAAAGCAACAACAAAGCCACATGAATCAACTGCAAATCTACC
The DNA here is from genome assembly GCA_018901795.1 of Drosophila sp. st01m. Classification (NCBI taxonomy): domain Eukaryota; kingdom Metazoa; phylum Arthropoda; class Insecta; order Diptera; family Drosophilidae; genus Drosophila; species Drosophila sp. st01m. The sequence goes on along the minus strand of JAEIFG010000284.1, from coordinate 3,940,677 downwards.
ATATCTATAAATTTATTCATCGATACCAAATGGAGATAAAGTTAGTTAGCAAAGTAAATAATGCTGATATTCCTCAATTTATTGGCGAAACTCGTAAATACATACATTGAATATTTGACAAAGAAGATAGTCAGTCATGTTGATTGACAATTGATTTCAACATTTTTGCGACATACAAATAATACCTATTTAGCTTGGTTCGTTACTTTAGCTATTTTATTTAATTCGCTTAAAGATTTCAAAACCAATTTTGATGCAAAAATTTGTGAAATAATTAGAATAAGAAAATATGTGCATTTTTTCTTTGTCAAAACTATTTCTTGACTAATTTTGCATATTTTAACATGTTGCCATACGTTTTAAGAAATAATTTGAATAAAAAAAAATAACATAAAAAATGGGAAACATATAAATAAAGTAGAATTTCATAATTAATAACATTTCTATTCGAGAGAGAAAAAAGACTGTTGTATAGTATACTTGTTGGTCCGAAATAGTTTAACTGTTTTTCTTGTTTTTTATAACAAGGGTTTTAGTTGGCTCAAAATAATTAAGTGCAGATTTCTGTGGATCATTCTGATTCTTTCTGCAGCGTAGTGAGTTCATTCATATATATCTACATATATATTATATATAGTTTTATTTTCCATATCTTGCACATTTCGTTCACATTTCAGTGTGGCAAAGTGTATTGAAGCTATTCTTTGGCCACATTTTTTCTCGCTGTGTGTGTGTGTGCGTTTATTTATGTGTGTGTGTGTGTCTGCTTTATTGTGATTTAGCTTCGCTGGGATTTCGTTAGCTGTGCCGCCGCTGGCCACATGGCGTATGTGTGATATTTGGTAATGGCCTGTAATTAAGCAGCACATTCCTCTTCCTGCCTACTTGATGTTCCCGTTGTTCCCCTTGTTGCTGTTGTGGTTGTTATTGTTGTTGTTGTTGTTGTTGTTGCTAACGCCTGCGAGCGACTTCCGTTTGTTGTTTGGCTGCGAAACATGAAACTCTAATTACCAGGAAAAGAGGCTACCGAAAAGGAGAAACACCGAAATAAATAACAAAAAACAAAAAAACATACAACAATATAATAAAAAAAAGAAGCAAAGTACCATAGCTAACACACATACACACACACACACACACACGCGACACCTGGACATGACTTGGCCTAAAATGTAAGCCGAGATAAATTAAAGCTAGCCACATTTCGCTGTCATTATAATTTGGACAAATAGGCGGCTGCAGATTCTTTGGGGAGCTGAATAGAAATCTTGGCCAGATCGTTGACTGGTTATCATTTAGCCATCGTGCACACCACTCACAAAATGTCAACTGCATTATAATAATAGTAAATGTTGAATTCATATATACATTTAATATCCAACCAGCTCCTAATGACTTTCAAATTGCATGTATATGCAGAGAGTGTGTGTGTGTGTGTGTAAATGTTCTGGACAACAACGGAATGAAAGCGGTAGTCAAAGGGTTAAGCAGCAGATGTCTGGTATAAAATATGCCATAGGGAAATTAAATGTAATGGCTGCCTTTGGGCGTATTTGTCGTGGGCGTCATCAACCGCCTTTTCCATCCCCCCCACACGATACACGTCTCTTGCTCTCGCGCTTATTGTATGACTGTGTGTGAGTGTGTATGTGTGTATGTGGCAAATTACAGACGTTAGATATTAGTGCCGTTTGTTACCTTTTTTAATGACAGTTGTTGCACATTTTTCATATGCCAACCAGTTGGCCGAGTTGGCTTGAAACCCATCATAAAGATCCATCATAAAAACATAGGGTACAATTGTTGAGCATTTTGATTTGCAGAAGCTGTTAGTGACATGTTTCTGCATACATACAAACAACAAGTTGTTAAAAACGCAATTTAAATAGAACGTAAAATATTAACAAAATATAACTATAACCAAAAGCATTAACTAGACTCAAGTTAAGCCGCAATACTTTTGCTTTAATATGTGTTGTAAGGCGATTAAGCTTAAGTTTAAACTAAAAGTTCTTCGGGCTACTTTTAAAGCTTTAATATTAGTATTATAAAACATTGTCATGTGAAGCATTCGCTTTAAATATTTGCAGGTATATTTTTTATACGGTTTCGCATGAACAAGCCAATATTCGAATGTCACAGTCAATGACAAGCACTGTCATGTTCACATTTAAATTAAAAAACATCAAATATAACAAAAAATGGCGAGAAATGAAACTATTCATTTGCATATTACATGGATTCTGGGGAATAGCAAATTGTAAATTGACATCAAATTGACAAAGAATGGAAGCTATTTTCTGTTATGCCTATAAAATAGGTTTCATTTATTGGGCCTACTTAATGCCACAGAATTACGACAGTCTTTTAAATATATAATATATATAATACATAAAATATATATATATATATATATATATACAACCGGAATTTGTCAACAATTTCCGCATGAATTAACCAATGTGCAAGTATTACCTTCAATGACAACAAATAACGTTCATATTTAAAATTAAATATGTTAAATGTAGAAGAAAAAAAATAAGAATAACAATACCAAGAACTGAAACTTTATTATGTAGCCCATTTCCAGGGATAATGAATTCTTGGCAATTCATCTTTTATTTATATTATTTCTGCGAATTACTCTGCAATATTTTTCAATTATAATTATTCCATTTTAAGGGTATCAAGTGCGTTATACGAGGAAGAGTTGCGGTTAAGTCGCTTGCTTTGAAATGCGCAGTGTCCTGGACGACATGGGTCGCCCATCCATCCTCACCACCACCCCCTTCCACCCCACCCCTTTTACCTACACATGTGTGTATGTGGGTGTGGTTGCCACGAGTCAAATTGTCCTGATTTATGTGTTTATTTTGCAGGTCAGCCATTTTTGTTGTTCTTTCAAAATTGCAATTTATTTGAATTGCATTTTTTCCATTTATTTTATTTATTTTATATGTTTTGCTTTTCTTTGATTAGATATCATATTTTTGGTTTTTATCCTTGGCTGTTGCTGTGGGTTGAAATCCTTTTCGTGGAACGCGCAGGATGATTAAAAAAAATGAAAATCTGCTGGCTGCGTTTAGAAGGCGATGGATGATAGGATGCTAGGATGCTTGGATGTTAGGATGCAAAGGCGTGTGCTAAATAGTCACTCCCCTGCACTTTTCGCATTTGCAATTTAAGTAGCTCAAGTGAATTTAAGCGTTGCCTTCTCACAGCAAAAAAATTAATAGCTTACAAAGTAAAATATAAAAATTGAGAAACAATACACGCCGAACATTTTACACACTTGCAGAGTGTGGTACGAAGTTTTTGAGATATCGTTCCTATGTATATATATAATAGTTTAAAATTGTTCGAATTGCAAAAGTAATACGTATAAGGTAAGGTTTAACACAAGAACAAATACACAATCCGTTAAAACAGCTCATTAATTTTATCAAACACACTAAGAAAATGAAACCTTTTAAAAATTGTCAAATCTTACGAGTTAAAGAGATTTAATTTTACAATGCTTTGCATTAGAAGCAATTATAGTTTGAAATAAGTTTAAGTTTTTTGTGTACCCCAACTAGATTGTTGCGTTCCTTAACAAACTTTAACTAAACACAAAACGTACTTAAAGAATCCCCGAAATATTTAATTAAAATATTTCGATTACGATTTGTTGTATTATGTGCTGGATTAGTTGGATTCAGTTAGCTTTGATCATCGTTTGTGCTTGAATAATCCTTTTTTTAAGGAATGGAAATATTGATTTTATTTCCGAATGTACTAAGTGCAGATGTTTAGTTCTTTGTTACATTCATAGTCAAATTATGAACCGATTTAAAGCAAATTTATTAAAAACTTCCAGTCGGAATTGTTTAGATACTAACTGAAGACGCGCAGACCTTTGACCATTCGTTTCTCTGACACTTTTTTGATGTACTGAAACAAAAACATAACCGAATATACTTTTGAATATCTACACAGCGCGATTCGGGTTCAGAATATGCATTTATGCGTCAGTGTTCTGTAACAGTGATAATGCAACATGTCTAAACTCTGAATGAGTAACAGAAGTGCGCAATTACAATTTCAAATGCAACAGGGCAACGTTATTTTATGTGGGCGATGCTGATGAGTTTCTTGTAAAGACTGCAATCTGAATACGTGGGCTGTTCACGGGCCCTCACTGGTGAATAGGGAAATTCATCCGAAGCAGTTAAGTTATCTTCAGAACAGCACATAATTCGCATTATAATTCCTGTGGCAAAGTCCCACATTGAAATCGTTTGAAAGTTTTAAAGCTTACACGTATTAAGTAGCTATTTTTGGAATATCCTGGGGAAAAAAAATGAAAGAGGATTAACGTTTAATGAGGCGGTTTTCGAAACACGTGCATTGCAATTATCTAATGTGATGTTTATGATTATGCATTTTTTTCATTTTGTTGCTCCCAAAGCAACTACTAATTGAATTAAGCTTGTTAGTTGGTGTTTTAGGACAATTATAATTATCCTGGCTTACTTGATGAATGTCAACAGAAAATTATCTCATTATAATTAGCTGTTTAGCTAATTTCATTCAATTCCTTTGGTAGCTGTGATAACACGTGGCAATTAGAACGAATCTGGGAAATTTTAAGAAGACCTAATGCTGCTTTCAGTGACCGCTAATGAAACCAATTAACATCAAAAGTGGCTCTTATATTCAATGATTAAGAATAATAATTTGAAAAACAAACTATTTATATAAATGTTTTGTAAAATTCAAATACAATTTGTTATATATTAGTTTTTGAACAATAATTTTAATAATTCAAACTAAATGTGAACATCTTATGGACCAAGTGGTAGATTTTCCAAATCTTTATATATTTACTATGCGTGATTCAATAGTTTTCATATAATACAGCTCATGTGCTGAAAGAAATTTTATAATAAAAATAAGTTTTATTTGCTATTCGTGGCAGTTTTAAAAGAGCATAGTTGAAACCAAAAAGAATCTTCAAGTGCATTTGAAAGCACTTTAAAGTTTGTGCGTAAAATGAACACAATAAGAATCTTATACGATATGGATTGAGTGGCAACTAACTGAAGCCCAAAAGATTGACAATCGTTAGATGGAGCCTTATGTGCCACACACACTGTTCAATTTCGACTGCTCCAATCTGAAAGTGCATGCTTCAAATGGGATACATGTTGCAGCAGCTGCTGCATCTGCAACACTCTGGTCAAGTGTCCTGCAGCATGGAGTACACTGTTGAACTTACCCTGTGCCCTGGCATCTGCATCGAACAGTTGCCAGTTGTCAGTTAGTGGTTGCACGTTGCAGATTGTGGCCGTTCGCGTTGCAGGCCAAAGTTTGTTGCCATGACACTCGATAGTAACTGTAAAATGTTGGTTAACGTGTCCGCTGCAGGCCAAAAGGTGAACAACGGCCATTAGCCAACAGGACTCTTCTCTGTCGCAGTGTTGCAATTTTCCTTGATTTATAGCTACACTTAGCCTTCTCCATTGCAAAAACTAGAGAAATTTCTCTTATTATTATTTTGTATTTTGGTTTTTTTTTTTTAGTTTGTATATTTAATTGAAACATGTTTTCTTCTACCTTTAGCGGCTGAGCTGAGCACACTGAACAAAAAATTTGAATTTTTAAAATCAAATCACGAATATTCGTCTCGATTATTATTATTTTTTAATAAAATTTTAAGATCAAAACGTACTAAATAATAATAAGATAATATAAAATACACTTGGAATGTTTCCTTTATTTGGAACAGTTTTGTGATTATCGTTTCTTCAGGTTTTTAAAAATTTAATTAATTAAATTAGCTATTTTTGTCATTGAAATTTTGGCAACACAGCGCGGACTTAAACTTAAACTTTCTCTCTGACCATCTCTTTGTCCCATCTCTTATTGCCATTTTCTTTTGGCAATTGCCAAAATACAGTTATTATTTGCAAAGCACAGCTTAACACCCACAAGATAAAAACAATTGACACCACTTGTGGCAAGTTGAAAAATTAAATAACAAGATGCTTGCCACATGTGGTGGCAAGATTCTTAACTGCCGTCCGTAAATAACCGACGACATTTCAGTTAATTCCCATTTTTTGGCTTGTTATTATTGTTTTTTGTTGTAAGCATTTCTGTTGAATATGTTGTTATTGTTGTTGTTGCTGTGCATAATTCGGCAGTTCAAAATTGTGGCTGCCACATGGAAAAGAAGAAGCAGAGGAAACACCTGACTATATATTTATATATATGCTTAGATATATTTGTACATATATGTACATATGTATACACGTAGTTAAGCCTTGACGTGTTTCAAAAATGGGCGTGGTCATGGGGAACTGACTGAGTCGCTTAGCTTTGCGGCCTGCATGCAAATTTTATGTTTTAATAACAAGTCTGTGGCATGCAAGCGGCGCATATTTTATGCCAATTGCCTGTGCCTCGCTTCCATGCCACAGCCTTTAAAGTTAAACTAACTTCCCCTCCCCCTCTCAGCAAAGGACTCCCCACATGACTCCTGCCTGGAAAACCTTTCTGCGAATAGCCTTTGGGAATTCACTTTGTCTTTGTCTTTGGATTTGAATTTGACGTTAGCTTTGGGCTTTCGTCGTTTGTCTGTGCGTGTGCAACATGCCCCAAAAGCTGCCTTATTTTGATATTATTTTTTTATTTTTAGTACGTTTATCTGCTGAATCAGTCACGCTCATTTTTACATGACGCCGCCCAGCACTTTGCAAATATGCATAGAATTATTTCAGTCAGCTGCAGCTAATTGGGTTTTATTGCCTCGTCTTGTTGCAACTGCCCCATGTCCAATGCCTTACATTGTTTTCATTACAATTTTCTTTTCTTTTCGACAATTGTGTTTTATATATAAATTTGTATATATAGCGTATACGTTCCAGGGAAATAAATAGATCACGCAAATCGTGCGTCGGTTTTCTGTGCGTGCCTCATGCGAGTTGCAAATGCAACGACAGCAGCAAATGCAAATGCAAGTGCAAATAAAAATGCAAATGCAAATGCTGCATAAAATATGATTGCTGCAATTAGGCATATTCAGGCACTCAGCTTGCCACACTGACGCTGACTATGACGTTGACGACGTTGCAAGTCCATCAGTTGCAGCTACCATTGCAAATTAAATAATTTCTGAGACTTTCAATAGACTCGTTGGTTGACAGATTTCTGATTAACTTGCAGAAATTAATGATGTTTTCTGACTGACTTGACTCATTGATATAATGAGTTTAAGAAAAATTTAAAAGCTTTTTGGTTCTTCCTTCAATCGGGTGGAATAGTAGGCATTTCATTTGTATTAATATTATATCGTTAACAAGATAACTCAGTTAACAATGTTAATAACAGAGAACAAAAAATAATAATCATTGATCTGTAATTGAATTTAAAATTTGAAATAAAGCGACACTTCCATTTTTCGATCAGAAATACGTAAATCACAATTAATATTGAGGATTTATACATAACAGGTATATGCCATTGAAATCTTAAAAAATAGAACGTTCCATCGTTCGAAGACAACTACAATTTTTTTATTTTTATTTTTAATATTTTGATAATTTAACCAAATCCATTTTGTTAACATCTAATTTTAGGAATGCACTGGATACTGATTAATTATAAGTGTAAACAAATATTTTAGAAAATAGTATTGAGGGGAAAACAAATATAATTTTTGATAAATCTTCATTGATTTTGGAAATAATCAACATACATAGGTTCAACATATATAAAGTGTATTCCAATAACAACATTAATACATTTTATTTTTGTTGTAAAGCACTTTTAATTATTTTTATATTCGTGTCGTTCATGGAGCTGAGCGTTTTGGAATAACACAGATTTTGTTGTTTCGAAATCGCTGCCCATTTGAGATTTTTCATTTGTTTTCATATTTTTTCTCTCTGTCAGTTTATTCTCAGTTGCTGCTTTTGCGTTTTCTTTCGCACTTAATTAAAAAATCTTTTGCTGACGTGTGACACGCACATGCAGCCGCACCTGCTGTCCTCCTCCCCCATCCCCCCCTCCCACTCCCCCTCTCTCTCCCACCCGCTTATCCCTTCAATTAGGCACCCCAATGTATTCCCCTACTTTATCACACTGACAATTAGACACTGCATTTTACTTTTACGCTGTTCGTTTTAATTGCAGCTTTACAAACTAGAAAAAAATAGACAAGCAAAAAAAAATATATATACATATATATAAAACGTGCAATTATCTTCGGACTGAAGCCGAAGAGAGGTAAAATACCCTGGAATATTATCACTATAGAAGCTTTAATGCTGATAGAAATATGTAAATTATAACTCAGTATAAGTTGTCCGATAAACTCGTAAACAGTTGTAAGATCGAAAAGACTCGTAATAAAAAATATTACATTTATAATTCTTCTAGGATATTAAAAAGACTTTATAATATAAAAACTTAAGAAGCCGCCATATTGATAGAAATAAACAACCTACAACTGAAGAAAACATGGATTGATTGTAGAAACAGAACGACTCTTTACTGCTAGAGAAAAATATAGTAAATATAAAAAGTGATATACGGCTAAGAATACTAGGATATTTGAAATCATCCACCCGACTGCATGTTGCATTGTCACACGATGTCAGCACGTCTTGTGAATTGTTGTATTCACCTCATAATGACAGATGGCAAGTCGTTTGTGGTTATCTTTGGGATTGACGGAGTAAACGGTACCAAGGACAGTGTAAATGGTATTCGGTTGATACATGAACTTCAATATGGACATATCGGGTGGTATTTGAATGATATTCATTGTGTAGATGCCCGGCTTGAGTGGACAGGCGAGACTCATGTTGCTACCAGCACCCGAGAGCATCAATTGGGCAGCACTATTCCAAGCGTTAACACGTTTAATATATTTCCAGAACTCGCAAGTTTTAATTGACGAATTGTACAAAGTTCGAGGCTGTTCCACTCGTGTGCTACTGCGACGTCTGCTTGGATGTTGCACGAGCACTAGATGCCACAAAGGAATCGCCACCTCCTTTCGCACCGTCGTCACCGACGACAGCGAATTGTTTTTCGCGTGCATTTTCATCACCACCCCATAGTTGGGTGTGTCCCACAGCGAGAAGTTCAATGGCTTCATTAAATAACAGTGCTGTACGAGAAAATAAAATATTTATTTTACAGAGTAAATTGGACAATAGATATTTAGACTTGAAAGTCTGCTTTCTGATTATTCACTCGACCACAGAGTATAAGTAAAACACACATTCTACCAAACACATAATACCCTATACAAAGTCCATAATTGATTCTTTTGTCTGGACATTAGGGTGCATCCATTTATATGGCCTCAAAATTAATGAAAAAAGGTGGCCCAAATTCATTATCTACGGTCAATTTTCAACTGTTTTTACCTTGAAACCATTGCTATAAAATTAACTTCTAAGATATATTATCCAAATTGTTTTTTTTTTCCAACTTTTAGCTTATTATTATTACCTGAATTAATCCCAACCAGTCAATAATATTTGATTTTAGTCCGATCCTGACAATATTGGTAGCACAACTCGTGTTCGAATCAAAACTTATATAATTTCATAGTATTGAAGGACCAATCATCCTTAAAACATAGTTTTTGCTCATGCAAAAATAAAAAACAGAAGACTTTTATAATTCGAAAAGCGAAGACTAGGAATTGATTGCACATTTTTAAAAAGTATATGAACAAATCAATTGATTTTTCAACTAAGATCCATTAACTAAAGCCAATTTTACTAAGAACTCACCTGTCTGCCCAGGTGTAGAATTGCGAGAAGTGTCAGCGCTTGAAGCACACGTCTGTTGTATATCATAATGTATAAACAAATGAGATATTGTTATTTTAATATTGATTCAGTATTCAATTGGAGTCATGTCATCGAGCCCTAATGATAATTTAAGTGATTTTTGATGTCATTAATTTTGTTAGAATATCATATATATTTTAATGTCTCAGTTATTGGAGCTGTCATTGGCGCTGTCAATACTTAATTGCCGCATTGAGCAGATAGCAACAATCAAATATGACAGCCAGATCATTAAACGAGACTAAAACATACCCTGTGAACAGATCGGTTGACAGACTATAAAATATTTAGAGTATTTATGCATATTCTACTCAATTGAAAAATCTTTTAAATTCAAGTATTCTTTTAATTGAATTAAATAGTTTAAGGAATGCAAATAATTGAAAATTGAATTAGAATTATGAATTGACACAAAACACAAGTCGTTGATACCCGTTGATTTAAAGTAAATAATATAGGAGTAGCAATAAAACACTGTAAATTGTATTAGCAATGCTCGACCTCTCGCACAAATCCCAAAACCAAAATCGTTAGCTCTTTAAACACAAAAAAGAAAGAACGAAAAGAAGAGTAATATAAACACAGCCTGGCTTTCAATGGATGGGAATGGGGTTGGGAAGGGGGAGGGGTTTATTTACTTAGGCTTCAGTCAACAAAACAACAACAGCAAGTATCAAAACTCAGCTCCACTTTTTCCAACTCTTCAACATCATCAACAAAATTATCAACGTCATCATCATGAATTGCAAATAACAGGCAGGAAAATATAAAAAAGTGGGAGAGAGAGAGAGAGAGAGAGGGAGAGAGGGAGAGACATCTGTAGTTTGGTAATTGTTAAACTTTTTATTTGCTTATATAGCTAATTAGAATTCGCTTAGTCAGGCCTTGGACACATCTATAACAAATTTGAGTTACAGTTACGTGTAGGATACATTTCCGTTATCCCTCATCCGGTTTCCGGTTCTGTTTCTGTTGCCGTCTTCACAATGGACATGCAAAGTGGCGGCTGCTGTGACACCAAAGCAACAACAACAACAACAACACAAGTTACAACAATTGTCACCAGCTGCCATCTTCTATGAAATGTCCTTTGTTGACATACACACATTCCCTGTCTCTTACATGAACACACGCCATTCAAGTCTGTTGTTGTTGCTGCTGTTGTCGCTTCAATTTTCATATTTACTTACGAGTTATTTTCCAGCAAATATTTGCATTGGCTTACCAACATCAGCAACAGTCTCTATGACATTGACTTGGCTTTTCACATTCATTTTCCCTCTAAATTTGCGGTTGATTTATCTTGTGGTCTTACTACTTTGACTCACTGTTGTCATTGTTGTTGTTGTTGTTGTTGTTATTATTATTATGATGTCTTTATCAGAGGGACCAAAACCAACACCAACAGCAATAACTGCACAAATTACGCGTGTCTTTCTCTGTTGATTTACATATAATACAAAGCAACATCATAAAACTGCTTCACTCAATTTTCAATTCAATTTAACACACAAATACACACACACACACATACACATATCTACACTGGCAAAAGAAGGTTCCCAAATCAAGATTTTGATCTCTGAAGTTATTCATTTTACCAGTATTGTGAATATAAAATAAATGTTCTATTGCTATTTGATTTATTACATATATATATATACATTTATCGTGGCTTTAAATTTTTAAAACTATTTCCTTAATATGTTTACTTCAACAATTGTAGGTCATGATTGTTTTCGAAGTTACCCAAAAACTTCAAATTTTTTTTTCATATTAAGATATCTGCTTTCTTAGACTAATATTTTAAGTATATGCTATTTGGAATCAAAATGGTCTTATTTCAAGACCAAAATATATAAGATGAATTTTTTTTTACAGTTTGTCTGCCATTCTTGCAGTGCACAGTTATAATCCCAGGGCAAGAGGAAGCAATGCAAATGGACGCAGCTTCTGTTTCTGTTTCTATTTCTGCTCTTGTAGTTGTGGTTGTGGTTGTTGGTACTGTATTTTTATTTTTGATAGTTTTCTTGTTTTCTGGTCTCTGGGTTGCGTTGCTTTATCCATTTATTTGGTTGATTCTATACATAGTAAAGTGTGGCAAAATTCGGGTTAGATGACTTGTTAAATCCACATGCTCAATCTGAACTCAATAAAAGTTCAAACTCAATATTGAAATGTATTTCTCAACTACTCTTAGCAGCAACAATAACCGTAGAGCAATAGAGCTTAAAGCCTGTTAAGCTATAAGATATTGCTTAAAGTTGTTTTATGATATTCAAACTTTTGACATTATTCAAACTCTTAAAGTTATGAATAATTTGCACTGTAATTTAGCTTTAAAGTTATTTAATAAGATTTGATAATTAAATATGCAGATAAAATACACGGTTTGTCGTGGTTTTGTGACTTTTAATAAATATTCAAACATGAAATATGGCTTAATAATTCAGATTAAAATGTTGCACAGTTTGTCTCAACTAAAAATATATTTCATATTGTTATTATTATTTTTATTTTCAATAATATTTAAGCTAAGATTAATGTTCCAGTCACGAGGTCATCCGATAAAGATGAAAAACACCTAAATTCAAATATTTTCAAGGCAAGTTTGAATAAAAGCTAAGCCTGTGTTTTATGTTGATCAGAAAATGCAAATGTCTACATTTCGATTAATAAACAAAATTGTAAGAAATATTTGGTGAATTTTGCGTGTCTGTCACAAAAAGCAATTGCATTTATTTGCGTTGTTTTTTTTTTTTTTTGTATATTTTGGGTTCAAGAATATTTTAGCTGCGACCTTTGAACCATGCTACATTTAGCGTTTATTGCCTGCGTGGATTGTTGGCAGTGGCTTCTTTTATATATATATGTATATATATATATGTATTTAATATATATATCTATTTTTTGTTTTGTTTCTTTTTTTTTTTGATTTCTTTTTGGTCCTTGGTGCTGAGTTTTCGCTTTCGCCGCCTTCGTTATTTTGTTGTTGTCTATTATTCGGATTTGATGGTCTACAACTTGATTAGAGTGAAGAGTGCCGCCTTTGCCACTGTCTCTCTCGCTTTGCTGCCCGGGGGCGTCTCTTATTCATTTTCGAGTGTAAAATTTATCTATTTGGGTTGCTTTTATTTCACATTTTGAGTGCTTGTTGCCTTTGTTGTTGCTCTTGATTTGTTTCAATAAGCTTTTATGGGCTTTTAGTTGGTCGATTGGCGGCTCAAATTGTTTAGCCAGCTTCTGAGGCGATTTAATAGTCGTTGCTTCATTGTTGTTGATTTGCCTGCTGTGCTTCCTTGTCAACAAATAAAATAAAAAGCCCATACTCAGTTATTCCATATGAATGTGAAGTATGGCAAATAAGTGCCAACTTTAACTTCTCTCAACTCTCAAAGCTCCTCTCTGCACTCTCTCCTCTATCACTCTCTTCCCTCTCTCTTGTTGCCTTCGTCAGGCAGACATCGTTCTTGCCATTGCTTATCGCTGCACTACACGGGGGGCCTTGAACGTTTTATGATTGCACTTTTCAGCAATAAAATAAAGCATACACTTACAACCACCTACACACACTCACCCACACACCCACACACCCACACACTACACACATCTCGCTTGCATCATCAGCAGCAGCCGCAGGCAATGAGACTTGACACCAATGTTGAAACTTTAATAACCTCAGACAGTGCGCTGCCCGGCATATGCAATAAAATGTCTGTTTGCTCATAAAAATGAAACGAACCTACAAATGCACACACACACACACACATATATATTTATATATATATATATTAACAATATAATACCACACCAATACACTTACAAATATCCTCGAGTTGAAGCGAAAACGGTTATTGCATCCTCATACAGTCTTAGAAGATATGTTCTTTATATGCCTCATAAATATAAAAAAGAATAACAAGAAATAATAAATGTAGAACATTTGTTGAATTATGAATACTCTTTATTTTATATTTCATTTGATTAACATATTTACACCAATAATTTATTTCTATTTATAGAATTATAAATGCTCTTCACATTGTTTTTAATTTTCGATGTTAACCAAAAATTTTGTACACAATATTTATTAATATTTATGTTTACACTATGTTGTAATGCCAGGACGAGTTCTAATAAAACATTTGTTCCTTCTTTTAATTACGTTTTGCTTACGATAACTAGTAACTTGCACAGGAAACAATGAATTTATTTTTCAATTGTCTTAAAAGTTGCGACAGTAGAATTAACATTTTTGTTTACTAAAAGTTGCGATTTAGTTAAGGTTTTTTGTTTTTTAACTAACTAGAAATGTTTACTTTCCTGTGAACCATAATATATCTGATTAAGAATGATAGTTGGCATGTCAATTTCTAATTGGGTTTGCTTTTACTGGAACGAAAAAATCTTTACAAGGAGTTAAGGCAGGTATAAAAGCACAAAGAAACAAAATTAGGAATTTAGTGATAAATTTGCTAATTTCGAATCTTTCGCACATCAGGTACAAAACAACTGTTTTATATTTTACGGGGTTATGTTTGATTAGTTAATTAGTTCGAGTTGCTTTCGCATATTGTCTTAAATTAATAGTAATATACTGAATGCAATCTTAAGATAATTCATACATTTTAAACTTGAATTGTCGAATGATTTTTTTGGCGGGGTGGTACAAATTGAATAAACTAATAATTGCTTTTCACAAGATTGTTTAAAAACTTATGTGTATTTATGGTGGTTTTATATAGTTGGTCGATACTGTAAACTATGCATTAGATAGCTGCACATAACTCACAGGATGATCATTTGTCAATTTTACTGATAGAAAACCATTTCCATTAATATTTATAACATATATACTGATAAATGTATAAAGCCCGGGCATTCGGTAAGGGTATAAAAAAAAATGAAGCAATGCCCAGTTGAGTGAGTCTCGGCAGAAGGGAAAGTAACAGTGGCGGGGGCTGTTGCCACTGTCAGCTGTCATCGCGTTGCGTTGCGTCGCGACGCGTCGCCATTGCGGCTCATAAACATGAGGGTCGTCTATGCATACCTATCATCCTATCCCTGAAACAACCCCACTCGGTTTGTCAACGCTGCCATGATGCGCTCGCTCTCTGGGTAGACCTGTCATCTCTTGTTTGGACCATCATCGGGTCATATTTATTTCCGAGTCATACCAATGTGTGCACAGTACTTTGTTATTGCCTGCATAATTGTTGAACTCTATTGACTGCGTTCTCGTATTCATTTTCTTTCATTCCTTTCTCCACCATAAAGTGGAGAATGCTGAAAACTGCTCAAGTCGATGAAGACATTAACTTATGTCGAAATAAAATTGTTTACTTTCTTACATTAAGCAACAATGACAAAATATTAACCAACAATCAAGTTTAAAGAAACCAAAGTTAACTTATAATATAAGCAAATACAATCTAAGCAAATACAATTTATGTTGTTGATTTCATTATATGACTCGAGTTAAACTTCAAGAAAACTAATATCGATTTACTGGTCACTCTTAGAGTTTTATTAATTTAAACAAAGTCAATGTCGCAAGATTTTTAATAACAAATTTAGGATTTTCCAAATTGTTGTCTTCACAATTTTTCACAAAGTGAATTTTATTATTAAACTGTTGATATATGTACCACATATTCTAATTGCAAGTTTAATTTTGTTGACTTCCATTTCTGGCAAATGTAAAAATTGCGAGATCTGTAATATTAAATTTTGGATTTTCCTAATTTCAGTGTTATACAATTTTTTTACAATCTTAATAATACAATTAAATTTTTTTTTATATGTAAAATCAAATTAAAAGTTAAATTTTTATATTAATGCCATATTATATTATTTCTAAAATTTGATTGGTGCTCTGAAATACAGTTAAAATAAACAACTTGTTACTCTTTGTCAGAATTAAGTATTTGTTTTACATTTCAATTGAATTTGGGTTTTGTAATCGGTCTCGTTTGCTGGCTTTTAAATCGAATTACTTTTTAGAAGAGTTGGATTTCATTTCGCGACAAGTTGAAAATGTTTGATGGAACGTAATGCAATTGCCTGCATAATTACAAGCTCAAAACTCATTGTCATTGTCATTGTCATCGTCATCGTCGCGATTTTCCCATCTAAACATTTAATTGCATATATGCAAGGCAAATAATTTGCCCATGTTCTCATAAAGTATGTGCCCAGTCTGGCACAGCATCTATGGGATCTGTGGAATGTCCAGCCATTATCTCATCTCGTTGCGCTCATTGTCGTGGCTTCATGCACAAGTATCTGAATGTTACGCATACGCCACGTGCGCTACTTCATTACATCAACTTGTTATTGTTATGGCTGCTGTTTCGCTCTAGTTGTTGTTGTTGCTGCTGTTGTTTAACTCCCGCGTCGCCGTCAAGACAAAACATGGTACATCAATCTCTGACAGCGCCTATGCAAAATGTATGTGTGTGTGTGTGTGTGTGAGGCGTCTCTCACATCCCCAAGGGACACAACGAATTGTCCGAATAGCGGGCAGGGAGTAGGAGGGAGAAGAGGAAGAGGGTAGGGAATACGCTACTCGTAAATTTCATTTAATCACTCGAACCTTCCGACTTTGATGTAGTACGTAAAAATATTAAAGTCCAAACTGTCGGACATGGCCATTAAATGGCTTGGCCCTTGTCCATAACAGACGCACAATTTATTGGCGTTGCTCATGAGCCAGGTGAAAAATTGGGTCAGCATTGGCAACACTGCAACTGTTGAGCCTCAACCCTGCCACACATCAAGCGAAAGCGAGAGAACTAAAGAAACAGAGACAGAGGCAGAGACAGAGAGAGAAAGGCAAGGTCAATTCTGTATATGGAACGAGGGTCGTGAAGCCAGTTTACCACTTCCTTGATCCAGCTAACGGTTGCCTGCTGTCCGTTGCCCGTTGCGAGTGCGAGTGCAAATTTATGTTGAGATTAATTGCAACAGTCATTGCAAAATGGGACTGCAGCCAGCAAACTTTAATTAGCCACAAACGTCAACAAGTCCAATGGCCTGAAACCCTCTACAAGCGCCATAAGCCGTAAGCCATAAACCGAATAGTATGTGCTTTGAAGTTTTCAACTACCCATTTTACAGTTTCCTCTTCTCGCTTCACATCCTTTTCACAATGCCCTTGCCGAGGGTATTATAAGTTTGTCACGAAACGTTTCATGCATTAAGTCTATATATATATATATAGTATATATATATATATACATATATATATCCCTGTTCAGGACGAACTGACTTAAGTCATTCTCTCTGCCTGTTGCCAAGATAACAATTCCCGTATTTTCCCGTAAAATTGTAATAAAACTTCACAGAAATATATAGTATATTGTCTGCAAACCAAAAATGTATCTGCCAGATCGAATTACTTATATCAATTAACCGCTAAAGGACCCATGAGCAATTGTATGAAAAACTGCGAGCAGGTTTTTATATCTCAATTGTGTCTTAATAATTATCTAATAATTATTATCTAAACCAAAGCAATTAAAACCAATTTAAACATTCAGCTGTTATCAAAAGGTTATGAATTACTTTATTCGAGTTTTTTCCAAGGAATCCTTATAAACATAAAGCAAAAAAATTATCAAATTCTTAAACGTTAATTTAAAAAATATAGTCCTGAGCATTAAAAATAACTACTATATATACACAAGCTATAATGCACTTATCAATATTATTATCAGATTCTAAGATTAAAAAAAAAACGAACCATGGAATTATTATTTCTGAACTCAGATTTTGCAGATGCGATGGATTTGAGAACTAAACTAAATTCAAAGATTACCGATTATTTTAAATGTAGCTATTATCTGATATTTTAACAAAATTATCGAAAATTTGTTTACCAAAATATTATTAAATTGCGGAAATGAAATTCGTATAACTACAGTTTTGATTAGAGGAATTATACAATTTATTAATTATTTATATCTTATCGAACTGAAATAAACCGCATTGAACCGAACCGAATCCGGAGCAAATCAAATGCATTTCTAAAGCAATAACAAATTTATCGCTTCTAGAAATTAAAATCCATGTTATCAGTTATTTGAATTTGTAGTGCGTTTATACCGCAGACCACTTGACAGCTTTAACACTCGCGAACCGGTTCAGGCGGTTCACATGGTTGACAACGTTATTAGCTTTGTTAGCTGCGGCTTACCGCCAGCTCTAATCATCATAATGATGTTCATTCATGTGAGATTTGTTTCAATCTGAATGAATAATTAAAAAGCACGAAATGCAGCTGTCAACACGTTGCAAGTTTCACATTGCTACATTGGCCTGTGGCAGATGCTATATGTGTGAATGTAGTGAGGCGCCAAAGCGAAGGTCATGCCATCGAGTGCATCAATATGTCAAAGCCGAGACCCCGCATCCTGATTTGAGTGCATTCACAATTCAGTTAGTAGTGCGAGAGTGTGCGAAATGAGTGTGTTTATTTATTCATTATAATTTTTGCACACACACACACACACACACGCATACACCCAAAGCTCTACGCAACGTGAGTCTGCGGCAGAAGCTTTTAATGCGAAAATTAATATTGCATACTTTTTTGTGGGCTGCACATTAATGACAGCCTTGCGTGCGTGTGTATGTGTGTGTGTGCTTAAGTGTAACTGCAGTGTGTGTGTGTGCCAATGAAGTGTCGCTATGCGTTATGTTAAAAGGCGCGTGTTCACAAATTTAAATTACACCACACATTTCTATTTCCAAGAATTGAATAAATTGCACTTTTTATATACAAATGTGTGGGTATTTTAACTGACATTATTATTAATTGGCATGGCATTCGATAACAAGTTGTCCCAAAGCATTAAAGCTTCATGAAATGAAATTTTTTACTATTGCAATGCAAACCAAATGCAAAAAACAAAACTAAATAAATGGAGTTAATAATAAAAAATAGCGAGCGAAATTAAAATGATAAATGGAAACCAAGGCAACAACTTTTCGTAAGCCGCGTCGTCAAAAAAAAACGACCAGTGTTGACAGAAGCCGCTTGTAGTTGTCCAACACTGTGCCGCATAATTTGCAATTATATTGTGGTTCGCCACAGAGAATTCATCCACTTGTTTATGCGGTCAAAACTGTTGTTTGTTGCTTATGGAAATTGCTAGCCGTACCTCAACACGTTCCTCCCTCAATGTCTCTCAATGTCTCACACATCGCACACACACAGTCTTGCCCCTTTGGCCTTATTATCCTCAGTTTATGCGCTTAATTGTTGTATTTGACTTTTGTTGCCTTTAACCGCCTACTTTTGCTCTTGTTTTTTATTAATTATACTTGTTTATCTTTTTTCTTTCATTTTTGCATTTTGCATGTACGATTTGTTTTGACCAGCGATCGTATTTATTATAAGTTGTATTATTTGTTACTATATATATACAATTATATATTATATTATATTAAACTATATTATAACAATTACTTACTTACTGAAAATTAAAAATTCTCATTATTATTGATTAAATCGAATATTTGTGACAACTTAATCTTACAAAAACGAACTACTTAAATTGATCTATTTCTTTTTGAATTTTGAAGAGTCCTTTTGCACCGCGAAAAAAAGAAATAATATTTACAAAGAAATAAAATAAAATTCGATAAAAATAATTGATTCAATAGAGACTTATATAGTAGAGTAAAACTAAAAAGTAATATAAAATTTAAGTATGTCTTCTGAAAATGTTGCTTTGAATATCAGACCGCTCCAAAATTATACAACGTTTTATTTAATATATCTGCATATTTTTTAAATTTTCTAATCAATTTTATCTACTTACAACTGAAACATTGTTCTTTGATTTGAATTGCAACTATTTTTGCGAAGAGTTGAGCTAAATTATTTTCCATTTCGGGAATTAATCGTGTGTAACTTGAATATGTTTTTAAATAACATTTTCACATTATGTGTTTTTCTGGTCGATGGACGTTTCTGGGTAAAAACAATTAGTTAATGTGAAATGCAACTAGACTTCAAGTGAAGAGCTCATTATAAATATACATTAAGTTTATGTGTGTTTGTTTGTTTGTGTATGTTGCGTGTGTGTGTGTGTGTACATGTGTGCGTGTGGGTGTTGTGTGTTTGAGTGTGTTGTAATGTTGACTTTGTTTCCTTTGTGTGTTAATGGAAAAAGTTGGCCGCCTCCTTTTGCTGCTTTTCACTTCCTCTTGCTGATTGCATTACAACTTCGTCTCTTTGGCCAATAGATATTACAATAAAATACAGCTCATTGTTGCTTTTGGTCCGTAGATAACGAGTTAAATGTTGCTTCCCCGAATCGATCTCCCTCGCCCCCCAGCTTCCTTTCCCCATAAGCTTTTCATCATCTGCAACATGCGCAATAACCTGAAAACTTGCAACACACAACACAATTAACTAAAGAGAGAGCCGTCCAAAATTTGCTTGGGAAAATTCTATTGAATTTGAATAACGGGCAAACATTTGTTGAAAGGCTCCAAACTAAATCAGGAAGCCGACAAAGGAACAGCAAAGCATTGAAAATATTTAGGACGTGACTAACAGACGGCCAAAGTTCTTGTTAAGTTGTAAATTTTAGGAAATTAAATATGTACTAAATATCGATAAAAATTACTTAAAATATAAATTGTTTTATTTATACAAATTATTAAATAAAACTTTACAATATTAAATTGTTATTGTATTAATTTTATGCATAACAAACACACGATGTTTATTCAGAAATTTTCGATTCATACCTTTATTTTGTTGGTATGGAAAAAATAAAATCAATATACTAAATACAATAGAATCCATTTAAATAGATAAATATTACTTCAAATTTTGTTATTCCAAGAAAGGATCTGAAAGACTTTTAAAAATATTATAAATATAACATTTATTTTAATCCCAAAAAGGATAACCTCTTCAATTTGTAGTTGGTAATTGTTTAAATTAAAAATACGTCAATCTTTACGTTACACCTTTATTTAAATTACACTATTTTGCACCTTTGAAGATATTGTATCTTAATCGGAAAGTTAAACCATTGAACACTTTGATTGAAATTTGTTCAGGACATTTCTTTTCGTTGTAATTGTCAAACTAATGTAATTGACTAGATGAGGCATAGCCGCTGTACTCATAAAAAATACACAAAATAGAAATTCTGGAATTTATGATTTTGTGCTCTCAGCTATTCCGACATCTTGCCAAATTCATTATTTGTTTTGAAAAGGACTTTTGAATCGATATCACACTGAACAACACTTGGAGATGCACTCAAAAAACAAAGAATATTATAAAATATGTTGATTGGGTTTATATAGATGTGTGTTGTGTGTGTGTGTGTGTGTGTGTGTATTGTGCTGTTGCCTCGAACCGCTCGAGTTGAAAATTGCCGCACAACTGAACCGAGTTGCCGTCGAGTCAATGGAAATTTCAGTCCAGACTCTGTTTGTTTAGCTACTTCTTCTTTTACTTGATTTTTTTTCACCGTGAATTGGTTTCTTTCTTTATAACATGCTTGTTGTTGTTCTTTTTGTTGTTATGTTGTTGTTATATTTTACATAAACAGCAAGTGCCTGGGGATTTTGTTATTGTATCTGCTGCTTAAAAATTGATTAACGCTTTGCTTATAACAAGTTTCAAATTACCAAACGGCGTCTAACTGACGATACGTTTTTCAATTGTTATTGTTACTGTTGTTATGTGTCTAAGCACTTAGCACCTGTGCAACAGGTAGCTTAGCTCAAAAGAGCAACAAAGATAGAGACAGAAAGAGACAGAAAGAGAGAGAGAGAGAAAGAGAGTGAGATGGGTTGCGTGAGCGGGAAAGATAGCCAATTAGATCTGTAGACTACTTAAAGAATTTCAATTGATGCTTTTTGACTCGCACTGTTGCCATTTGAATGTTTTCGAGCTTCCAGTTATTATTGCCGCAGCTAGTTAACATATTTTAGACAATTTTCTTAACAATCTTCTGAAGCTGTTGTTGTCGTTGTTATTTGTACATTCAAAGTATTTTTTTTTGTCAGCCGCATGTTAAATGGCCTAAATTCTCGTCCAGTTTCTTGGGCCTTTATAAAAAAGCAATAGCTGCTTTAACACCTTGTTGCCAACTGTCAAGTCTGCCAGCTCGTTTATGCTACACTACTCGTATATACGATATACACTATGTTGTAAGCTGCACTCTGATTGCCACGCCCCTCGTGCCTCCTTCTTATTGCAAGTGCTTTCTTAAGATATCTCTGGAGATGAAGTTGAAGTTGATGCAATAGTTAATGCCTAATGCTTTGGCACTTGAGAGGCTGCCAAATGCAGACTAATGTTACAAGAACGAGATGGAAGACGGGAGTGTTAAGTAGACAGAGAGGGAAAGAGAGGGAAAGAGACAGAGGTAAACGACAGTTGCCTGTTGATGCGCCTAATGTGAGCAAATCAACAAGGATGTTGAATACAAACACACACGGCCACTTTCACATATGTACACATCAATTTACCCAAATACACACTCATACACTGAGAGAATTTATGCGAAAAAAGTGCGTCGAAAACGGCAGAGCTTAAAACTACAGAAACATTTCAATTGTAAAAATACAAAAGAAGAACACAAAATGTAGGAGACTTAGATCAGGAAGAATAGAAAATAATTATACATTTGATTATTCAACAAAAATAAAGTTATTCAGATTCAAAAATTATTATTACTTTTATTATTTTTATGTGAAATTGAGTTCTCCTTTTAAATACAAAAGTTGGGGCAACGAAAAGGAAATGCGATGCTTGTAATTGTAATTGTCTTTAATGGGAAAATGTGGCGACTTAAGTTTTGCTTATGTTATGGGTCAGACGATCCCTGAGCTGCTTCAGAATAGAGTCCAATATATAAATAAAACAAGAAAGGTTTCATGTTATTTCCATAAAAATGTTGTTAAATATTTAAAAGCTACATTGTGCGCTTTCTCTAACCCCCCACGTTCCCGCCTTCGTTCCATTTATTTTCATCATGCCACAATTTGACGCCTTAGGCGAGACTCCTGCCATTCCCAGTTCGGGGCTTCTGTGCTGCGTGTTTGTCGATGCTTAGGAAATAGCAAACACTAAACTCATAAGGCAAACAAAATGAAATGTCGGTCAGTAGCTGCTGACCTGACTCAGGATGCGAATATTGCTTGGGATACAGTTTTCTTCATTGCTTTTTTTTGGGGTAACTCTGATACAGCACGACAATGTCAGTTGCATACTTTCAGGCTGACAGGCCAAGAGCCAAGAACAGCTGGGAAATGTACAATGTACAATCACAAAATACGGAAATGAAAGAAAAACAAAATTGAGATTGAATGGAATTTTGAAACCGAATCATTAACCAAAAAAAAAAATTCCAAAAAAAAACATGAAATTCTATGCACTGAAAAGAACAGTTTTAATTTTTTTCTAGGATTGCCAATATATAAAATAAAAAACAATCGTAAAATATTATCATAAGAACCGAAGTAAAGTGATATTATAGTTTGATGGTACGTTGGCTTTTAAAATGATTTTTTTTTCTTTGTATTCCATTTATTGACTAGCTAGTGTAAATATTAAATATTTGCTGTTTTTTCTATACATTTAAAAATTCAAACGTTTTGATATAAATGAACAATCAAACGAACTTTTCATATCATTTTGGCCAGGTCACTTTAAATTATATATTTGAGTGTTTTTTGAGCCAAATAGCAAAGTTGGATAGTTGAACACGCCCACATACACCCCCTTATCTAACCAGATGATCTAACAAAAGTCCTTGTGTGCAATTTCTTTATATAATTTATATACCATACACATAACTCCATCTGATCTGATCAGACTGTCGAACCATTTTTGCATTCTTGCATTTCGTCACTAGCGTGGACTGACTTTCGTAATGATGACTTCTAATAATCTAAGATAAGATAATCTAATATATGCAGCTTACACTTGTGTCACTTTCCAGAAATGCAGATGTAGATATAGACATATAGAGACAGATGTAGACGGATATAGAGAGATATAGACGGACTTAAACAGATATAAACGGATATCTACAAATAAAGAGAGATATAATCAGACATAGACGATTATAAACAGATATAGAGAGAAACGACAGATAGTTGCAGAGATCCTTTAGCTTCCCTTTGCCTGTATTTAATTTCTTCTTTTACAGTGCCATATTTAACACTCACCTCATTTCTACTCATTTAATAGATACGACATTAATTGTTGCTGAATGCCACAACAGTGCACATTGAAATAGTCATTAATGAAGTGTCAAATGTGTCAAATTAACTGTCAGACTCATTGTCAGTGCATATTCTCTATTTTCTATTTTCTATTTAAAGATTTGTATAAAAATAATGAAAACAAATCGAACAGCATTTCAGTTTGTGTGTGTCCCTGTGTGTGTCTCTCTGTCTCTGTGTGTTTCCAGTCAGTTTCAATAATTGTAAAACGCAAATGAAACGCAACGTTTCGCTTGGTTGCCCTTTTGTGGCATACACAAATCGATGGCGACACAAAAATTTCACACTTAACCTGCTTCACTGGCAAGGCAGCTTGTCAGGCAGGTAACACCAACAAAAACAGCAGCAACACCAACACTATCACTAATAACAACAACAACAACTACACAGAAGAACCACAACCACAACTTGGCATCGATTCTCACACGATTGTTGCTTTTGGGTGAGTCCTTTTAAAGTGTGTGGATGCCACTGAGGCAGTCTCAGCTCTTTGGTGCCCGTTTCCTTTTGTTTGTGAATGCAACCTCAATCTGGTTGTTGGTATGTATCGAGTATGGCATATTGTCTTTTTGGTCAGTATCCTTTTCGTATCCTTTGACCAGCCACAAGAAGGACAAGAGCATTGGGATAAGTCCCCGGCAAAAGCTGGTCAAGTACGACTGACAGTAGATTCCAAATAGCCCTGAATACACAAGCACACATGACTGCCCGTTTAAGACGCATATAGTACACATGTAGGCTCAAGTCCTCCAGGCTCACTTTAATATGCTTGAACTCGAAATGTGCAACCATTTTTCGCTACATTTCCTTTATTTTAAATCAACACACGGCGAATTTGCATTTAAGCATTTTTACACGTTGTCCTCCATTGTCACTTTTATGTGTTTTATTTTCAAATGTATTGGACTCATTTAGCTTCAATTTCGCTATATTTCTGTGTGTCTGAATGTGTGACAGGACTTTGCTGTTTACTTGTTCCGTGGTCACTTTAATGCGCTTTATTCTGTTAGTTTCACTTAAAATGCGTTTGTCTCTCATTTTCTGTTACTTACAAAAGAGAATTAATTTTCAATTTCTAACACTTGAATAAGATAAAATTTCAAATACGCTGCTATTTCTGATCTCATTATTATTTAACAATCTCTCGAAGTCCTTGACTTACATCCTGTTGCATGTATAACGAAACTTTCAAGGGTTCTCTCCATGTTCACTTCTAGCCAACCCAACAGAACCTAACCCAAAATTCAAAGCTCTATATATGTATATGTATATCTGCCGTATTCTCAATGGGCCCACAAACTTAGCACATCAATTGCGAAAGAAATGCCATTTTTGTTCTCTTTTTTTTTTGTTTTGTCATGGAAAACTTTCACCTCAGAGACCGAAGCGCCTGTAATTGAAAGTTAGCGACAACAAGAACAGCAAAGTGTGGCATACTTTTTGGGCAGTTAACAACACTGTCACCTTTTATGGACTTGTAACTACTTGAATGCGAGTATGTAACCTTTCAATTTGCCAATATACTTCAACAATGCTTATAATAAACATTTTTTTGGGTCATTTTTTATTTTGTTGACATTTTTTGAATAACTCTCCTTGTATTTCTCTCTCTCTCTCTCTCTCTCTCTCTCTGTCTCTCTCTCTCTCTCTCTCTCTCTCTCTCCTCTGTCTCTCCTGCACACGCTTTCACGCTTTCTTCGCTGTGTGTTTGTATTTATTAATAAAAAGAAAAGCAAATTGTTATTGCTATTTACTTTTGCACGTTCGACTTCGACTTCGACACGTGCTTGAAAAAACATAGTAAAAAAATTCTATATACAAAAATATAAAAGACAAAAATGGTAAAAATGGTAAAAAAAGAAATCTGAGAAAAAGAAAAAAGGTTTCCCGTGCTCGTCGAATTTTTTTATTTTCAAGTTTATATTCACGTGAACTTTTTGCCTTTTACATACTTACTGGTAACGGGGATCCCCTTTGACACCTCCTCCCCTCCCTCCACTTCAGTTGAGAATTATTCAAATATCTGGCGCAGTGTTTTGCATTTAAATATTTTGGTAATTTCAATAGAATTAGCAGTCAGTTTGCTTCTTCTTAAACCCAACCCACTTACATTTTCTGCCTCTCTCTCTTTTTACTCTTACCTCTCTCTGTCACGCACCGCCTCTCACTGTCCACACAAATGAGCTGTCAAAAGTTTCAGTTGTTGTTCCTTCTCATATTCTTTGTTAATTTCATTCCATGCTCTCAAGAACGTTTCGTGTTAAATAATTTCCCAACAGCTATTAACTGCAACAAAACCGTTTTTGGCAGCGACAAATGGCAGCAAATTATGAAGTTCCAGCTCCCATTCTGTTATTTCTACCCCCTAACTCCAAATCCTCCTATGCCCCTTCGTAATTCCCTTCTACCGTCAACCTCAGCCCAACAAAACTTTGGGGTAATTCCTGTTTTTTATTTAGATATTCACCCCGCCAACAATTAATTGAAATTAACATATTTTTCTTTTATTTAAGGCAAGCTATCAGGCAACCCCTCCCTAATCCCAACTCCCTCCACCACTCCACCCCTGCACCATTCAAGTCATCCCTTCAACTGCTTCCCAACTCATCTTAACTCAACCTTTTCGGTTCGCTTGCTCTCTGCAATCTCCAACGGCTCCGTTGCCTTTCAACTCGGCCTGTCAAGTTGATTTCCATGCCCAAAATTTTCTCAACAGTAAAAAGTTTTCATTTTTTGGCCAAGTTCTGGGCACACTTTTCACACAGCCCACGCCAGTCAATCTGCTTCCATTTTACCATTTTCCCAGTTCCCCTTTTCCCCTTTCCCTGCTACCAGCCCAGCTCGAAAGTCACCGCAACCATACCAATAACCCGTTAGGCTCCGAAACTTGTAATGGGCGTGGCAACAGCCACGCCTATCAGTCAACCAACTTTTTCAATCGATAGCTTCATATGTGTGCTTCCAATGTGTATTGAAACTCGCTCTTAATGTCAATCAATTGATATTTAAATAACATTTGTCGATAAATTATCGATGCGATAAACAAGCGAGAAAAGTTCGATGATTCGACATAACACAAAATCGGTTTGCGATCGAACAGGTTTGCTGTTTCCTTGGTTGCATTGCTTACATTTTGTCTTCATATTTTTTAATTAAAAAAAAATAATCGAATTTTGTATTTATATAAAATTTATGCATCTATTTATATTAGTTATTATGACTGAGAGAGTACTTTCAAATATTGCTCTCTTTTAAGATGACTGTCAAATAATAATCAGTATTTTTTGTGTTTCATTGCTGGAACAATGTAAGTTGTATTCGTAGTTTTTTTTTTAATATTTATTTACATTTTACGCTTGAGGAAACCATGAATAAAACTAAGCTAATTTCAGTTGTATTTTAACCCTTTTAATTAACTGCATTTCTGGCATATCCAAGAAAATGAATATGGTTATTATTACAATTTCAAACAATCGGTTTTTTCCTATATTTTTTTGTTGGAAGCTGGAAGTTGGTTCAAAAGTGTTATTACAAGTTATTACTGTTGAGAAACTTTTGTGTTTTTGCTTCAACGCAAAGCATAAGATACAAACTCGCTGGCAAACTGTTTTTGAGTTTGTAGAAAGCAACCGAGCCAATTTAAAGAGTTAAAGTTAATGCTATATCGCCGAAAGTTATTAGTCGCTCGATCTTTGTCGAGTTCTCGACATTTATACAAATACTTTCAGCTAGAGACAATCGTATTCAGCTGGTGTCATGATGATTTCTGTCATTCAATAAAGCGTTTTCTGCTATTTCCATTTTAATTTTTTCCTTTGTCATTTGTATGCTTAATGTATATTGAATTTGTCGTTTCAATCTGAACAATCAATTCGGTGGAAATTCCCTTGGCCAATTGCACGATGTCGACGGATGCACAAAGGCTGAAGAGATCGCTTGGTCTCAGTTCGCAAATCTCTAGACACTTGGTATGGGATATTGTTCATACGCCACCGACTCCCCAGTCGCTTCATTTGTTGTCCTCTAAGCTGGCAGCTTTCCCCTCTCTCTGTGTCTCCCTCTCTGTTGGCTTTGTAGTTGCTGTTTAGTTTGTGTTATTGTTTGCTTTGCTCTTGTTGTTCTTGTTCCTCCCTTTTCTTCATCTTTTTTCTTTTGTTGTTCTTGTTTTTGCTGCCCTTTATGATGAATTATACAAAACTTTTTTACTTAGTGCGCTTGGCACTAAACAATTACGGGGCCAGTTAGGGCCAGCATTGTTAGGCGGCAAGGGCAGAGACTGGGACTGGGACTGGGACAGGGACAGGTTCAGGTGCAGGGGCAGCTCTTGGTACTGGGAGGGGCAAAAGGGAACCGTTTTGCATGGCTGCTCAATGCCCATTGAGGCTGTTGCCTAATGCGGCGCCACTGAGCGTGGTATTGGGTCTGCAACACTGAGGAGGGGGGATGAAAGGTCTTGGTAGCTGCAAATAAATTATGTGTTTGTAATAAGCGCGTTCAACAGGCTGCGTATTTGATTTGACCTTTAAGCGATGTTGAACCAGAGCAAGCCAGCGGAGTCAAGGCAGCTGGGCATCAAATATAACAAGAGCAGCAACAACAATTCGCACTGTGCGCACTGAGATCCGTCAATGATTCAATTAGTTTCAAATAAATTAAAGCCAAACGTGTTGACAATAAAATGATTCAATGTTGTTACTGAAAATTTGATAATAAATAAATGCACAAGCATATATTAAATTGTGAGTCACTTAAGCAGAAATTCTTAATTTTAAGTAAAGTTTCCTAAGTAAAATAATTATGTAAAAACTGTCATTAAATACTATGCAGAAGTTAAAATTGGTGGTCGATGATATTTGCTGATGTGGAACTGATAGTATGAAGTGCTTTTTACACGCGTTTCATATTCAGTCGCTTGAAATGGAAGTCAGCCTGAAAGTATGCAATGCCTTTTAAAAAACAGCTCATATGAAATGTTTTGGAGCTGTCCAAACTTAACGAAACTGAATTCAATCCAGTTGTCTGCCTCAACCAGTTCGACGCGATAATTACGTGTCTCTTTCGCGCTCTCGCTCTCTCTATCTCTTTCTCTCGCTTGCTTGCTTGCTTGCTTTCGCGCTCTCTGTTTGTTGCCTTACAAACCATCTGAACTTTCGGCATTTCTGTGGAATTCAATTTCAAAGCCATATCATTTTCATTTAATTTTACGCTTTCAATTTGCCAACCCAAAGACGACAACCCACGCAACTAAACACTAACGTGACGAGCTTATGGGATCAATGTGGTGCGGTGGTTCGGTGGTGCGGTAGTGCGGTAGTGCTGGAGGAATGGGGTTATTGTCCTAGCGTAGCATTCCTTTTTTGACGCTGTCACTTATTTCCCTTTACCCTTTCATAAATATGCTCAATGCACGTGTGTGGTGTGTGTGTCTTGGTGACCTCGTAGATTTTTGCACCTCTTGTCTGTCAAACGAAACCGTTACGAGCTCTGTCCTCGTTTGCTTTCCTTTTTGTTCCGGGCTTTTCTCTTTTCTTTTATTTTTTTTTGAATAGAAAAACAATTTTTTATCGAAAGCTAGTACATTTTAAAAGTGGGCTTGACGAAATTGTGAAAACCCTGTAAGAAACGTTTGTCACCAACAATGATTATTATACTTACCATTAAAATATTGTTTAGAAAGGAAGACAAATGTATTTTGAACAAAACCAAAAAGAGTTTAAAAATAAAGCAAATGCCAAACGATTAAAAATTATCGATCTATCGATAATGAAAATATTGACGTGTTTTTTCTATAGAATAATGCAGAAATTTGTCTAATTTACAAATAATTCGATGTTAGCAAACATCGAGACAATGCATATAAATTCTGCGAGTTAAAGTAAATTGCGAGGACTTAAAGCTACCCCTTTATCACTGTCTGCTACAGGGTATAAGCTCTTGAGCAGACAATAATTGGATGCCCTATTGACTAGATATATAGAGAACTAGTAAATATCTCCAATTAGTTAGTTCCAAGTGAATGTTGTCTCCGTTTCTGAATTTAATGGATTTCTAAGCAATTAGTATTTATATTTATATTTATATTATATATATATATATATATATATATATATATTTTGTGTGTGTGCGTGTGTGTGTGTGTGTAGCGCATTGCTCAACAGATTTAAATGGGGTGTCAAAAAGGGGAGTTAAGTTAGAAGGATGTTTTTGCGAAACGAAGAAAAACTATATATGCTTTATATTGTGAATAAAAACTAACGTAATCATTTCTTGCTCTCTCTCTCTTTCTCCCTCTATCTTTCTATCTCTTACGCTGTGTTTTTCTCGCTCTCTTCTGTTAATTTGTTGTGCGTTTTTTGGTCTTACCATTGTACAGCAAAAACTTTGATTAATTAAAAGTATAGGGAAAAACAATACTAGAGTCACAATAAGAACAACAACAATACAATCGGGTCCATTGCAGAGGCAACCAGTTATTGTCGAGCGTTGGCAGCGCACGGCCAACGCTTAAGACCACAACAACAACAACAACAACAACAAGAGTAACAACAACAACAACAACAACACGACTTTGGCTGCGGACTGGAAAAAGTGCGCGAAAACCTTTGTAAAGTTTTATTGTGCTTTTTCTTCGACGAGATCGTTTCGAAAGCAAAACAAAAAACAGAAAAAATTTAAATTAAATTTAAAATGAAACAAACAATTTAAAACGAAACGACAACAAACAATTTAACAACATTAGCAGCAAAACATCGAAATGGAAATGAGCATCGCAATATTCTTCAAGCATTTAGCCAGCTACAACAACAACAGCAGCAACAACAACAGCAGCAACAAATTTGCAACAAATTGTTATAAAAAGCAGTTCAAGAGCAGCTTCAACCAAAACAACGACAAACAGCAGCAAACAAATAACAACAACAACAACAGCAACAGCAAAAGCCACATCAATAATAGCACAACGATTACACTACAAGCCACAACAGCAACAATTGCAACATTAGCATCAGCAATTAATAATACTAACCAAATAGCCAAAGTGTCAGCATCAACAAAATCGACAACAGCAACAACTGCAACTGCTAGTGAAGCAACAATTGCTTGCAACGCTGAAGCAACCGTCCAACAAGCAGCTGCCAGGCCATTCCCCAGCAGCAGCAACAACAGCAACATCTACAACAGCAACATCTACAACAGCAACAACTAAACAAACAACCTAGCAACAAGCAGACAACAACCAGACATTTTTCAATAGTGACAAACTAATATCAGTAATAGCAAGAAAAGAACAACAAAGACACAGCCAACCTATCAACAATCGACAACCAACAATCGACAACAATCAACAAGAAGCAACAACCATGCAACGTCTACGTACAACATTCACGCGGTCTCGCACTCCCACAGGTGCAGAAATGAAAATGCAGAATAGTCTCGAGGTGCCCAAACAGGTATAACGACATTAGACAGTTATTTCACTCATATCGATAAGTTATCAACATGTTATCGATCAATACGCATTACTAATCGCACCGATAGCTTTCGATGTTTGATTGTTTTATAACCTATTTACACAGAGACCGCTAAGCAAAAATTCGTAATCGTTTACACCAAAAAAACGCCGATAAATTAAATAGAGCAAATTTTAAAAGAGAATTAAAAAGATATTGCCGCAAAGAGTTGCCACCTTTTAACAACGAACGATGCCGATAGTATCTCAATATCTCTAAGCGTTTTATCGATATACGTGTTGATGCTTTGTCGATATGATTTATGTGTTGTGTGTTATCGATATTTTAGCTTTTGCATGTTTACCCACATTTCTAAAATTTTTCAACAACACGATTGTTAGCAATAAGGTAAAGCGATCAAACTGATCACTTTATTAATTTGCGTGTCAATCACTTATCGATAGTTTTTATGTTCTGTTAGAAAGACTCCTTTTAAATTTTGCTCCCAATATTCCCAAATTTTCTATGTATGCTTTATATATAGAGAGTTAAGAAAATCATAAAGAAATTGCTTTTCAACAACTTAGCAGACGATAACTTCTATATTTTGTTAGTTACTTTTCGGTTCTGCAAAATTTATCGATTCTAAACATCTTGGTTTGCACTAGCTGAGAATTGTTGATCGATAACTTTACCAAGTTCAGTAATAGTCGATATCTTATCGATTAGATTTTTTTTTGTCTTGTTCTCTTTCTCTCTCTAGTGCTTGCCTCTCATGTTCTATCTATTGCCTTCTCAGTTTCGCACTATGTAATTTTTTAAACGAGCCAAAACTAAAAGGTGCATTGATTTTTACGGCAACAAAGAAAAACAATGGACAAATTCAATTTGCAACTCAAAAGTAGGGAACTACGAATTGATTTCAGAACTATAGTTTTTTTTAATAAAAATGTCTTGCAATTAACCGTAGATTACGAAATTAGCTTAATATTCTTGAAAAAAAATTGATGCATCCTCATGTTCGATAACCGATCGATATTATTGGTTGTTTTATTGTTGCCAGCTCTCTTTTGTGTTTTTCTTGCATGCCACTTCATGTGTCGCTTACTCTGTCTCTTTCTCTCTCAGTTGTTCGTCTGCTCTTTTTGGCAATTGTGTGTGAGACAAGAATAGTGTGTGATTCGCTCTCTCTCTCTCTCTCTCTCTCTCTGTCTATGTGTCGTTCTCAGGTGCGGTCCGCATCGTTCGACGAGATGCAATTGGAGGCACAACGCGTGTCGGCACATCTGCTGAAGCAACAATCGTCCTCGTCGGCGGATGAAAGATCCTCGGAGAGGGGATATCTGCAGGTGCCGCAGGCGGCGCACGCTCAACGATCGCATAGCTTCGATTCGGCGGCTGCGTCGGTGGGTAGCGACGATTCGGGTGCGTTTCTGGAGGTGCCACGTCGCCTGAAGGCGCGACGCAGCTCATCGACGAAGACACCGCCGCCATGCATCCATTGTTATTATGTGGAGCAGTACGAGAAGCAGATGAGTGCCGAGCAGCGTTATTTTATCGATCATCGGGAGTTGACGACGCTCAGCTATAGTAATACCAGTTCGGAGGCGAGTGACGATGAGGATATAACCGGAGCATTGGATGATGATGACGATGACGATGATGATGCGGATGCGGATGTGCCAACTGATGCGGATCATGACGTGGATCACGAGGCTTGTGCTGAAGCGGATGCGGACGCAGATGCGGATGCGGATGCGAGCACTGGCATGGAACTGGACGATGATGCTGCCGTCGAGATGGACATCCGCATGTCCAATCTGAGCATGGGCATCAGCATGGGCAGCAGCATTGAGGAGTCGAGAGCCCGTTTGCCACGTCAGATGCGTCGCCATACGATCGGCAGCTCGGTGACCACTTCCGAAGATGAGGGATTGGAGTGCTCGGATCATGGATCGCCGCATTTTGGCAACACGTTGCTGCCACCGCAGCCGGCAACGTCATGTGGCATCACCTTTTACGCTGTCGCCAACCAATGGCGATTATCCACCAATGTCCAGCTACGGTTACCCAATTGATCCCAGCTCGCCACCGATAGCGTCCACATCAAGCACGTCCATCATCCGGGCCAGTCCCGTGTTGGAGTTGCCGCCATCGGCAACAGGAAATCAGCCGCTGGGCGCCACAGCAACCGCCGCCGCTGCCGCATTGACATTACCGGCAATTGCGACCGGCGGTGGTATTGGTGGCAACATCAATGCCACCGCCATGTGTGCGGCAGCCGATGCGGATGATGGGGCAGCAATGGGCATACCAATGCGTCCCAGACGCCGCTCTATATCGCGACAGGAGGCGATCTTTGTGGAGCCCACTGGCAATTCGCTGGAGAATGTGTCGCACGAGGAGGTGGATAGAAAGTTATCGGTTGACACTGCCGACTCCATGGACGAGGCATCCATCATGGCCACCTGTGGCTCACCGACGGCTGCAGTACATGCAGCACATGCGGCACATGCGGCACATGCAGCGGCAGCTGCCACCGCGGCGGCACATCATGCTGCATTTGTGGTGCGAGACATTTACTTGACCGTGCCGGATCTGAAGCGTGATCGCGCCGCCTCGGTGGACTCGTGCTTCTCGAAACTCTCATCCGGTGGCAAGACCGAGGAGTTGCAACCAACCGGCGATGGATGCTTCCTCACCGTACCCAACGTCAATGCCACACGCTCCCGATCCGTCGACATTGTTCTACCCACCGATGAGCAGGCTCGCTATAAAGCGCTCGCCATGACCGGCAGTGGTGGCGGTGGTGGAGTTGGTGGTGCAACCGCTGGCCTCTATGCTGATGGGTATGTTCTTCCACACACTCACTCTCTCTCTCTCTCTCTCCCACTTTTTAATTCCCTTACACTCTCTTATTCTTATTATTCATTTCCGTTTACAATGTGCTTCGTTGTTTTGTTGTCTTTTCTTGTGTTGTGTTGTATTGTGTTGTTTCGTATTTTTTTGCCTTCTGTTTTGCTTCAGTCTGCGCGAGGGTTGGCCGGTACGTTTGGCAAGTGCTGCAACTAAACCACAATTTCAATTCCTTATATTTAAACTATCATTTTATCGGACTATTACTTGATTAGTAATTTGTACAAACTTATTTGATTACATATATAACTTTCAGTAATTAATCGACCTAGCAATCGGAGCATACGACATCGATTAGTCACTTATTGTTAACAAATGGAATTAATTATTTCACCTTGTTTGATTTATATAAAATTTTATAGATATTCAAAGTCATTAAATAAGCATTTAACTTAATCATTTGTTGAACTTAAGCTTATCATTTAGGCAGTTGTAGTTTTTCTTAGGTTTTAAATCTATAAAATTATTATTATAATTTCTTGAATTCCGAACTTCTTAAATAATATTAATCCCATTCTTTTAATTGATCAATTCATTTTTAACAGTGTCAATTTTATTTTTAATAATGTAGATTGCATTCAAATCTTAAAGCAATAACAGCTACAGTTGTAGAAACAGTTAAACAAATTAACAAACTTAAGTTAAAATTGAGAAACCCATAACAAAATCATATTATAAATGTAAACAGAATTTTTTAAATGTTGACTAACGTAAAAGATTTATTTTTGTAGATTTTGGCGAAAGCCATAAAGTAACTAAATAAATTATAATAATGTAGATATAGGTAAATATATAGAATAGATAAACAATGTGCGAGTAACATTTTCATAGTCACTGACTTGAAGATAAAGAGAAAGGGACAATCCAATGTCAGTTATTTAGTCAGAATCCTTGGCAATTTCAAAGCTAAACGTGGACATCCATCTAGGCAATCCAGAGTGTTCAGAGTACTTCAAGTGTATATATACATATATATATAAACATATACATATATATATATATATATATATATATATGAATATATATATATATATATAGCGAAGCTGTCTGGCAGGCGCATGCATAAATTATGGCGTCCCGTTGTTGAAAAAGAGGCTCAACCAAGCGATTTCCTTGAATTACAACAAAAGTAGCTCATAAATAACATTCAAACAAAGTGTCCTGTTGCCCCAACTGACAGCTAAGCGAACGGAGAGCGGACAATTGGACAGTTAGACAGTCAGACAGTCAGACAGTCGGACAGTCACACTTTTGGCCAGATGGACACTCTTGAGTGTCGCCTCTGTGGCTCAATTTGATTGGGGGCTGTTACAGCCACTGTGTTTTGGCCAAATATGGTTAAGCCGTTGTCCAAACTTCCCTTAGATAGATGGATGAATATGAGTTTTGTGACAGCCACGCAAGTTAATCAGTCTGAAAAAGATACAACTTTCCTGATGGTTAGCAATGTTAAGCGTTTACTTTTATATTTGCAATTTTATTTGACTCTCGTATCAATATCTGTTCGTATTTTTCTCTATTATTTATTATTTTATATTGTTTTGTGGTTCAAAATATGTAGTTAAATTAAATAAATTGGAATCGATTATGTCAAATAATCTATACTCATTTCTGTTCCATTTTCCATATTAAGAAAATGGCTAAAAAGCTTCTTAAAAGTTCTTTCATTGATATGGTATAATAAAAAAAACTTCTGGCGAAAGTGGACAAAATAGGTAAATGCTTGAGTTAGAATTAAAACTGTGACTCAACTATTTACAAATAACTGAGACTTAATTTAAAACTCAGATAATGCATTTAATACTGTGTTTTAATTTTCCTTAATAATTATTTTTATATATTACGATTTATTTATGTTTACTAAAGTCTTTCATCGATTAATGACTATTTTCCAAGTACTGACGTGTATTATAAAATTTATTGTTATTTCTATTTCACAGGTATGTACACACTGGTCAACTATATTATTAAACCCATTCAGTTCAATCCATTTGCACAGATAAGTACCAAATAAATATGTTTGATAGCTTTAAGTCCGGGTCAACTGAGAAACCTCGACTTGGAATTGTATTTACACACGAGAGATTTCCGTTTTAATTTCCGATTCATTTGCTCACAACGGAGTTGTATTTGTGGCATGAAAGGGTGGGGTGGGGAGGGAAAGGGTGGGATTGGATGTTCATTTTATGCCCCTTTCATTTTCTCTCTCTCTCTCTCCCCCTCACTCTTTCTTTTTGTTTTTTCTTTCTGGAAAACCATGATTCCCTTTGTTGGGTCTATTAGCAAGTGGCTGCGCATTGGGTTTGTGTCCCGATGCGAATGCCAATGGCCATCATAAAGATGATTTCTGATTTACGATGCTAAAGCGTGACATGTTATTGTCTATCAAACCAGCCCGGCATTAACCCTGTACCACCCCAAGGGCAGCCAAGCACCGCACAGATCTACCGCAACGCTCTATCAGTGCCCCTCTATTAATGCCCCAAACCATTAACCGTTCAATACACTGTGAAAAAAAGACCCAGTTCTCAAATCAAGAACAAATATCTAATATATTTTCTTCTTGAAATAAGACCATTTTAAGACCACATTACCAATACTTAGCATGTGAGTCAACACAATATAATTTCTTCATATTTGAATATAGAATCATAAATTCTTAGGGAAGCATAGATATTTTATATTTAATCTAAAAACTATAACAGAAAAAATAATTAGGAAACGCTGGTTCGAATCCGGAAAACATGCTTACCATATATAATCTATATTTAAAAAATAATGAACTAGAAAACAATTTGTACAAATTAATTAATTTAAATATCCTCATAAATATTTGTTTGGTTAAGCTGATTATTTAAGCACATTTTTTAAATAATAACAACTTAGTATTATTTGAAATGTTGTCAAAACCAAGATATGTTTTCTTGATTTAATTGATGTTCCGAAGATTTCCTAGGCCAAAGTCTTCAACTTAGAATACATTTTTTTCAGTATACATACGTAATATGTTTATTTTTTGACCTTTTGCTCAGTAAAATGGAAAATATTATAAAAAATCATTCAATCATGCGTCGCATGCCGTCCAATTCAGACATTTAACCAACCAGTCGACCAATCATTGAACTTCCTTTCCATCGTTTGGAAATGCGACTTATTCATGCGATTTGTGCGGCCATTATTGTGGTTTTTTTACTCCACTCCCTTGTGTAACAAAAACGACAATAACTGTTGGCAAACGGTAATAACAACAAACATCAGGCTAACTTCACTTTTATGACAATGGCGAAAATAATTTTATGAAAGCGCTCCCCGGTGAAGTAAAAGAATTGTAAACATCTAAATTACCCTAAACACTAAAGACGTGGACGGGCGACGGAGAGATTTGATTTTAGGGGGTGGAAGTATATAGGGTTGTAACAGCTATTGCGAACTGCTACTAACTAAAAGAAATCACTGCATTGCTTCCCTCACGTCCGCATTAATAATACGCCACGTGACTCAAAACTTCTTCTCCAAAGGGAAAATAATCTGATTAAACTCAGAAGTACTTGGCCTTAGTTGAGAGTACTTAATGCCCCATACTTTTGGCAAATGGAAATATGATACATTTCTTACCATTTCCAAATGATTAAAGACGAGAAATGTAATTAATGAATTCAGTGTAAAATTAAACAACTGAAATTATGATAGATATAATTGATAGATATAGAAAGAAATATTTGTATTCACGCAAGCAGTCTCAATTATATTTGAATGATATTTATTTATGATATAATAATTATACAGTTATTAGCTTCGGTTGAATAAGTTGCTGTGTATTCTGTATTATACTTTATAGAATAGTTATCGATGCGTAGCTCGATCTTATCGCACAGTTGTAGCACGGACGCAGATCCACACTGAAAATTTCAGAAATATTTATATAAAAATGTTAATATAAATATTATTATTTAAATTATTTCGTCATTTTCACACCACCAAAGGGTAAAATGCATATCTGCATTTATCGCCCTTTTTCAGCCTAGTGGCGCCATCTATTGTTAATTGAGCCAACTAACAATAAGCCCATAATGCATTTTTTATATATAGATTGATTTTGGTAGTCGTCTTGCGCACCCTTCTTGAAATTTTCGTTACTAGCGTGAACCGCCGATATACCATATCTCTCTCTAGAATTTGATTTTAACCATGTTCGTTTGGGGCAGCTGCTAAGGGAGTTCCAGTTCCGCATTGCTGACGCACGCGGCATTCAATAACCGCAACAAGAGGCATATGAAACAACAAGCGGTTAACCGCAATATTCAGTTTTCTTTCCATTTAATTTGTATACCCTGTACTCGTTAAGATGCGTGAAGATTATCGTGTTTATTTGTGTTTTATTAACATAAATACTTTGTTAGAACGTTAGATACAATAATGTCCCTAAGATTAAAAGATATCTGGTCAACACACACGCTCTACTTACCTTAATGTAATAGAATAGCATTTTACATTCTACACTGATAAGAACGGTTATAAAATCAAGATTGTGGTTACAAAATTCAAATTTATAATTTTTCGAAATATTGTATTATATTGATATGTATGAATTTTATTCTTTCTCAACCTTTCCTAACTGCGATTTTTTAGAATTATCTTATTAGAATTTGTAATTTGGTCTTCAAATAGTCTTTCTTTAAGAATATAACGTCTAAGTTGGTCTCTGTTTTTATTGTACTTTATATTAATTCACAGGGTATGTCCTCAATGGTTATATAGAATTTAAAAAGCAATTGTTAGTATATGTGGTAAGTTTCTCATTGTTAGTTTAGGTTTTAGGGTACATTAAAGTCGCTGATTCTTTAAAAAAAAAAAACTGTTATCAGTCTCCACTTGTAAGTTTACTTTGATTCACATGCAGGGTATTTCATGTGTCGAGTATTTCCTGTAGTGCTTTTTTAGACTACACTTCACAACTACGTCATCGTCAATCGTTAATTGTCGGTCTGTCAGTCGTATGTGTACAACTTGTCTATAAGAACTGCGGGGAAGGGAAAACAATCCAGACAACGATAATAACAACAATAGCAACAAGAGAAGAATAACAGCGGCAACAAAAACAAGAATTGAAATGCAAATTGAAGGCATAAAGCGAACAAAAAATGCCAACGAGCAATCAAAGCGAGACAAAGCAGAAAAAGGCTGCGTACGAAGCTGCTGCGTCGACGTCACAGAGGGCAGCGGGCAGCGGACAGCGGGCTAAAATTGTCAGCATGGAAATATGAAAGCAGGCGCAAGAGATCGTACCCCCACACCTTCACCCACACGATCCCAATCAGCCGAATACGTCACACAAAACTCACCACAAAACGGAGGTGACAATGCGCCAAATTGGTGACTTGGTGATCTGCCGCTGCCAACGCTAGCGTCGACGGCGACAGCGCTGCTGCTGTTGCTTTCGTTGATGCTGTTGCTGCTGCGGCTGCTGCTGTTGCTGTTGCTGTTGATCGCTGCCTCAGTTGCCGTGTGTGTGTTGAACGCGCCAGCCAGCAAAAAGAACGTGAACGTGTACGTGAGTGTGAACCGTAAAAAGTCGCGGCGTATGATCAAACAAATCACAATTTCCCCCCGACAAAACCAAACAAAAATACAAAATATAAAAATTATAAAAGTACTAATAAAGCAAGAGAAATAACTACTACAGTATAAACAAAAATACAACTCGAATGGAATGTAACAAATTGTGTGTTGGACAACATTTGTCTTCAGTTTTTCTATTCCATCTTTTTTTATACGTGTTTTTTTATTTTTTGATGTGCTCTGCTGTGTTGAGGCAAGCAGTGGGGAGACAGGAGATGACGGCAAAACAAAAGTAAAATAAAATCAAAGAAATGCACACAACCACAATACAATATTGCGGGCAATTGTGCTTGTTATTGTTGTTGTTGTCAGACAATGTGCAATACGTAATGTGCAAATGTCAAATCAAAACAACAACTACAAAATGTCAAAAATGCCGCCCCATGTGGTTACGCGTAGTTGGTGGTGGTGCCGTAAGTGATGTTGTGGGTGGGTTAATTCGCATATTTCGAATATGCCAATGAAATTCCTTAGAACTTTCATTCAATCATCCATTGAATTGGTGCTCCTTTAAACGACCATGTTTAATTGAATTGATCAATGAACTTGAAAGTGCAAAACGATTCTCAAAGTAAACAAACAAATTTCGATCGCATCGTGTTGGAAAATGGATGCAAAATGTGCAATAACATGGGTTAAGTCTAAAGCGTATCAATTGATTAAGTTTGGCATAAATCAATGAATAACTTAAATTAAATTATTGAAAAACACTCAACAGCACTGTTAAAACTAATAACAGTGTTGAACAGTACAATTGTGTGTACTTCTTTTACCGACTCAATCGACTTTCCATTGATTTGCTCAAGTTCTAATTGAATAAATCTATGAATAACTGAATTGAACAAATTGAATAATATAATAAAATGGGTGCCCAACCATCGACGATACTGTTAGTAGTGATCTATAACTGGGGTGACAAGTAAGAGAATCAATCGGGCTCTAAGAGGTTTAAATCCGCCAGTGAAAATTGCATTCGGATTGACTGGACTTAATACACTTTGGAACCGAAAATCCAAACTGTTCGAATTACAGCAATACTATTTCAACCATGGATTGAAACCGTCATCGAAACCGTAACCTCTAACCGATATTAACCGGTTACCAAAAATGAAACCCTAACCCAAAAATAACTCTTTTATGATACCGAAACCGCAATTGATTCAACTGAAACAAACGATTAGTTATTACTTACGGATCAATCAAGTTTTAAATTAAATAATGTCATCATCGTTTTTTAAACTAATATTTTTGACTTTATTTTTTCGAGAACCGAAATCATAGCGTTATTTCGAATATATATGTATATATATAGTATATTGTTTCTTTTCTTTATACATATTTTGTATTAGCTTTAACATGTCTAATCCTATTGTCGCCTCAAAGAACCATACGTTTATAAGTATATACTTATATCAAGCACTTCTAGACGTTGCTATAATGTTTATATAGGCTATGGGAAAATGGTTCCTTATGGTACAAAGTTTAGGAAGGAAATTTGTATAATTAGTACACAACGTTTGTGATACTTCTCGAATGGTTTGAATGGTTTATTTATAATAAAAAAACCTTTTAATTCTCAAATTTAGTTCAATAAATTAACAAATCATTGCACTATATGTGAAAAGAACATTATGTGAGAGGAATCAAGTGGTGTGCCCTCTTTTATGATCTTGCCGCTGCATTGCAACATTGTTACTGCAACATGTTGCAGCACAAGTATTTCGAAATATTGCAGGCGTCGCAATAGTTTTCGTGGCATGTGAACCAAAAGGCTAACTGCCAGCCATGACATTTAAAGAATTTCGCACTCATTTAAACGAGCACAGCAGCAGCAACAACAGCAACAACAACAAGAGCAACAACAACAGCAACAAGAGCAGAGCAACAACGTCGCGTTTCGTCTATTTTCTTTGATTTATTGCAAATTTTCTTTTTTTTTTTTTTTTGGTTTTTGTGTTTTTGGCTCTGATTGTTGCTAGCGTCAGATTTGTTGTAGTTGCTGTTGTTGCTGTTGTTGTTTCATCCGATGATGGCAGCTGCGCCAAGAAAACATCACAGGGCAATTGGTCCAAGTCGAACACGCCCCCCAAATTTCACACACAAGGCACGAGGCACGAACGTTGTTTGCTGAAAAACTGTTGATGGCGCACATCGCGCATACGCCCAGTGAGTCAATTATTTTAAATGTGCAATTTATGTCCAACTAGGATCCAGTGGCAATTTATGACTGCACCAAATTGTCAATTTTTAATAAACATTGATTAATCAGAACATTGTCTAAGGCATTGGCCCCACCTGCCACCGCATCACCGCATCGCCATCACAACCACCGGCAGAAAAGATTAAAAAAAAAAAAATAAAACAAACAAAAATTCTAACAACAACAAAAAGAAAGAGATTTTAAAAATAAATATCAAGTCACACATATGTTTTAGATTTGAGATGTTCGACTTGTTATTGCTGCTGTTTCTTATAATTAACTTAAGTATTTTTAGCAAAGAAATTAACAACAACAGTGGCAGCAGCGCCAACGACGTCGACAACAGCAACAGCCAAAAACAGCCACAACAGCAACAACAACAACGGCAATAACTGCAACAACAAATTAGGCACATCAAGTATTTCAATTAAAATACGAAAAACGTAAATTAAAATACAACACCAAAAAAATCTGAAAAATTAAGTAAAAAAATTATTCAGCCAGCAAAATTAGCAAAACGCGCAAAAAAAAAAGAAAGAGTGAAAATATATTTATATAAATAAACAGACATAAAATAATGGATACGTATAATATAAAGACAAATACATATAAAAGTTCAACGAATTTTACTTAGATCATATTGTTGCATTAGTGCTTTTGTGTTGTTGTTGTGGTTGTCATTACAGAATATGCCAAAGTCCAGATCTCATTATATCCAAGGTAATTTTTTTTTTTTTTTTGGTTTCATACGTGACTTTTAAGC
Source organism: Drosophila sp. st01m (assembly GCA_018901795.1). NCBI lineage: Eukaryota > Metazoa > Arthropoda > Insecta > Diptera > Drosophilidae > Drosophila > Drosophila sp. st01m. The sequence continues at coordinate 3,897,609 of JAEIFG010000284.1, read as the reverse complement.
TTATTGTACAAATTAAGCTGTCCCTCTCTCTCCGCCGATATCTCTCTCTCTATCTCTCTTTTCTCTCTCTCTCTCTCTCTCTCTCTCTCTCTCTCTCTTTCTATTTAGTCTGCCCCAAGTCGCAAGACAAACTGCTGCTGTTGTTGTTGCTCCTTAATTTGTTTGCCTGCTGCTTTAAATTCATTCATAAATTTCCCAGTGAATGATAAAAATTCATTGTGCAATAGATTAGAAAACAGAGTCACAGTCGTTCAAGCAAACAAACAAACCAAAAGAGCAAGCAAACAACAATTAAAAGTAGCAACAATAACAATTACAGCGCTGTTTCTCATCTGTTACTTTTGTTAGTTTATTATTTCATGATATCACGTGTTATCAAACGCATTTCAAAGCAAATTCAACAAAAGGTGTGTGTGTGTTTGGTATGGAAGATTTTTAAATTAGATACGAATCCCTAAAGGAAGAAAACGAAAAGAACATTGTTATTATATTCCTGTTTCTCTAGCGACATTTTAATAAGTATTCAATCATTAATAGTAACAGTAAACTATCGGTTTTCCATATTTTCATGATTAACCAAAATGATGCTCGAGAGAATATGCGATTTTCTGAAAATTTCCGAAGTTTTAGCGGGTTTTAAATTCTTTTTACTGTTATAAGTATATCAATACTTTGTAAAATACTTGTGATCGTAAATGTTTTTAAACTCAATTTTAGTACGTTATTTGCATTATGTATAATTTGATAATAAACTTGTAAAATATACGTACAGATATACAGGCCTGTTCTGGTTTTCACTTCCACTTTTACCGAATTTTATAAAATCGTTTTTTTCTCACGTTGCTTTTGTGCTAAATACTCAAAGAATTTACTTAAATTCACTAACTCAAATGGAAAATAAATTTTTCTAAAATAATAATAGAGCAGGTTAAAGCTTTTCACTTCCTGGCAAAAATGATAATGGGAACAGCCTAATAGTAAATGGAATGGTTTATCATCGTCACTTTCTGGCATTCTGACTGTGTGCCTTTAATTTTAATACTCACTGTCGCTTTTCAACTTTCATTGCTTTGAGTCTATTCTACATCTGTTAGTCAGTTAGTTCTTGCTTCCCTTTCCCACTCAACTTCTTCCCCTTGCTTCGAATTTGTTGGATATTGTCAAATTTGGCTTGTTTTTGACTAATTATTGTATAACTTTTTGGCACAACAGCAACAACACCAACAAGAAAACCAGTAAGTATATCATCATGCGAATGCAAAATCAAAACGTCGCCTTCGACTTTGGCAGAACTTTTTCCTCAGCTCCACCAATTCTCAACTCACGGTTCTCCGTTCTCAGTTACAGTTCTGTCACCGTCACCGTCACTAGCGACAGCTGTTGTTCATCATTTGCTTTGCTGCTTCTGTTTCTGCTTCTTTACGTTGTCTGCAAACTTTTTGATGGAATCTGCGCAATCGCTTGCCAGCTCTAGCAACCCCCTTCCCCGCACACCCCCTAGCGAACACCTTCCACCCACACTTTTCCTGCCCCTACCCCCTTAAGATTTGTAGCCCCACTTGAATTCCAGCAAAGAGTCGAGTCGCCAACGCAAATTTCCGTATTTCTTATTGAAATGTTTGCAATCGTTTTGCGTATGCTGCCTTCTCGTCTTTCTTGGGTTCGCCCTACCTTCCTCCTCCCCCGCACTACCACTTTCCCCCCTTTCGCCACTCAACGTTTCATTTGCCAACGCTCTTGTAGCCAAAACGCTTAATGCCAATTAAGAATATTAATGTCCTTGGCAGCAATGCTCGTTTATTGTTGACTACCCCAATCTCTCTGAGTCATCCCTTCATCTTCCTTCTACCATCTCTATCTTCATCTCCTCTCCATCTCCATCTCCATCTCCATCTCGATCCCCATCTCCATCTTCATCTTGTTGTGGGTTTTTGCTTTGCTTTCTTATTTCGCTAGTATTGCAAATGCAATGCAAGGCCAGATTGGGTTCCCATTGTTAATATTCATTAGCTCAAAATCCTTTCTCGAGTTGTTGCCATTTGCAGAAAAGCTTGGAGCTCAAGTTCCCATCTAACTGTTACCATGTCTCCTCCCTCTCTCTCAGTATATCTTCAATTTCTTGCTACCAATTGAATACCAGGCACCATTAATCGCAATCACAAACAAGTCGACGTGCACATAATTTTTCATGTTGCTCAGTTCGAATGGATTTTTCATTGAAAGTTCAACGCAAGCAAATATAAAGCATTTTCATGTGTATAAGTATGTGCGTATGTATTTGCTTCAGCTGTGGTTAGTTATTAATAGCACTCACTGTTATCATTTTCATATCTAAAATCGTAGTACGTCTTTCAAAGAGAACGAGTCTTTTAGACCTAATACACTTAATTTGATGCTGTCGGTTGCAGAACGCGGCGTATACGTTACTTTATTAATGAGACACAGAATTTACAGAATATAAAAACAGGGATATTTCAGAAATTTAAACCACACGAAAACCTTTATTTTTGCTTATTTTTTTGGCTAGTTATCATTTCTGGAACACTTCAAAAAGACTTTCCACTCATGATAAATTCGAAAATTTATTTATTATTGAATTAAACGAATGCGAAGATATATGCAATGGGTATCTAACAGCCCAGCCTCTCTCACTTTTGGTATTTGATGGTGGAGGGGAAGCGAAACAGTTTGTAAATTGCAAAGTGTCATTATTGAAATTGAAGAAATATTTCAAGGTTTTTTTATATTGATTTTGAGATTTAAAAATTTTCGGAGGTGTCTGAGATGCGACATTGAATGAGATTCGCACTCTCTGTCATTCATTAGCGGCTCATCTCGCCACCTAATCACCTGCCCCATGCCTCATGCCCCATGTTCCTCCTATTGCCCCGTTTACCTCGAATTGCCCATTCGTTATTCCTATTGAATGACTCTGATTCAGATTTTCATTTAAATTCCGATTCTCAGTCTCCGTCTCCCATTTTGTGTCCGCTGTGGCAGCTTCAAAGCCAGACATCAAAATAATCGCTTTTGAATTGAAATTGCGTTTCAAGTTTTGCGACCAGACCAAGTTTGAATCCATTGGCTAATGTTTTCGGTTTAAATTCTTAATTTGGTCAACCATTATTTGTCAATGGCTTATATTTTGCGATTTATTGCTGTTTCATCTGATTAGCTTAACAAAATGTTAACTAATATAAAACAAAATAAACATAAATTAAATATTGCTTAGTCTGTAATATGCAAATGAATAAAAATCCTTCAAAATATTAACTTATATAACAAAAAATAAATATAATTAAGATATATCTGAATCTTTAACATGGAAAAAAACGAATATTCCAGAAAACTTCTAGTTGGTCTTATTCTCTGCTGCTTCAACAGATTGTGAATTCTAAATAAGTTTTCAATATATTATGGCTCTGATTAATGCATAATTGTCGGTTGTGAATTGCTGTAATTAGTCTGGCTGCTAAATAACTCAGGCAAAATTACACATTCAGCCCTCTCGCTATTTTGAACAACTTTCGCACCCCTCTCCTAATTATGCACAATAATCATAGTCTGCTTTTTATCCATTTTAATTGATAGTTCGACGTCCACAGATTGACGCATTGTCAGTACTTGTCGTTTGACTCGTCATATTATTGTCTACATGCTAAAAACAGAAGCCTAACACAATTATTTCCATTAAAAAAAGTCTATATTTAAATATAATACCATATTCTAAACAGTGGTGCAGTGTTTGATAGACAGGCGACTGATGTGGTAGGTCATGGGAAAAACCCATGTCAATTGCAAATATACCATAATCAGATATGCAGACGTGAAGGATGCACGCAAAATCAAATATGGCTGTCATTCCAAAAAAAAAAAAAAAATGGGGAACAGTGCAACAGACCGAAATTTCAGATCGGAAGCTGTAACACCACATCGAAAACAGAGACAGGTTCGAATGTCAAATTTAATGCAAAGTGAACATTTTTATGGCTCTATGACTAAAACACAACGTAATTTTCGACCAATCAGTCCTATTGCAACTATATGATATAAGTGGCCCGATCTAAATCAACTTCTTTCAGGATGTTTAAAACCAATTTGAAGCATCTCGAAGAACTAAAAATATATTCGACCGATCGTTCGTTGATAAAGTAGTTTGATTTGCATTGGAAAGCAAACTTGATCAACTTGCAATACATAGTCTTTGAGACCTTCGAGCACGGACATCGGAATAGACAGACATTGCTATATCGACTGGGCTATTGATGCAGATCAAAAATATACATATATAATTAATACGGTCAGCCATGTCTCCTTCAGCCTGTTATGAACATCTTTTGGTTTTAAACAATCTAAATAACCTTTTTTTAAGTAAGACGGTTTACTAAGGGGAAACTATATAATTACAGAACTGCAGAGTTTTGAAAAAGCCTTATTCGATGCTTTAAAATAGGGTATAAATGCGTATGACAGAATGAAGAAATATTTATGCAACGCCTCTCAGTGAAATTAAATTATAGTATATTATTTGATGTAAAGAATAAACTTTATTTCCGTATACGCTCCTTGTCTTTCCGTATAACTTGTCAGTTGCTGATGTTTGTAAGGTTGCATTCATCAAAACTTTGTTTTAAATTTAAGTGGAAGTCCTACTAACCGCATTGGTTAATCACTCACACACACGCACATACACAGTGTGTATTACACACCCTGTGCGTCTGTTAACTGATAGCAAAAATTGCAACGGACAGAAAACATTGTCGAGGGCGTCAAAATGACGACTAAACGTTGACAATTGACATGCAAATCCGGGAAAGAACCTGCAATTTCCCTGGTCAATATTAAATGTTGCCACAACAACAGCCACAGCGGTAGCAACAAAAACAACAACAACAACAACAGTAAACTGCCACGACTTGAGAGACACATTCTCATTGTTATTATATTTTCCAACATTTTTTGTTTTTTTTTAATATTTTGTTTTCTCGCTTCAGCTTCATTTGTTGTTTTTGTTTTTGTTTCTGCTTCTGTTTTTCTCTTAATCTGATAAGAATTTAATTACAATCCACACACAATGTACAAACACACACACATACACTTATAGACACTCATAAGGGGAAAAGGCACCGAACTGAAAAGTTTACACTGTACTACACACACAGAGACAGTCGACTTGGCATGTGTGGTAGTGAGAGTGAAAGGTGGTGGAGAATTGCGGGTCAAATAAATACCACAATGACCACACCGAACCTCAAATACGCTTACCAATAATATAAATTAAATAATTTTCAGCATTTCTTTAATCTATAGAGTTCTGTTTGTATTTTTTTTTATTAATAATAATTGTTGCATTGGGGCATGAAAGTCAGAGACGGACTTAAATAAATACTTTTTTAATGAATTAGTTGTTTCATACGCATTGAAAGATATACATTTTACTAGAATTAAGCAAAAGAATCGAGTTGTCGATAACAGCGGCAAATGAAACATTGAGATTTTATAAATGCAACTTAAATGCAAAATCAGTTCAAATGCCAAATAATGATATTACTGTAATTTGGTCTGGAAATCAGCTGAGATTTGAAAAAATTGTGTTTCGAGGATTCCAAATTTGACATAAAATTCAAATTTGCAGAGAGATTAAGTTTGGGCTTAAAAGATCGGACACTTCAAAGTTTTAGTTTGCACTTTCTTACCTCTCCTCCACTGCTAACGAACAAGCTATTTGCCACAGTTGAGTTATATATAAAATAAAAAAAGATACGTATGTATCCAAATAGATACAAATATGTATATGGCCAGTTGCAACTGTATCTTTTGGATTGTATCTTTAGGCGCCATAATGATAACTAGAGGCAGCGACGTTGGAACCGCAGTCGCAGTCGCAGTTGCTGTCGAGGCGGGCTAGATACATATGTATCTAGATACATATGTATCTTTGATTGTGACGATAAGATGCGGGGCAAGAAGACATAAACTGTAAAATTAAAAATTGAAATCAACATTAAATTGAGAAACAAATGAATTGTATACAAATATGTAATGGAGTCAAGTGAAACGAAGTGGAATAAAATCATAAGCGGTATGAGATTTAATATCGCGCGAAACGAAAAGTTGTGACTCGTTGAGTTGTTGCTATGTTCATATCTTATTTGAACTGTGACAGCGACAACAGCAACAGCAACAGCAATAACAACAATAACAGCAACTATAATAGCAGTAGCCGCAGCAGCAGCAGCAGCAGCAGCAGCAGCGCTGCTAGCGTGGCGACGCCGACATCGACGCCGACGTCAACGCCGCTGCTAAGCATGGAACGTCTGCTGCATGCGGTGCGCGAGGAATTCCAAACGGAAGATGAATATGAAGAGGAAGTGGAAGTGGAAGCGAACAGCAGCATCAGACGCAACCGCAGCCGCAATAGCAGCAGCAGCGACAGCAGCAGCGACAGCTCGGCGTTGACGTCAGCGTCGAGTCAGCAGAGCGAATTCATTGGCACAGTGCCTGCAACAAGTGCGGGCACAGGGACGGGCACAGTGCGTCGTTTTCGACGCTCATCGATTGGCATGCAACGCAAATCCGCGTTTCGCCAAAGGAAGCTCGACTCGCTGGGGGCGTGGCGTCGCAAGAGGTAAGTCATGTTGGTTATAGTGTGCGGCAGGCAGCCAGCCGATGGGCAAGGGGCAAGGGGCATGGGGCAAGAGTTGTCAAACATTTTGTGGTACTTATCGCGTGCAATATGAATATGGAATACTCAAAGAAATGTAATTCTTTAAAAATACTCGTTCTATTGGAGAGTAGTTTAAGCAATTGCCAAGAAATATCAGATGATATCAAATCAACTGTCCAATTTATTGATTATTAATTAAAATCTATCCATTAATTTCCTGTCTATTTTATCTGCTATCATTGTGTATTTTAGAGACCAACTAAAATCTTTATTTACTATAAAAAATATCTGAAATCTGATCTTTTTATATTAATTCTAAAAATATAATAATAATTCGAATTTCTAAGTATATTCATTTATTTATTACGGATAACGTTAAAGTAGCTGAAGATCGTAAACTAATATATATTATTAAAAGTCTTTTTCGATTATTAGATAGATTGATTTCAATAAACCTCACTTTAATCTAAGCTAAATCATGTTTGTTATGTTTATAATAAAACGAAGCGTAAATGTTTTATTTATCTTGTGATTTTAATTGCTTTATATAGACGCACGGCCTCGTCGAGCAATGCACGTAGGCCGATAAGGATTGTGCCGGACTGGACGGAGAATGCGGTGCAGGGTGAGCATTACTGGAAGCCCACCTCGGCCTCTGGCGATCTCTGTTGTCTCAACGAGGAGTGCATTGTAAGTATAGCATATATGCCTATAAAGACATTCATATTATATTTGAAAGGGGTAGGAGTTTTTACTTATTTTTGTTGTTGCTTTTTCATCGTTTTCCTTTCATTTTTGGCATTTGACAGGACTTTGGGGTTACATGTAATTCAATTACCGCCGTCGAGAACAAAAAGCAACAAGCCCCTAAGAGAATGAAACTTCATGTAATCGTGTAATTTATTTATTGCGTGCTTGTCTGACATGTTTCGTATATAGGATACAGTATATACTCGTACAGTATAGTATGTATGTGTATATATGAGTATAAGTACGGGAGTGTGCGAATACAAACACGCACGGACTGTAGACATGAACGTTGAAGGAACGTGTTTTGTTTTCTTTTGCTTTATTCTATTTATTTTTATTTATTATTTTTTGTTTTGTCCAGAAACTAAAAGTTTTGGCTCCGACGTTTATGTCCAAAAGTTGAAAGTACTTTGGTATTGGGCGAGACGTAGGTGATGTTTGTTGCACGTTTGAATGAGAATGTTGCTTATCTGCATGTGTGGCAAGCTGTCACGCTAACGGCACGACAATGTTTTCATAACTTATATACATATATATGTATATATATATATGGTATATTACAAACATATGTAAACAGAGCACCGACTTTTCTGCCTGACCCTGAGCTCAACAAGTGCCCCAATGTTGGGCAACATCTGAGTTGCTTATAGCTCCCAGTGCTTAGCTGCAGGTTAGAGTTTGTCAGCAACTCAAGTTCCATTGTCACTCCAAGCTACCAGACAGTTATTAAAAGAGACAAGTGTAACAAATGTGGGTTAAAACGAGAGCGATCACTTAGAAAAACTTCCACCTTGGCTGGTATTTAACTATGAAGAGCTTTCGGATACGTTTCCACTTGCTTGCAGTTCAAAAAATTACTTGGCTTGGATAGAATCTATTCAAACTTTAATTAAAGGCATTTTAGATGATTTCTGTTTTTCTTCTACGTAGCCTTCAGCTTATAAATTTCAAAATGTATGCTCCGAATTAGTTATAATATAAATGAATTTTAGAATTATTGGATATTTTCTTGTTTTAAATTCTCAATGTCAATATAAGTATTAACTTTAAATGACACCTAATCTGAATTTGATACATTCTCAAGCTGTCTATTGCCACAAATTATAGAAATTGTGTTGTATAAGGAAATTAAAACTTAAATTAAACAGAGAACAATTTTATTTATGCAAACAGAGAATGCGGAAAAACAAAGAGAGAGCTTTACATAATTTCCAGTTTATTATCAAAAAGTCGTAGCTAGTTTTTGGCTTTTCTTTTGTAATACTTTCGTCACTAGCGTGGACTAGCAGTCAACATTATTTGTAGCCAATTGGTTGAATTTTGTAACTTAAAGAAATGTAACATTAGAAGTCATTTATATATTCTCATGAAATATAACAATAATAAATTTAAACTTAAATGATTCGCAATATCCTTTGAAGCTTTAAGTCAGACTACAGTAAATTGACAGTTGATGTTGAGCGGACGGAAATACAATTAATATACTCGTACAAGTAAACTTATCAATGTCTGAATAATATTATGTTTTCTTTGCCAATTCGCAGAAGAGCGGGCAACGTATGAAGTGCTCAGCGTGTCAGCTGATTGCACACCAGAATTGCATTCCAATTGTGAATGAAAAGACTCAACTAGCGTGTAAGCCAACTTATCGGGATGTCGGAATCAGGCAATACCGGGAGCAGACAACCACCCATCACCATTGGGTGCATCGCAAGATGGAGAAGGGCAAGTGCAAGCAGTGTGGCAAGGTAAGTCCCCCCCACTCCCCTTCTCTCTCTCTCACTCTCTTTGTCACTCTGTCTCATTATTATAATCCATCTTATTAACGTGCCAACTTTGAAATGTTCACATTCATAGGCCGTGCAGAGCAAGCTTTTTGGCTCGAAGGAGATTGTCGCGTTGTCCTGCGCCTGGTGCCACGAGATTTACCACAACAAGGAGTCGTGCTTTAATCAGGCCAAGATTGGTGAAGAGTGTCGTCTGGGTAAGCTCTCAATTTGCAGGCATTGTCATTATCGATGGCCAACACTCCTCACATTTCCAAAGAAAACCAGCAACATCTGCCCATTGTTCATTCTCCATTCACCATTGTCCTCTGATTAATTACGTGACGTGCATGCAAATAACTTGCGGCCCGTTAACTTAATTAAAATTTGTGCATTAAAACAGAGCTCAACTTGCCCCAACCGCCGTTTAACCCTTTTCTCCTACCGTCTGACCCTGGGCCGAATCCCATTTATTCTCCACGTAAATTGTAAATTGTGACACACCTCTCGACCTTTTGGACCCTATCCTATTACCTGTGCTATTCTATCTCTCTCTCTCTCTCTCCCTCTCTCTATCTCTCTCTTATTATCTGCCTCTCACTCTTTCTCTCTCTGTCACTGTCGTATTGTCTCATTGTCTTAATTTGCACACTCGCTCATTTGCCTCTCTTTTTATTTATTTATTTTATTTATCCTTTTCGGAATTCCTTTTCTGCATCTGTCATTCGCTTTAAAAAATAATTGAATTAACTGTTTCTTTATCAAGAAATTGCACTATCAAAGCATTATTTTTTTGATCATTAAGATTTTTAGGGGATATTAATCTATTGAATCAATTATTAATTAATAATAATTACATTAGAACATTCTTTTTTTCTCAAAATCAGTTTTGTTTTCTTTAATCATTTCTTGAATTTTTCTTAATTTATTAGACAATAAGTGGAAATATCTAAATGTTCGAAATTTCGTTAATTACTTAAATTATAAATAATCTTGCAATAATAATTTGGATTTGTTTTCTCAAATCGCCCATTTGCTGCGCATTTTAAGGGACTTCTTTTTATGCACTTAATTTTCTTAATTTCTCTTTTTTTTGTGTCATTAACATTTATTTCGCGGAATTGTTTTTGGCGCCAGCACAAAGTCAATAGATGGCCGTAATACGTGTTCTTCTAATGTTCAAGAACTTTTCAACAACTTTTCTGTGACGTCACAATGTTGTGCAATTAAGCAACGGACTGTCGTCTGTTGATTCTGTCTTTTTATAATTTAAATGCAATACAACCCAAAAACATATAAAACTTCAGTTTATTACTATGAACAGATACCCTGCATACTTTTGTCCAAAATCTATTTACAACAAATTGTGTATTCGGTTGCCTGAGAAATATAGTTTTCTTTTTAGAAACTTATAAAAATAGTAAGCTACTCAATCAAAGTAACTTTAAAGTGATTCTTTTAAAAATACAATTATAAAATCGCTACCAAACTAAATCAATAACAAAATATTGTTTTTTCTCTAACAAATTAAAAACTCTTATAGCGAATACCAAATGTCAAAAGTTCAGCCCCAATTTGCGAAATTGAAAATCTAATTAGATTATTATGAAAGCACAAATGTTGTTGATCCAACCAACTAGGAAAACAATCCTTAATTAAAAACAATTACTTTATGAGGATATTGTGCTACAATTGAGGCCTGATGTTGACTAAATCGAGACGATAAGCACACAATTTTATTTGAATATGAATAGTTAAAATCAATTGTCAAATCATGTTGCAGAAATATTCTAATTGATTTGCATTCAGAATGTATAGCGAAAAATTGCGATTTTTATTTCTAAATAAATGTTTAAAGGTTTTATAAATATTATTAAAGTACTTGCGAGTAAAAAACTTAGCAAGATGTGCATGAAATAATATTTGTAATTAATTAATATTTTTGCTCAACATTCAACTATCATAACTAAAGCAACATTTTTGTGGGATCCTTTACGAAAATAAAATTCTTAGATTTTCATCGTCTTTCCCCATTGTTCGATGATGATTTACAACTGGGTCTTCACTTTGGAGAAATCCTATCGAAATGTTATTGATGTCACAACCAGTGAGAGTTGAAATGTCAGCAGTTGATTTTTAAAAAGTGGAAGACAGATTGGCCAACAAAATTGTTGAACAAACAGAGAAGTTTTGCTGTCGGCTGTTGCACTTAGTGGTAATCTTTGAAGCCTTTGCCTCTGGAACAGTTAATTCCGAAATGCCAAAACTTGTGTCAAGTGTCAGATGAAAGTCCTTCTCTGCCAGCTGTGCATGTCAGTGTTGTTCAAGAGCAGGACAATTGACCATCTCTATCTATCTATCTATCTATTTCTCTATCTTTCTATCTCTCTATCTGTATTCGTCTCCAACTGTTGTCTGGCTGTGCATGGGAAATGCGTGCTAAACTGGACTATGTCCGCTTTTTATAAAGTGTCTCAATGAGCGTCTTGTTAACACACTCTTGAGCATCGCATTACACACATATACACCCACACCCACACCCACACGTACATCCACACGCTCACACAGATGCTTACACACTCAAAGAGCCAGCAGACAATGGCTGAGAGACAACGATGAGAACCACAAGACAATGAAATAAAGCGCAAAATACAATTACAGGCGGGCATCCGTAAAGCCCAGCTCCAATGTACCTCCACTCCCCATTCCATTTCTACCCTGGCCTTCTATTGCCGCTTTCCACTCAGCGCCCTTGTTATCCGTGTCCCCCATTACCCCGATTGCTGGCACCTCCACTCATTGCTGTCGGAATATCAAGGGCTGAAAAAGCTAATCAGGGGTGCCACAGTAATCGAAATCAACTGTAAAGCAATCGAATATCATCTTTTGGAGATTTTAGGTGACACAATCCCCTGTAAGAGATGATTTTGAAGTCTTTATCATTGTGACCGGAGATTAGATCAGTTTCACTAAAATCAAGCTTATAATGCAAAAAAGTCTTACTGTTCTGGAAAGATCATTCAACTTCATAACTATCTATATAAACATATTTTTATATTTCAAATGATTTAGTTCATGATTTTTTTAATATAAAAAGTGTCTAGCAAATCTTTAGTTGCCACTTTATTTTGGAAACAATTAAAATTTATTCGGAGACTTGGATATGTTCTTTTGATTACGGATCTTTTTTTTAAATGAAAATAAAAATATATTACTTTTAAGTTGAGAAAATGGAGTTGAACAGTGGAGAGTTTAATGTAAATTAAAAAAGGTTAATGCAGAAATTATGTTTTTTTATAAACTTGTTTCAACTTAAGCAGTGTCTGGGCTGATATGCTATATTTTTGGTGTCTGTACATCGACAACATAAAAAGCGCATTTGAGCTGTCGGCAATCGTCAGAGTATTCGATGCGCATCGAAAAATAATACGCTTAATCCTTTCCATTGCCAACTGTTCTTTATGCCAGAAATCAATGGTCAGCAATCTTGTAAGAGGCATATTTAAACTTATCAATCAAGATAAAAATTGAAAAAAAGAAAAACTATTCAGTTGTTCAGAATATAGTCTATCGTTTATCACGCCTTCAGATCTCCAGGTCGCTTCGTAAAAATTTAACAACTGAACTTAATGCTGACTCGACGATATTTCGTTGAATTCGAAGTTTAAGTATTCGATAATGATCGACTATAATCGCTTCAGCAACAATAGAGTGGTCAATATTTGTGTTATTAATTTAAATACAATACAACAGTTAATATAGCTCTTTAAGTTTTCACTGCATCACATTGTGTAATTGATAAGAATTGAATTAAAAACCGACTTATCTACATATTAACAAAACTAAACCTTCGAGTTGTGTCGCTGCACAATCCGATCTCATTAAGATTAAATGCATATAAATATTAAATTACTTCAATCATACACATTTAGTTAGATTGTAATATTAATATTTGGTATATTAATTTTTTTAAGCTAAAAGCAGACTAGCGTTTTCTGTTTAATATTTTGTCACTGTTAGGGACACTTGTAATTTATATTATTTGTATCGTATTTTACACAAAAAACATTTTGGTGTCTGTTCTAACACAATCTCCGAATAATTCCGCTCGTTTAACTTATTCCATTAGGATTTTGCAGGTGACGCACAGAGACGCACAAACGGTCGAGAGTAGCTATAAAATAGCTAAACTGGCAACACGTTAGGCACTCAACTGAAATGTGTAGCTGAACTTTGTCAGCTTGTTTAGTGCCTTTTGTTTTGCCGGTGTCCTATCTCTCTCTCTGTCTCTCTCTCTGTCTCTGTCTCTCTAACACACACACTCTCTCGCTCAATCTGTCTGTCTGTCTGTCATCCTGTTGTCTGTCGTCTGTCGTCTGTCCTTGTTGCTGCCGCCCTTGGTAATTCCTGGTCCTTCGAGTGAAATTCATAATTTCGCTTTGACTTCGGTTCGTATGGTATGTTGGTATGTCGACTTTGTGCGTGGTATCATCTCAATTTCTTTTGTTTGCCACCGACTCGTAACTGACTTTCGGCATATTTTCTAGAATATTAACTTGTCCTCGTCCTTGTCACCGTCATGGTGTTTTTTTTTATTGTTTTTATCGCTGCTTTCGTTGGCTGAATTCTTAAACTTTGAATAATGAAATTTGCTGCTTGATGGCAATTTCCAGTTACCTTATGCACTTTCAATTAGCTGAAGCAGCCAACGAGTTGGTCACCAGCATCAAAGTTACTCTCCCCCTATATATCTTTCTTTATCATATATCTATCTATCCCTCTCATTGTATGCTTGCAGGAAACTATGCGCCAATCATTGTGCCACCATCGTGGATTGTAAAGCTGCCTAACAAAGGCAACTTCAAATCCTCCATACGTGTGAGCAACAAGAATAGCGCTGCGGGCGGTGCTGGCGGTGGTGGTGGTGGTGGTGCTCTCGGCGGTGGTGTCGGTGGTGGCGGTGGCGGCAAAAGCAAAAAGCAGGCTCAAAAACGCCAAAAGGGCAAAGAGGAGAAAAAGGAACCACGCGCATTCATTGTGAAGCCCATCCCATCTCCGGAGGTAATACCGGTCATTGTCTTTATTAATCCAAAATCCGGCGGAAATCAGGGCGTCAAGCTGTTGGGAAAGTTCCAGCATCTGCTTAATCCCCGTCAGGTGTTCGATCTGACACAAGGTGGTCCTAAAATGGGGTAAGTAAACAGCCAGTTACACAGAGTGGATTAAATGCTGAATTCAATTTATTTGTTCCAACAAAAGAAACAGTTTATTTCACAATCATAAATAATATCATCAATGTTACAAAAGTCATTTTAATCTGTTCCAATAATATTCACAAAAAAATAAAATTATTGACGCAAATCCTAATACTGTTTCTAATTGCATCATTTAAGTTATGAATGTTCTGGAAACCTTTATGAAAACTTTACTGGTTCTGCAAGCAGACGAACTAGATCATTATAATATGTTGTTATAATAAAAAGAGAACTTAAATCATTTCCTGTCTGCGAATATAACGTAGTTAAAGTTTTCTTTTAGTTATAACAAAATATTTATTTGAAATCCTTTGCAACACTCTATTTAAGGTATTAGATAAATAAAAGATTATGTTAATAATATGTAGATGTGGTTTTTACTTAAATCCATTGAATTTTATTGAAATGCTGTCACTTAGGATCAGTTTTTCAGTCTCAGTTCATTAGATAACTGCAATAGGATCATGTCTAAGCATATAATATAAGCAAGTAAGATTAAAATAATAATAACTCCTAATCTCTTTCTGGCTCTCTCTCTCGCTCTCTCTCTCTCCATCCCTTGCAGACTGGACATGTTCCGAAAGGCACCCAATTTACGGGTGCTTGCCTGTGGCGGCGATGGTACCGTTGGTTGGGTACTGTCCGTGCTGGATCAGATTCATCCACCGCTGCTGCCGGTGCCAGCTGTGGGAGTACTTCCACTGGGAACTGGAAATGATCTCGCCCGATCTCTGGGCTGGGGAGGTGTAAGTACAACACAGTAATATTTATTCTATTCTGCTCTATTTTTTGTTCTTTTTATTTGTCGCGTAAGTTTTGATTTGCATTTCATTCCTATTGAACTTAAAAATACATTTCTGACAAAGTGAATCAAGATTGGTTGATATATCTTAAAAAATACTAACGTTCTTCATAACATATACTATTCTTCAAGAAATTATTCCACGAAAATCAAACTTTTTTATGAAAACCTTTATTTTATAAAGGATATTTCAGGCATTTTCACATTCGGTTTTATCTTATATGTGACAAGCTGTCCAAGTTTTGTTAAAATTGGAGAATTATCTCATATATCAGCTGTTGTAGTCTTGAAAATGTAAATCAGTATCAAAGTTAACCTTTTATTCTTGTTAAATTAGAGTTTTGTACTTATTTAATCGATGATGTATCGTGAATATATATACTATGAGTAGATATAATAATTTGTAGACGCATTAAATATGAAGAACAACTTGCAATCAATGTGAACATCTTTCTCCATTTAGGGCTATACGGATGAACCCATTGGGAAGATTCTACGCGAGATTGGCATGTCGCAGTGCGTGCTGATGGATCGTTGGCGTGTGCGGGTTACGCCCAATGATGACGTCACCGACGATCATGTGGATCGCAGCAAGCCGAATGTCCCCTTGAATGTGATTAACAATTATTTCAGCTTTGGCGTCGATGCGCATATTGCACTCGAGTTCCATGAGGCTCGCGAAGCGCATCCGGAGCGCTTTAATTCGCGTCTACGCAACAAGATGTACTACGGCCAGATGGGTGGCAAGGATCTGATCCTTCGTCAATATCGCAATCTCACACAGTGGGTGACCCTCGAGTGCGATGGCCAAGACTTCACCAACAAGCTACGTGACGCTGGCTGTCATGCCGTCCTATTCCTTAACATACCCAGGTGAGTGTTCAGTCTGCCGCATGAAGAGTTCCAATCAATCATCTTTTACTGTTTAACGTACAGCTATAGCGGCGGTACACATCCCTGGAACGACTCATTTGGCCAGTCGAAGCCAGCCATCGATGATGGCCTGATGGAGGTGGTTGGCCTTACCACCTATCAGCTGCCCATGTTGCAGGCAGGCATGCACGGTACCTGCATCTGTCAGTGCCGCAAGGCCCGCATCATTACCAAACGCACGATTCCCATGCAGGTCGATGGTGAGGCTTGTCGCGTCAAGCCATCAATCATTGAGATCGAGCTGCTAAATCAGGCCCTGATGTTGTCCAAACGCAAGCATGGACGCGGGGATGTCCAGTGAGTATTTCTCCCTTCCCCCCCAAAAAAAATAAAAATAAAAAACAACAAATAAACAGCAACATTCTATGGTGTAAAAACCATTTATTTGTTATTTCGGTAATTATGGTATGCATATTTGAGTAAGCTTTGAAAATGTCCAATTCTAATAACTAAGGAATTTACATAACAATATCAAGCTGGGAATTGTTAGCTTCACTCTGTGCTAATCCGGAGAATCTCAGCGATATCTTGAAAAACTGTATGGCAAATTGGCTGACTATTTTAGTTAATCAGCTTGGCAAATTAAGCTTGAAAAGTTAAGGAATATATTCGACACCAGCGATGGAATATTCCTTAAAATAGAAAGAAATTTAAAAAATTGGAACACGACCTACAGCATCTTGCCTTACATATCAAGGTTCTTTGCCCAATATTGATTTCGATATTGACAGATTAGTAAGCAATTGGGAAATAGTAATTAAAAAAATTACTTTTTTTCTTGATAAATTTGGATAAAACCTTTTAAATGCATGAAATACACTAATATTCTTCTTTGTTCATGATTTACAATCTATATATTTGCTCAACAAATAATGATTTATTATGAATTATTCTTTATTCTTATTATTATTATATATTATTCTTTTATTCATAATAAATCATTATTTGTTAAGCAAATATATAAAATTGTTAATCATGATATATGAAAAATATGAAATAATAGTTTTCTCTTAAAAGTAAAAGTAAAATTGTAATTAGAATCAAAATTTATACATATTTTTGTATACTATATTTTTCGATTAACAAAGTTGAGCCAACATAAATTAAAATGTCCGCATAAGTTCAAGTTACAACTTGATCATTTTTACTGGGAAAAACATCATTAGCAATGATTATTTTATCGATTTGTAAAATAGATTAAATCTATCTGTCAAATCTATGTGATAATTGAAAATACCGAGTGAGATATGAATTATATAGTTGATAATTTAAAATTAATGTATTAAAAGTCGAGGCAGGATATCGTTTTCATTGCCTTATTTTTTGAGCCAGATGTGATTACAAGTATGATTAAAACTTGTTCTTTTTTCCGTTGCACACAGGGTGAATCCATTGGAGAAACTGCAACTGGGAATACTGAGAGTAACTATGCAGCAATATGAGCAGTATCACTATGACAAGGAGATGCTACGCAAATTGGCCAATAAGTTAGGCCAAATCGATATTGAATCTCAATGCGATCTAGAGCACGTGCGCAATTTGTTGAACGCCAAGTTTGAGGAGTCTATATCCTATCCTAAGGTCTCTCAGGACTGGTGTTTTATTGATTGTAAGTTGTGTCAGACAAGTTTTATATATTTTGTTTTATTCCCTTGTTTATCTTATATATATATATACATATATTATATATATATGTATATATATTTTTTTTTAATATATAATACTGATATTGATCCACTGACTGATCATTGTGGAGCCTAAGCGGAATGACCTGAGGTCTGAACATTTTGCATAACTAAGCGAAGATGATTTTTATCATGAAATAATCGACCTTTTGAAAACAATTCGAACTGAAAGTTTATCAAATTCAAGTTCAATTTTTTTTCAGTTTATCACAAATTGTTTATCTCGCGAATGAATGATATAAATATTTTTGATCAGATTCTATTTTCCAAAATTTAGTATGAAAAGCTTTGTCGTTTCCAAACATATTCTTTAAATTATCAATCTTACAAATGGTGTGTGTGGTATTAACCTAAAGAAATTTGATTCAAATCGGACAAATAATTTAAATAACTACCAAAGTAATAACGAAGCTTTTTGAAGCATCCTAAACTAATCTAACTCAACTGTCGTAAGCAATTTAAACAAATGAGGCCAAAATCAGTTGTCTAATTTATGATATGATAATATTATACAGCTGTTGAAAATGAAACATAGTGCTCTACAAGGGTATTAAGTGTTCGGCGTGCCGAAGAAAACGATAGTTCCAATTGATTTTAATTAAAACATACAATTGCAGCCTGCACCGCTGAGCATTATTTCCGGATCGATCGTGCCCAAGAGCATTTGCACTATATCTGCGACATTGCGATCGATGAGCTGTACATTCTTGACCATGAGGCAGCCACAATGCCGCAGACACCGGATCAGGAGCGTTCATTTGCGGCATTCTCGCAGCGTCAGGCGCAGAACGAAAGGCGGCAGTTGGATCAGGCGCAGGGACGCGGAAATGGCAGTACGGGTAGGCTTCTGTTAACTGAATGTTGTCACCGATCGACGCAGCGCAGCACAGAGTTGCCGCTGCAGCAGCAGTTGCAACTCTACCAGCAGCAGGTGGCCGAGCAGCTGCCCTATTTAGATAGGCGCATGTTTGGTCATCTGCATTATCGCAAGAAGCGATACGAGCTTTAAGTGAACACTTACTTTCCTTTCCTCTGTGTATGTGTGTGTGTGTGCGCCCAGGCGCCACACACTATCGTCCTAGCCGTCCCCTTCCTTCCCTCCAGCTTCCCCTTTCCTTCCTTAACCCTAACCGCCACAATTTCTCCTCTCTGGCCTTAACTCAACTCGTTGTCCACGTTGTTCGTTTCCGTTTTGCGTTGTATTTTTTGCATGTTTAGAAACTAACACAATAACAGACACACACACACGCACACACACATGTACTCACACAATGCTCACGATGCGGTGGGAGCGAATACAGCTTAGTCCTTGCCACGCCCACATGTAAGTAACGCCTTAATAAATATGAGTATTTTCTATGTGGTTTATAATCGCCGCTTACGTTAACAGTGACAAGGACTAAACCGTATTCCGATCTCGTCCTAATATCCCCAACCAAACAATTAATCAATCAATCAGTCAGTCAACCAACCAATCAATCAATTAATCAATCAACCAACCAACTAATCGAACAATCAACCAAAACCTAAAATCAAATTAACAACAAGAACACACAAAAACCACAATAGATTTAAATCGCAATCTAATGCGACGGGTAGGTTGTCTCAGTTAGTTTATCTGATTAATCGATTAACCCATTTATCGTTTATTATCTATATCTATTATATTATATTATATAGTTTTTGTATTTTTTTTTTTTACTTTATGTTATGCATATTGTATGTATTTGTATGTGTGTATTTATTGCAAATGGCGTACTAACAATTTGTAAATCTCTTCTTTAATTTAATATTTAAATACACACACACACACACTTACACGTCTGACATATACACACTTAAACACGCGCGTATTTTGTACAAAGATGAGGACTTGCAAATTGGCTCCAAGCCCATTAAAGTGATGAAGTGGAAGAGGTAAAACCGCAGAACGTCAACTTAATCCACAAAAATCACAACTTCATATTTCACGTGCATTACAAATATAAAAAACAACACTGCAAAGACTGAAAATAAAAGTAACAAATTATTTGCCATCATTTTTCAGTCTGGATTTCGGACTTAATTGATGCCAAATGAGAGAGATAGAAAGAAAACA
This sequence comes from Drosophila sp. st01m, assembly GCA_018901795.1. Lineage (NCBI taxonomy): Eukaryota > Metazoa > Arthropoda > Insecta > Diptera > Drosophilidae > Drosophila > Drosophila sp. st01m. Next base: position 3,877,653 of record JAEIFG010000284.1, on the reverse strand, counting down.
GTCTGGCAATGCGCTCTCTCGACTCTCTCTCTCTCTCTCTCCATGCTTGTGTCGAAAGTAGTGATATAAATCGGTGACGATAATATGGCATATATGCACTCACCAATTTTCACTTTTAAAATTGAAAAAATCGATGTTGCTTTAAAATATCGG